>OZ007593.1:220316748-221582373 GCA_963931845.1 Maratus michaelseni | reverse complement strand
ACCATAATATTTTGAGTGGGGGAGTAAGAATTCAAGTCAGATTTACTTGGAGGTGGGAAGCCCCCTCTGCCGGATGAATCTTTCAGCAAGGAATGCTGTGCTGAATTGTCATTTGTAGGAAGTATTGTTGTGAGACAGCTTCTCTAAATGAAGGATGCTACTTTTAGTGAACTCATATTAAATGGTAATGAAAATGTGTGGAATAACTGTTAATTTATTCAGGGAATCAATGGAAACAGTTCTATAATAAAAATCCTCTGTACAGAAAATAATTTATTAACTGCTGCTTTTGTAAGATTACCCCCTCCCACAAATAGCTGTCCTATAGGTGATAATATTTTCTACAATAGTGGAGTACCACTTTTTTAGCATATGTCTTATTTTCCCATAAGATTGAGTAGTTAATTTTGTTGAATTATGATAAAATTTTACAAGTTTGAGTTTAAGGTAATTAATTTGACAGAACCAGTTTAAGTGCTGATCAATCGTTATGCCTAGAAATTTAAGGTTAAGAACATGATGGACGCTAGTGCCATTAATTTTGATGGTGGGTTTTCATTTTAGTTTATACGGTTTTGCAAAAGTAAGAATTTGAGATTTATTAGTTGAAAGTTGGAGATGCAAGGATTCCAAAAGCTGATAGAAAATGGGAAGAGCCGAAGCAGCCTCCAACTCTAAATCCATATGTCAAAAATCAGAGATAATAAAACTGAAGTCATCAGCAAAGTCAAAAGCAAGTTTTTGAAATTCTGAAAGCGATGACATTAGCGATGAGGAGCCAAAGAATCGGCTTAAGGTAAGAATCTTGAGGAATCCCTTTTTCTGTCGATGTGTGGAGATTAGCGCATCCCAGTTAACTAGTGGGCTTATCTAAGAGAGATAAGAACGAATGACTCCAGCAATATTTCCCGGACAATTAAGAAAACAATAGTTGGAGTAGAATATCCCTCCACTCAACATTATCGAAAGCTCCTTGAATATCAAGGGAGACCAGGTAAGTGTATCTACCTTCACTTATTTTAAGAGCGCAAGATTTCAGAAAGAGCTTTTATGCAAGATCTGCCCTCTCAGAACCAAAATGGCCTATTATGTAATAACTTGTTTGATTCAAGGCAAAAGGTAAGACGAATAACACATAATCTTTTTGTAATTTACCTAACACCGGTATCAAGCAGATCGGGATATAAGAAACAGGTGCAAAGGTTGTCTTCTCTTACACATGGAAATATACTACTCCCCCTTTCCTGAAAGTTATAGGCAAATAATGAAAAGAAACACACATATTATACCATTGGGTAAACATCTCAGGAAATATGTTAAAGGAACGCTTGCGAATTCGGGCATCAATGGGGTCTGACCAGAGGCTTTATTATCCTTGAATTTGCCAAGAGTGGTCCGAATTTCCCCTTTAGAAAATGAATTAATGAGTTGAAAAATTAATGTCTAGATTTTCCTGGTTTGGATACACTCTTTCGCCAAAAAGATTGTTGGTGCGGAATTCAAGATTATTAAGTTGATATGTAGATCCCGAAGGTTGTTTAAAGAGGATTTCATCCGGAGTGAAAAACTTCCCAGAAAAGAATTTGTGAGCATTCCCAAAGATATTATTTTGGTTCGAACAAAAGAAGTTCCAAGCCGCGCTCTTGGCCTCAAGAATATAACGTTTGCAATATATTATATATATACAAGAATATAACGTTCAAGAATATTCGCTTTTTTGTTGTACGAAGATTTATACTGTTAGAAAATTTCAGTGAGTGAATATAAATGTTTTAATTTTTTAATTCTTTTACGTAGGGCTGTAAGTAAACTACGTTTCGATTTTAATTCGGAAGTCCAAAAAGAAAACACGGGTAATTATCTGAAATTTTGAGGTGGAAGGAGGTTTTAATCCCGTTTTTATTGCGTCTATTGATTGATTCGGTAAATATGTTTAATTGTTCTGTGTTAGTTATATAATTTAGAGTTAATTTAAGTGTGTTTCGTTTAGCTTTTAGAAATTTATAATTTTTTTTTTATAATTGCCGAAATTTGTATAGTACCTGTGTTCCGTGGCTAAAAGAGGAGTGTTTTGAATGAAATATTCAATGAATTTATGATTAAAAAAACTGTGCATAACAACAACTTACCAGTTAGAAATACAAGTAAGTTCAGTAGGATTAACGAGAGTGTGGTCTGGGAAAACTTTTGCCACGATTGTGCCGGATCTATTTCTTTTAATGAATGTATGTTTACAATTGCCGATATTAGAAATTGAAAAGGATGTTGGTGACGAGGAATTCAATGAGATCCTCCCCATTGGGATTTCCACAGGGCGGAAATTTATGCTTGAAATTTATTTTTGAAACCATAAATAATCGGTAAATTCTGATACAGTTTTCAAACAAATTGCATTTGAAACTTTCTTTTTCTTATTCCACGGTGTAAAAATTTAAATTGCGCATTGCTTTAGAAGTTTCAAAAAATTACTGTAAAAGCAAAATTAAATCGGAAGGTCTTTCCAACGTCAAAACGATGGCAGCGTTACACGTTTGTTCTTTATGTAGACATATCTTGTAGATTAAAATGAAAATTTATAGATACTTACGATCTCCATTACTGCGTGTTTATTAGCTTACATTTTCATTTACAAGCGGAAAGATGAAATACAGGGAAATTTCACTAGAATATTATAATTAAGTTATTTCTTTTTCTCTACGTACCTCTTTAAGAATTATCAAGTATTTTACGATGAAATGTTTAGCAATATAAGAAAAGTATTAAGGTCGTTTTGTGAATATCGCTGTATAAGAAAAATTTGAATAGAGAAATATTTTGAAGTTATATATTATAATAAGGAAAACTCAAATATAATAATTTATGTTACTGCTTTCTAAAGACATTACTAGCTAAAAAGTATGCATTACCTTATTTTTTCCAAACTGAATAATGAAATATAGAGAAAGTTCATTACAATATGATATTTTAGTAATTTCTTTTTACCAACGTAACTTTTTTTTTTAACAATATAGTTTATTTTTAAAACAAACTTTAAGTAATACTTATTTATTTAGCAGTCTACTTTGAAACTGTTATTTGCCCTTGACATATAAATGAATAGAGAAAAGAGTTTTAAAGAGTTTTTATATGACATACTTTGCACTAACCTTTAACGGAAGAATGCCCCATAATCACGGCAATCATGTCTTATTGTCAAAATGCGCTGTTTTCGATCGGGCCTTAGGATTTTGGCGCAAAAACAACTTATCCTTATCTAATCTCAAAATTTTTTCAATTAAATAATACAAAACAATATATCGTAAAAAGTTATGTCAGAACATTAATAATTGACAACAACACTTTTTGATAGTAAAAATGTCGCGAATATGGCTGCATTCGTTTGTCAAATGTTAAAATATTACGTTTAAAAATTTCCTATCTCACGTTATAAGATATTTAATCTCATTAAATTCATTTGTAAAAACTATAACTATAACTTTGTATGAAGGTAATTTCTTTTTTTAATCAATAAAAGTAATTGGTGTTTTCTTTTCTTTTCTTTTCTTTTTATTTACAACATGGCCTAAAGATTAATTTCCGTAGTTCCGTAGTCTCGCTTTATGTTTATTACCACATTGAGTCTCAACACTTACCATCTGCGTAAATAAAGACTGTAAAAACTATCATAAAATGACCCTGGTAATGCAAAGATAAAGGTTTCAGTTTCCATTTTTATTCTGCAGCAATCTCCTTTGGAAAAGTTAATCAGCATCTGAAATTTATTGGGAAGAAGTGTTTTTAATTTTTGTTTATATAAGGTAATGTATTTTTTAACAATAGTGAGGGGTCATTTTGACCGTACCAAATGAATATATTTTGATACGGACCGGAAATTACTTTATACAATACGTTAAATATATACCACAGAAATAATCAAATAGTTTAAAATAAAAATTCTGGTGTAAAATATTTTTATAAAGCTTGATTAAAATTTCCAGCGGTTCTCAGTATTAGAATGTAAGTGATAATAAATATTACAAACAATCTCTATAAATAGTAACATTAATGTTTAAATCAATTTTTTAATGTTTTAAATATTACCATTTTTTAAGACTACAATTTTAGCATTCACACCAGATAAAAAATATACTTTTTTAAATATAATTTTTATTACTTTATCCGATCTTACCCATACAAAATACCGTGATATATCAGAATTACCTATATATATTATAGCTAACTTTCATTAGTATGATAAGTTATCAAGATTCTCAAAATTTTCGAAATCCAATTTTACATTTTTTTGCAAGATCTTTTGCGTATCTCTGAGATATGATATACACATAATACCTGTATAATATATTTCATAAAGCTTTTCATTTTACATCAGAGGGTCAATTAGCCAATGAACTCTTGTACTTTCTTATAAATAAGAACACAAATGTATGAGCGTGTATGTGGAACACCAAAGCACTAAATTTTAAAATGTCTAGCTTTTCAAAACCTTGCGAAGTTTTATTAAATCTATTCTCTCTGCAGCTGTATTAGCCATGAGAAAATTTATATTTAGTGTTGATTATATCATGAAAAACAAGTTAGAAATTTTGGGAGCAGTAATTGTTTAATCATAAATAATCAATTACAGTCAAACATAGTTAAGGGGAACACGCTTAACGCGAATTACTTTTAGCACGAACTGTTTCCGATTGTCCCGTCTAGTTGTGTGTAGTGTGTTTAAGTTCGGATAACACGAACTACTTTTAACACGTACAAAAAAAGTTTCCCCTTGAGTGTTCGCGTTAACGAGGTTCGACTGTATTTTATGTAAATTAGTAGCTTGCGTCGACGGTGACTGTATTAAATAACATAGCAGTGCTTCTGAAAAATTATTCCAGATTTCATATATTAAATATTTTTTTGTTTTGTACCCAATATTAAGTATTTACTATTCGTTAAAGGACAATTTAGGTGCCCGCTGATATTTCCTTATCCATCTATTTAAAGCAGTTTGGTAATTTTGACAAATTTCCATCGAAATTGGACCGTATACGCATGCGTCAAAAAAATCTTCCGCCAATGAGGTGAGGGATATTTCCTGTCTCTAGAGTCACATTAGATTAGGAACTGTTTACAAAACGAGTGTACGACCCTTCTGTGGGTATGGCGTCGGCAAGAAGTTTAGATTACAATTGTGAGGTATTTTTTCATTTTATCTTTATTTATTTTGTTTTTATTTAGTTCATGAACATAGAAATATATATCTATTTCGGTGTACATGATTGAATTCTTTGGATATATCTTAATTCTTTTTGTTCGCGAAATTATTTAGTGCGAGTAATGTAATTGTTGCATGCTTGGTGTATTTTTTGCTACTGAGTACTATTTTGCTTATGAGTTTTTATAAGTATTTTTTTTTCTTTTTTTATTGAAGGGGTTTATTTTCATTTGGAAAAACAGAAATTTCATTTTTTGAATATAATATTTCTGATGTTTTAATAGTTAACATTCGGCTGTTTGAAAATGAGGTGCCACTTTTTGTTGTTGTCTATTGATAGACGATGTTAGAGAATCAATGCATAAAATACTCTGCATGTACTCGCCTAATACTAAATATAGCCCAATGCTAAATATAACCTAATACTAAAATATACAAAAGGCTGTTTCAGCATCTTACAAATTTCTATTATGTTTCATTCTAAGAGTTCCTAAATAAGCCAGACTGCAAATATATTTCCAGAAAAAAAGAACTGATCGTACTATAAATAGTTTCCATCCAGTATAATTATATGGTGAATCCAAAGAATTCAACAAACCAGAATAAATAATGATAAAATGAAAAAGTACCAAATATTTATTGTAATCCAAATTTCCAAAACACCACTCACTCGGGAGGGGGGGGGAGAGAGAATGTTATTTCAGTAATTTGGTGGCACAAAAATTACACGAATTTCTTCAGTTTGCTGCGGGGAGAAAAATTGCAAAAATCATCCAGCAGCTGCACGAAAAAAAAAAAGAAAAACTCATCAGCAGGGACAAATTTAGAAACTTGCTGTGTCGCCAATCCATATATTTAAAGCAGTTTGCATTAGAAGTGTATTTGAGATTTTTTAAGATCGGTCATTCCTCTCGAGTTACTTTAATTTTGAGATTTTTTAAGATCGGTCATTCCTCTTGAGTTACTTTAAATATGACAAGTTTGGTTTACGATTTATCTTGGATAACTATTATCAGGTAATTTTTCATTTTATTATTTTGGTTTATCGAGTTGATGAACATAGTAAACATAATCATGATTGAGTTCCTTGCTTTCGTGAACACAAAATTAGAGATACATTCTGGTGTATTTTTTTCTTTTTTTTAAGTCGTATGTATATTGAAAATTAAAATTTTTTAAACCTAAAAGTAATGGTCGAGATTTTATTAGGATTTATTTTTTGAAGGAGTTTATTTTTACTTTGAAAAGCTGAATGTTTTAATATTTACATTCGGCAGTAAAATATCGAAAAGTTTTGATTATATAAAACAGTTTGAAAATGATTGCCACGTTTTTGTTGTTGTTTATTGATTTTTGCTTACATCATGTGCTAATTTCCAAAATAATTTACAGAGCCAGTGTGTAAGTGGCCATATGAATTAGTTCAAATACAGCAGAATGTAAATGATTTTCTGTACTATACAAACAGCATCCAAAGGATTCAATCATGAACACATGTTCATCAACTCAACAAACCAAACTGAAAAAATACCCGATAATAGTTATCCAAGCTAAAAAAAATAAATATTTTTGACTTCAAGAGATATAAAAAAGGTTATTTAGTTTTTTTTTTTTTTTTTTTTTTTTTTTTTTTGTAATCTTTTTTACCACTTCCCCATATACCATCAGTTTCATAAGAAATCTCTGTGAAAACATATATTTTACACTTTATTGAATGTTTTCATTTCTTAATTGAAACATCAAACTCAGTTTAAAGTTATAGTAGAGTGTAAAATGTATATTTTCATTAAGATTTGTTATTGAATTAATTTTGCTTCATAAACAGTTCTTGAATCTTTTGATTTATTATTGCTTTCATTATTGGGCGATAACGATTTCATTTTATACCAGATTGCATCTCTGTTCTGGGCGATACTTATTAAACTCATAATTTGTCACTAAATGGTGATTTTATTGACTTTGTGCTTACAAATCAAAATGGTATCTTGATAATATACATCTTTGCCCAAGAATGCGACAAAAAAAAAAAAAAAAAAAAAAAAAAAAAACTTTTTGATTTTAGGAAAACTTAAAGAGGTTATTTAGTTTTTTGTTGTTGTTGTTGTTCGGTTAATTTTTTTTTTGCCACTTTCCCATATACTATCAGTTTCATAAGAAATCTCTATGAAAACATATATTTTACACTTTATTGAATGTTTTCATTTCTTAATTGAAACATCAAACTCAGTTTAAAGTTATAGTAGAGTGTAAAATGTATATTTTCATTAAGATTTGTTATTGAATTAATTTTGCTTCATAAGCAATTCTTGAATCTTTTGATTTATTATTGCTTTCATTATTGGGCGATAACGATTTCATTTTATACCAGATTGCATCTCTGTTCTGGGCGATACTTATTAAACTCATAATTTGTCACAAAATGGTGATTTTATTGACTTTGTGCTTACAAATCAAAATGGTATCTTGATAATATACATATTTACCCAAGAATGCGACAAAAAAAAGATAAATTTTCAAACTTGGTATAAAAAACTTAGGTACTTCTCTATTATCCCATCGTCCACTTTTCATAACAAAATACTATTGCCAAACTGTATGATTAAATGCAAAAAATGCAGTCCCATTTACTTGATGTCGGAAGTATTATACGTGTTTGTTATGTCATCAAGTGGTTTTTAATTCAACATTTGCGTGTATTAATGACAAAGTTCTCCCGTTTATTTGGCGTTACAGTTTGGCGATAGTTTTTTGTTATGAAAAGTGGTCGATGAGATAATAGAGAAGTAGCAAAACTTACATATATGAGTAGATTCCTTGACAGTATTAATCATTACTCGATATTTTAAAACTGCATCATATTTGTAGAATTATATTAATTTAAACAATGCTTCTATTGAAGTGTGAAGAAGCACATACTTATATGAAGAACCATATATTTACATAATCATTTTCATTAGCAATCGAAACACCATAAGATTCATCCCCGATAATAAACGGACTATAAGTGGTCTAATTTTGTATTGCGTGTTCTACAATATTTTTACGTACGTTTCAATAATTATTTTCTGTACTATATAAACAAAATGATAGAGATCTAAAAAGACAATTTCCATCGGGATTGATTTCGTGAATGTTAAATGAGCCTAAATTCAATTTTAAACATTAAATCCGAAATGGACACCTAAGTATTGGTACAAATTATAATAAATAAAATAAATGCCTTCTAAACACTCCACAGTGAGTTCTATATAAATACCTTCCTAGGTTTAACGCAACGTGCAAGAAAAAAACAACAGGAGATGATCCAAACACGTTTCTAGAGACAGTAATAGACCCTCACCTCATTGGCCGGTCCTACCGGAAGATTTTTTTGACGCATGCGTACTGTGTCGAATATTGTTGAAAAATGATTTTGAAGAAAAAATCGGGAAATTCACAAAATGGTTTTGGGAAAAACTTTACCAAATGGTTTAAAATTTCTTTGAGTGACAGCGGGAAAAAAAATTTCATCTTACATTCAATCATCGCAATTGGCGAGTGTGACTATTAAGTTTAGCCAGTACTGGCAATAACATCAATCACCAATTTTCAGTATTACTTGCCGATTGGTGAGTGTTAATTTTGTCTTATATCACAAACTGCATTTACATATACTACTAGATATAATGATTATGAATCATGATTTTTCTGTTATTGGGCGAGATTCATGTTTTTTCAGCAATTCTTTGACGAAATTCGTGTTTTTTCAGAGATCCTTTGAAGAATTTCGCATTTTTCTCGCGATCCTTAATGAAATTCACATTTTCCAGCGATTCGTTGATAAAATACATTTTATTCCGCAATTTTTAGACGAAATTTAGTAAAAAAGCGTTATTTTTTGGTGAAATTTCCTTTTCTGCGATTCTTTGACAAAATTTGCTTATCTTTCACGATCCTTTTGCATGATTCACGTTTTTTCTGTGGTCTTTTAACGAAAGTCATGTTTTCCCATGATCCTTTGATGAAATTAGTGTTTTTTCCTCAATCATTTGACGAAATCTGTGATTTTTTCCCCCCACGAAGATTGGTTAGATGTTTTTAGTCGGCAGGTGCCCTAAAAAGTCTGTGACGCCCGTTGCTGCATCGCACACATTCGTCCATGGGGCATTGTTTCATTCCTGACATTTCTGGAAAGAAACAACGTTCAACTCATTGGCTGAATTGTAAAGGGCGAAATGTGTCAAACATTAGCGGAAAGAAAGTGCGCAATTCGTTCGTTCATGGAAAAAATCGTGAAATTCATTAATTGATAGTCGATAAAATGCGAAATTTGTCAATCAATAGCGGAAAAATAACAAAATTCATTAATCGACAGTGGAAAAATCGCAAAGTTCATCAACTGGTTTCGGAGGAAAAAGTTTTCGAATGACTTCGAGAAAAAAAATCACAATCCGTCAATTTCGGGAAAAAAATCGTGAAATTCGCCAAATGGTTTCGAAATTTGTCGAGCGACAGCAGAGAAAAAAATCTTTTTCCATTCAGTCATCGCAATTGGTGAGTGTGACTATTATGTTTGACCAGTGGTGGCAATAAAGTCCATTGCCAAATTTTCAGTATTACTCGCTGTTTGGCAAGTGCTAATTTTGTCCTATACTTCAAAACCCTTTTGATCATCACATCAGTGTGCAGGACAATTTTTTTACGGGAGACCATTTGATGAATTTCGTGATTTTTCCGTTATCGATTGACCAATTTTACTACTATCAATTGTTGAATTTTATAATTTATCAACTATTGATTAGCGAATTTCATGATTTTTTCCATGAACGTTTGACAAATTACGCAATAAAATATAAGAATATCGTTAAATTGTCTTGGGTAAAAAAAAATTTATTGTCAAATGCCTTCGAGAAAAAAGTTGCAAGTTGAAATGCCTGTGACCTCTTTTTCATGTTATGCATCTCTGGGGTCCATCCCCTCACTCCCCCCCCCCCAAGTGGGACACTTTTCAAAATTTTGCAGACACCCCTCATGTGATATATCACTGAAAAAGTCTTTGACCACTTATTCATGTTATGCATCTCCGGGATCCATCCCGCCACTCCCCCCCCTAAAGGGGGCTCTTTTCTAAATTTTGTTGACACCCCTCATGTCATATATTGTTGGAAAGGTCTGTAACTGCTTAATCATATTATGCATCTCCGACGTCCATCTCCCCACTTTGCCCCCCTCCCCCACAAAGGGTACTTTCTAAATTTTGGACACAACCCTCATGTTATATATCATTGGAAAGGTCTGTGACCACTTAATCATATTATGCACCTCTGATGTCCATCTTCCCACTTTGCCCCCCTCCCCCCCAAAGGGTACTTTCTAAATTTTGCACACAACCCTCATGTTATATATCATTGGAAAGGTCTGTGACCACTTAATCATATTATGCATCTCCAATGTCCATCTCCCCACTTTGCCCCCCCAACCCCCCAAGTGATACTTTTCTAAACTTTGTTGACACCCCTCATGTCATATATTGTTTGAAAGGTCTGTGACTGCTTAATCATATTATGCATCTCCGATGTCCATCTCCCCACTTTGCCCCACTCCCCCTAAAGGGTACTTTCTAAATTTTGCACACAACCCTCATGTTATGTATCATTGGAAAGGTCTGTGACCACTTAATCATATTATGCACCTCCGATGTCCATCTCCCCACTTTGCCCCCCCTCCCCCCCAAAGGGTACTTTCTAAATTTTGCACACAACCCTCATGTTATATATCATTGGAAAGGTCTGTGACCACTTAATCATATTATGCATCTCCAATGTCCATCTCCCCACTTTGCCCCCCCAACCCCCCAAGTGATACTTTTCTAAATTTTGTTGACACCCCTCATGTCATATATTGTTGGAAAGGTCTGTGACTGCTTAATCATATTATGCATCTCCGATGTCCATCTCCCCACTTTGCCCCCCTCCCCCCTAAAGGGTACTTTCTAAATTTTGCACACAACCCTCATGTTATATATCATTGGAAAGGTCTGTGACCACTTAATCATATTATGCACCTCTGATGTCCATCTCCCCAATTTGCCCCCCTCCCCCCCCCAAGGGTACTTTCTAAATTTTGCACACAACCCTCATGTTATATATCATTGGAAAGGTCTGTGACCACTTAATCATATTATGCATCTCCAATGTCCATCTCCCCACTTTGCCCCCCCAACCCCCCAAGTGATACTTTTCTAAACTTTGTTGACACCCCTCATGTCATATATTGTTGGAAAGGTCTGTGACTGCTTAATCATATTATGCATCTCCGATGTCCATCTCCCCACTTTGCCCCCCTCCCCCCTAAAGGGTACTTTCTAAATTTTGCACACAACCCTCATGTTATATATCATTGGACAGGTCTGTGACCACTTAATCATATTATGCACCTCCGATGTCCAACTCCCCACTTTGCCCCCCTCCCCTCCCAAAGGGTACTTTCTAAATTTTGCACACAACCCTCATGTTATATATCATTGGAAAGGTCTGTGACCACTTAATCATATTATGCACCTCTGATGTCCATCTCCCCACTTTGCCCCCCTCCCCCCCAAAGGGTACTTTCTAAATTTTGCACACAACCCTCATGTTATATATCATTGGAAAGGTCTGTGACCACTTAATCATATTATGCATCTCCAATGTCCATCTCCCCACTTTGCCCCCCCAACCCCCCAAGTGATACTTTTCTAAACTTTGTTGACACCCCTCATGTCATATATTGTTGGAAAGGTCTGTGACTGCTTAATCATATTATGCATCTCCGACGTCCATCTCCCCACTTTGCCCCCCTCCCCCCTAAAGGGTACTTTCTAAATTTTGCACACAACCCTCATGTTATATATCATTGGACAGGTCTGTGACCACTTAATCATATTATGCACCTCCGATGTCCATCTCCCCACTTTGCCCCCCTCCCCTCCCAAAGGGTACTTTCTAAATTTTGCACACAACCCTCATGTTATATATCATTGGAAAGATCTGTGACCACTTAATCATATTATGCATCTCCAATGTCCATCTCCCCACTTTGCCCCCCCAACCCCCTAAGTGATACTTTTCTAAATTTTGTTGACACCCCTCATGTCATATATTGTTGGAAAGGTCTGTGACTGCTTAATCATATGCATCTCCGATGTCCATCTCCCCACTTTGCGCCCCTCCCCCCTAAAGGATACTTTCTAAATTTTGCACACAACCCTCATGTTATATATCATTGGAAAGGTCTGTGACCACTTAATCATATTATGCATTTCCAATGTCCATCTCCCCACTTTGCCCCCCCCACCCCCCAAGGGACTTTTTTAAATTTTGTTGACACCCCTCATGTCATATATTGTTGGAAATGTCTGTGACCGCTTTATCATATTATGCATCTCCGATGTCAATCTCCCCACTTTGCCTCCCTCCTCCCTAAAGGGTACTTTCTAAATTTTGCACACAACCCTCATGTTATATATCAATGGAAAGGTCAGTGACCGCTTAATCATATTATGCTCCCCACTATGAAATTTGTAAAGTTAAAGCAACTATAAATTTTATTTTTATGGTACTATCAAGTTGTTTGCCGTCAAATTTTGACGGGTTCCATCTAGTTCATTCTTACTTATAAAATTAATGGAATCTTTCTACACAATTTTTATTTTTTTCTCAATCATACTGATTGGCAAAGATATCTTACGAATTGATTTTTTTTCAACTGAGTAAAAGGTCGAAGTCGGTAATCGAAATTGCCACTGCTCGAACGATTGTGCTAACTGAGCCACCAACCGGCGGGGATATTTTGCTCACTTAATCTTAATGGCAAAAGCATCTGCCATGTATACAGCTCAACAGAAAATACTGAGTGTAACGGAACTCTATAAAACAATGGGTACGTTGATACATTATTAAACTTTTTTCTCAATCATACTGATTGGTAATTGTGGCAAAAATCCAGGAGAAACAATTTTTATTCAGAAAAAATAATGATATACATTAATGAAACTAAATATTTTACTGATTTTTGACTCAGTCTAAAAATTTTGCCGTGGCTTAAAAATGATCTACATAACATGATATAGGAGGACTGGAAATATTCGGTCCATTTATTACTAAAATGCGCGTATTTTAAATTTTAAATGCAATTAAGTCTCAGCTCATCATACATAGAAAGCTTATCGGGTATTCTATAGGTGGCAGAATTTTGGAAGGATAATGGATGATTTTTTTTTCCTGTAACATTATAAACCAAATCAAAACACTCCACTTCAGATATATTTGACCTCCTGTAAGGTAAGTTTGAACCACTAAATAAAAAATATATATATATTCTCACCAGAAATATTATTCAATGAAAAATGACTCATATATATCTGTACAGTACTTAATTAAATCTAAAAGGAGCCATGTGCTTTGTTTAATGTTTACTGATTTAATTAAACATTTTGCATATTAAAACATAAAACATTTTATAAAATATAAAACACATATCTTGTTATTGTATTGCTGTCCTTAAACTTTCTATTTTTTATAGTGTTTGTATTTCCTTTTATTCTATGAACTCTTAATTATTTTTTATTTGCGACTGTTTTTATGATTTTATCGCCCCCCCCCCCTACGATGCTACCAGTTATGATTCCAACTAACTATTATTTCACCATTTGCTATGTGCTGGGAATCGTGTGGTAGATGACCACAGACTCCTTGGGAAAAGTTGATCGAAACCTTTAATTAAAATAAATACCATTCTAAAAATTATTTAAAATAATGCAATAAACTTTTTTACAAAATCCATTCTATTCCTAATCCTGGGCTGTCCAGCTCTCTGATTATAATGAACGGAAAAGTTATGGGCGGTTGGTTTCGTGCAGTCTTCTACATGCCGGAAATTATTAAGCCCTAACTTCATTGTCTTTTTTTCCTTCGCAAGCAACTACTAAGGCTGGGTACTACATGGCCTTTTGTATATTTTTATTTGAATATAGCTTTTGTATATAGCATTTTTCTCAATTGGATTTAATTTTAACTGTAAATATTTTGTAGGCGTATTTCACATTTTTTATTTCTATATTATTAATTTAATATAACTTGTACTTTATTTATTTCTGACCGAAATAAATCTTTATATTATTTAATTTTCTTTTTTGCTCTTTTTGGACACACTTAATTTGTTTCCAGTGTAATTGTTGTTCTAGGTTTCGGCTGTGGTCATAAATCTAAGATCCACATTGCTCTTTATAGCGATACGGAGCCCATGGCTCCAGGGACTCTGATTAATGAACTTGTTCCAAGTTCCAAGTACTTGATTTTGTTTTACTAATTGTAAGTAAAATGTTTGGTGCAAAACATATTTATTTCACCTGGGCACAGCGTAAAGTTATTGATTCTGAATATGTTGATAGCTCACATTCAGAATTTTAGAATTTAATGACAAATATCATAATCAAATAACTCAAATATCAATTTTAAAGTTACTCTTTTTAAACTACAACTAGTGATTGGTTGAATGGTTTATGACGGCCGATTATTTACTCGAGGGATACAAGCCCAAAGGACGAGTGCCCTCTGCGGGGGTCTTTCTAAGGGATCATTACCCGTATTTTCGGCAAGGGTGAAAGAAAACTGTTCGGAAAACTCCGAACAGTTAGATCGACGAGCGCGACAGGGGTTTGCACCCAGCACCTCCTGTCTACAAGCTTTGAGAACAGAACCTCTCAGCCACTGGTGGCGCCCAACTAGTGATTGGATGTGGTAGCTTAAGACGACCCTCAGAAGAAATTAATAATGCAATACCTTGTGTTAAACAAGCTGTGATATAGGTACATTATGCATAAAATATCGATATTTAAGATTTATGTAGAATATTTTGTTCGTATATATAAAATATCTTTGTTTGGGTTTATGACTCATCATTTATGCCAGCTCTTTTTATGTTCAGTTTCAATTGAAATATTGCATTATAGTCCTTGCTTTTAAAATATCTATAAAATTATTCTATTAATCACTAAAAAAATTTAATTATTAATATTTTTGATAAAGTTAAACCCAATTATTAAAATGTAGTGAATTAAACTAAATTAAAAACGAAAACTTTTACCCGGCTCAAGCAACCCGCAACTGCCATTTGAAGATAAAATATGAAAGCACATGTCAAATAGTTACACGAATTTTTAATTAACTATCTTATCTTTTCGATAACTAAATGAAGTGCACTATAAAGCGAAAGAAAAAAACTTTTAAAACTTTATTTGAAAGAAGCATAGGAGTTCACGACTGGGAAATGGAAAATTAATTTTTATTTTATTTTTGTTTTCGGGGTTGGGAGTGAGGTGAAAACTACAAATTTCCAGTTTATCATTTACTAGCAAGCTACGCCCGCTACGCTGGTCAATTTCTTTTAACGAACCTTTAATCAAACAAAATATTGACATTTCATAAATAACTTTTATTTTTTAACAGAATAATAAGGCTACTATAATTTGTGACTCATGCTATAGCCAATATACACGTCAGGACACGTCGCCCTTATCATTATCTTTTTACGCATGAAGGTTTCGCTATGGTACTCCATTGGAAAATTTGGTAATTTTTGAAATTCAAACGGCATAATCATTATATTTCAAATTTATATCAAGAAAAATACAATTTTTTACCTTTCAAACGCAGTTTGTCTAACAATTTTCTGACAAATACTTTTTTGAGCTATCATTTATTTCAGTAACTTCAAATGTTTCATTTTCCGAGATTAATCTGTTGCAACAATTAGTGAAAAACCCAGTCGTCAGCAACGCATAGTTTTTTATTAAAGAGGCTGTTGGAGCAGGGATTGTCACCACCAATTTGCCACCATCACTTTTGAAATCGGTTCCGTGGTTCCAGAGATTCCATAGAAATTGTAATTTAGATGGCTTCAGAACGCTTTTCGCTCATTTCACCCATTTAAATTTCGATTTTTTTAAAAATTTATTCTTAGAGAGCATTTCATCTTATAAGTAACTACAATGCTAAATTTCAAATTTCTTGCCCCTTCAGTATAAAAAAGTTGCAATTTTCGAACATTTTTCAATCCTGCACCCCATTGATGTTAGTGGCACCGACATAAAATATAGCCTATGTTGGAGTAGGGATTGTCCCCATCAATTTCCCACCATTACTTTTGAAATCGGTTCTGTAGTTCCAGAGATCTCATAGAAATTGTAATTTAGACTGTTTTTAGAACGCTTTTCGCTCATTTCACACTTTTAAATTTCAATTTCTTTTTTATTTTGTTCTTAGAGAGCATTTACATCTTATAGGTAACTACAATGACAAATTTCAAATTTCTAGCTCCTTCAGTATAAAAAATAAAAATAAAACTGCCCAGTTAAACTGAGGGCATTGAGTTCACAGGCTATTCACACTAATTGTATATTATAATCTTATTTCAAAGAATTTGAAATAAGCCCATCGAAAAATAAAGAGATAAACAATATATTAAGGGGGGGAGTTGTCATCCCCCCGTTATCCCCTCATAGTTAACTAATGAACCCCTTAAACTAATCAGGTAAATATCTAATTACAATGAATATATATACAAAATTTGAAGAAAATCGGATAATTCTGCATGAAAAACCCATCTATATAAATTAAGGCGGGATTAGCCCCTCCGTTCCCCCCCTTTATACTTAACCAATCAATCCCGAAAACTAATCAGGGAAGCGTCTTAACCCAATGAACCTCTAAACAAATTTTGAAGCAAATGGGATAATTCTGCATGAAAAACCCATTTATATAAATTAAGTGGGGATTAGCCCCCCCCCCGTTCCCCCCCTTTATACTTAACCAATCAATCCCGAAAACTAATCAGGAAAGTGCCTTAACACAGTGAACCTATAAACAAAATTTGAAGGAAAACGGAATAATTCTGCATGAAAAACCCATTTATATAAATTAAGGGGGATTAGCCCTCCGTTCCCCCCCTTTGTACTTAACCAATCAATCCCGAAAACTAATCAGGATGCGTCTTAACACAGTGAACCTATAAATAAAATTTGAATTAAAACGGAATAATTCTGCATGAAAAACCCATTTATATAAAATAAGGGGGGTATTAGCCCCCCGCCCCCCCCCCTTTATACTTAATCAAACAATCCCGAAAACTAATCAGGGAAGCGTCTTAACCCAATGAACTTATAAACAAATTTTGAAGCAAATAGAATAATTCTGCATGAAAATCCCATTTATATAAATTAAGGGGGGATTATCCCCCGTTCCCCCCCTTTATACTTAACCAATCAATCCCGAAAAACTAATCAGGGAAGCGCCTTAACACAGTGAACCTATAAACAAAATTTTCAGGAAAACGGAATAATTCTGCATGAAAAACCCATTTATATAAATTAAGGGGGGGGGGATTATCCCCCCGTTCCCCCCCTTTTTACTTAACCAATCAATCCCGAAAACTAATCAGGGAAGCGCCTTAACACATTGAACCTATAAACAAAATTTGAAGGAAAACGGAATAATTCTGCATGAAAAACCCATTTATATAAAATAAGGGGGGGGGATTAGCCCCCCCGTTCCCCTCTTTATACTTAACCAAACAATCCCGAAAACTAATTAGGAAAGCGTCGTAACACAGTGAACCTTTAACCAAAATTTGAAGGAAATGGGATAATTCTGCATGAAAAACCCATTTATATAAATTAAGGGGGGTATTAGCCCCCCCCGTTCCCCCCTTTATACTCAGTCAATCAATCCCGAAAATTATCAGGGAAGCGTCTTAACACAGTGAACCTATAAACAAAATTTGAAGGAAAACGGAGTAATTCTGCTTGAAAAACCCATTTATATAAATTAAGGAGGGATTAGCCCTCGTCCCCCCCCCTTTATACTTAACCAATCAATCCCGAAAAGTAATCAGGGAAGCGTCTTAACCCAATGAACCTATAAAAAAAATTTGAAGGAAAACGGAATAATTCTGCATGAAAAACCCATTTATATAAATTAAGGGGGGGGATTAGCCCCTTGTTCCCCCCCTTTATACTTAACCAATCAATCCCGAAAACTAATCAGGGAAGCGCCTTAACACATTGAACCTATAAACAAAATTTGAAGGAAAACGGATATTTCTATGAAGAGTTATCGCATTACGTACGTACATACATACATACAGAACCGGCTGGCAAGCTCTCAGGGCTTGATAGCCTGTTTGATAGCTAAAAAATTGCAATTTTAGAACGTTTTTTGCTCCTGCACCCCCTGGGGTTAGTGGCACCGACATAAAATATAGCCTATGTTGGAGCAGGGGTTGTCGCCATCAATTTGCCACCATCACTTTTGAAATCGGTTCGGTAGTTCTAGAGATTACCCCTACAAACAAACAAACAAACAAACAAACAATCTTTACTCCTTTATAATATTAGTATAGATTATATATTATATATATTTACTAATAGAACAGTCTTATAACACGCTTCCATCTTCTGCTAATCAGCTATACAGTTTTTTTTTTTTTTTTTTTTTTTTTTTTTTTTTTAAATAAAGTGAAAGCAGCGAATCAAAACTCCCGTATGTCAAATATTCCCAGTTTACCTTAATACGGGCTTAATATAAATTTAAGAAAATGTGGTTTAAAAATGCATTAAATTTTCTAGGAATTAAAGTACGTTTTGCACACATATGATGGACAGAAAAAAAAAATATTCAGTTAATTCATTTAAATGTAGGTACAAGTATTAATGAATTTAATAAAGAAACATCTATAAAAAATTAGTAAAGATTGTTAACAATTTATTTATCATTACTGATATTAACACGAAGAATGATTTTTTGTAGAAAAAAAAAATGGTAAAATTGCTTGTAAAGTCGGTAAAAGTTTGATGATTTTTTTTTTTTAACATAACGAGGATCTATGTTTTTGGAACCTACATTCATGTTTTAGAAATAGTGGAGTAATTTTAAATAACAAAATAAATACATAGGGCTATAAAACTTGAATGTTGTAACGGAATTTAGAAAAAACAACATATACTTTTCATATCGATCAATGGTATTAAACCGCTATAGTATGGGAGAAAAAATACCATCTCAATCCATTATTGCACATAACACTACTCTGACACATACAAAATATCTTTTGTAAAGTTATAAATAATAAAACTGTTTTATAAAAGAATGAATAAATTACAGATGCTAATAACTGAATGCTTTTCGAGGGAAATAATATCAATAAATATTATAACTCGCGCACTCAAAGGGTTCCGTATATTAAATTTAATTACTATTTATTAATTAAAACGAACGATATTTTGAACAATACCCCACACGACATAAAAAAATAGATTTCATTTTTCAAGTAACTTAATATCTGCGATAATTACCGACATTGTTTTTAGAAAATCATTATCAATTATCCTTAGATGATTCTGCGTCGATAAATACCTCGAGCGCCCGTCAAATTCTCTGCTCACGACCCGGAAAGTAAAGCTTGTGCGTAAAGGATTAAAGCGTTTTTCTCAAAAACTATGTTACTTAGGAAAATTGCTATAGTTTTCCTGCACGGTTTAAATAAACTCGTAATAATGGGCTAATTTTTTCATAATTTCAGTGTCAGTAGATTCTTAAAATTAGAGGGGAGGGAATTATTTTAGCAGTGCATTTTCGACGATATATCTGAAATTCTAATACTTAAAATAGAAACAAATATATTTTTGAGTTCGGTATTACGAGATCTTTTGCACGATACCATACGCGATATGTGAAAAGAAATTTCTTTTTTTCAAATAACTTAATTAGTCCCTAAATTTTTCATATATATATATATTTTAATGACTAAAAATCTGAAAATATGTGGTTCAATAGTCTTTATAGCTTTCCTAAGTTTGAACTTTCCACGTCCCATAGTTTACTGGAAAAAGGGCTCTGACAGACATCCACAGGAGTGATTTTATAATGTTTCCGTTTTTAATTTTAAGTAAGTAGCCCTAAAAATGCTGGTTTTTTATTTATCTCCTTGTTAGTGTTACAGCATCGTATTCGATTTTTCTAAACATCCATAAATATACATAATAGAGCTTTATGTTTTCTTCATAATGAAATTTAAATATATTTATATTTAATAACATTATAAATCGTTAATGAAATGCGACTTTTTAAAGTACCTGTACAATTCGCTTTCAAACAAACACATTTTATAATAGTTTAATTAAATATGTATAAATATATACACTTTAATAGACGAAAAAATGTGTTGTATTAAAATATTTTCATCAAGTTTTAAGTAACATATAAACATTAAATAAGTCTTTCATATTTTGTTTTTTTAAAGTACATTTTTCATTAATGGAGAATCTTAAAATGTATATAGAGAATAATTAAATTGGGCTAAGTTAATGCATACTTTTCATCCTAATGAATGTATTATGTATTAAATTCACATTATTAGATCAAATTCGGAAAGATAAAGAAAATAAGTAAAGTCAGTATCGGGAAGTACCCGTAAGCCTCATTGAACAAAATATATAGGGAATATTTTAATTAAACATACTACACAGGCTCTTTTTTTATATCCATTTCAGAAAAGTAAGTATTAATCTAGATATTGAAAGCCGGTTTCAAATTTTTTTGCTGATTACTTTTCTCCTAAAATACTGAAAATATCTTATACGTTTAAAAAAACATCGTGCAAAGTTCAAGTAATTGATATATTAAGGAAAGAAGAAAGTATTGATATAGGTATACTAAAAGTAACTCCCTTACATATTTTGTTTGAATATGTGTTAATTACTTTAATGGTACGTTTTTTAATTTTTTTTCAAACATTTTATTTATTTTTTAAATTTTTTAAGTAATTGAACAAAATAAATCTAATTTTTTAATCATTTCTTTGAATTGAAGATCGCTACTGCTCTCGGACCTGTTTAAATACCAATTTTAGATTTTTTTCTTCTTCTTTTTCTTTCTTTCTTTATTTATTTTAGTTTACCTTAATGTATTTCTTAAGATATTATTTTCGTTTTTGTTTTACCTACATTTAGATTTACTTACTGAGTTCGTGATTATAGCAAAATGATTGCTTAATACTTAATAACGTATGAAAAATTTTAGTTAAATTTTGGTGACATACCAAAGTATAGATATCAGTAGAGACATCGACTTATATTCATAAAATTCTAATATTATTTTTTATAAAAAAGGTGGTCTGCATTGAATCTCATATGAAACATTTCGTTTCCTAATTATTCTTTTATTATAGTGTGTTGCGACAACACTGTACATGATACTATGATTAATTTATATATTTAGTTTTTTATTTCTCATAATTAAAATTATATTTACCTACTTAATGATACTATATATCGGTACATATCGGAAATACCACGTGAATAATTAAAACATCTTTACAACCAGACATTAAGAAACTTCAGTCAAATGCATTTGCATTTTTTAGAAGAAAAGTCCTAATTTAATACTCTGCAAATACTCTCTTACATTAGCATATTTTGCATTATGTTTTAAGTAACGCCGAATCATTAAACAATTCTTTCACATTTCTTGTTTTGAAAGAACGTATCTTTTTCTTTAACTTGGAATCTTACAAAAGCATACACAAACGATTTGATTTAAGCAAAGGTAATGCGTACTTTCCACGCCAGTAAGCGTGTTCTGTGCTAAACTCTCATTAAGAGCTCAAATTGAAAAAAAAAAAAAAAAAAAAAAAAAAGAAATAAGTAAAATCAAGATTAGGAAATACCTGAAAGCCTCATTGAACAAAATATACCGGAAGTGTTTTAATTAAACAAAACTAAGGACATATTTTCTTCTTATATTCATTTTATGGAAAATAAGGATTTATTTAGCTATTGGAAGTCGCTTTTATTAGGGTTTTTTCTGCTGTGTTATTGAAAAGATCTTATTCATTTAAAAAGACATGTTGCAAAGTTTAAATAATGGACTGAGTAAGAATTAAAGAAAGTACGTTCATTTCTATATTAAGAGAAGCTGTACAGAACATTTGTTTGAACGAATGGTTTTTAAAAAACTTTTAGTTTAATATATTTTTAACGATATCAAATGAAAATAATGTATTTGCAGTGACAGACATATTTAATTTATTAGATATATGAAAATCATGTGTCTAGTTGGATTCTATTAATTTTATTATATTGTGTTGTATTTTGGTTGCTTTATATAATTTTTTCTCAAGATATGAGAGCCTACTAGATTCTGAGGAGTTCTGCTATTAAAAAAACTTTGTGGTGCGCAGGTTCTGTGTTCATATGTTGTTCTCGTTGGCCAACCGTTCAGTGTTTTAACTGTGGTTTCCTTTGAAACTTCTGTAAATATGGTTTGGATTCACTTAAAGATATCTCTACGGAAGTTATTCACCCTGTGCCGCAGGCAGCGGGGACACATACCTGAGGTTCGTATAGAACGGATTGCGCCCCCTGGCGGTGGAAGGTGGAACTAATAGATTTTCATAGAATTGAGGACCCGACGTAAATTAGGGGACCGCTAATGGGCGAAGAGAGCTAGCGTATATACTAAAGATATTATACAACCCTATGACTACAATTTGATTTCAAATTGATTCAGATTTAATTTACTTAAAAATACAACATAAAGAATGTAAATTAATGAACAAGAAGTGTACAAGAAACAGAAGAATCGAGTATGATAAGAGACAATCACAATTTCTACAAATTCTTCTGATCGATATATAAAAAGAAATGTGCACAATTTATGCTTTTATTTTATTAATTTATAATAATTGTTTAATATTACAAAAAATGTTTAATTTAAAAAATTGATGAAAACTACTAAATTGTTTTGATCTTATAAAATTTTTAAAAAGCTTTACTTGACTCAATTTACAATAATTAATCTAATTATGCGGCATGATGTATATCTGTATCAGACTGCAGTGCGATATTTGATCAAAAATAATTTTTCATCGTTATAAATGATATAAAGAAAATTGTATGTGTAGAATGTTATTTATGAATAAATGAAATTAAAGTACTGATATAAAAGTAATTTTCCCTTTATACTAAATTTTTCTCATGTATAATTATTTTAATTGGCAATATAAGAGGTATTTTTATATCTAAATAAAGTGAAATTGTAAATAATGCGTACTGTTACTTATTTTAAAATTTATCATTAAAAGCAAAGACGACAATTTATCACTCAAATGCAAAATAATTTGCATATAATGTACCTAACAAAATTTTACACATTCTCAATCCACTTGACAAAATAAAATAAGTTTTTTTCTAGTTACTAAAAAACAAAAAATATTAAAAAATAAAATAATGCCAAATCTCCTATAAATTGATTTTTGGGACATGGATATGAAACCTTATGTTCATTAGTCAGTAGGAAATTAAAATGAAATATATACATACAATTTTTAGAAACTATTATGTATTAAGTTCTTTGGAAGTCATTTAAAATCAAATTTCTCTCAATTACCAGGTAAATATTTTCAGCTGATTAACATAATTTATTCATTCAAGAATAAGACAACAAAGTTCATTTTACTCTGTTAATTTAGCGGTGTTTGTCTGTTGAATATCTTTGTTGAAACTGAAAATATTTACACGATAATTCAAACCATACAAAATACCAACATTTTTGTGTTGATACCGGGTTGTGTTAACTGATTAATACAATTTAAAAACTACTGAAAAACGATTCTGAAAATTACTGGTAGCAAAAAAAAGTTTTGTTTTAGATATTATTCTTGAAATCTCGTAAATCTATTCATTTCTGAGGTTTCTGAATATAAAGGAATTCTTTAAGTATCGCTTGTATCTTGAAAGTGTATACTTTATATTTGTATGAACCTTCTGACTACATCAATATTAATGTCTTTTTTCAGTATTTATATTATTATATTTTAATATCTATAATTACAGGGTTAAAAAATAAAATATAGTGTAGAATGTTGTAAGATTAAGATGTCTGGTAAGGAATTATCATTTTGAAGGGAAAAAAATTGTATATTGTTTTCCATTTTGCATACTTGAGCTTCTGCGTGACAGTGATGACATTATTCGAAAATATATCACATAAATATCCCACTTATATAGTAAACAATTTTGAAAAAAATTAGATTTTTCTTAGTTTATTGCTGCATGTTTATTAGGGGAAAATGTGGATGTAAAAAATTTTAAAAAATTACAAATTTTATCTAATAAATATTTGTTAACACTAATACTTCTTTTAAACAGTTTGTTATGAAAACAAAGTGCAATAGTGTACTTATATTGAAAAAAGTTATTAACAGCAAGTTATCAGTTCAAATTAAATATTTTATGTTATTGAGACTTTTGTACTCAAGTTTCATGCTATTATCAATCAAACGTACACATTGTAATTTAAAATAGTTTTTTTACGAAAGCTGAAGATTTTTATCACGTTGCGTGATTGATGATTAAATGATTTTTTCATTCTTCAGAAAAGTATTTCAAGGGAAAAAATAATAAAATTAACCGTTATTGGTGGTTACCTGTTTTACCGGAGAAATAGGAAAAAAATCTACATTTTTCATCACTATGGTAGTAAGTAATTTGCATTATCGAGGCAGCGAAGAACATCAAACCGCATCATTTGCTGACTTTTTTTATTGTAATAAAATTTTAAAATGACCTTATCAGAAACTCTAAGCTGTGTGAAATTTCTTTGGATTTCATGTGTTTTTAAAGTAATCCGATTTATTTCAAGAATTTTTTAAAAAGAGGCATTGCCGTAGGAAAAAACGCATTTTGAGATAATAGAGGATTTTTACATATTTTTTAATTTCATTGGGTAAATGATTTTTAAATTAATCATTACCAATTTATTTGGCGATTTATAAAATATTTGAAGAAAAAATACTCTTTTTAACACTTTCCAATATGGTTGAAAAATGTTTATGACTTCCTTGACCAGATTGTTTATTATGTTTGTTTATTATGCCAGTTTGTCTTATTATGACGACCAGTTTGTCTGCCACTCGTCCTTCCGCGTAAATATATTAGGATTACTCTGAAATTTTTGTATATTATTGCCGTTTACTGTATCATGATCCCTAATGAATATGATGTGTGTAGCATTTATAGTTTTTTTTTTACAGTGATAGTCAAAAGTATTCCTCTACGTTACAGTCAATGAGAAATAATCGTTTCAAATGCATTTCCATGATGCTACGCCATTTTAAACATGATGAAATTTATATACAATTATGAAGCATATTAAAACATGTATTTGCAGATATATGGGGTGAAAGTATTTATTATTCATTTACAGGAACAAGCAAAAGAATTTTGTTACACTTTGTACCACGGTGAAAAATTGTTTGCAGTGCAATACTGAGGTGAGCTATAAATTGCTCACTTAAAAGTATGGTGTGCATTGTGCTTATCGTTCATTTACAGGTACGCACATAAGATATCGGTTACAGTATGCGTGTGATAATTACAGTCTATGTGTGATAAGTGCCTTTTCAACTTTGGTTTTGCGTTTTTAAGTTTAACTAAATTTTTGCATAGTACGCGGAGTGCATAAATTCGTTTGATCATTCATATACAACAGGGCTACGGAAGGGAATTCGTAAGTATTACAGACTATAGGAGTAAATTTCTAAAGGGTAATTTTGAATAGTGTTACACATTTTCCTGCTAAACTTTATGTAGTAGACTAATAGAAGTTTTTGGAATATAAATAAATTCGTATACAGGGCTACACAAAGAACAAGATACATTGGTTGTTAATACTGGAAGTGAGTTTTAAGTTGCCTGATGCGTTTTGCTCCTGAATGGAATTTTAGCTTAATAGATGGTGTGTACAAAAGTCTTTTTATAATATATAGAGCTGTACAAAAAATTTCGAGTGCATTTACATCGATTGGCGAAATTTGCTATATATAAATCTTCTAATTGAACTAACTTTTTTCATGCTATGTAGTATACATCCAAATCTATAGACCATATACAAGGCTGCACAAAATAATTTATTTTTGACAATGGAAGGTAGTTTCGAAAACTAGATTTTTCAATGTGTTATATATTTTTTAAACTGTTTACTTACATATCCTCTTTTACCTTATTTAACGGTGAAGTTTTGTTACAGTTCTCTGGATGCGTTGGAGAATGTTTCATAATCTATGATAGACGCATGATTTTTCGTTGTTTTTACACTTTACTATCAGAATATACCAATTTTATTAATCACTTTTTCAAGAACATAACATTTAAATTAGGTTAATGTGTCATATAAGGTCTTTATTGCAAAATGTGATTATTTAGACATACATAAGTTATCGACCATTATTATTTATTTATATGATACATAATTGGTAAAAGTTTTCTGTCCATGCTATTAAATTAACAAAGATTGGATTTCTATAATATTGAAACACAGACTATGTGTGTTAATGGTCAACATATGTTAATTTTAAGCTTTTGTACATTTTTTGTATAGAGAAGAATCCTGGCGTAAAAAAAAACAAATTTAGGAATAAAATAGAAAGCTCAACTTATATATTTTTTAATAAATTCAATATTTGATATTACATTATAATAAAACATCAATTATGACTAAGATTCTTAACAACAAAAACAAAGAGAGGGCAGGAGCACAAGTGATCATCTTTTTACTTTTTTGATTGTTTATAATTGTATCACTATCAATCTTAAATAAATCAAACAGAATTTATTTTATACTAATATTTACTCTTTTTTTAAGTGTTTTAAATTTATTTATTTATGAAGAATATCTCACATTTTGTATCATTTTAAATAGTGATTAAAATTATTCGTATGTGTGTCACTTACGGGGTAGTTACGAAATTGCGCGTGGCACATGTAAAAAAAAAAAAAAAAAAAAAAAAAAAAAGTATAAAATCACGATAATCCTCCTATCCTAGTAACAGTCTATATTTGCATTTCAATACAGAAAAAGTGATAATGAAATTTGGCAAAATATTTTTATTTCAGTACATATTTTACCTAAGTTTAAATAACTTTTTCAAGTTACGATAAAGTTAAGTAAATGCCATCTGACATGCAAGATATGCGTATAAGTTGTAATTATGTATGAGATGTATCATAAAAGTTGTAATCACGTATGCGTTGTATCATATACTAGCATGCTACGCCCGCTGCGCTGGGCCATTTTTCTAAATGTACCTTAAATCAAACGAAATGGCTTTGTATTTTAAAGGAATGTGGATCTTCACCTACAGATGCTACCTTAGTAAATATTTTCAAACGAACGTTAAATCAAAGGAATTATATAAATGGATTTGAGCATTTATTTTAAAGCAATAGGGAAGTTCACCTGGATTTTCCTTCAATACTGCTGTAAACGATGGGAACGACATTGCGTTATATTATATCATACATTGGACAAAATTTGGGCTAAAAGAAGCAACGCATTTAGTTGATCATTTATAGTAGAGTTTGGTAAGGAAATGAAACCATTATGAGATTATGACAACAGGAACTAAAATGTTCTCTATAGTCAACCGACTACTAAAAGAGAAAGCATTACAATGATTGCATAGATTGACCATTGGACTTAAATAATATTCGGGTGATTCATTTTCGTCTATAAGTTCTTCAACTCCGTCCCTCTTTCTTGTCTCCATGTGAGATTCTGGTAACGTAAGTACAATCTCACTCTATGTTATGTTATATTTCGCAATATACGTCCTCTTCTTGCAAGTCTACTACGGTTTTTCATCTTTCGATTCTAGCAGAGTAAATACAGTGAAAAATGTAATAAATTGTTTGCACGTAAAGAGAAGTGTTTAACTTTCATATTTAAAAAAAATGGTGAAACATAAAAAAGTGCATTTTTAAAGCTGAATATGAATAAAATTAAAATGACGCCATTTTCACTGTCTTTCCATTTTTTAGACCAGTTGCATTCGTGTAACCGTTAATCTGAAAAAAAAAAAAAACCCAATGATTAACTCTGGTAGAAGAATAAACCTCTAGTTTGTATCCAATAAAATCTTCCTAATCTTACCGATATCCAAGTTTGACGTCAAACATTAGAAGTGCTTGAAACGATATGGTTACTAATGTACCAGAGTTAGTTACAAACCGAAGTTATTTATGCGCCAAGCTCTGTTCCATTAAATAATGTCAAATTACTGTTAATTCAATTATAGATCTTTCATTAACAAAATTCCATACCTTAAATAAAACTGACAATGATAAAGTTATGCAAAATGTTTAGTAATATTATTTTTTGGTGAATACTTAAACCGAAGATTTTTTTGCATTTCTCTAAAGAGCATAATAATACGCAGAAGTAAATTCATTTCTCACTATGTTTATCTGCTAGGGCTGTGTGTATGTCGAAACGGCTTTAGAATGATCGAAAAATTATCTAATCAGAATTTCAGGTTCTCGTTTTTTCTTATCCAGCCTGAAATGATAAATCGACAAGTATTATTTATTCCATTAGCCACCATTGACATTACAAAGTTTTTACGTACATTGAAAGCGCCAAAACAGTGGCTGAGATGTTCTGTTCTCAAAGCTGGCATACGGGAAGTGCTGGGTTCAAACCCCTGTCGCGCTCGTTGACCTAACCGTTCGGAGTTTTCCGTGGTTTCCTTCGAACCTTACCGTAAATACGGGTTAGGATCCCTTAGAAATATTCCCACGGAGGGCGCTCTCCCCAGGGTCTATATCCCTCGTGTAGATAATCGGCCGTCATAAAATCACCAACCGTTCATTGGAAGCATTGCTTTTTTGGTAAAACTTTGCTTCATAATGAAAAAACCCCATAAATTTAGTAATCGCTAATTTCAAAATCATCTAATCTTCTGTAATCTGAATCGTCGTCCAGAGAAACCTTCAAACATAAACGAAACATTCAACAATATAGTAAAAATGCCAACTGGCAGGTGTCCGGAATACAGACAGTTAGTCCAATGTCTTTTAAAAACCTTCCTGAAAGAAGGGGAGATATGCAAAAAAAAATAAAAAGAAATGACGAATCAAAAAGCGTGTCGAAAATTTATTTCAGCAAACAATTTTTATAGCAAAATGTCGCCTTTTATGATAGTAATAACGCATAAATGCACACATCTCCTTAAGAATATTCTTTGGTTCCTAACTTTTGAAACAGTGAATATTTCTATAAGTGAAATTGGCGATATATTAAAAAAATAATAAAATAAAAATAAAAGAATAGACAATATTCGCTGATCTGAGTTCGAGGCTATAAAAATAATATGTTTGGTGAAAACAAACCGGTATGTTTCCGTAGTAAATTTTGAAATGTCTAAAATTTAATTATTTTACAATATGTGTTTGAGTGGCAGACATTCACTAAAATTTAAATATTTTATCCCATATTCATAACAATAGCTGTTATTTATATAATTTGCATTTGAATATAAAACTTTACTCCAAAAAGGATCTTGTATACACGAAAAAACGCTATTATTGCTAATATCGCTCAAGCTGATGTCACGCTTATGCATTTTTGGCTTAAAATCACATTGCTTGGCGACAAAAGTAAAATCAAAACCGTAAATAAACAAATAATATGTAACTCATCAATGCAGTCATTTTTACAATTACATCTGCTAGTTCCTCCTGTAAGACACATGATAGGGGAGTTATATAAAAAAATTAACAGAAAGAAAAAAAGGTAAAACAAATTAGTCATATTTTATTAAATCAAATTATCAAATACATCTTTGTTAACCTGACGCAAACGATAAATCGCCAAACATTGACTTAATCTGAATTGCAATCTCATGCATTGCAAATATTTTTAAGCATTACAAACAGTCCTTTGGGGTTTAAATTAAATATTATGCCTCATTAAAACAGTTTTTTTTTCTTTCTTCTTCTTTTTTTTGCGGGGAGGTGGGGGGGATTTTAAATAAAATTAATAACAGAATTTTTCTTTTATTTTTCTATGTGTTTGCATTATTTTCTGATAATAGCCGTTTCAATTCTTTCTCCAACGATAATGGTCGCCAAAAAATTACCTATGGTAACCTTAACGTCCAAAATAACAGAACTTTCCACCATAATTCTATAACTAATATACGTAGAACTATGTGTTATATACTAAAACCGTCCCCGAAAAATTATCTATCCAACAGTGCAAGTTCCATCAAATTCCACTCAACAGAACTCGAGTTATAAAGGAACGGAACGAAATTTCCGTTTGTGTTTTATATATATAGTAGAAGTTGCAATTATGTATGAGTTGTATCATATAAGTTGTAATCATGTATGAGTTGTATCATATAAGTTGTAATTATGTATGAGTTGTATCATATGAGTTGAAATTTTCCAACTGGTCGAAAAATTATGTATAATTTCTTTACCAATTTGAATAATTGTGTTAACATTCAATCTAGTGTAGCTGTGTATCCAGCGTTTACTAGAGTTTCATTACCTGCAATTTATTATGTTGAGCTGATTCAGAAATCAGACAAGACGCTATGATCAAAAAGGTTAACCAGATTCGTCCGGGAGAGCTCCGTTGGTAGATCATTTGCAACTTCAGCCAATAGATCCATGATTCAAATCCTGGCCAGGACACTTTTTGCCCAGTTGGGAAATTAGAACTCATATGATTTCTTTACCAATTTGAATAACTTCAATAAAATAATCTAGTACAATTTATTCTGCTTTTTTTAAAAAGTGAGATAATATAGCATTTTATAAATCTTTCTTTGATAATTTCGAAAATCATTTCACTTTGATTGGTGAGCACATTCCATGTTGCTTACATATTATGGAATGTATCTCTAATGAAGGAATTAAGACTTTCTACTTCTTTTCGCTTATTAACTTTGCAACTCTATATAAAACCATAATGGCTTTTAAACCAAACACTGCACACTTGATGCAGTCCGAATCTATTCCATATGATATGGTTAGAAATTGCTCATTTATCAACTTATGTTTAACTTGCAGAAGTAAAATTTTCATAATTGAAATAAAGAGTCTAAAGCTTAACTAATTGATACCATTGTATTTTGTAATAGAGAGCATTAACAAATAAAAGAGTTTAGAACTTGATTTTGTAGCAGTAGCTTAGGCAGTTTAGACATTTTTGGAACACATTCAGAAACAAATAAATTTTTGTGTTTGCAAAACAAATCGACTGATTGTTCCATAAATTTTTTCAGCAGATATCGCCAACTACTGAAGCATTTTGAAAGATTTTTATCTCAAATAAATTACATGAAATTAATGCTGTTCACATGTATCCCATGTTTACATATAACCCTCCATCCTTTCTCCTATATATAAAGTTAACTTATTTCATAATAATAATATTGCTTCCAGCTGTATTATTGTTTTTTTCATAATGCATGGTAAATAGGATAGAATGTTTAAAAATTATTTTAACATTATAAGTAATATCTATGACATTTTATATAAATAATAAAATAAATTTATTTCCGAATTTGAGATTGCCTTCCGTATTTTACCGTTTCTCTTAATTTAAGTACTTAAAGGGCAATATACATTTTTTTTTCTTTATTGGAATGTGGTTTTAATCATCAAGAACCTTTAAAATGGATAGTTCATCTGAACTGTACATATTTTAAATTCATGTTCCTGGAAATTCATAAGTTATCATTAATTTCTCAGTAATCCGATTATTATCTTTAGTCAGTTAAATTAAATATCTCGTACATCCTAAAGAATGATATATTTTTTCTGTTAATATGTACGCTCTAAAGAGTCGCATAAGGAAGTTTCTAATACCGATTTTACTTGAGGTAAATTACGTAGAACTTGAAAATTAATTAGTGTTGTATTAGACAGTATCAGGAAAAATTGCATCATAATTTCTGCTCTATTCTATTTTCTGGTTATACATTTTAGGTAGATTTTGTAAGAAATATACCTATTACATTCTCACCTAAGTTAGAAATTTTTGCAGATCTACACCGATCATGACTCCCAGAACCCAAAACCACCCCCAGTTCAAAACTTTATATATATATACCTGTCTATGTCACTTTTTTATGGACACGATAACTGGAAAAATTCTGCATAAATCTCTTCCAAACTGATACATAAAATCAAGGGGCATAAAATCTCGGTCAAGTTCGTTAATGGGCAAAATCGAACCAAGGTGGGGGGATGGGGGGGCTTTTTGTGAAAACAGGAAAATCCCATAATTTATTAATTATGATACGTATCGAATCCGTTTGAAGTTATTATTACTTCTACGAAAAGGGTCGAAAATTGATGTATGACAGATTTTTGATATAATTAAAAATGGCCCCAAGAGGGGATGGGGAAGGGGGGTTTTAGAAGAAAAAAATTCATAACTTCGTCAATTCAGAAGATATCAAATCCGTTTAAATTTATTATAAATCCTCTTAATATTATCTAAAACTTTTATATTGACACGTTTTTAATAGGACTAACCATTATAGAAAAAAAACCTGCCGGCTTCACCTGCAAACAAGTTAGGTTTCGAAGTAGGCGGTTCCAACTGCCGCATCATGGTAAAAAGGTCATTTCTTCCGCAATTCTCAACAAACAGGTGCCCAACGGTCTGCGTCTTCGAAATCTACCTGTGCCTAGAGACATAGCCGTCAGGGTTTTTTTTTTTTTTTTTTTTTTTTTTTTTTTTTTTTTTTTGACACGAAGATTACAAATGTCTTGAAAATTGACTTATATATGGAGAAATGTGCGATTTTGAACTAATGCATTACGCTAAGAAAAATTCAAAGATTATAACTTGTGCAAATATACTTTCTTAAAGTATTACAATTACAATATTAAAACTCATATATATATATTTTTTAAACAAAAAATGTGCTAATAAACCATATTTAGTATAATGCAATATTTTACACTTTTTCAGCATTAGCCAATATTGTAAAACATTTTGTGTACGGATGTTTACAAAATATTTATGTAATATTCATTTAGAAGTGTTTTCCGTCATTAGCAGCTCATTTTTTAAAACAAATGTTATGTAATATTTTTATAATTAGTATTTTACATTGAAAATATTGAATTTGTTTAAAACATATAATATTATAGACATGAAAATGGATACATTTTAAATTGTCAACTTATAGTCAGATTATATTCTGCATTTACATTTTAATAGCAGTTTTTAGCAGTTCATTTTTTAAAACAAATGTTATGTAATATTTTTATAATTAGTATTTTACATTGAAAATATTGAATTTGTTTAAAACATATAATATTATAGACATGAAAATGGATACATTTTAAATTGTCAACTTATAGTCAGCTTATATTCTGCATTTACATTTTAATACTGTATGAATGTTCATTTTGTAAATCGTTTCAGTTTTATCTAAGCCTGAACGTATATACATTATTTTATCAATAAAGAGGATTAATATATTTTTTAATTTACAGCATGACCTAAAGATTAATTTTCATGTTCTCACTTTATGTTTATTACAACAGCGAGTGTCGGTGCTTACCATCTGCGTAAACAAAGGTTGTAAAAACTCTCATAAAATGCTCCTGGTAATGCGAAGATAAGGGTTTTACTTTTTATAATCTATAGTCAGTGTTTTTCGAAGACCGATTCAAAAGCCAAAATTTTATAGGAATGATTTTTTTTCTTAATTAAACAATCTTATTTTTTTTTCATAATTGTAAGTCATAAAACATATTTTTATTAAAAACTCTTCTTAATAATAATTATTGTGAAATGGTAATAATAATAATAATAATAATAATAATAATAATAATAATAATAATTTTAACATTTAATATTTTTATTATGTTTCAATACTTTACCATTTGATTTACAATTTACTGATTAGAAAAAAAAATAAATTGATATATTTATACAGTATGCGCATATAAAGAATCCAAGAATCACTTCAATGTATTTTAGATGATATTTTATTAGTGTGTGGAGTAATATATACAGATGTTCAAGATTTTCCCGATCAAATTTTTAGTTGTAATAGTGTTATTTTTCATTTTGCGAAATTTCTTTTTCTAATTTTCTTCACAACATTCTTCGTTCCATACCATTGAGTCAATTTAGTATATGAATAATTTAGCTTTGTTTTCCTTTTGCGTTCACATGCTTCAACATAATACAGGTTTTAGCGATAAACGGTCAGTCGAGTAAACCAACGCGAAGAAAATTATCTTTGAATCTTCGTTGAATCACGGAAACTTTAAAATATGCTAATATCTTTAAAATATTGTTTAAATTTAGGATATTAATATCTTTTGAAATTTTTGAACTGTTCTCAAGCGTTTACTTCATACAGGGATAATTAATATAACATGGTATATCTAAGATATACAGAGATATCAGATGATAAAGGACAAAGTACTCATTTTTGGCGGAATGAGGACTTTTCATAAACAATCATGGGAAATTCCAAAATCCCCGAAGGAATTCCGTATACATTTTCGACTTAAAGATTGAATATTGATTGTTTTCATAAGTGCCTCAAATAACCATTGAATTTGGAAAATATGATATATACGCGAAATTTAACGTTTTATAAAAAATAATATATCGAAACAAAATATCGAAAATTTTAAGCTGAGATGTGCTTGAACTAGTCTACGTGTATCCTGAACTAATTATGCATGTCTCCTCATGCGATAGAGTTCCCTAGCCATTGGCACAAACAAGTACACACACAGAATTCAAACATGTTTGTATTATTAATATAAGTTCATAATAAGCTTGTAGTTGCCCTCATTTAATCGATATAAAATACAGTTTACATTATCAGTAATTTGATTATACATTTTACAAAACTTTGAAGTTGAAAAAGGTAATTAGAAAATTTAGAGTTTAATAAATAATTAATGTATTCTTTCCACGCCATTGAGCGTGTCATGTGTTAAATTAGAATGCAGCATTTAACACCAACATAAGACACAAAAATGCAATAAAAATATTTTGAAGTGTATACGTTTTAGCTGGAAATGGATTTATGCATTTTAAATTACTATTCAGCATTTTTAATATATATATAGAGAAAAAGCAGAAAATAATATAAATCTATTATTTGGGTACGTTGGGACTGTGAATTTATAAAGCATTCATAAGCTTAAATTACCCTGAATTATTTTTAAGAAAACGCCTGGTTCCCTTTCGCTGTTTATAAAGAATAATGTATCTTCCATTCTAGATGCACAGTCGGGGAAAACTATTTCTCAATATTCATTATTAAAAACTGCTTCCTAAATGATAAAATATTTCGAAACTCTCTGAAAGTACAGTGTGGTTCACTTCAAAGCCCCCCCCCCCCGGAAAATGTTCGTTTAAGGTCTAAAAACTACAAATAGAAATTGGAGAAATGTTTCGAATAAAGATTGTTTAAGAAATGTAGTTTCCACAGAAAATGATCGAAAGATCTTTTTTCAGTTTTCAAAAAGAGAGAAACAGGCATGGCTTAAGTTAAATAATATTTCACAAACAGAATAATTTCACGAAGGTCTCTAAAGACACAATATTTGCACACCAGCCGCATATAGGGCCACATAAATAATTTGGTGTGCGTACATAAAAAAAAAATAAATAAATAAAAAATAAATAAAACATATGTTGAATACGTTACTCGAGAACATCCTATGCAAGATTCTGGCGGTGATACCAGAGGTTCTGTTAATAACGGGTACTTTCATAAACATGCAATGTCGTGTTGAGCTGTGCTTTAAGTTCATCTAGGATATTTCCAGCACCTCCTGTGATAGGTTAATTTTTTAAACACTCAGGTATGACATGTAATTTATCTTTTATTATATATCCATTTACGTTTATCTAAAACCAAAATTTTACGGGGCTATATTCAAATTCGACATCCTGTATAAGTGAACATTCACATTCAATAATGTTTTTAATATATGTGAAGACAGGCATGTAGTGCAATTATAATATACGGAGTATGTTTTGTATATTTATCTATATGCTTTGCATATAAGTATTAAAAGGGAATAAACTGAAATATATTTTTCGAGAACTTTAAATACCGTTATAATATGGAAAAAATAAAGCATTGCGAATATTTTATGACAATAAACTTCTCCGGGAAGCCATTTAGATTTCCGTTACACTCACGGAGATTGGTTCTTTCTATTTCTACCTGGACAAAACAAAATATGAAACTTAAATGTATTAAAAATTGACAAATTAAAAGCTATTTTTAATCCTTTTTCAAACTCTATAAAAATCTATATCTCTATCAATGAAAATATTTTCAAAAGCGTGCTTTAAACATTAAGATTTGATTATCTTTGAAATTAGAGAGACGTCTAAGTGCAATTAAAATTCATGACATTTTTCCGAATCTTTGTTTTATTATTACCTAAACTGTTTTATTATTAACTATTTTATTTCCGTTGTCGTTCTAATTCATTAACCTTTCGGCTCCTCACTTATCTGAATGTTGCGTGTCGGCCTTAAAAAAACTTGATACTTTGTATCTTACAGAATATGATTATCTTTGATAAATTGCAAATAAAAAATAATAAACGGTTAATACTCATAAACTATTATAAATCATAATCGATGATGACTCTGTCAGCATCGTGTGCTTCATAACATGTGCATTTGACATATGGCACAAATTAATCTACATATTAAATATTTTTTTTTATATTATAACTACTAAAGTTAGCCCCATTAAAAGTGTACAACATTCATGTGATTATAGAGAGAAGACATCTGCATTATCATTTGACAGTTCTAAATATTTATATAATTTTTATTATTTTCTTTTCCATTTTTAAGTGGAAAAAGTGAAAAAGAGAAAAAAAGAGAAAAATCCACTTCAGCACATGGAACAATAACTTATGAGATTTTTCTTTTTTAGATTTAAATAATTGGAAATCACTGAGTATTTTAGTTTCTCTTTTTCTTTAAATAGCATATCCTTTGCATTAAATAAGAATCTTTCTCATATAAAAGAACTGCTTTAGGCAAAATTATTGCGTACTTTCCAAGTCAATGAGCATGTTCTGTGTTAAATCTTTATTAATAACTCAAATAGAAAAAAGAATAAAGTCAAGTCAGAAAGTAACTAAATGTCATATAATATAATGTATTAAATATATTTTTATTATGGGTGATTACAATTATTTTACTTTTGAATCTATTTTAGAGGACGTAAAGATTAATTTCAACATTAGAAATCTATTTCTAATTCATTATCTAAAAAATAATTTCTTAATTTATGTAAATATAGATTCCTGAGGTACTTCAGAATTCGTTAGAAATTCCAAAAATGGATTTATTAAAAAATATAATATATAATTATATTATTTGTCTGTTTTACATATATATACCAACTGTCTTTAAAAAGTACTATTTTCCTTTTTCATTTAGTAATGTTCAAAATGAAAAGAAAAACAGAGTGAATACACGTAATAATAAATATTACATTGTCATATTTCATTTTTTTTTGTTTTAAACAATACAAAACAACAATTTTTTTATTATTATTAATTCTCTTTCATTAGTGTATCCTTTTCTTTAACATAGATTATTTCAGAGGCACACATAAAAAGACTGTTTTTTTTACAAAATTAATGAACACTTTTCATGCCAATAAGCGTAGTCTGTATTAAATAATTAATAAGAGTTGAACATTAGAAAAATGAGTTAAATCATTATCAGAAAGTAACTGCATAGCCTTTTAAATATCCATTAGACATACTTTAATTAAGGATGATTATGATCATTTTATACTTTGATTTTTTTTTTTTTTGAGTGACATTAACAATTCATGCAGATAATATAAATGTATTTCTAATACGTTTTCAATAGGTCTTTTGTTTTGTTTTTATGTGGTTTTCTTTGTTTGAGATATTTGAGATTCTCTTTAAAGATTCTAGTAATAAGCTTAGTGAGTAATACAATAGGTTTGATGTTGATATGAGAATAGAATCGTCTGAATCTTCCAACGAATCTCTTACATTTCAGTATTTCCTTCCATATTTCTTTCTTTTTAATTTTTATATTTCATTTAGTGTGTAATACAGAAAGTTTTTATGTTGATGTGCTAATATACCTGTTTCAATATTCCAATGAATATTTTTAATTTTTATATTTCAGTAATTGTTTCAGTACTTTTTTAAATTAATTTTTATATTTAAATAAATTTAATATTCAATTTTCAATATTCCAACGAAGCTTTTTAATTTTAATATTTCAATAATTCATCAACACTTTTTTTTCTTTATAATTTTTATATTTAAATGTATTTAGTTAATATTGCATAATGTTTTTTGATGTTGATATACTAATAGAATTGTTTCAATTTCCTCAAAAATTTTCTTAATTGTATATTTCGGTAATTCATTAAATATTTCTTTCTTTCTTTTCTTATTTATTTTTCTTTCTTTTTGTTCTTTATATATATATATATATATATATATATATATATATATATATATTTCAATAAATTTAGTGAGTAATACACAAGGTTTTGATGTTGATATGCTAATAGAATCGTCTCAATCTTTCAATGTTTTTTTTTGAAAAATTTATATTTCAGTAATTCATACAATAATTTGCAACCTTGGAATATTGAAACAGTTTATCAACATCAAATCTTTGTATATTACTTACTGAATTTATTGAAATATAAAAAAATAAAAATATATGCAATATAAGAACACATATTTTATAAGACAAGTAAATACATTAAACCAACATGGAATGAAAAATTGACCAGGACTCTAACCTGGAACCTACAGCGTACCGTGCTGATGCTCTGCCAATAAGCCGCCCAGCCCGGCAATTTCTCTCAAATTGACGGGCTGGGATATCGATCTGGACGGCTTAGTGGGAGGGCATCAGCAATGTACGCTGCAGATCCCAGGTTAGAGTCCTGACCCAGGTCAATTTCTCACTTCATGTTGGTTTATTGTCTTTAATTGTCTGATAAAATGTGTGTTCTTATATTGTAAAAATAAAGTAATCAGGCGTAGTGTTTATGCTTTAATATATATAAAAATACATCTATTGAATGAATTACTGAAATATAAAAATTAAAGAGATTCATTGGGATATTGAAACATGTATTTTAATAAATTTAGCGAATATCGCATAATGTTTGGCTGTCGATATTCAAATAGAATCGTCTCAATCTTCCCATGAATATTTTTAATTTTTATGATTCAATAATTGATTCAATATTACTCTTCTTTTTAATTTTTATATTTCAATAAAATTAGTGAGTATTACATACGGTTTTGATGTTAATATGCTAATACAATCGTCTCAATAATCCAGTAATCTTTTTAAATTTTGTACTTTAGTAATTCATACAATCCTTTTTTTTTTTTTTTTAGATCTTACATTTTAATAAATGTAGTGAGTATTACATAATGCTTTGATGTTAATATGCTAATACAATCGTCTCAATAATCCAATGATCTTTTTAAATATTGTACTTTAGTAATTCATACAATCATTTTTTTTAGATCTTACATTTTAATAAATGTAGTGAGTATTACATAATGCTTTGATGTTGATATACTAATAAAATCATGTCGAAATTGAAATGAATCTGTTTAATTTGCATATTTCAGTATAATCCAATAATATATGTTTACTAATAATACATTAATATATGTTTAATAATAAATGGTGTAATAATAATCATTAATAATATTTCATATAATAATGATTAATATAATAACAGTAGCGTGTAAAAATGTTCTAAAAAATATGCATAAAATGTACCTAACCTTATTTTAATCAATGTTTAATAAATAACTGAATTTTTACAAATGCAGTAATTTCCACATCTTTTTTTAAACTCCGTATAAATTACATACTATTTGAGCACAGTTAACACAGTTTTTACGCCTATATTTAAACAAAGCTGAAGTAAACCATTACTTTAAGAGCATAAAACCTTAACAAAATACTGTACGTGACAAGTAAATAAAAAGTGTTAGCGCCACTTGGTAATTCATAATGTTGAAATTTTGTCACTTTGTCACGCAATACACTTAAATAGCAAACATTATTTTAAATAACTGCGAACATCTTTATTTTAGGTCACTGCACTTTAAAAATAAGTAGGTTAGAAGAAGAATATAATTAACGTTTTGAATCGGAGCATTCATTTATTAAAATTTGTTTTTTTTAATCGAATTTTAAATATTTCATACACTGTCAGAAAAAACTGCAAAAATGACAGCATAATTTGCTGTAAATATATGCACCCAAAATGCCAGCACTTTTTGCTGTAACATTTAGTATGATTACAGTCATATTTGCAGTGAAATTAGCGTGTTTGAAGCACATTTTGCTGTACAATTCCAAACATAATATTATTTAAGACCTATTTTGCTATCAATTTACAGTAAAATATACTGTCAATTTGGGTGCATAACCTGTAAAAAAAGACAAATGTCTCCGCTAATGTTACGAAAATTAATACAGTTTACGAAAATATAATATAAACTCCCTTCTGATTAACCCTTCTCAAAAGCTTTTCTTTATAGTCCAGAACCTAACAAGCCAATTCATTTTCGAAATTTAAAGAAGAATTTTTGAAACACAAGTTTCTTTTGCTACCCGTAATTTTTGGACATGTTTACGTGTACTATTTACAGTGTATTAATTACTTTTTTTCAATACGAAATATCGTTTTTTTGTTTTCAAGTGCTATTATTAAAAAGTGTACATTTCAGCTCCGTAACAGATTTCTTACATTCAAGAGAAGCAAACAAATTTAATGTGAATATGAAATGTTAATACTGCTATTTTAGTATGTTTGTCTATTGAACATGTTTGTTGAACATGAAAATGTTTACTTCCGAAAAATCGATATTTCATATTCAGAAAACAGATTGGTACACGGGAAAAACTACTCGGAGGTAGTTTCGAAAATTACAGGCTAAAAAAAAACATTTGTTTCAGAAATATTTCTCTAAATATTGGAAATTGACTGGTTTCCGAGTGTTTGGAAGATAAGGGTACGCTTTTCAAAATCGTTTGTATCTCTGAAAAAATTATATTATATTTTAATAAAATATATTAAATTTCGTAATATTTTAGGACGAATATGATTTTTTTACAGAGTATAGTAAAGTGTTATTTAAAGAATAAAAATTAGAATATTTATTGTGTTGACTCTCTTTCTTAAATGAACTTTGTATGAGGCACTTGAATTAACAGGGCGACAGCATTTTCAAAATCACATTGAGTTGATGTTGATGTACCTGTTAATGGTGAAATATAGGACCGATTCCTAAACTTATTTTTTATTTTATTTATTTATTTATTTATTTTGAAGTAATTAAACTATAAATTTTTCATTCGAAAAAAATAATGTGCAACATAACTATTGCATTGTTTATTTTCTAAACGATTAGTTAATAATTTATTTGCAACCAAAATTACTTTTACGCCCTTTTATTTAATTAAACTTGGTTTTTGTATGTAAAGAAGGAATTTTGTGTTCGACTTTTAATTCACTTCCTGGTATGCCGGAGTGTATAAATTATGTACAAAATTATGTACACTATGTACAAACTATGTACAAACTATGCTTGTTTCTGACGACAATACAACATTTTAATATTTTACAACATAATTATTAAGGCATTTTCCCGCTTGCCCGTTGCAGGTAATAAATCGCCAAATAGTCTTTATCGTTACAATTGTATTGTTACAGTTGTATTACAATAATGGATTTAATTATACGCCAAATTACGCTTGCAAAAAAAAAAAAAAAAAAAAAAAAAAAGAAGGCCGACTGGCTGTGAAGCTACTGCAATGAAATATTTTATTATTTTATACAATGTGAAGTAGAAAATAATTATAAAAAAATAAATATTGTAATCTTTTAAAAAGTACGCTTTAATTAAATAAGAGTGGTATATTAATTAAATTATGGTATATTGAGAAATCACTTTAGATATTCAACAACGACAGTTTAAATAATGCTTTATATCGTTCCTGTTTCCATATCTAATAAAAGAAACACGGTAAAAATTATACATTTTAAAATAAATTCACTAGCTTACAGTTACTATCAAACGTAAAAATTTTGTCGAATTTTCCATAATCTGGTTCGGGGCACATGCCAAATTAATGTATTGTAAAGGGATTTTTTTTTAATAATATAAATTGCAGTCATGAAACGAGTCGTGGTTTTTAAGATAAACATTGAATGTTTATAAAAGAGTGTTGAAAAAATATACTTTAACTTTTACACTTATTTAAGAAAATTATTGGCCAGGGTAGCTTAGTGCTCAGAAGAACAGCACAGTACGCTGTAATCTCAGGTGCAATTACTGGTCCCGGCTAATATTTCACTTGTTTTGGGTTTATTGTATTAATTTGTGTGTCTGAAATAAATTGTTCTTTAAGTGTAACTTCAATGAATTCAGACGTTAATTTATGTGCTTTGATATAAATATTTTGTACCAATGGAATATTAATTTTGTTATCGATGTTCCGTCATCCACTGCTGTCCGGTGACATTCCCCAACATGTGTTAACAAATTGAAAATTGTATGTTAAACGTGACAAATGAGGTGCGTTCGTTTCGTGCTATAACTACTTTTACAGTGTAAAAAAATCATAGTTATTATTTCAGTGAAATAAATTATATCGTCTGCTATGAGTGAAATAAGGATGTTTTTTTTCTTATTACGCATGCCATGTTTAGTGATGCGAATTTTTTTTTCGACTCCAGACAGCGCTGTAAAATTCACCATGGAGATCTGGCTTTGCAAATTATTACTTCCATGGTTTAATATTTCTATGATTCACGATTAATGATTTTTTTGTTTATTTACTTTAATGTTTTGAGATATTTGGCTGTTAAACTAATTTTCACTGAAGTTATCTCAGAATCTATACATTGTTAAATATAACTCATCTCTCAAGCAAACAATTTTTTTGAACGATCTTTCTAAAAATGTAATTTTTATGCAATTTTATTCAAAAAAAAAATTGTAATAAAAATGGCTGCTTGGCATATGAAAAAAGATGTGGTTAGCCTGTATTTGTTTTCCTCAGTCACATGACTTGCGCTTTTACTATATAGATTACGTATGATAGGATTTATTAGAATACAAACTGTTATTAATATCTTTGTAAGTTTTGATTCGATTTTCATAAAATTTGAAATGGCTCGACAAAATTCTGCAACGATTATATATATTAAATTTACAACTATAGGTGCTACGTATTTATATAATTACGAACGCACCTAAAAAGTGCTGAGCTAGGATATTGGCCAGGGTAACTTAGTGATTAGAGCAACCTAGAACTCCTATAATAGATGCTGACGCATCCTCGCAGATTTGGTACCCGAATTGCATCCCATTCGAAAAACCAAGCTAATCAGAACCGGTTCAGCCAATCAGAACAGGTTCAGCCAATCAGAACAGAGTCTTAGGCAACCCCAACTCCGGCTGCGGTAGATTGATGCTGATCTGCGTACCAATAATGCGAAACAAAATGGATATGCGTCAGCTCCTATTATAGGAGTCTTAGAGCAACCGCACTGTACGCTGTAATCCCATGTTCAATTTCTCGTCCTGGCTAATTTTTCACATGTATTTGGTTTGTTGTATTAATTTGGGTGTCTGAAATACTTTTTTTGTGTACATTTAATGAATTTAGATGTTAATTTATAAGCTTTAATATACATATTTTGTGCACTGATGGAATGTAAATGTATTCATTGATGTCCCTCCATCCTGTGCTGTACGATTGCTGGCAAGTGGCGTTCTCAAAATGGATTAAAAAGTGAGAAATTGTAGAGCTAGGATATCGGCCAGGATAGCTAAGTGGTTAGAGCAACAGCACAGTACGCTTTAATGCCAGATTCGATTCCTGGCTCCAGCTAATTATTCACTCGTATTAGGCTTATTGTATTAATTTGTCTGTCTGAAATAAATTGTTCTTTAAGTGCAACTTTAATGACTTCAGACGTTAATTTATGTACTTTAATATATATATACAGTGAAACCTCCATAACGGACACTCCCGAATAGCGGACACCTCTATTTAACGGACGCTTTTCCAATCCCCACTTCCAAAACCTAAATTTTTGTGTGTTTAACCTCTGAATAGCGGACAGTAGTTTTGCCGATAAAGGATGAAAATTGTTTTTTAAGAGAAAGATAATGGGAAAAAAGTAAAAAGCCTTTAAATTTATCAGGGCAATGTGTCACAAATGTTGTGACCACAGATAAATGTAAGGGGTGGCCTGGCTAAACTCCCAATTTCACAATGGATTTTGTATCAATTACTGTTTGACTTTTGAGACTTAATTGACATTCATTATTCAAAGTTTCAAAATATGTTAACATCATTTTTATCGTTTTATGAACATATTGAGTTCTACGTACTCTGAATTTAGTGTCTTGCTTGTGATTAATGTTTCGAGAATGACTTCAAAACAAAAACGATTAACTTACAGAAAAAATTGAAACTGTAAGTGAATCTGAAAAACAAAAATTGAGTTTACGAATACTTGCCGAACATATTAAAATAAGTAAAAAACAAGTGGGAGATATTTTACGAAATAAAGAAGAAATGAGGAATTTGTGGATTACTAACTCTGACTCTAACACCAAAATTGGGAAATTGAGGAATACTGTTTCCATTGAAACTGATTCTATAATTCTGAATTGGTTTACTTCATTTCGTTCAAAAAAATTCCTATTTGATTCAAAAAGAGGCTTTAGAAACACCAAAGAACTCGGATTACACGATTTTAAGGCTTTGAGTGGATGGCTGGAAAAGTTCCGGTTTTGGCACAACATCGCTTTCAAAACAGTATGTGGAAAAGCAAAATCTGTAGTTCTTAAAAAGTGGAGGATTGGCACGAGCGACTGTCCTGCAGTGGCACGGACGAATAAGCTCGGTTCACCTAAGATCACCAAAAGTGAAGCAGCATTGACCGCGGTCAGTGCTTGGGAGCGTGACAACCTCTCTCTACTGCGGCTGCTGTGGGACCGTGTACGTTAATGGTAGCTGGTGCACGTAAAATCTGTTCGTGGCTCCAATGTCCTCCAAGTTTAGAATAAGCGTTACCTCTGGGGGTGCCAATCCAAGTGCAGGTCTCTCATCTGGAATTGGTTCAAAATTAAGAGACCAACTCTTCTGGACGGGGCTTATGAGTGCTTAAGCCATTTGGTAGTCCTCCCCATCCAGCTGACTTCTGGCACGATCGACTGCAATCAATTTGTGAAGGTTATGAGGAGAGAAACATTTTTAATGCTGATAAAACCGGCCTCTTTTTCAAAAATTTGTCCGAATAGGATTTTGTTCTTTAAAAAGGAAGACTGTATCGGCGAAAAAATGTCAAAAGAGCGACTCACTATTTTATAATGTTGCAATGTGTTAGGAGAATTTGAAATCCCTCTTATAATTGAAAAATCTCTGAAACCCATGTGTTTCTCAAAAAACATCCAATTTATTAAATTTTGTGTTATGTGGGGAGCGAATAAAAAAGCGTGGATGACCAGTTCTTTAGTGATTAAATGGATAACTTTCTTTGATAATAGGATGAAAAAACAAAGAAAAGTTCTTTTGTTTTTGGAAAATGCAACTTCTCATCCAAAGCATTTGAAATTGGGCAATGTTAAAACTATGTTGTTTTCTCCCAAAACACAACTTCCGTATGACAACCCGTTAATCAAGGTGTTATACACAATTGTAAAGACTGGTACAGAAAGCTTTTATTAAGCCACACCCTTTCAAAGTTAGATTCTATGAACACACCTGAGATTTGACTAAATTTATTTAGATATTCTCGAATTTTGATTTCTTCAACTGTAAAAAAAAACATAACAACCAGAAAGCGTACGATAATGTATCAGAAAAGCTGGCTTTTTATTAAAAGAAAATGAAACACCTATTTCCGATTGAAATTAAGAATTAAGCACCGTAAGTGAATTAACACTAGAACTACCATGAGCCGTCATTTTGATGTTTAACAAATGAATATATTCCGATTCGAACCAGAAATTTCTTTTTAAAATATATTAAATATAAAACTCACAAAAATACGTTAAATGAAAAACTTAAGTCGTTTTAAATAAAATTTGTGGTGTGAAATCCTAATCCTATCCTAATCCTAATAATATTATAAATCTGATTGTGTGCAAATGTTAGGCTGAAGCCAGCGTCAAAATGGAGCATTTAATGATCCTGTATTTTTGCTGCACATAGATTGATTATAACCCTCGAATGAACATAGACTGGTTTTTGTTAATTTTATTCAAATATTTTTTCTTAATAATTCAAAATTTCGTTACATTCATAGTGAATAAATGGACATTTTTTCGTATATAGCATATATATATAGCATAGTATATTCGTATTTAAAAGGGTTAAATTTACTTTACCGTTGCTAATACTTTATCGTTGCCAAAACTAATTCAAAACCCGGAATAATAATTTTTACTCAACAATTTAGTTTCAATTGAAAAATTTTCACGTGAAAAATGAAAATGAAATTAAAAAATTAAAGAATTAAAAAGAAGATTAAATAATATTATTAGAAATAAAACGTACTTTTTTTAGTTTTTGATAATAATACAAAGTTTCAATATGCGTAACCATAGGAAACATGTGAATATGACGTAATACATCGCAAATAAAGCGGATAGGCTTTGATTGGTGAAATAAAATGATCTTGGGTTTTTTCTTTACTTTTTTTCTTTTTTTTTTCCTTTTGTATGATAACAATACTTGGGGTTTTACCGTCTGCGCACGGCTAATATAACTATACCGTATTTTTTATTTAAATTTTGAAAAAGTAAAATGAAGTTTAAAAAGAAAATGGTTAGCAAATGTCAATAATATGCTCCGCAAAATTATCTATGTCGAAAATGATGTCATGGATAGCGAGAAATAGCTATTTTCATTCTTAAAACTAAAAGAAATAGCTCGATTGCCTAAAAAAAAAATGACGAATGTTAACAGTTCCATTTTTGTAGATAAAACCTACAGATTTAATATTATTTCGTTAAAGTAACATAATTTCCCCTATGCCAGTATTGAAATTAATTGCCTGGTTAAGAAAATTAACAAGAATTATGTCAATAAAATGGGATTTCTCAGGAGAAAAAGAGACGTCATATTTGATATAAAACGGCAATTTTCCAATATGTTTTAAAATGAGTGTGAATCAATTCCTTACATTAATAATACAAGGATCAGTAAATATAAAAAGTAGATGAATTTCACGCCATTTTTATAACGAAATATTTAAATGTTTTTTTTTAATCTATACTGATTATTAAGCATGAGTATCCGTCATATACAGATGAGAGTTTTCTGCTAAAAATCACATCATAATTTTAAGAAAAGAAAAATGAACACGAATCTATTATATTAAAATCTGACCGTGTGTTTGTATTTCGCAACTACTCCTAGACTATCGAACGCAACGCGATTTACTTAATACCGGTTATCATTGATCCGAGGATGTCACACAAACTCTCAGAATTTAAAAAAATAAATTAGATGCCAAGATTTTTTTTTTTTTTTTTTTTTTTGTAAATTTTAAGGAAGTTTCTCTAAAAACGGAAAGTAAACTATTCCATATTTGCGTATAAAAAAGGAGAAATAAAACAGATCAGTACATTTTTTGCACCATTTTCTCATTAAAACTGAAAAACAGAATTTATTTTCACTTTGAATAGATGGTGAAAACAAAATCTTGACTTCAGTAAATTATCCGAAAAATAAAAACATATTTTCACATATTCAAACTTCATGAATCAATTTATTCTGGAGAACAAAAATTGCCTGTCAACATACTGTCATTTAGAAATTTAGAAAACAAGATTTGTTTTAGCTATACATTAAACCAAGGAGGCAGAATTGAGAAGGATGGCTATTAAAAGGTTTCACAAAGGCGTTAAAAGTAAAATTGTCTATCAGGTAAAATTGACATTTGTTTTTACCCAATTCGTCTATTTCCACGTTTTTATTTGGCCCTCTTTTTCGCATTGGTTGCAATTTCATTTTCGCGATTATTTGGCACAAAATTTCACTTTTTTAAGACTGAGTTATGTCAAGGTCCCTAAAACAAAAAATACCGTATTGTCTCCTATGAAATGTGATAAATAGTTAGTTAATTATTAACGTTTTTAATTATCGGGAGTGAAATATTTTGCTTAATTAATGTATTTATTCTTCTTTTAATGTTGCGTGAGTGAAATCACGGTTAACAGCTAGTAATTTTAAAAAACTTGAGTAAAATTTCCGGTAGTTCTGATGTTAATCAAATGTGTCAGGAGTGAACAAACTGCCGAATTGTTCATCAACATTGATTATGACCTACTGAAGAAGAATCAGTTGATGTAGGCAATTATAGAATATTCGACAAAAGCTGACTCTATTAGTGATATGAATGAGATACTCAAACTAGGCGATGTTTCCTGCAATATCGAGAATTTCCAAGAAAAAGCAAAACACAATGAGCAGTTACACTTTTTGTAAAAAAAAGATGATTCAGAAGTATTAAAACTACTCATAGAATTAAAACTTTACATAGATAAACAAATCACATATAATCGCAAGCAAAAGCAAACTTTTGTAACAGATTTTTATTCTTAAGAATATAATAAACAGTGGAAAAATGTATGTACAATATCATTTCAGTTTTATTGCTTAAAAATAACTTTAATTTTTGATTAATCATATAATAGAGATTCTCGGATATATAAAAGCCAATTAATGAAACCTTAAGCATTTCTCAACGATTTTGTGAAAATCTGAGGTTTTCCCAATAGCGGACACCTCCGAATAGCGGACAATTTCTGCGCTCCCGAGGTGTCCGTTATTTAGAGGTTTTACTGTATATATATATATATATATATATATATATTGTGTATCGATGGAATAATAATTTATTAATCGACGTCTCGTCGAACAAGTTTTTTTATTACATAAATTAAATAGGTTAAGAAGGATAATGCATTTTTAAAAAAATTAAAAAGCAGATTTTATTTACAATTTCATTTCTAAAGGTTATTTTAAGGAATAATTAATATAAAATTTTAGACATTCGATATTCAAATTATAAAAGTGACAAATATTTTTTAAAGGAAAATATAAAACAGACTCCAAGATATTGTTTCTTAGATAATTGTACTAATAGAAAGCCAGCCGATAATATTTGTTGCATTGCAAGCCAGTTAGTGTATTTTAGAGAAAATAGTTTGGTATATGTGAATGTTTTGCGGCAATAACTTATTGTTTTCTCCATTCACTTTAAATATCCAACCTTTTTCGAAAGTTAGAGTCTATTAAGTCTAGAATAGAATAAAAGACATGTTTAGACTCTAAGAAAATTGAAACTAGACCATCAGCAGAGCCAGTACTTACTAACCCCCCAAAAAAATTGGAACTTTTTTTTTCAAAAGTTAGGTAGACGTACATTAAAAAAATTATATATTCAAACAAATTCTATAGCTTGCTTTGTAGAATGTCGAATAAAAATTTGTCTTCAAGTGCATAAATATGTAGAACCAAAAATAATGGTCTGATCTTAATTGTCACTTTACTTAATTTTATTTTACTAACAGTACATTACTTCCTCACGCTTTATCAAAAGCCAAGTGCATTCGTGGCATATTTATAATTTTATAAACTCTTTTCCGGTTAAAAAAATAAATTACTAATGTAATGCATAATAAATAAATTTGAAATTTTGTGTCAGAAATTTTAAAAATATTGTTTTATTTCTAAGAAAATACAACATTTAATAACTTTCAAAATAAAACTAGAAATTCTATGATTGTGGTAGTCACAAGTTTACATACATATTTGTCTATTAGCCTGAAATTATTTACGATATACTTAAAGAAAATGCTACTTTTATTTTAGGAAGACAGATTTAAAAACAGTAATGTATTCCTAAACTGGAAAATATGACACATTTCAATTAGATAATTTTCATGATGTGGCAAAATATTTACATGAAAATGATAAATAAAATTATGGAAGCAAATTTTGTTAAGTAAGAACAACAAAATTACCAAAATTAAAATGTGATTTGGAGTCTTATTTTAACACAAATTAATATTCTGCATTTAAAATTATGAGGAAAGCTAAAATGGAATGTACTTTTGCGTAAACTTCTTTATTGTCTTCATAATGATGTTTTCAAATAATTGAAATAATCATTTTACATTAATTAAATTGAAGAAGCCTTTACAAACGATCAAAGTTAAATTTTTACGTAGATTTGAAAACCCTTTTGAATAAACTCAAATTTTTAAAAGTATCCATGAAACAACAACTTGTTAACAATTTCCCGAAGTTAGACTCTTTTAAGTAATAAAAGTATATTGATAACTACGGTTAGCTGGATTTGAAGGCGAACTGATAGTAGGATACGATTTTAAAAGAGACAAATCTTTTACCCTTCTACATACTTATAATTCTTAATGACTTAAGTGAACTTTGAAATATTGTACTTAAGGCTGCTCGTCAGTAAACTTCCCGATTCCCCTCGCTAATGTTAATCCTATGGACGTAGGAGGCATTCGTATTTTTAAAATATCTCCTCAGGAAATTAATATTTTTAACTTCTGTTTTCTTTGTACTGTTCTTAAAGAATGTCTCTTTTTTTCTTAGTTGTCAATTTTTTTTTCTAAAATATATACTTAATTTTATGTGAAGTGTTAAATTCTTATTTAGTATCGCTACGTTATCAACACATAAAATTATAATTTAAGCACATATTTTAGAAATATTTTGATAACTAAGAAAAAAAGAGACATCCTTTAAGAACACTGCAAATTCTTAAACACAAAAATAAACACATTTAAGAACACTTTTTTGTCACCAAATTAACAACACAATTTTTGTGCTGTGATTGTATTCTTAATGTGTTGCTATCTAGAAATGTGTTCTAAAAATAGTGTTGTTAGTTGTGTTGAAATAGTGTTGCAAATAGTGTTGATGAAAATGTGTTCTTGTACTAGTGTTGTGTTGTACAACACTTTGTCACCAAATTAACAACACATTGTAAACACCACACAGATTTAGCACACTATAAAACAACATATTTAAAACGTTTTCAATACTCTTTCTATAGGGTGCCTGAACATTACAGAGTTTTATAAATGAAATAAGAGACAGTTTGCTTTATAGAAAAAAAATTGTAGGAGATCACTGAGTGAGTTGATTAATTTTTATCAATAAATATCAATAAATGAATTTCTGGAAAAGTTATGAAATTTGTTTTTCTTAGGCATCATCTATATACCCTCTCTTCTATCATTGTAGAATAATTTATTTTATTTAATATATAAAACCTAGAAGATGTATAAAAATATTACATTTTTTACTTTTTTAGAAAATATTTTACTTACCGAATCTAGGTGCTAAGAAAAATTAATAATTTTATGCATTAATATCCTGGAAAACAATTACTGTTAATAATTATTGGCATTTGTTTTTCATTTTTAAAGCTGTCTTTCAAGACAAACAGTAAAACAAAGATTAACTGTGCACTGTTAAAACTACAGGGGACACATGGCACCCCTTAGGGGTGAAAGGCCTATCTCATTGGTGACACCTCTAGGGCAGCCAGAATGGCACCCTTAACTAGGGTGAAAGGATGGCACTCCTAATACAGGGTGCCCCAAGGGGTGAAAGGATGGCACCCCAGGAGAGAATAATGGCACCTCTACTTAAACGTGCCCAGCGGCACGCCACAAATGAAAGCATGCCCCCCCCCCCCCCCCCCACACACACACATACACATACTTTTCTAGCAGTTGTATTGAAAAGAGTTTTAAAATTCTCATACTTAAAAAAGGAAAAAAAAGGGCTATACATATATAATTATAATGCAATGTTTAACTTTAGCTGCAATAAACTGATCAATACTTAATTTTCTCTGTTGAAATTTATACAAAGTTAAAAGTTGATCATCACATCGTCGGTACCATGTCAAACTATCGAATTTGAAAATAGCTACTTTTCAGGAAGGCAAAAAAACTGTTTTAATTATGGATTTAAAATCAGCGCTTGGCGGAAGTAACTAATTGTTATATATTTCTTGTGCTGTTTAATATCCTATTTAAGCTTGCTATCGAGAAAAATCATTTGGCTAATTTTATTCGCCAAAAAATCACATTCGATATAGTTTGAAATGCTATGTTTATTTGTACATTTCTCAGTTTTTGCAAAATGTTGCAACTCAAACTAGCGAATTTGCCGTATTCGATAGTTTGATTTGTAAAATTTTGTACTTTTCTCAGTTTTTGCAAAATGTTACAACTCAAAGTAGCGAATTTGCCGTATTCGATAGTTTGATTTGTAAAATTTTGTACTTTTCTCAGTTTTTTGCAAAATTTTACAAGTCAAAGTAGCGAATATACCATATTTGTATCAATATGGTTGTCAACCTAGATAGTCACTTATCAACCTAGTTGAAAAGTGTTTATGACTTATGTTTGTCCGTCTGCCGTCTGTCACTCTGTCCGTGCTCTATCTCTAGTAAATGTACTTGGATTGCCCTGAAAATTTTGTACGTTATTGTCGCTTACTATAGCATGATCTCTATTGAAAATTAAGTATGTATAATAGTTTTTTTTTTTACAGTGACAGTCAAAATTATTCCATTACATCACAGTCAATGGGAAAAAATCGTTTCAAGTGCATTTTGATGATGCTACGTCATTTAAAACATGATGAAATTGATATACAATTGTGAAGTGCACTAAAACATACTTTTTCTAGAATATGGGGTGCAAAGCATTTATTATAATTCATTTACAGGGTCAAACAAAAGAATTCTGTTACACATCGTTCTAAGGGGAAAAATCGTTTGCAGTGTAATTTAGTGATATTTCACTATTTCAAACATAATGAAAATTATATGCATTACTGAGGTGCACTATAAATAGCTCTGTTGCGTGCATTGCGTTTATTTACAGGGACACACAAAATATATTACTCACAGTACATGTGCGATATTTACAGTCTATGTGTGATAAGTGCGTTTTCAACTTTGGTTTGCGTTTTTAAGTTTAACTAATTTTTTTCATAGTACGTGTGTGTTTATAAACTGAGTTGTTCATATACAGGGCTACACAAAGGAATCCGTAATCATTACAGACTATGGGAGTGAAGTGCTTAAGGGTAGTTTTTAATTGTGTTACGCATTTTTCTGCTGAACTATATTTAGTAGACTAATAGAAATTTGTGGAATATAAATAAATTCATATACAGGGCTACGCAAAGGAAAATATACATTGTCATTTACGGTTGGTAAATGCTGCGAGTGAGTTTTAAGTTGCATTTTAGCTTAATATGTGGTGTGTACAAAAGACTTCAGATAATATACAGGGCTGCACAAAATATTTCGAGTGATTTCAATCGATTCGCGAAAATTGCTAAATGTGAATTTTCTAACTGAACTATATTTCATCCTCCATGAATTAAATATCCACATCTATAAATCATATACAGGGCTGCACAAAAAAATTCGATTACCTTTTTGACAATGGAAGGTATTTTTGAACACTGGATATTTCAATGTGTTAAATGTGTTCTAAACTGTTCAATTACGTATCTTCTTTCACCTTATTTAACAGCGAAGTTTCGTTAACGTTTTCTGGATGTGTTGTAAAACGTTTCATAATGTATGCTTGACGAATTATTTTTTGTTCTTGTTAGTTGATTTACAGGGGAAATGAAAGGAATTCTATTACATTACGCTCAATGGGGAAAAAGAAGTTTGCGGTGTATTTTAATGACGTTACACTATTTCAACTATAATGAAATTGATATGCACTTATAAAGTGCATTAAAATATTTTTTATGTAGAATATGTTGTGCAAATCATTTATCATTTATTTACAGGATCACTCAAAAAAATCAGTTTACATAATAATACACAGTGCAAAATTGTTTGAAGCGTATATTTATAATGTTACACTATTTGAAACATGATGAAATTATACGCATTACTGAAGTTCACTACAAAATGCTAACTGTACAATATGACAAGGCATGACAGTTATCGTTTATTTACTGTTATACACGAGAGATATAGATTATAGTGCTCTATATTAGCGGTAATTGCTGGAAGTGCGTTTTAAGTTATGGTATGCGTTTTTAAGTTGACCTATTTGCATACTACGTGGCTTATAGCAATTCTGTGGATCATATACAGGGCTACACAAAAGAATTTGTAAGCATTACTCTGTATGGGTGGGTATGCCTTAAAAGTATTTTTTAGTTAAGTTATGCTATTTCGGGCCAAATTATATTTAGTAATTCGTAGTATATAAATAAATTCATAATATACAGCGCTACGCAAAGAACTGGATATATTGTCGGCTATAAATGGTAATTTCTGGAAGTGTGTTTTTAATAGTGTTAAGCGTCTTTCACCTGAATTAAATTTTGCCTTAGTACAGTACAGTAAGCTACATGATGTGTACTGTACATAAAGTTGCAGATAATAAACAAGTCTCTACAAAATAATTTGAGTACACTTCCGTTTAATTATAGAAATTGGTGAAGGTAAATTTTTGACTGTGCTATGCATTTTGTAACTAAGCTACATATCTATTGATCGCGTGTAAGGATAATCAAAAGATTTCGAATACTTTTCCGGATATGGACATTAATTTCCGAAATCGCGGTTTCACTTTGATATCTTCTTTTGCCTTTTTTAAATAGTGTTCCTTACAGTGTTCTGGATGCGTTAGAAAGTGTTTCATAGTCTGTTGTTGACGTATGTTTTTTCTTTATTTTTTGACAGAGCAGCATTTTTAAACTCAATTCACTGTACATAAAGTTGTACATTTGCACCAATTTCCGATCAATCAGTTTGATGTTTTTTTGAAAATTAATCATCAATAATTATATCAATTAACATGACTAATTGTATAATCAATTAATATAACAATATAATATATATAACAATTTAAATTTTATAGTGAAATGCGACACTACTATGTCAAACTATCGAATAAGAATATTAAAACTTTTGTGTGGAGAGCGAGAAAATGTTTTTATTGTGGATTCAACATCAGTGGAATGCTGAAGTTGTTGATTGTTATAGTTTTCCTAATCTGTACTATTTAATATTGACACCGAAATTTACAATTTCATTGTTTTAATCTACAAAGAATACATTCGTTAGTTGAATCACTAAGCTGTTATGTACTTTTTCAAGGTTCCCTGCATCAAAGTAGCGATTGTGCCATACACGATAGTTTGAATTGTTTTTTTAGTATTTTATTTATATTTACATATTCACTATCAAACGCATAACAGTTTTCCTTAGTGAATTATTTGTAAGTAAATACTAATTTAATAGAACAAAATAATTTATTTTCAAACGTTACATAAGTTTTATAAAATGTAGCAAAAATTAATATTAACTTGAATTGTGAGATTCAATTCTATCTTCAGTTCTATCAACTAAATTAATCTTAATCAATTTCTTCTTCAATGTCACTCCAATCAGGTTCTGCTAAATTATCGCGTGCAGTGGAAGAAGTTGGTAGTAAATTGTAGAAATCGTGATAGGATCTTGGTATTAAATTGTGGGTGCATAACAGCAAAAGATCTTTTTTCTTTTCGTTTGAAATTGGTAGACGTTGCTGGTATGGTTTGACTGGTTTGCTATTTAGTTTTCCTTTTCGTTTTTTAATGTACAATTCAATGAAATTTTCATCTTGTATTCGTGTTTTCATAAATATTTTGTTTTCGTTGCTTTTTCGGTACTGAAACCAAACAGCGTCACTAAATTTATATATCTGCTCATTTTCTCTGTGATTGTTTATTTCTTTTTCCTCATTACTGTCTCCATTTTTTTTGGACTTTTTTTTATGTTGCTTTTCTATTTCAAATTTTGCCTCATGTGAATTAAAATTGAGAAAGTGAAGTGTGTTCCCATTAGTTTCAATGCTAGGAGAGATTACGCAGCTTATTGGTAAATTTGCATAAAAAAATAAAAAATGGAAAATGGACTAATTTTAAGTTAAACGTGTTATCAAGTAACGTAATTTTATTTTGTAATCTTATCTGGACTTGCTTTTTCATATTCTTTAATTTTTTTTCCTTTAATTAAAATTTTTTAATCGTTTTTTAAATTATTTTATTTTTCTGATTCTTTAATCATTAGGTTGAAATATTCACTTCTAATACAATAATATTTGTTCACAAAAACCTTACAGCAATGTCATTTAAGTGTAATTATTATTGTTAACAATTTAATTGTAGTTATTATTAGTAACAATCTCCCCTACCCATGTGCGCAATCACACCAACCCTGTAAGGACAGATTGCGCAAAATAACTTTCTTGGTTTTATTACAACTGTTCTATTAAATTGCAACATAAAAACAAAATAGCAATGGAAATGCATAAAAAACAAATGAAGTAAATAATATTCATGAATGGTTTAGCAAAAAATTAATATTTAGATGTTTTATTGCTATTCTTTTGAATTGTGTGCAGACTATCCTAGCTTTACCTTATGTATAATATATAAATTAAATATAAAAAAATCTACTAGAGTTTAAAAAAAAATGATTTTCACCTATGTTAAGGTAAAGACAGGAGAGATGTCACAGTCGGAGAGATTGCTCACATAAAGGTTCGGGGGGAAGGAGTAGAGTGAGAGCGCAGAGACTCCAGGTATTTGTAGAACAACAGTAGTGGAGTGTATATTTGAAAGTGCACGTTGATTGCTTTGAGCGTCTAAGATAAAGTATTGCTATTTTGTTTTGTTTTCCCAAAGTAAGTGCTTGAATTTTCATAGCTGTTCATCAGAATTTCTATACAATGTCAATAGTACAAAATATTTTAAACTTAAACGATTTCTCATTAGCTACTATTCTAGACTAACAATGTGAACATCAACGGTTCGTTTTAGTAGCGGCCATGTTTAAATAAAAGGCCTCGCAATCTCTCCTACCAAAATTGGAGGGTTTGCGTATCTGTACTTAGGAGAGATGGCGCATTGTTCCTATTAGTTTAAATGCTAGGAGAGATTACGCAGCTTATTGGTAAATTTGCATAAAAATTGAAAAATAAAAATGGACTAATTTTAAGTTAAACGTGTTATTAAGTTACATAATTTTATTTTGTAATCTTATCTGGACTTGCTTTTTCAGATTCTTTATTTTTTTTCCTTTAATTAAAATTTTTTAATCATTTTTAAAATTATTTCCTTTTTCTGAATCTTTAAGCATTAGGTTGAAATATTCACTCCCAATACAATAAAATTTGTTCACAAAAACCTTACAGCAATGTCATTTAAATGTAATTATTATTGTTAACAATTTAATTGTAGTTATTGTTAGTAACAATCTCTCGTACCCATGTGCGCAATCACACCAACCCTGTAAGGACAGATTGCGCAAAATAACTTTCTTGGTTTTATTACAACTGTTCTATTAAATTGCAACATAACAACAAAATAGCAATGGAAATGCATAAAAAACAAATGAAGTAAAAATTATTCATGAATAGTTTAGCAAAAAATTAATATTTAGATTTTTTATTGCTATTCTTTTGAATTGCGCGCAGACTCTCCTAGCTTTACCTTATGTAATGCGGGAAGCCCGGAATACATCCCCTATTTAATATACTGTAACGAAGGTATAAACGGACGGGATATTTTTGTCCTGTGAGCATTGTGATAAAATTACAAGTCAAAATAGAATCTTATTAATCAAGCAGGACGGTCGTTCTGTCAAGCCAAGCTAACAAAAAATAGTAAGCCAGCCATACAAATAAACGCCAAGAACAAGACAACAGACCGGTTCTGTTTTCTTACAGGAAACAAATTTTGAATGTTAAATCGACCAAAAAAGACCAGATTAAAATATCAGATACAAAAAAAAACCCCGAAAATTAGAAGAATTTGATGAAATCTGATGAAGAAATTCTTCAATTTGAGATCAAACTCATCATCATGAGTGATATATAAACAGAGATATATATATTTTAAAATAATGTCGAATTACTTATAATGATCACTTTTTTCTTCGTCAATTTTTTTTCCAAACAACCTACAGCTGAACTAATGCACAGAAAAAAGTAAAGATTGCTTTTTTGGACAGGTAATTGCTTAATCTACGTGCTTTTATGAAATTAAGTGTCAAAAAAATAAAACGTCTATCATTAATTATTTTTATTTCCCAAAAACCATGGTAAAGGACAGGCATTTCGTTTGCAGGCAGAGAATCAAATCAGAAAATACCTTTGTCGTCATTTTAATATAAATTAATGAAATTCTGTTGTTAAATTGTTTTTGTTTTAGAAGTCAAGTTTTCATTTAAATGTATTGTAAGAGTGTGTTTAATTAAGCGTTTAATTGTGTGTTTAATTGAGCCAAGAAATAGTAGAAAAATTCTAATTTAACAATTTACAACGACCATTGGGAAAATACAGAGGGATAGCGGGGCAGTGTTCAGTCTCTACCCTAACCGTTACCTCGTACTATAAGACATTTAAAAATTTTATTAATTTAGCCCTCCTAAAATACCCCCCCCCCTTCCCGTCTTATAGCAGACTATTCGCCCCACCCTACTATAACATATCTTCCCCACGCTAGCTATTCTAACGACCTACTATAGTATGATCTCGGCAGAAGGCGGTATTACCGCCACCATCGCCTGCTGCTGACGCAGAAATCCCATTTCCTATCTACTGACTTCCCGTTTGGTATCCGAAGGTCGAATAAACCGAAATATTGAAATAGGATGCCAATTTTAGGTGTTAGCATTGACATTTTTAAAGTTTGGTACAATTTCTATTTGTAGACCATCCCCTAAGAAAAATTTAAGTGTTGCTTTAACTGTTGTTTAGAATGATATCTGAGCTAAAAGTATTTTGAGGAAATTAAAGTTGAAGACCACATTTTTTACTTCATAAGACGATTTCTCATTCGACGTCAATTTTTGAATTCGGCTTTTTTTCATATCTGATAATTTGCATCTATCCTTTTTGTAACTTTAAAATTTTTGTAACGATTTTATGCATTTCTATTGACTATTCAGAGAAAAATTCATCTAAAGTTATAGAATTTAGTTAAAAACGCTTAAAAAATTCTTCTAAAATTACACAATTTCGTTAAAAACGCTTAAAAAATTCTTCTAAAGTTACAGAATTTCATTAAAAACGGTTTAAAGAGTAAAGTGCGTACATCATTTGGTCCATTCTCGACCGAAAGTATCAACCCTTTTCCCAATGGTTAATAAGACCTAGCAATAATAAAAAGATTACTGTCTGAGCCATAAAAAACAATATACAACTAAAATTAATTAAATAATACCTTGGTCGATATAGCTGCCATCTGATTCAGTGGTGTGACTTGGAGAAAATGTTGGGTCTAAATCAGTGTTATCAGATGAGGTTGGATATAAATCTAACAGAAAAAAATGATAAAATCAAGAAAAACGCGTTAAATTTATAAATAAACGTTTGTCTGGCTTAATGAGCCACTTACCATTATGCAAAGAAAAGTTTGAAGCCTGTTGATCTGTAAAAATTTTTTCAGCTGCTTTAAAAGTAACATCAAAACTATTAATATTTCTGTACTTTTCTCCAACGTTAGATAATTTGCAGTTTTAAATACCTAAAATAAACGTAAAATATTATTAGTATTCGAAGAATACAAAACATAGCAAGATAAATAAATAAAGGAATTGTTTACCTTTTTCATTCTCCGCATTGGATATCAGTGTTGAAGGGGATGGTCTAATCAAATTTAAATCGAGTACAGGGTGAATATTCCAATCTAAATAAAGAAGACACAATATACAAAATTAAAACAACATTCGAATTCAAATTAATTACGCTGAATAGCAGAATATTAAAAATAGAATAAATACCTGTGTTAAAGAGGATATCGTTTTTATCTCGGAGTCGAGATGACGACGGCGAACTCGATATACAGACGTCTTTAATTCCAATGTTAATTTCTTCTTGATATTTTTTTAATAAAATCCGTTTTGCCATTTTCGTTACATTACAGAGGATAGAAATGATTGGAATAAAATTTAACTAACTCAACCAGATTTAAGAAATAAGTTACTAACTACCGCAGACGATTTTAAATTTGATGAAATACAAGTGTATTCTAGAATTAAAGTTTCTTAAAACAAAAACCAGCAGAAAAAAAAATTAAATTACTGAGTTGTCACGATTAAAGAAATCGTACTAAAAATGTAAATAAGAAAAAAAAAACATCATGCGTCAATCATAGATTATGAACCATTTTCCAACGCTTCCAGATTACTCTAACGAAACTTCAACATTTAATATGGTGAGAGAAGATATTTAAGTAAATAATTTAGTAAAAGGCATTATTATAAAATGATAACCGTCTAGCAATTACCGTCTATAGACGGAAAAATAATCGAATTCGTTTGTGAAGCCCTGTATATGATCTGTAGATTTGTATATCTTCTAGATAGTGTTTGAAAATTTAGTTTAATTTTAAAACGCATAACACAGTTCAGAAATTTCCGTCAATAGACGAAAGTTTACTCTAATTCTTTTGTACAGTCTTGTATATTATCTGCAGATTTTTATACGCGTCACATAATATGATAAAATTTAATTCAGGCAAAAATCACATAACACTGTTTAAAACACACATTCTGAAATTATCATACATAGCCCGCAATGCTTTGTGTAGCCCTGTATATTATGAATTTATTTATATTCTACAAACATCTCTTAGAAAAATAAAATTCCGCTCAAAATTCCGAAAACGAATTAAAAACCTCGTTTATGTAATTTAGCACGCATACGAATTAATGCTTTCAAATTCTTTTGAGTAGCCCTGTATAGTACTATCTGTGGAACTTTTACACACCACATAGTATGCGAAGAGTTAAACTTAAGGAAGCATACCATAATTAAAAACGGTTTCCATCAATTATCGCTAATACAAAACATTGTAACCGAGTTACTTTGTGTGCCCCTGTAAATTAACGATGAGAAGCATGTATGTCATATTCTACAGTAAGCATCTTGTAGTGCACCTCAATTACGTATATCAATTTCATTTTGTTTGAAATAGTATTGTAACATTATTAAATTACGCTTCAAACATTTTCCCTTACGCCATTACGTAACCGAGTTACTTTGTGTGCCCCTGTAAATTAACGATTAGAAGCATGCACGTCATATTCTACAGTAAGCATCTTGTAGTGTACCTCAATTACGTATATCAATTTCATTTTGTTTGAAATAGTATTGTAACATTATTAAATTACGCTTCAAACATTTTCCCGTACGCCATTACGTAACCGAATTCTTTTGAGTGGCCCTGTAAATAAATGATAAATGATTTGCATACTATCTTCTAAATGAAAAATGTTTTAATGCACTTTAGATATGCATGTCAATTTCTATATTGTTGAAATAGATTAACATCATTAAAATACACCGCGAACGTTTTTTCCCCAATTGAGGGTAATGTAAAAGTATTATTTTGAGTGTCCCTGTAGATGAACTATTAATGCTACACATTCCATTTTTAGTAGAAAACATTCTATACTAACATAAAAAACATGCGTCAATTCTGTTAATTTTGAATCCATAATTAAAAGTTTTAGATCTTTGCCTTCCTACAAAGTGACTATTTTCAAATTCGATAGTTTGACATGGTACAAATGGTTAAAAAAGTAAAAAAAAATACAAAAATTTACGGCGAAGTATCGAATTTACCGTATTCGACACTTTGACATGGTAATTTTTTGAAAAAAATGTGCAAATTCGATAGTTTGAAATTTGCATTTTCTAAGTTTCAAGTAAGTTCTAATTAAGCTAGAAAAGTGACGATTTGGCAACGTACGCGTCATACACAATATAAAAGATTGGCATAAAATATGAAAAATGCATTTTTTCACATTCGATAGTTCGGAATGGTACCGACGACATGTCAAGGGTCGATCCAGGCAAAATTTGGGACCTATTCAGAGCTCCTTCACAAAAATCTATTTAATAAAACAGGCTCCTTCACAAAAATAAATTTAATAAAATGGTCCCTTCAGAAAAATCAATTTGATAAAATGCACCGCTTCACAAAATTCCTTTTAATAAAACAGGACTTTTCAGAAAATTGCTTTTAATAAAATAGGCCCTTTCACAAAATTCTGTTCCATAAAACTTACTATTTTTATTAATTATTGATTATTTTGTTATGTTTTAAAATGTGTAATTTGTAAATAATCAAGTTCACCAGAAGGAAAAACTTTAGCAAATAGGACTTAAAAAAGTTTTTGTTATGTTAATAAATGTTTGATTCGAAAGATTGTTTACAAATTACACATTTTAAAACATAACAAAATAATAAATAATTAATAAAAATAGTAAGTTTTATGGAACAGAATTGTGTGAAAGGGCCTATTTTATTAAAAGTAATTTTATGAAACGTCCTGTTTTATTAAAAGGGATTGTGTGAAAGGTTCTAGTTTATCAAATAGATTTTACTGAAGGGGCCCAATTTATTAAATTGATTTTTGTGAAGGAGCTCTGAATAGGCCCCAAATTTTGCCTGGATCGACCCTTGACATGAGATGATCAACTTTTAACTTTGTATAAATTTCAGCAGAGAAAATTAAGTATTGATCAGTTTATTGCAGCTAAATTTAAACATTGCATTATAATTATATATGTATAGCCTTTTTTAAGTATAAGAATTTTCAAACTCTTTTCAATACAATTGCTAGACAGGGGGATGTGGGGGGCATTTTGTGAAAAATATAATAAATTTCATAAAAATAACTTTTATTTTTCACAAAATGCCCCCCCTTCCCCCCCCAAAAAAAAAAAAAAAACTTGAAATAAAATAAAATAAAAAAACCTCCTGCAAGTCATTTTACTTGCAACTAAATTTGGTAATAAATGTTTTCAACTTGTAACTCCCAGCCTAAATTGTGAATAGATACTTTCAGCTTAAAAATAAAAAAAATTGTTACCTTCAAAACTGGTTAGTATTTATTACCATTTTTACTATTATTGTTATTTTAAGTTATATGTAGCACAGATATATTTATTTATCATTATTTTAATATGGAAAAAAAATCTTTTAGCTATGCAAGTTGAATATATTTTCATAAATCACTCAATCATCTAAGACAATCTTACATCCAGCCACACTGTGAAATGTTCCAGTGATTTATTATTATTGATATGTTATAGTACAGGAGACTCACAAAACATTTTTCAAGATAAGACACATGTATAAATGTCAAAGTACCAATTCAGGAATTACGATTTATTTATTTTGTTAATAATTCATAATGTATAATGAGGAATATTTTTAGTTCATTTCATGATCAAGCACAAGCTCTAAAAATTTCGTTAGTAAAAAGTATTTGATTAATAAATATATTTGCAGAAATTTATATTTTATCAAATTTACTATTTCTTATGTATACATATTATCAAATCAACTAATTTAAAATTGTCAAATACTCAAGTTAATACGTTTCAAGTTAGTAAAAATCAATTCTCGGTAAAAATTGTAAATTCTTCAATTGTTTATAAATAATTTGTTTAAATTTCAGGAAATTAAGAAAATAAATCAAATATAACAACCTATGTTTCAACATTTTTTTTTTATTATAACGCATCATTAAATTTATTGATGGATGGTAAGCAAAAACTACTGTGCGAGAAAATTCATTAGATAAAAATATGAATAAATGAAATTATTATAAGCTCTACATAAATAATTTAAAATACAAGCAAATAGATGAGGCGATATCATTCAACTTTCACGAGATAAAAATCTGAACATTCGACATCAAGATTATGACTTAAAATGTCTTATCTTGAAAATAATGTATTGAGCCATTTATAATACAACATATAAAATTTTTTTAAATAATAAAACATGATATAAAAACACACTGAAACATTTCACATACCTGTATTTAAAGTGTATTCCCATAAAGTGTATTCCTGTATATTTCCATCGTTTATTTATTTGCCATAAATGGCGTTTTTTAGTCTTTAAATGGCGCACGTGGCACGCGAGTGCGATACACTATAGAATCCAACGGCAGCCATTACGATTCTTACTTGTACAATCTTCCTCTCCCGTCCCTTGTGACGGCGAAGTGAAAATGAAAGAAAACGCATCACAGCACATGCGCAAACGCCAGATACCCTCTAGGGCGTCAATACTTAGTATGTGTTTCAAAAGTGTTGCATAAAGCGTTTAGAATCTGAATGTGCTCTTAAAATAAGACGACAACACAATCTAAACACATTTTCTTCTCTAGTAATTTTTAACAACACTTTTTGCACAGTCTTTTTCCTAGCACAACACATTCGCAACACATTCACAACATAATCCATACGATTTTAGTTAGAAGTGTTTATTATTATGTTCAGGTAGCGTTGCAAAAGTGTTTTACGAATTTGCAGTGAACAGTACAGAGAAAACAGAAGTTAAAAATATTAATTTCCTGAGGAGATATCTAAAAAATACGAATGCATACTACATCCATAGGATTAACATTAGTGAGGGGAATCGAGAAGTTTACTGACGATCAGCCTTAAGGACAACTATTTAAATCCTTTCGTAAGACAGATGTTAATCCATTATATAGATACCAGAAGGAACCGTGCGAAGCTTTCGCACTGCAATCTTTGAGATTATTTCCTGGCACGTTTTAGCACTAATTTTTAATTAACTGATTTTTTTAACTGATCAAACAACGTGTTTTAACGAAATGTGGGTGAACTATCTCCGAAACTTTTTCAAAAACTTTTTGAATGATACCTTATTCATCGTTGTATGTTTTGTATGTGCATAGAAAAAAGGATGTTGACAACAGAAATAATACATATGATGATTGCTTGCGTATAAAAAAAATGGGAATAGATTTCAAGAAATTTTTTTGCCAAATTCTCTTCTCTAGGCCAAGGTCATTTCTCTAGGTTGCCAAGACCCCTATACTGAAAACAAAAACCGAATTATAAAAAAAAATTGAAACACTGAATCAGACGTTTAGGGAAATTCATATGAAAACATTTCCTCAGATTTTGCAAAACTGTTCCAGAAATGATTTAAATACATAAATTAATATTTGGTGCACCACTTTTTTGGTGCACCGCAAGCCTATGGGAACTTACACATGGAATGTTAAAACTTTGTGGTCCAGCACCCATTTAAGTTACGTCAGAAATCGCTGGCGTATTAACAGCTTAATGAAATATTAAAAAATAAATACTTACAATTTTTTGTGAATCCTAATGAACTGCATACCTAAATGGAAGATAATCCTTAAATTACGTGATCTACTGGTGCTTCAATACAGTACGCATATACACATCCATGATTAAGCAAAGAAAACAAATAAACAATAGGTGACGCACACGTAAAAATTAAATAAAAACCCGATTAAAAGCTTCATATTTTTCCAAAAGAACGCGCATGAAATAAATTAACAATCGTATTTTAATTGCATTATAGAATGATGCCATCTGATAATGCAGTATTTTATTTTTGTGACAACACTGATTTGAGAAAACCTTTTATTTCATTTATGAAAACAATGCCGATTTAATTTTTAATTAACTACAATTTTTAATTAAAAAAACATGTTTTAACGAAACGTTAAGTGTGCTATGTCAGAAGCCTGTTCAAAATCCTTTCATATACTATGTCATTCGTTGTTCTGCGTTTCGTATTTTCTTACAAAAAGGGATGTTGACAGGAGAAATAATATATATGATAAAAAATCTCTGCTGTTTGCAATTTTTATAAATAATTTCAAAATTTTATGAATTCATTTGAAATTGTCACAACTGTAAGTATTAAAATCGACATGATTCTTATCTTCAATAACTTTAAGATACATAATTAGATTTTACATTAAGTGCTTTTAAAAATATATATCCTTTGCATGTAATTAATGCTTTATTAAAAACAGATATATGCAATGATTGTTTAACAATTTAACTGCTTAACTAAACAAAAACGGTTTTTACATTTATTCAAATATTTTTCAAGGTGTTCAAAGGATTTTAATATTGACATGTCCCTTTTAACAAAATTTGTAACTATTTTAAATACATTATACCTTTTGTACTGTCTGTTAAAAAAGTGCATAGATTTTTTACTATCTTTAATAATAATATATGTTTTAGGGATCGTAAGAATATTATTGTGTAATCTCTCTTGAGAAACTGGCGAGTGCTACTTTAAAAAAAAAAAAAAAAAAAGAAAACACAAAAGTATATATAAAAGTGATCCCTATCGATTTTAATATGTTATAATTTTATAGTTCCATTTAAAATCAAATTTTAAAATTTATTGACTTCAATAAAATAACTAATAAACCTCCCTGATTCTACAAATTTAATTTTTACAACCATCACTCATAATTTTACGGAACATTCTCTGGAAAAGAACATACGTCTGTTATTTGAAAATTTTCTCTTAATATTCATATACGATTCAACATGCACAGAATCATTCAATGACAAAAGCAAACGCATTGCTTTATCGCAAATTAATGCGTATTATACACGCGAGTGAGCGTGTTTTGTGTTAAACTCTAATTAAGATCTCAAAATGCAAAAAAATGCAAATGTAAAAATAGAAAGCAAATGTCGATTCTGTTGCACTATGTATGATATGAATATGTTATCAAAGAATGAATAGGCTTTCACTCTTTTTTCTGAATAATCATTGATTCATTTTCTTAGAATACATTTAGTTTTAAATAAATTACTGAAAGTATAGAAATATTTAACTTTTAAATAGTAATAGAATCATGCATTTTTGAAAATTTTAATAATTTTGGAATTAAAGGTTAATCTATAACATACTAAATGTGTCATATTGTAGAGTGGTTTCCTGTAAACATTTTGCATTTTTTTAAAAGCAAAACTGAAACTACTTTAAGTCATGGTTTAATATGTATACATTTATAAAATAAATGAGAAATATATTTTATAATCAAAAATATCTGGAAATTTTTTAACCTGTTATTTTACGTAGTTTTAACATTGAATCAACGGCAAAAAAAATTTCTCAATTGTTAGTAACGACAAAACAAAATTATACATTATTACACTATAAATATGTTTTTATCAAGTATATGTAATTTAACTGAGAAAATAATACTTATAAGATAATCATGTAAATCAAATAAACTTTTTTTTCTAATGGTTTTGAAGTTTGCTTGCTTGTGTTGTGGTAAGGGCTTTAAGCTTGTGTTAACTTATAATCAAACGACACAGGCTTGCAATCCCTATTCAGACTTACAAGGAAGGTCTCTTTAAATCGCAGACTCAGAATATGTGAAAAAAATGCTAATTAAGAAACTCATGTCCGTTATAAAGGGTCAGTCAAATTTAGCTGCGGAATCCCAGTAGAAAATTTTTAAAAAATAAAATACTTTCGACTATTTGGCGCGAAAAGACAAGCGCTCCACAAGATTTGGCAAGCAACATTTTTCCTCACCAAATGCAAGCGATTTTAGTGGATTTGGAAATTCTTCGTTAAATAAGTGTTTAAATGCGAAGTACTTAATTAATTTAAACTTAAACAACGAAATTACTTATTATTATTTCTATAAGTTTATATAATGTAGACAAGTTCCACATTATTGCAGTTCTTTTACACGGTTTCACCGATTGAATAATTGTTAATTTTATTTTAAAATTAACCGCCCAATTTAGAATACTCTCATTAAATATTTCGATATTGAATAAGTCTTTGTTCCCTTGACAACAGTACTGTTCTTTAGTCTCCAACACTAAGTATATCAAAATCGTATTGTTACTGTCCTGAATCAGACTTTAAATTTGAGTTTGAAACAATTTGAAACAATTTAAATTTTGTGCTAAACAGTATAAGTCAATCGTTAAAAGACAAAACTGTAGTTATAAAAGTGTTTTATTTAAGTTAAACTTACTTAAACTAATTCAGTATCATGATAAAAAAAAGTTTTCCCTTATATAATATTCATCACAAAAGCGTATTTTTTTTTATTTCTTTGTGTCGCCAATCGGCATTAAATTGCCAAAATAACGAAATTTTCATTATTATTATTATTATTGTTATTATTATTTTTTATGGACGCTATATCGAGGATCAACAGAAAATTATTTTATAAGAATAAATATCCTCGTGAGAAGAATATTCTGTAATTTTTTTTAAAAAAAAATTCTGAGTATGCGCTTATGGAGACCTTCCTTGTTAGATATTCAAAGTGATTGAGATTTCATTTTATACGGATATACCGTCTGTTTTTGCCTCTTGTACAAATAATGAGCTCATTGCCCTATAAAACAAATCAACTGGTTTTTAATTATAACAGTAAGTATATAAACTTTTATTATGATAATTATTATCAGACTTTTTTAATGCTCTTCCTTTATAACTATAAACGATTAAAAAACCTTTTATTTTAAGGCTTTTAAAAATTTATTTATTTCACAAAGGCTGTAACTGTGTAAGTGTTTAAATATAAGTTAAAAAACAGTAGAACATCGATTCTTGAACGCCCCAATTTTTAAAGAATTCGGATCCGCAATAAAAAACTCGCGGGAAATGTTACTACATTCTCGATGTGATATTTGTTACTCGAATACTGTGAGTTTTGTTGCTAAATCTACTTAATGGAACCAACCTAACAAAATAGATCGATTTATTTATTTTATTTTATTTTTATTTTTTTTAATGCAAAACACACATGTATAAGGTACCGCAGTAGCAGTGTAATTTAAAATCCTGCATATTGATTATACTGTACTGTGAAGTGGCTGAACTAACACACTGAAAATGAGCCATATTCAAACTTATATTTCATTCTTCGCGATTACATTTATGCACAGTGTTCCAGCTTAGTTTCGCGCATAAAATGAGTCACGGATCTCGTTTTTATAAATACATGCAATTTAGAAACATTATTAGATCTTATATTTAAAAAATAATAATATTGTTTCAAATTGTATGGAAATGAAATTGAATCGCGTTTCGAAATACATTTCATACTTTGAGATTACATTTGTACAGAGTGTGGAAGCTCTGTTTTGGACGTATGTAATGAGTCAAATATATCATCTTTTTTTTTAATCAATAAAAACAATTTAAAAACTTTATTATGTCTTAGATTTTATAAATTAATATTATTTATATTTAGATATGGAAATGAAAATGAGTCATATACCGAATCAAATCATATACAAATGAAAATGAGTGATATTCCGATCTGCATTTTATTCTTCCAGATTGACAGAGTGTTACAGGTTAGTTTCACCAACAAAAGATTCAAATATATTCATTTATTAATAAATTCCATTTAAAAACTTAATTGGATCTTATCTTTTAAAATTATTATTATTTAAAATTATATCGAAATGAAAATGAGTCATATTCCTACATGCATATCATTCTTGGAGATTACATTTCTGTAGACTGTTTCAGTTTAGTTTAGTAAATGCAATTTTAAAACTTTCTTTACTCTTAGCTTTTAAAAACTAATATTATTTAAAACTATGTGGAAATAAAAATGAGTCATATTATGATTCTAACAGTCGTATCAAAATTAGTCATATTCCGGCTCAAATTATACAAAAATGAAAATGTTTCATATTCCGAACGGCATTTCATTTATTGAAAGTACATTTTTGCAGATTATTGCAGCTTAATTTCGCACAGAAAATTACTCATACATTTCGTTTTCATCAACAAATGCAATTTAAATACTTTATTATGTCTTAGCATTTAAAAATTAATATTGTTTAAAATTAGGTAGAATATATCAAAGGATAGCTTATCTAGTTATTAAACTTTTAATAATTCACGTTGCAAAATATGTCTATGAAAAATCCCCTCGTATAAATTAAGTTACCTGGCATATGATGGTTAAAACATATGTTTAAAAATTTATTTGCATGCAATAACTTCACGTCTTCTGTTACATAAGGATACAGTGCACAACAGTTTTAAAACTGAGTTTTCACACATTTATTTAAATAGAGTCGCGGTAAAGAATCCAATTATGTGCAAAGGTCAGGGCTGAAATACTGTACGTGACAAGAAAGTGTAATGTGTTAACTCTATTTTGCAATTCATAAGGAAGAGAATTTTGTCGTTTTGTCACGAAGTAAGCTCGAATTGCAAAAATTACTCAAAAGAATAGTGCGAAGCTTCGTTTTACCTTTTAATTTGAATGAAGTTTCATTTTAAAGATTTTTCTGTTCAATATTTAAGAAACTTATATTTTTGTATTAGCAGTTTTTCTCGGAAATTTTGCATTTTACTCAGAAAAAGATGTAAAACAATATTTTTGGTTAACCATTAGTTGGATTACAAAGTATTAAATAGCAAAAGAAAAAAATAAGTGGTGAACTATGTTAATTGTAAATGGACCTACAAATTATTAAAAATATAATAAATTCGATAATGCATTTTTTAAAATAATAATTTTAAGCCTTGGAAAAAGTCATAAAATGAGTCATATGTCCAGCACATTAATTTTTATTTTAATTAACTGTAAAATATTAAGATTATTTTTCTTTTTAATATTTATAGGATGTGATACGAAATTAGTTTTGTCAGTAATTAAAAAGTCCTAAAACATGTCTTAATTAAACAGAATTATTCACTAATGTCATCACTATTTTGTTTTTAAGTTTGAGCAGAAATCGTCAAATAACATGATTTTAAATATTAATGAATAATGTTTTTAATAATTAAAAATAAATTATTTTTTAATTAGTTTCAGACTATTTTAACGTACTTCTTTTTTTAAAGAACATTGTTTGAAAAGTTAATCACCCGGACTTAATAATCATGTGCTTATATGAAATATTGTTTTAAAGTCTGAATAACCTAAATTATTTTTTAAGTAAACATTTTTTTTTCCTTGAGCATATAATTTAAAACTTTTGATATATATTAATATTTTATGCAAGTAACATTTTAGTAATTAAAGTTGTGTCACCTGTATATTTCACTCAATAGTTAAATTATTTAGTCAGAATTGAGAAATACAATTAATGGAAAAATTAATTTTGGAATCTTTGTTAAACCTATACAAACTCGTGTAATAAAGCGATTTAAAAAGTTCTACATGCTATATTTATTAAATTATAAAAGAGAATATATTCTTTAAATTAGCAATAACTTTAAATTAGCAATAAAAGCATTTTTTTATTAGCAATAAGATGCATTATAAAAATTTTGTTTTCGTTATCTATTCTTTATCCACGTAAACTTTAAAATTAATATCACTTTTAATAAATTAAAGATATTCATGAAAAGGCTAATCATTGATCAAACATTGTAATAATTAATAAAACAGAAGCTTTTTCCGAAATCGCATGCATAAATTAAAATATCTGGCTTAAGGTTGGTAAAAATTTCTTTTCCAATTACTTCAGTGGCAATTTTTTTCTATCTTTTAAACGTGTGAATGAAACATTGCGAAATAAAGGCGGTCTCTTTAAAAATGTTGCAAATGTACACATATTTAAAAAAAATCACTTTAATATATACTGGGTGGTCCTAAAATATATGTCAAAAATGTAAAAGTAGGTAGAGGGGACCTAAATAAGCATATTTCGGATAGGAATGTGGGTGCGGAAATCCAGCGTTCAGGCAGTAGAGGGCGCTGTTGATTTCGGCGGATGAAAGCGTTTCGCTGCCTTGAATCGTCATTCCCCGCACGATTCAAGCAACATGCATCGTTAAATCAATACGGAACTTGTCGACATGCATTTCATGTATGGGGCTGCGCAAGGAAATGGAGCGGCTGCTCAAAGCATGTCCATGGAACGATTCCTAGGTATAGGAATCTGGCGGATCGCCAAACATTTGAGCATCTTCATCGGGAGTTGTGTGCGATTGGGTCATTTTATGCTTCCAGGTCTGATACAGGCACTGGGAGATATCGTAGAATTCCAGCAGTGAAAGAAGAAGTATTATGCGCAGTAAGATGACAGGGGCAACACCAATGTCGACATGCATTTCATGTGTGGGGCTGCGCAAGGAACTGGAACGGCTGTTCAAAGGATGCGCACGTTCAACGGCTTTCGAGCTTGTTGAAAGTCTATACTCTACTGTGCATAATACTTCTTCTTTTACTGCTGGAATTCTGCGATATCTTCCAGTGCCCGTATCATGCCTGAAAGCATAAAACCATCTACTAGTGCACAAATTCCGATGAAGACGCTCCATCGTTTGGCGATCCGGCAGATTCCTACCCGGGAATTGTTCCATGTACATCCTTTGAGCATCCTCTTGCGCAGCCCCATACATGAAATGGATGTCGGCAAGTTCCGCATTGGCTTAACGATGCCTGTTGCTCGAAAACCATGCGGGGAAAGACGATTAAACACAGCGAAACGTTTTCATTCGCCAAACTCAACAGCGCCCTCTACTGCCTTAACGCGGCATTTACGAACCCACATTCCTAAACGAAATATACTTATTTAGGTCCCCTTTACCTACATTTACATATATATATATATATATATATATATGTGTGTGTGTGTGTGTGTGTGTCCAAAACGTTATTCAACATTTTAATTAGTATATATAATAATAGATTGTTTATAAAAGTACCGAATGCGTAATTTTATATTATATAGCATATGATGGCAAAAATAATCTTTCCCTAATGCATGGGATAATTCTGAATCTTCGATTACGTAAGAAAAAGTACACAATAATTTTAACAGTGAATTTTAGCACCATTATTTAAATACAGCCGATTTAAAGCATTTCACTATGAGCAAAGTTCTGGGTTGAAATGCTATACGGGTTTGGAAAACATAATTTTCTAACACTACACTGAACAAAAAACAAGTTTCTTCATTTAGCAAAACTTCACGAAAATATAACATTACCACTTCGAGATAGCCACGATTTTGTAAAGTGTTCATTTAAGTTTTCCAAGAACTCAGAAATCTATATATTTCTGAAATTTATAGCAACATGTCTCAAACAAATGCTTCTTTTGCAGCGTAGTTCAAAAGCAAATAAAAAATTAAAATGTTTCTGTGTAATTTTATAGTATATTAATCAGTTTTATCAACATGAAATATTGGTTTTTCGGATGCTATCTATTCTTATATAAACATTTTCAGCTTCGTAGCAGTATTTATACATGTGAGAATTTAAAAAAAAATAATGATTATTTTAATATCAATCTTAAGGCTGTTAGTTTAGCATATTTGTCTATTGAACATGTTTATTAGACATGAACATGTTTATTTAAGAAATAGTGCCCCCCCCCCCCAAAGAAAAAAAACTTATTGAGAAGTCGGTTTTGTGCACTGTAAACACTATCGGGAAATGTTTCTTTTTTTTTTTATCTTTTAAATATATTAGTTTCCAAAGTTTCTAAAGATAAAGGAACGCTTTTTCGGAATCGCGGAGAACTCCAAACAGCTATATTATATTTTTATAAAGTTTTGATAGATCCCGAACGTACAACACTGTATGGTCACGAATTCCGTAAACTCGCTGAAGGGCGTGAAAGATGAACATCCATCTGTCCATAAACAAATGCGTAAGTGTGATCGGAGATCGCACAAAGGTTTTCGTTTAATATTCCTTTCAAAACACTTTATCTTTTCTTTAATAAATCCATATAAATTTCATTTTCCAAAAAAAAGTCCTGATTTTTATAAAGTAAAAATTTACCGGTCTATTTTTCTCGTTTTTTTTAAATGTCTAAAGCCCGCTATTATACTCTGTCATAATAATATTCGTCATGTGGACTAAATGCCATATTAAAAAAAATCAATTTAAAAATTAAACATGTTGTATAGAGACCTTAAAAATGTTAAAATATACCAATATTTCCATAATCGGGTTTTTATCATGATTCAATGCGTTCTTCAAACTTATATATTTAATAATATCTATTACTCATACTGATACTCTTTTTGTATTATTCTAAAACATTTGAAAAATCCGTTATGACGTCAGATTAATTTTCTTTTTAATTCTCTAATGACGTGTCATATTAATTTGTTTTCTGTATTTACACATACTCATACTCCTTGTATTATTGAGAGATGTTTGAAATTTTCCGTTTTATTACCAATATGACGTCATTTAATCTTTTTTTTTTTTTTTTTTTTTTTTTTTTTTTTTTTTTTTTTAGTTGGTTAAACTTTTTATATCATTTTCATTTTTCACGTGAAAAATCTTTCAATAGAAAATTGATTATTGTAGAAAGAATTTTATTGTGGATTTTTAAATGTTGGCAACTGCTATAACGAAAAATGTTTAAATTTAGTAGGAAAAGGCTGTCAGATTTTTGTTTTTTTATCTCTATATATTAAAATAATACGATTTTTTCAAATTTTAATATTTTGAGCTGCATAGTAGGTATTTAGCTATAAGTACACAAATTTTCATGCCTGTAAGTTATATAGTTTCTGAGAACGGCTCTGTGACGGATAGACAACGGTGCGGGAGTAATAGGGTTTCGTGAGATGAACGAAACCATAAAAATTACAGGATTTCCATGCTCATGTAGCAGTTTTGCCTTTACTTTAAAAATGTTTTATTGTTACATCACATGTTATATACATATACAGTCGGAATACAGAATACCATAGCTGAAAAGGAAGCTTTTGCACAGTTATTATTCACTAGTTAGCTATGTGAGGTCTTATAAACTTTCTCAGCACACAAGTGAAGCGTTGACGAAATTACATAATACCAAAATTAGTCATACAACGTATTGTTTGGCGAGGAAAATATTAGAAGAGAGAGGTGGCCTTTTAAATTAATGTTAAATCAATGAAAGGATGCAATTATGAATTTTAGCTCTAGCAAAACTAAAACTTAACAATTGGAATAGTGATATTTTCGAGATTAATACGCATAAAAATTTCTATGTAAAAGGCGGAAGAACATCGCTGAAAATATAACACGTGGATGCCAATGTACTGCATATAGGATAAATAAAAAGCCATGTGCATAACTAATTAATAAAATAAATTTTACGTTGGAAGACCTTGCAAAGCAAGGTGTGCTAACTGGCAAAAGTATAGGCGTAATTTGTTTGGATATTTTTGATTACCAACAGAAATATGTCTGGGAAGAAAATTTTCTCTTTGTTATTATGCGAATTAAATCTCTTTTTTTTTTTTTTTCAAATTTAGCGGATCAAAATCAGTCCGATAGTTAAAAATGGTATATTAAAATTAAAAAAATGAATTTTTAGGACATGCGAACATCTGGGAAGTAAATAATATTGTAAAGTATCAATTAAAATACGATTCATGTTAAAAATTTAGTAACAATATTATCTTCAAAGGAGAGGGATATAAAGAGTTAAATTAAAACGGAATATCTGAAGTTAACTTTTCGTCACACCTTAACGCTTTTTATTTATTTTTTCTTACAATGTGCTTTGCAATCCATAAGACGAAAAATGTGCTACTTACTCACGGAGCATTCTTTAATTATAATCATTACTCTGGGGAATATTAAGAAACATCAATTTGCCTTACAGTATAAACATAACTGCGTTTCATGCATTTCGGTTAACTGCACTATAGAAATATGACTAATAGAATTAAATCTGAATTATAGAATTTGCCAATATTTTTCCCCTCAAAAGAAACAAAATAATGCAACTATAAAAGTTGTATTACAAAGCATTGATTAGTAATTGTAGGTAGTAGTAAACATGGTAGAAATAGCATAAATTAAAAAAAGTAATATACATCAATAGGGGCTTTTTCTGCGTTCAAAAATTAACACATTATCTATTTATTAACATAAAATAAAGAAAAATGCCTAGTTAAACTGATGGAATTCAGCTCACAGACAATTCATACTAATTGTATATTATATTCTTATTTCAAAGAATAATGCCCTGTAAAAATAAAGAAATCGACAATAAATTTAGGGGGATTAGCTACCCGTTCCCCTCTTTATACTTAACCAATGGAACCCTAAAACTGATCAGGGAAGCGCCTTATCACAATGAACCCGTATACAAATTTTGAAGCAAATCGGATAATTCTGCATGAAAAACACATTTATCTAAATTAAGGAGAGAGGGGGGGGGTAGGCCCCCTTTCCCGCCTTTATACTTAACCAATGCACCCCAAAACTAATCAGTGAAGTGCCTTATCAGAACGAACCTATATACAAAATTTGAAGCGAATCGGATATTTCTATCAAGAGTTATCGCGTTACGTACATACGTACATACAAACAGAACCTTCGGGCATATTAGCTCTCCGGCTTTGCTAGCTTATGAGCTGAAAACTAAGATATGGCTTTTCTAGAAACCGCATGCATAAATTCATATTATCTGGCAATAATAGTAATTTTTATATTTCCTAATTTATTTGCAATTTATTATTTCACGTCATCTATTATTAGGGATAAAATACACAACAGCTTTAAAATTGAATTTTGAGACTTTACTTAAAGGCATTGTGTGTAAAGCATATCATGATGAGCTAAATTCCGTGTTTTAAATATCGTGCATTACAAGAAAACGTAATGCTTTAGCTTTCGAATTCGTGAGATGAAACCTTGTCAATTTGTCATGAAGCAGGCTTGAATTACATAAGGTATTCAAAAGAATAGTACGGAGTATCATTTTATCTTTTAATATAAATAGAAGTTCATTATGAAAATCTGTATGATCAAAATTTAAAAAATACGTTGTGACGTATAACCTTTATCTGAATTTTTTTAATTTTACTTCGAAAAAAATAATTAAACAAACTTTTATTCATAATCCACTAGTTACGCAGAAAAGTGGGAAATAGCAAGTGGTTAAGGGGTAAATAAACATTTTAATAATTGATATTACTCAATAAGATTAAGCTAGCCTTTTATAAAATAAAATTTTAAACGGTTAGGAAAATAATGGATATATTAATGTAAACTTTTCAGTCCAAGTATAATCACATTTCTTCCTGTTGTACTCATTATATAAGATGATTCGAATTTAGCTTTGTTAACAATATCCCCATTACCTATGTCGTCCGAACACAGTTTGTCAGCAAAATCCTGCACTGTTTGTAGTTATTCAGATTTTTATTTGATCAATATTTGACTTTTTTAAGCTAATATCTAATTTAGTTAATTTTCCTTTCAAGTACATATTTTTAATTTGCTTTTTAATTTTTTTTTGTATTATTTCAATTATACGTTTGAGAGGGGAAACAACGGTGTGCAAACAAACTTTAATAAAACAAAATTATTCCCAAATAATATCGGTATGCTATTTTAAGATTTAAATGAATCGTTTTTAATAGCACTAATTTCAATAACAATGAGTAATATTCTGATTAAATAAAAAGGAAGGATTTTTTTTAATTTATACACAGTTTCATTTCATTGTTAATTAGACAATGTTAATTGATTCAAAACATGTCCCATTTTGCTAAATAACGCTGTTTGAAAATTTAATCATTCTTTCCTTACAATACTTTCTCGATAAAGAATATTTCTTTAACAGCAAAACAAACGAATTTAACGCTAGAATTCGCAAATTTTTCATTTTTATGGAAAATAATGATTTTTTTCCATTGATTGTACATTCAATTATTATGTTTCTTAATATTTGCATATAACTAAATGCTGTCTCTAAAAATATAGTATTAACAAATTAAATTATCCAGCGTATTCAAGGGAAAATGGTCTATCCAAATTTACATGCATGTAATTATTTTTCGCCTACTTTTACATAAGAATAAAGTCGGAAAGTAAAACTCAGTCGGAATTACACAACTTATTTAACAATGAATGTTTGCAGTTTTATTAATACAGTCACTAACTTTAGAAATGATGCTACATTTATAAAGGAATTCAAACAAATCTCGCTTTAAAAAAATAATATAACAAATCTTGTTTCATTCAATGACTGTACAATATATCAATACACCTTTTTAATGTTTGTAAATGTTTAAACGACGTATCTAAAAGCATACTATTAATACAAATATTATCTAGCATATTCTCAGAAAAATAGGCTTTCAATTTTATATGTTATATGATTATTCTCGTCTACTGTTACATAAAAAAAAATTTCACAAAAATTCTAACACTGAATGTTTGCACTTTTCTTTAAATACAGTCGATGTAAAGCTATTATAAGAAAAGTTTCATGCTGAAAAATTGTACGTGACAAGAAAACACGATGTGTTAACTCCACTTTGCAATTCATAAGTTGGAAAATTTGTCACTTGTCACGCAAAAGACTTGAATTACAAGCATTATTCTGAAAAATAATGTGAAGCATCGTTTTCCATTTCAGCTGATAAGGATGAATATTATGAAAATGTTTAAAATTAATATTTAAGTAATGCGTTTGATCTTGTGATTTTTCTAACTACATTTTATATTGTGCTTTTTAAAAACTGTAATCTTTTAAAACTAGATATAATTACTGTATTTATATTCCAAAGGCTACGCATTAGAATGTGTCAATAAAATATTTTAATAAAATATTTTTCGATTTAAGTTTCACTAAAGTGATAAACATTTGTTACTTAATGTTTTATTAGCTGTGTAAAGTACGTTTGTAAGTCTTTTTCCATTCATTAATTGCATAATGCATTAATACACTTTTTAATGTTCGGAAATGATTAAATGATGTTTCTACTCATACATAATTAATAAATTAAAATATTTAGCATATTCGGGGGAAATGATCTATCAAAAGTAATATGCAGGTGGGTTTTTTTACGTTTACGGTTACATAAGATTAAAGTACACAACAATTTCGACACTGTATTTTTTTCTTTTCGTTTTAAATACAGTCTAAAACATTACAAGTAATGCTATATTTATAAACAAATACAAATAATTCTCATTCTAAAGTATAATATAATATACCTTTTTTTTAAGTCAACGATTATACAATAAATTAATACACTTTTTACTAGTTCGAATCGACTAAATTATGACTCTAAAACATACGATTAAAAATTAAATTACCTAGAATATTCTAATAAAAATAGATTTTGCAACTTTATATGCATATGTTTGTTTTGCGTCTACTGTTACATAAGTACCAAGTTCACAACAAATTTAACGCTGAATGTTTGTACTTTTCTTTAAATACAGTCAATGTAAAGCATTCCATTACAAGGAAAAGTTCCGGGCTGAAGTATTGTACGTGACAAGAAAATACAATGGGTTAACTCTACTTTGCAATTCGTAAGTTAGGAAATTTGTCACTTTGACAGGTTGCATGCTCGAAATCCAAACATTATTCCAAAAGATTATGAGCAGCATCTTTTTCCTTTTCAGGTGATAAGAAAGTTTATTATGAAAAATTTGAAAATTAATATTTAGGAAATACGTTTCATCGTGTGATTTTTCTTACTACTTTATATATTGTACTTCTTAAAAACTGTAAAAATTTAAACATAGTTTTAAATACAGGATTTATATTCCAAAGAAAAATCAGTAGAGTTGGTCAATAAAATTTTATTTCTATTTGTTTTCGCTATGGCGTTTAAAAAAAGTTTACGTAATGACTTATTAGTGGTATAATGAAATTTTTATAAGAAAAATGATTGTTCATTGAATTATTACACTTTTAATATTTGCTAATGACTAAATTGTGTCTAAAAAAATACAGAGTTAATACATACATTTATTCAACATATTCGGGGGAAAATGTTCTATCCAAATTAATATGCATGTGATTATTTTAAGTTTACATTTACATAACAATAAAGTGTGCAACAAATTTAAAACTTTTTTTTTTACATCGTTTTAAATACGGCCGGAGGCATTACAAATGATGCAATATATAAAAACAAATTCAAATAATGTTTTCACTTTAAAAAATAATATAATAAATCCTTTTTTTAATTCATCGATTATAGAATAAATTAATACACTTTTTATTATTTGTAAATGACTAAATAATGTCTCTAAAAACACACGATTAAAAAATTACATTATCTAGAAAATTCTGGAAAAATAGATTTTGCAACTTTATATGTATATGTTTATTTTGCGTATACTGTTACATAAATATAAAGTACTCAACAAATTTAACGATGAATGTTTGTATTTTTATTTAAATACAGTCGATGTAAAGCATTCCATTACAAGGAATACTTCCAGATTGGAAAATTGTACTTGATAAGAAAGCATAATGTGTTAACTCCACTTTGGAATTCATTAGTTAAAAAATTTGTCACTCTGTCACGAAGAAAACTTGAATTACAACCATTATTATAAAGAATAATGTGAAGAATCGTTTTTCTTTTAGCTGATAAGAAAGTTTATTATGAAAAAAAAATAATACTATTTAAGAAATGCATTTGATCGTGTGATTATTCTAATTACTTTTTATACTGTACTTTTTATAAACTGTAAATTGTAAAGCTAGCTTTAAATATAGGATATATATTCCAAAGGCTGCGCAGCAGTAAAATGTTATTTAGATTTGATTTTCACACAGTGATAAAATTTTGTTGCGTAATGACTTATTAACATAGTAAAGAAACGTTTAAAAGAAACCCTTTTATATCAATTGATTGTACAATTTTTACAAATGACTAAATGATGTTTCTAAAATACACGATTAATAAAAAAAAATATATTATCTAGCATATTTGGGGGGAAATGGTTTATCCATATTAATATGCATGTGCTTATTTTGCGTCTAAAGTTACATACGTAGAAAGTACACAACAATTTCAACACTGAATTTTTGCACTTCGTTTTAAATACAGTCGGAAACATTACAAATAATGCTACATTTATAAATATATTCAAATAAATCTCACTTTAAAATTAATATAATAACCTTTTTTTTTTATTCAAGTACTATACAATAATTTAAAACACGTTTCTATTATTTGTAAATGACTAAATTATGTCTCTGAAAACACACGATTAAACAATTAAATTATCTGGAATATTCTAGGAAAAATAGACTTTCAAAATTTATATGCATGTGATTATTTTGTGTCTACTGTTACATACGTATAAAGTACACAACAAATTTAACACTGAATGTTTGCACTTTTATTTAAATACAGTCGATGCAAATATTACATTATAAGGAAAAGTTCCAAGCTGAAAAATCGTACGTGATAAGAAAACACAATGTGTTAACTCCACTTTGATATTCATTAGTTGGAAAGTTTGTCACATTGTCACGCAGTAGACTTGAATTACAAGCATTATTCTAAAGAATAATGGGAACCATCGTTTTTCCTTTTATCTGATAAGGATATTTATTATGATTTTTTTTTTTAAATTAATATTTAAGTAATACGTTTTATCGTGTGATTTTTTTAACTACATTTTATATTGTACTTTTTTTTTAAAAACTGTAATCTTTTAAAGCTAGTTTTAAATACAGGATTTTTATTCCAAGTTCTATGTGGTAAAGTGGATCAATAAAATATTATAGAGATTTAATTTTAACCATAATGCTCAGAATTTGTTGCGTAAGGATTTAATAACGGTGTAAAGAAATATTTAAAAAAATATATTCATTGATTGTAGAATTAGTTAATACGCTTATTAATATTTGCGAATGACTAAATTATGTCTCTATGAATACACGATTAATAAAATAAATAATCTATCATATTCTGTGATAAATAGTTTTCCTCAATTAATATTCATATGATTGTTTTTCGTCTACACCCAGGTAGCACATAAAGTTGTTATAGCGTTCGAAATAAGTCTGAACTCTTTGGTTATGTTCTTTTAAATCCGTTTAAAAATGTACTTTACTTCGAAATATTTTAGACTAAATAATTTGGAAATTTCTCAGTCATAGAAAATAATTACTGATTTTCAAATATTAAATGACCCGTTCCCTCAAATGAACTCCGAAGAATTAAAAATTAAATTTCGGTGAAAGATACTGCCATCCCACAATGCAAGATATTTCAATAACAAATGCTTTGTATTTGTCTAAATAAAACTTTGCTGCCATCGTTTCAGATTTCTGTTGCATCTTTAGCCTAATACATGTATATTTTTTTAACATTTTCTAAATTTTGCGATTTTTTTAAACTATTTTCTCTGTGTGAAAAAACTGCATTTAAAAAAAAAAAAAAAAACTGATCTTAAATATAGGTGAAAAACTAGTTATTGTGTATAATTAAATGGAGATAAACATGATCATAATCTACTTATATATTTAAAGGAATAAATTGTGCATTTACATCCAATAGAATTTTATAGTGATAGCCATTTATTAACTAAAGTTTTAAATCGTGTATTTCGATTAACATTTCGAAAGGTAAGATTTGCTTTTTAGCTCACAGGCTATCAAAGCCTGAGAGCTAATGTGCCCGCCCGTTCTGTATGTACGTATGTATGTACGTAACGCGATAACTCTTGATAGAAACAACCGTTTTGCTTCAAACTTTGTTTATAGGTTCATTGTGATACGGCGCTTCCCTGATTAGTTTTGGGGCATCATTGGTTAACCATAAAGTGGGGTTAACCCCCCTTAAATTCGATAAATGAGTTTTTCATGCAGAATTATCCGATTTTCTTCAAATTTTGTACATAGAATCATTATGATAAGGTGCTGCCCTGATTCGTTTTGAGGATTCATTGGTTAAGTATAGAGGGGATACGGGGGGGGGGGGGGCTAATCCCCCTTAATTTAGATAGATGGGTTTTTTATGCAGAGATATCCGATTTGCTTCAGATTTTGTATATATGTCCATTGTAATAAGGGGCTAGTGTGATTAGTTTTGAGGTTTCATTGGTTAAGTATAAAGAAGGGTACGGGGGGGGGGTAATCCCCCTTAATTTAGATAAATGGGTTTTTAATGCAAAATTATCCGATTTGCTTCAAATTTTGTATTTGGCCATTGTAATAAGGGGCTGCCGTGATTAGTTTTGGGGGTTCATTGGTTAACTATTAGGGGGAGACGGGGGTGATGCCCTTAATATACTGTCGATTTTTTTTTAAATATTTCAAATTCTTTGAAATAGGAGTATAATATAAAATTAGTGTGAATATCCTGTGAGCTCAATACCCTCAGTTTAACTGGGCAGTTTTGTTTTGTATTTTATTTTAATCTTATCGTAAGAAATTTTAGGAAGTCGGGATTCAAAAAGTAAAAGGATACTGTGAAAAAATTAACTGAAATCTCCATTTTGACTTTTTGCAAATGCATTCTCTATATATTTTTGGCAATTGAATTTTATTCTTGAAAACATGTTTAGTTTATTACATTTGATAAACATAGTTTTTTTACAGTATTATGTATGTATCTTTATTTTTATGCAATAAATTCCATTAAAAGTCCGTGTATCTTTTCTTCATTGTTTCAATAATACGTTTAATTTTTATTCACGATATTATTTTTTTTTTCTCTGAGCCTGCATTTTAGATATGAAATGATGTTTAAATTGTAAATTTTATTTTGCATTAAATCATTGTTATTTTCATACTCAGCTAAAATTAATTAATTTTGCTTATTAATAATTTTTGGCACAAAATAGTTATCTTCAGAATGATTTGCTTACTGTCATTATCTTTCATTCAGTTGTAGGTGTTGATATCACAATAAACATTAAATATAGATAGTAAATTTGTAGAGGTGTATTTTGTCATTTACGTATTATACTTATTTGTTTGCATTGTAATATTCGTTTTTAAAAAAACAGTGAAAGAATTTAAAATTTAGATATTTCTGTTGTAAACCAAAAATGTAAACGCAGTTTATCTTAAATGCATTAGTGCTCCTATAAAATGTCAAAATGTTAACAAAATCTGTTTCAATACTTTTTGCAGTATATTTTGCATTTCATAAAAACATACTTTTTACTACCTAACGGTGATTTATTTGATGGTTTATAAATTATTATATGTTATATCATATATCTTCTTTATGTGTGTGCGCGCACCTGCTTGAGCAAATCCTATTGAATCATAAATAAAATACTAACAATCGTTATCGCAATAGAATTTCACTCAATTTTAGATCTGTCATATGTTTAAAATAAACAGATAATTTATCAAACACCACTGGGACCCAAATATACTTTAAATAAAAAATGTGTATATGATGAACATTCAGTGAATATAATGGAAATTTGGGAAATTAGACTAGTATTTATTTCAAGTGCCGATGTATTAACATTTGTATCATCCAAAATTTAATATTTAGTGTATTAAATTATTAGTATTGAAGATCAAAACATTAGCTATTTATACGTTACGTTACATTTTCGTTGTAAAATATTGCTTGTACCCAATATGACTGAAATGTTTAAATAAAGCCAAGTCTCTTATATAAATATTTATATTTTATGTTAAAATAGAAATAATTTATATTGCAAACATCATCAATACATTTTAATTTTCGAAAGTAAAATCTTAAAAAGCTTTCTAGACAAAATCCATATCAGTTTTTTTTTCTTTCGATAAAGTCGATTACTCTAAGTACGGAAAGCTGAGACATTAATTTTATATTAATAGTTTGACATTTCCTGTTTTCTTCCTATTTTTAAACGTTTTAAAGCATTAAAATGTCATTGAAAAAACAATAAATCTTACAAGATAGTATTGCGGAAAAATTCCTATATTTAAACGTATTTTAGGGCAATAAAATGCTGCAGAAAAATAGTAAAATTAACGATAGTATAGCGGACTTATTGCGACTTCGAATAGCGTTTCGAAGACAAATGTTATTGCGTTGAAAATTTAGTTAAAATCACTGATGAAAAATAATCGAACCAACGAAACATATTTTCGGATTTATTGCGTCTGCAAATAACGTGTTTCAACGAAATGCGGTGTCGTTTTTTAAAACGTTTAAAAACGAAACCATGCTACTGGGGTGGTTACATAAGAATAAATACAAAACAATTTTAATACTGAATTTTTGGAGTTATTTTTAAATACAGTCAGTTTACAAATGATGCTACATTTATAAATAAAGTCAAATAATTCTCACTAATGATATAATAATGCTTTTATTATTCAATGATTATACAATAAATAAAAAAAAATAATAATATTTGGAATTGACTAAATGATGTCTGTAAAAATACAGGATTAATAAATTAAATTATCTAGTATATTCTAGGGAAAATAGACCTTCCAAATTTGTAAGCAAGGGATTATTTTGCATAAGAATAAATCACACAACAATTTTAACGCTGAATGTTTTTACTTTTATGAAAATACAGTCGATGTAAAGTATTCTTATATAAGGAAAAGTTCCAGGCTGAAATATTGTACGTGACAAGAAAGAATTGATTGCAAAAAAAAAAAAAAAAAAAAAAAAAATCTACCTCACCGTAAAATATTTTTCTTTCTATTTTAATCATACACATTCGTGTAATTCCCATTATATGCAAAAATTTTCGATAATTTCTTATTAGCATACATTAAAATAAACCGATTTACATTAGAGTATTTTAATTGAAGTCATAAGATAAGATAGTACTTTTCAGTACTTTTCAACTAATTTAGTACAAATCAATTCATAATTTAAAGCTGAAAATATATGTATTTAAATTAAATAATCAATATATTTAAAGAAATAACTTAATATTGAATATATATTTTAATATTTCTAACTTGCATAATAAAAGCAATTTATAATGAAGAAATATCGATAAACACTCTAAAAGTAACACATAAGGTAAAGCTAGGAGAGTGTGCGCACAATTCAAAAGAATAACAATAAAAAAATCTAAATATTAATTTTTTGCTAAACTATCCATGAATTAATTTTGACTTCATATGTTTTTTATACATTTCCATTGCTATTTTGTTGTTATGTTGTAATTTAATAGAACAATATTGTAATAAAACCAAGAAAGTTATTTTGCGCAATCTGTCCTTACAGGGTTGGCGTGATTGCGCACATGGGTAGGAGAGATTGTTACTAATAATAACTACAATTAAATTGTTAACAATAATAATTACAATTAAATGACATTGTTGTAAGGTTTTTGTGAAAAACTATTGTATTAGGAGTGAATAAATCAACCTAATGATTAAAGAATCAGAAAAGGGAAATAATTTTAAAAACGATTAAACAATTTTAATTAAAGTGGAAAAAAATTAAAGAATCAGAAAAAGCAAGTCCAGATAAGATTACAAAATAGCATTAAGTTACTTGATAACACGTTTAACTTAAAATTAGTCCATTTTAATTTTTCATTTTTTAGGCAAATTTACCAATAAGCTGCGTAATCTCTCCTAGCTCGGAAACTAATGGAATCAATGCGCCATCTCTCCTAAGTAGCAGATGCGCAAACTCTCCAATTTTGGTAGGACAGATTGCGCGGCCTTTTATATAAATATGGCCGCTACTAAAACGAACCGTTGATATTCACATTGTCAGTCTAGATTAGTAGCTCATGAGAAATCGTTTAAGTTTAAAATATTTTGTACTATTGATATTGTATAGAAATTCTGATGAATAGCTATGAAAATTCAAGCACTTACTTTGGGAAAACAAAACAAAATAGCAATGCTTTATCTTAGACACTCAAAACAATCAACGTGCACTTTCAATTAGACACTACACCACTGCTGTTGTGCAACTACATGGAGTCGCTGCGCGCTCACTCTACTCCTTCTCCCCGAACCACTATGTGTGCAATCTCTCCGACCGCGCCATCTCTCCTGGCTTTACCTTATGTATTTTTTTCTTAATTTCAAATATTTTATTGTAATGTGCAGTCCCTTATTAATAAAGGTAATGCTTATATAATGAGAAAATGGCTCTAAAAACACATAAATGCATTAAAATATTTCTATATGGCAGCAAAAAACTATCTCTAAAATTTTATTTCAATGTAATAATTCCACAATTTATGTTATTTAAGCCTTAAGTACGCAACAATTTTAATACTGAATTTTTGCACCTTTATTTAAAAGAGTCTTTGTAAATCATTTCACTATCTGCAAAGTTCCGGGTTGAAATATTGTACGTGACAAGAAAACACTTAGTATTAACTCTACTACTTTGCCACTCAGAGAGTAGAATTTTTCTCACTTTGCAACTCAGCATGGGTGAATTACTAGCATTATTCTAAAGAATCTGAAACATCATTTTACCTTTTAGTCTAAATGGAAGTCCATTACGAAGATTTTTAAAACTAATATTTATGAAATGTGTTAATATGCTAATACTTTACATAATTTTCAATGCTTTCAGACAAAATTGAAAAATGTTTATGAATTCGGTTTGCCTGTTTGTTTGTAGATGCCCGTCTGTCCCTGCTCTAACTCTTGTAAACATACACGGATTGCAATGTAGTTTTTACATGATATTGAGTTTAATAAAAAATGTTTGGTATTGAAAATGAATTCTGTAGAAAATACGGTTCGTTTACAGGATTACACAAAAGAAGTCCGTTAAATCATGGCCTCCAGGAAAAATCATTTACTGTGCATTTTATTGATTTTACGGTATTTTAATCATAATGCATTATATATGTCTCCCTGAGGTTTACTACAACATGCTTCTTCATGAGTATAGAATAGTTTAGATTTATAGTTCGTTTGGAGATGCGTACATAAAAATAATCTTTATATTATGATCAATGGTGAAAAATCGGTTGTGGTGCATTTTAATGATGTTATGATTACAGTTGCAAAGGCTAGAAAAAACCCCGGTTTAAACCTGGGAATAAACCGGGTTTTTGGGGAATAAACTTGGTTTTTTGGTCATAAACCAGGTCTTTTGGGAAATAAACCTGGGAATAAACCGGGTCTATTGGAAATAAACCTGGGAATAAACCGGATTTTTGTAACTCAAGTTATGATACATCAAATAGAATGAAATTAAAAAGGATCAGCAATTGTACACTGATAAATATTTATAGCAAACTGTCTAGTCATTCGACCGTTTTTATAGAAAATGGTAACCGTAATTTAACGCTATATATATGGCCATATTATTGCTCATATTATGGTCAGAATACAGTTAAATTACCGGTTATGCAACCGTTTTCTATACAAATGACTGGACAGTTTGCTACAAAGTTTTAACAGTGATACTACAACATGTTTTCTATAATTTATGGAGTACGTAGCATTTATTATACATTTACAGTGTTTCACAAAAGAATTGGGTTACAGAACTGCCTATAATCGATAATTGCTGGAAGTTCGAAAACTAAGACTCAATGTTTCAGCACTGCTTTATAATCCATAAAGTAGTAAAGTTATCAAATAGTCACGCAAAGCGTAATTTTACATTGCAGAATCGCTTTTCAATTAAAATTCACCAATATAATTAAAAGCAGAGCTTTACAATGGAAGTATTCTTCAAACTTAGCAATTATACGAAATATAAACAATGACTTTATAAATAATTCCAAATGAATATACAGATTTAACTTAAAATTATCTTTAAACATTTATAAGATACCCTTGAAGAACCTAGACAGTTTTTCAAAATTGTATAATTTATACAATTATATATTGTTTCTTAAAAATCAATTATATATTGTGTCTTTAAAAACATGCATAGATTAAATTATCTTTAATATGATGGTAAAAGTTATACTTTATAATATATTAATGTTTAAACTTATTACCATTAATAATAATATACGTTTGCAACCTTCCGTAAGTTTTTCTGCAATCTAATAAGTTTGTTTAGTTATAAGTTTGGAATTAGGATATAAATTTCCAATAATTTTGTAACGAGAAGACGTTTCTAAAAAATTAACCGCTTGCATAAATAATATTATCGAGCTAGTGATGACACATATTTTTCAAAATTTATTTGCATGTTATAATTTAGCAACTTCTGTTACTTAACGGGGAAGTTCACAATGTTTTTGCATCTTTATTTAAATATGGTTGCGTAAAGCACTCCCTTTTTTAAAAAAGCTTTGGGTTAAAACATTGTACGTGACAAGAAAACGTAATGTGTTAACTCTATTTTGCAATTCATAAGTTTGACAATTTGTCATTTTGTCACGCAGCATGCTTGAATTATATGCATTATTTTAAAACAGTGTGAAAATTCAGTTTACCTTTAAGCTAAAATTGAAGTACTTTATGAAGATTTTTTTGTGAATAATGTATACGAAATGCATAATGACATCTTCCTATTTCGCGTATTGTTTTATATTTTACAAAATAATATATTATTAAAATATACATTGAAGTCCAGTAGTTATGTATTAACGGATATAGGTCTGAAATTTAAACAATCAAAATCTCTACATAAATGTTGTTTCAGTTTTTACTATAGATAAATGTACAAGTTTAAAAATGTGTTTATAATTTTTTGCTCCAGTTTTTTAATTAATACAATATGTAAGCCAAAAGAAAATTAACACATAAGACTCTGATACTGCAAATGCATCGTACAACCTTTTAACAAGGTAATCCTTAAATTATACTCCTTGTAGCACGCAGTTCTTTTCATCTAGTACGTCTCACCACTATACCAATATTTTCCAAATAGGAGGAGTTGGGAATAGTGTATTTTCGCCATAATAATTCATTTTAAAACATGTACATTTATTTCCATTCTAAATTATATTTGCGTATCTAAATTACTTTACACACACACGCACACACACACACACACATATATATATATATATATATATATATATAATAATGATGTCAAATTTAGATATAGTTTTTTATCTTAATTATGACTTTAAGTTCGTTTTATTTAAACAGTTCCGAAAATATATTTTTACCTACAATTTAAATTTTATGCTTAATTAGTTACATTTATTTCTTAAAAGGAATCTTTTAACAATAGTCTGTATGATTGAAGCGCTAATCATTCATTACTAAGTTATCATGTATTTATCCAAAATGTTCGCTAAACATTTCAGTAACGTTTTTAAAACAAAATAGGTTTAATAAAGTTGACAGAAATTATAGCAATACCATCTAATGCAATAAAGTAAACTGGAAATAAATGCAAATTAACATAACATATTTTCCTCATAAATGTAGTTTTTGAAATACAATTAAACGAACTTAAGATTGGAAGTCCTTTTCTAATGAAAGTGAACTTGGTTTTACCAACGGTGTCACTCGTATATAAAAATATATTTAAACTATTTTTTTAAGTAATATAAAAAATATATATACAATCTGTCATTTAAGAGCCTAATTAATCAGTTATGTAAACATGGAATTATTTTTTTATATGTTTGTTAACATTATATTTCTAAACTTTTTTTTGTGTTTTAGAAGTTTTTTGTACTAATTTTCAACTTTGAGAATTTAATCTTGCGTAATGAATACAATATCTTTTGGAATAATGCTAAATCTATAAATACATTAATTTTAATATTAAATTAAAAATATTAAATAAACCGCGAAATTAAAAGTAGTCCCAATAAGTTATTAAAAGTATCTTTTTAAGTATAAACTAGCATTTTATTTATTTATTATTTTTTAGAGAAAAACTTTTCTTAAGCAGGTATTGAAATGTGCTATACTCCCATATGTAGATGGGCTAATTTTGAAGTATATATTCATGTTTCAGTCCCATGCAGAATGCTTTGACGACCATACAGGATTATGTATGATATTTATCTTAGTGTTCCCCGTGAGTTAAATTGTACGCATGTAGCATGATATATACTACAATACTAATAATATTAATAAAATTAAGGGAAGATTCTCTTTAATAATCCGTTTTTGTAATTTTTTAATCTCGAGACTAAAATGAAAAAACACATAGGGGAAGATCGGGTAGCCTCGGACACTTGGATAAATTGCAAATAAAAAACAAATGAATGAAATTTCTGTCTTTATTTTATACTTAAAATAAAATTATGAACTTCTTTAATGATTTTAATTAAACATTGCTAATAATATCGAATTATTTATCGAAATATACTGAAAATATTTTGGCCTTTATTGAAGTGAAAACTTCTTTAGGCGCGTTGGGCATTTTTTGAGATGGGAAAAACCCATTGAATTCGTGAAACTGTTACCAACACCAGTGTATATGTTGCCAATTCATACAATGAAGCGAAAGTATCAAAAGGAAATAGTTCACGTGCATAAAGCGAAATGATTGGTATTATGAATAAAAATAATTCAGAAAATAATTTCAAGATGAATTTAGCACGCGCGGTGAAAACAGATAAAAGTGACTCAACTCGCGAGACCAAATCAAAAGATGAAAATGAAATAACAAAACACGGAAAATATTATAATTTAACGAGCACGAGAAAAATAGACGGAAGTAATATAAAAAAATGAAAATAATGAAATATTTCACGAAAGTTTTAAGAAACGTGGTTACCGATACGGAAATGAAGTGAAATCATTTTATGGAAAATAAAAGTTTGTTGATAGAAATTATAGATACCGCAAACAATACGCGCAGTATGAAGATAGAAAAAAGCATAATGTTCACGAATACAGTAAACAAGACAGGCAGCAAAGAAGTCATTTTTGGAGTGATAGGAAGCGGAACCCTATTTTGCAGAAAAATGTTATTACAAAAGATATGAAACTAAATATCATGGAAGAAATGATGAATGTATTGAGAGTTGTTTAAATTGCGGATGAAAATTCATAAGTTTCATTGGTATTCATTTCAAAGAATACCAATTAATTAAATTTTATATTTCATTTATTTGTAAATTTACGTTTTAAGCAATAGATTGCAATTTTTGTATGTAAAATAATATGCATTATTTTTCATGTACAATGCGCATTAAATGAAAATTGTAATATAATTTTTGTAGTAGTAGTTTATAATAATGAATAAAAAAAAACACTTCATTTAAAAGTATTCCTGCGCAATAAAACGTTTCCTGACGATTCAAAAAATGCACACCTAATTGTTCAAGTTTTCACTTCTGTCGGCACTCCCGGAGTGCCATTTTTTTTTTCGTCACAAGAAGCGGCGGGTAGTCCCGGACATTAGTCAATGGTGTTCCAACCGTTTTTTGGCATTACAAACATCACAATTATAATAAAAATCCGATGCATCTATATAAACACAATTTTCATGGGCCCAGTCTTTGCATTCCTGGCACTGAATCCAGTCTTCTTCAAATGTTAAATAAATGTTCAATTAAGTTTGACAGGAGCAACGATAATTTATTGACGAACACAAAACACTCAGTCACGACTAACTTACTCGCAATTAAACTGTATTTGTTTCCACTCTAAAGGGCGTTCTTTTACAATAATTCTTTATTTACGCAACGCATTGAATTTCTTAGAAATTGAAATATCCGCGGTTACCCGACTTTCCCCTACATTAAGAACGATCGAAACTTTCCCTCTTTACATAATAATTTCTGATAACCCGTGTTTGTACACATAATTATTTCGAATACTTATGTTACCTTCAGTAAAGTCAATGTACAGTCAAAATTAAAATAAGATGAAGCTCCCCCATTTTTATCGTCAAATTCTCTCAGTAAAAAAAAGAATAGCCATTTAATTGTGAAATATATTATCTATCATTTTATGTTAAAAAAAATAAATAAATAAATAAATAAATAAAAAAGACTGATTTGTCTTTACCAAATTGACATTGTAACGAAATTTGAGATTTTCAATACGAACATATAATTCTGGTATCATATTTCGATTCATTGGTAAAAATTATTTTTGGATACCAAACGGAGAGTTATTCGGCAGTTTTAGCAATTATGCAAATGTAAAATTTGGAACTCCTAATGTTAAATTTCTTTTTACCAAATGCAAAACAAACTGCAATGCTGATAGTTTTATAAGAGAATTCAAAGACTACACCCAGAAAAAGGAATTGATTAAAACTACAAAACATGTTTTGTTGAGTACATTTTGGTTGTTTTAGCAAAATTCAAGTAAAATTGAACCATTTTACTTGAATTAACAAAATATTTTTTGCTTACGATACATTTTTTTTTTATTTTTTTTTTTTGGAATTGAAAAAAAAAAATGTTGATTGAAACAAAATTTCCATTGACCTATATTTAAACAAAAGGTTTTGTTGAGTCAACCAAATTTTTGTTGATTCAACAAAACTTTTTTCTGGGTGTACTTGGCGGAATGAGCTGCAACATTGGATTCATGTATTTAAATTTTCTAGAATTGAATTACTATTAAAATGGATATAGGTTACAATACATATCTTTATAAATATATTATGTGTTTTGAAATTAGCATTTGAAAAATTAACAAATTGCAAATATCTTACTACATCTGGAATATCTCTGTTTCTAACTTTTTTCAATTTTGTTTAAAAACTTCTCAAAATTGTTATTCATAACCAAATGCCAATAAAAGATTTCTATCAAATATGTCATAGAAACTCAATATTTTTACCTTTCAGTTTATTCAATATGAACGAAACGCATGATTAATATGACAGAGAAAATATTCTGTTACGAAAATGAGGTTTGAAACTAACGGATTCTTATATATTTCGTTTCTTTAATATGACAAAAAGCCAAATTAATCATTTTGTTATTCTAAAAAAGAAAATGTATATATCAATTTAATGCAAAAGTGCTTTATATTTAATTATTTTCAATTAATCCTTTTCTTATTAAAAAAATGTATATAACAGCTTAATGCAACAGTGCTTTAGGTTTAATTATTTTCAAGTAGTCATTTTGTCATTCTAAAAAAAGAAAATGTATAGCAGTTTAATGCAAAAGTGCTTTAGATTTAATTATTTTCACATCTTCTGTTACCTATTGATGAATAATAAAATAAACATTAATTGATTAGTTTTTTCTTCTTTTCTGAACGTGGCCTTGGTACAGCATTCAGTTACCATACCAGTTTAGTCCTGAAATATTGTACGTGACCAAAACAAAAAAGAAAAAAAAAGAGTAAATTTACTATCAATTCATAGGGCAGTCACGCAGCTGGCTTTGATTACAAGCATTATATTAAAGCTTTGTGTGAAACATCATTTCAGCTTCCTGAAATACAAATTCAACCTTTAATATATTATGAAATGCTTTATAATTAATAATTTAGAAGTGTTTATGCTCTTCTAAGCTATCTGAAACAATTCAAGAATAAAAACTTAGAAAGGAATACATTTTGTTACATACGTGAAACGTATGAAAGCAGCAATAATACGCAATCTTAAAATATAAGACCATAACATTTTGGCAATGTATTGTACTATTTAGTTGTAAAAGAAATTTTAAATAATTAGGAAACATTATTTAAAACCTTATAAATGAAAAAATGCATGGTTAAGTTATAATATGTTCTAAAAACTAAATTATGAAATTAGCATTTATAGGGAAAAGATAGAATTACTGAAAAAAATATAGTTAATAAAAATTATAAAAAAAACTTCAAAATGCAATTAAAATCTTGAAGAGAAAATCATGATTTATATGAATAATATATTTAATCTTTCATAGTTTTAGACTTGGAGGGTTATAGCCATGGTTTTAACATGACTTAATTTTTTTTTTAACCTTACCATGGCAGCATGTATGCTATCATAATTGCTATCAATTTAGGGGATATTTTTAGTCAGATATTCCGAATTCGCAAAATAAATTCTGAATAGCATTTTTTTCTTTGTTTAATTACAGAAATTCCGTGATCAAATAAAGCGAAAATTACTTCTTGGAAATTGTGATATGAATTCGAAGTTACGAATTTGAAATTTTGGAATTTCTGGTATGAATTCGAAATTTTGTATTTTCTACCATGGACATTAGAGGGTTAATAGCAATAGATGAAAAACTTGATATTCGGCATACATGAAGGCATTTCACGAAAAAATTATAGAAAAATAATATTATTAAAATTCAATTAAATATGAATATGCATAACGTAATATATATTTAAATAATAGCAATATGTGAATAGTAATTTGCATAAAATATACTTTTTTATTTTTTGACGTATATTCTTAGATATATGCTTATATGGGCAAGACTGGAACATTTAACAAATATGCACTTTGCACTTATGAGCCAGGTAATATATTTATTTGAAAGAATTTCAGCATCAATCCAAAATGGAGAATACCTGCATATACAATTTTATGACACATTAATAACCATCAGAGGAGAGTGTTTTATATTAGTGATTCGAGATTGTCATTAGAAGTGCTGGAACATGTTCACATTAAACTTTTACTGATATCGACTCAGCGTAGATTTATATGTATTTTTTGAAGGCGCAAATCAGATATTGCGGTATTGCTGTTTTGTTTTACTTTCAAGAAATTTTTGAGCAAATCAGTAAAATGTTTATTAATTTTGGGTTAATTTTAATACATTGTTTCCAGGCAGAGTTGTCAACTTATTAAGTATTATTTTATCAAAATTTCTTACTTAATGTGTCTTCCAATTAGGGCATTTTTCTAAATATATCTACAAGAACTTTCCAACATTAATCATTGTTTTATTTAATGACAGTCATTCCGTGAATAAATACAGAGATGATCACAACTCCAAAATACTGAAAAATATTTTGAATAAAAAAATAAAAAAATCACAATTAATGACGAGTATACTCATCACCGTTCAACAAAGTAAATTTTTTTCAAAATTGCTGACTGGCACTGTTGCCAATTAAGAAATTTTTTTTATTCAAAATATCTACCATAATTTTCCAACATTAATGTTTGCTTTATTCAGTGACAAACATTTCATGATTAAATAGAGCAAATATTATAACTCCAAAATGCTAGTAAATGTTTTTAATAATTAAACAGATGCGGTCTATTAGAGACTAGTACATTCGTCACGGGTAAAAAAAAAGGTAATACTTTTCTAAAGTATGTACGTAGAAAAGAAATCTGTGTCAATTTAATTTGAATGAAAATATATTATTTATGTAAAAGAGAATATTCTTAAATGTGTAATTATATGAGTAAAAAGATAGACATATATATATATATATATATATATATATATTATACAGCGCGTCCCAAAAGATTATAGACAACGCGATTTTCTTATTTTAGAATTGAAAAAATTAGTAACAATTTAAAAACAATTTATAATTATAAATACTATTAAGACAATAATAAAATCAGGCAATCACAGACTTTGTGAGAGAATTTTAAATATAAATTTTCCTGTCCCAAAAGTTTATAGGCAACTCATTCTTTTTCTTTAATTTTTAAATTTTCAAGAGGTTTTTACTAATCACTTCAAAAATTCGATCACGCATACTCAAAACAAGAGTATGAAGAAATTCTGGCTTTAAAGAAAACCAAATTCGTTCAGTTTGCAGCTTTAGATGTTGAATTCCAAATTGGCGCCCACTATCATATTCGTCTCTAGATAATATTCCCCAGAGGTTCTCTATTGTGTTGAGGAAGGACTTATGGCTGGCCAGTCTATATCAGTTACTTGTTTTTATCTAAACCCAAGCATTGCAGAGTTGGACACGTTGGGCAATTGTCTTGCTGGTATATCCACTTGTCCCCCTATAGAAACATTCCAAATGGAAGTAACTACACTTCAAGCGTTTTATTTTGATCTTCAAAATATGGACGACCTTTCAAAAAAGCAATATCGGTTGTTCTATTATAAGAAAATGCTCCCCACAAAATGAGTGAACCCCCTCCTTGTTGTCTGCTGAAAAAAAATCTTGGCTCTTTGCGAAAATCGTGCTAATAATAATGACCAACCATCGTTGCCATTTTCATCACAGTAAAAAAACATTCAACCTGTCCAATTCATATGATTTTGGGCCTACTGAACACGAGCGTCTTTATGCCGTTTCGTAAACTGTAGCGAACGACGTATTTGGCGATAGTCAAGAAATGTACTTGTCTGCATCCGTCGATGAACCATGTATTTTGATACTGGAACGCTTACTTCTTTAGAAACGGACCGTACAGACAGGTTCTGGGTTAAAACTAATCTCAAAATCTCTCTGTCTTGCCGTTTAGTTGTTTTCTTTGGTTTTCCAGAACGGGAGTTTGTTTCAAAATTGTCACCTTTTGACAGAATTCGGTAAATACCAACCCTGATGCGTTCAAATTTTCTTACAATTTTCTCAACTATCCATCCACGAGCCTTTAAATGATAGATTTGCAAAATTTTCTTTTAGTAAAACTGCACAATGCGAGGCATCTTTGTAGTCGGAAACGAAAAGGCAGATTAGCTTTTATCTCAGGAAACTATAGCGTCACATGTACATGACAATAGAATACGCAACATTTGGATATCAGTACTTAAATCAGATTTTAACCCCGATTGTCTATATATATTTGGGACAGCATTTTTTTGTTTTTAATTTTTTATATTAAATCTACAACTGTTAAAAGTTGTTTGAGTATTTCATTATTTTTATTTGATTATTATATATTTGCCTAATTTATTTTGTGTTTTTTACTCGTTTAGTTAGCTCTTAAATCTAAAAAAAATGGCTGTTTAAAAGCTTTTTGTCACACTTTATATATATATATATATATATATATGCTCTTTAGATAAGTTACTAATACCATTTTACTAATTATTCCCTCCATTATGCTTAAAACAGAAATCAAATAATAATAAAAAACACTGGTTCAATATAGTTATGAGTACTGACTTGTTTATTTGAAAGAAACATATTCCTAAATATATAATTATAAGGAAAGAAACGAAACTTTTAACAAACATACACGTAGCTCGTATGAAATAGATGTATATTTTTAACAGAACGTGAGCATCGACCGAAAATGGTGATTGCTGTTATATGAGATTTTGCCATACATTATTAACGGTCACTAGATTTAGAAGAGCTCTCAAAAGAGCGTACTTTACATTAAAGCGTATCGATGTTGTTAATAAAAGTATTAATAAATTTTGGCATTGAACTTTTAGTTAAATTAGTTTCAAATAGTGTAATATTTCATTTATTTTGTTTTAATAATAAATAAACCATTAGATATGAGGGTTATTTTTAAAGTAGGGTCCAATTTCCAATAAAAAAATTCTATGTACAAATGAAAAAATACTATGTTAGAAAATTTATTTTTTACAAGATTCTTCATACATTTTTATAATTCAATGCTCAAAGAACTTTTGTAATATTTCTTCGTAGAATGGCACCGCCTGTTAGGAAAGACACACCTTACATGCCGTTTCATCTTCTTCGTCAGTATTGAATCGCTGGCCGCCCAGAAATGATTTCAGGTATTGGAAGAGGTGATAGTCTAGTGGCGTAAGATCAAGACTGTATGGAGTAGTGCTCAAATTTCTCCCACCCAAAAGATTCGGTGGGAGATTGTGTTTCAGCAGCAGTGTTTGGGGCACTCATCGCATTGGGATCAAACATCTCCTATATCTAGCGAATAATGTCCCCTTTTGTCGTGTTCACTCCTGTCAAAAACTGGATTACTGACTATATTTCATAGTCGACGGGAGTCAATCGACTGTAATATGTTTATCGCGCACTCTGAAGTAACACACTGACACCATAGTTCCACAACTAGCTCCTGCTGTAGTGTAAGGGATGCGAGGAGTCTGCGTGAATGCGCTTAGCTGCAAGCATGCGAGATTTAAATAGATATTTGTTAACGGACTTTGCTTTAAAAATAAGCCTCATATAATAGAACAAACTGAAATGTTAATAAAAATTATTATTTAAGTTTTTTTTAATAATTCTTGAAAATATACTTTACAAAATCTGATTAAAACGCTTTTTTATGTGGCTATAAAATTAACGTAATTCAACGTAAATTTTATTTTTCATTTTTTTATGAATAAAAGAAACAATAAGTAACATTTAAAAATAGTTTTATTGTATAATAAAATATTCTGCATTTATTTATTGGATTTTTAAATGAGTATAAACAATCACAAACATTTTAGTAATATCAGCTTCAAATGATTTTATATGTTTTCTTTCATTTCGCTAAGAGTATCGAATGTTATTATCATTAATTTTTTATTTAGTTTAATGTTGGGAAAATATTATGAATGTTGTTATAAATTATTTGCACTGTTAAAAATTTGCAACAAACTGCCATTCATTCGACCGTTTTTACAAAAAACTGTTCCATTAATGTAATTCTATTAATACCATATTATTCCCCATATTATGGTCAGAAAGGAGTTAAATTACGGTTATGTAACCGTTTTCTATAAAAACGGTCGAATAATTGGACAGTTTGTTGCAATTTTTTAACAGTGTGGTTATTCAAATGGAAATTGGTCTTATATAATTAAAAACGACAGTTTTTAACAAATATGCTCATAACATTTACAAGGTGGCGACAGGCGACTATTATATGTTTCCACCACTATTTTCAATGAGAAATTTTTATGATAGATTTCTATTACAAACGTTCCGGTCAGATTTATTTTTGGAAGTATAGATAGAGAAAATTATAATAAGATCAACAATAAAATAGTCTCCTGTCGAAACCCTGAATTATGCCTAGTATACAATATTTCCTTCACTGAACGCAAGCAACAAGTGCAGATGGGGAATAACTTTATATAATATTTTTCAAACAAAATTAACATTCACTCGCTTTAGACGATTGCTTGAACATAGTGCTTTATGTTAGAGCAAATTAATGTTGTTTATAGATTTTCCAGCGACTTTAGCAATTAAAATTTTATTTATATTATCTCCATTTTTTTCTGTCATGTTGTCTATAGGATAGAACAATATTCTTATTTAGTTTTTTATTTAACCTTTATAAAAATCGATAAATCAAGTTATAAATACTTATTTATGTTTTGCAAAACTTTGAAGCAGAAGGAATGTACAAGTGCATTTTTTAAAGTGTTTGACTGGCTAATGAAACGCCTTTATTTATTTATTGGGTTTTTAATTCAAGATTAAATGTTATTGATACAAAATTTTTAATTTTTGTTTAGACATTCACATTACATTTTTACTTATATCGGCTACATTTTTTCACTCTCACAATTCTAATAAGTAAAGAAAGTTGTTTCTCAGTTTTTATTTATTTATTTATATTTTTTGTCGAAAGCTTGGACAAAAAACTGATAATTTGTAGTTACGAATGTTGAGTTATTTATCCTAAATATATCCTAAATATATCCTAAATATATCCTAAATATCCTAATCCTAAATATATATCCTAAATATATATTTATATCGACCGAAACTAAATTTTTGGAAAATATGCATGCATGTCTTTTTAGCCAGATAAAATACTTCCTTTATAAAACGACAGAATGAACTGAAACTGGATAATTTCTGCATCTGATAATTTTGTCAGATAATTGTTAACGGTCACTACATTTAAAAAAGCACTCAAAGCGACTGCTTTGCAATAGATCAAAAAGTTCTTGTTACTGGAACGGACTCTAAATTTCGTATTAAAATGTTAGTTGTGTCAGCTTCAAAAATCGTTTTATATTTATTTTCTTCCTTTGTTTATACTATAGTACACAATTATTATTAAGTTTTTCTTTAATCCTTCAAAACAAATTGTTGAAATTTAGCTAAGCTTAGTTTTTTATTTCTGAAATTTTGGGAAAAAATGAATGAATAAGTAATTATTTATTTATTTATTTTAATTACTGGCTAATAAAAGGCTGTGCATTTAGTTAATAGATTTTTAGTTGAGGATTAAGTAATTTGAGCTCGGTATTTGTATAAACATTTGCATGGGTTTTTATTAACAACAACTCCAGATAATTTTATATTTTCACGTTTGTTTCGGCTGATGAAAAGAAAGAGTTAATAAATTTAATTATGAATGTCGTTATGTCGTTATGTCGCAAATTTGCCCTATGTATGTATATATATATATATATATATATATATATATATGTGTGTGTGTGTGTGTGTGTGTGTGTGTGTGTGTGTGTGTGTGTGTGTGTGTGTGTGTGTGTAAGTGTGTTTGTCTGTAAAAATGAAAGTTTTAACAAATTTTAATGTAACGCATATGAGCCAGAGGCAGTACTTCCTTCATAGAACGTGATCATCATTTAAAAAGTGGAGAATATATACATATAATATTTTGTCAGTAACTAACGATTGCAAGATTTAGAAGAACAGTTAAATATAATGCTTTAAACTCAATGTTATTATTACAACTGTTGGATAATTTTTGTGTTAAGGTTTTAGTCATATGAATGTCAAATAGTTTTGTGTTTCTGTTCTTCGTGTTGCTAATAGCTTAGTATGTTATTGTTGTTTTTTACTTAATGCTTGTGAAAAATCAAGAAAATCGAGAAAAAAACATTTAGTTAGATTTTATGAAAGAAAGTTTTGAAAAAGAAAGAATTAATATGTATTTTTTTATTGGCTAATAAACGTATCTGTATTTATTTGTAAGATGTTAAATTCTTGATTACATTTTACCTATTTAGTATTTTAATGTTTTTTTTTTTTTTTTTAATCTGTCGTATTAATTTTTTGCTATCATAAGCTTCATATGATTTTATATTTTTATTTGATATTGCTAAGAAGGTAGAATAGTATTATTGATTAGTTGAATTTTTATTTGTATAGTGTTTAAAAAATAATAAAATGAATGCATGAATGATGCTGAATGCATGAATGATGCGTCTTTTCTTTAAAGTTAAATAAGTTCTTATATTTCTAAAAACAAAACTTTTAACATCTATGCACATAGCATATATGCCCATTTTATAATGACTACTTCGTAAAACATGAGTATCGGCTGAAAATAGAGAACATTTTAATGTGGAATTTTGTGACGTATTCTTAACGGACACAAGGTTTAGAAGAGACTGAAACTAATGTTCATTGGTGAGAATCGATGTATTTTTAGGACATCCAATGTTGTTTCTAATTATTTTTGTATTAATATAGCACCTAATATTTATATATATTTTTCTCTTTTGAATATTAATTGGACAGAACGACATTGTCATTTATTTGGTTCCTAAAATCATAAAATGTAATTACGAATGCTAAGTTTGGTTTACTTTTCAGTGTTTTGCAAAAAGAAATATAAATAAAATAAATAAATACTGAAAGGGAAAATGGGAAAAATATAAATAACGTTCATTTCCAATCTTTTCATCTATGTTCAAATTTTAAAAGATTTTTATTGGTTGTTAATAGATGAAATAGATGTCGTTAACATTTTCTAATTTGTTTATATTTTTCCCCTGACATATATATATATATATATATATATATATATATATATATATATATACACATATATATATACATATACATATATATACATATATACATATACATATATATATATACATATACATATATATATATATATATATATATATATATATATATATATATATATATATATATATATATATATATATATATATATATACTTTAAATTTTCTACCGTCTAACTTACAAATGTACTGTTTTATATATATTGGATTCTTAGTTCAGAAAGAAAGCTTATTTAGCAATTTTGAAAATAACACTACTAAATTATATGTTGTCATACTAAATCTAAAATACAGTGTGTTTCTAAATAAATATCGGGGATTTTACGCTTTGTAGTATCTATTATAAAAAACTTAAAACATAATACATAATACATAAAATGAAAGAGCAACTCAAACAGTTTTACCTACAAGCTTACAAGTGTTCAATGTGAACACCTTTCGTCACACGGCACACATCAAGTCGATAGCTCAGTCCTTCCCAAACGCCACTCTACGCTCACCCGATCTGAACAACAAATCCATGTGTTGATCTGACGCCATGTGATTTCTACCTGTTGGGGTTCATAAAGGATCGAGTGTATGTGCTTCCACTACCAGCTGACCATCCCAACCTAAGAAACAGGATTGAGGCAGCTGTTGCAACAATTACCCCACAAACACTAATTAACGTTCGGGAAGAACTGAGCTATCGACTTCATGTGTGCTGTGTGCCGAAAGGTGTTCACATTGAACACTTGTAAGCTTGTAGGCAAAACTGTTTGAGTTGCTCTTTCATTTTATGTATTAATTATATTTTAAGTTGTATGTAATAAATACTTCCAAGCGTTAAAACCCCGATATTGATTTAGAAACACCCTGTATATTAAACCGAAAATATATAATGCTCGACTGCGTACAATGCAAAGAAAACTTTCTACAAAGTAGTTCGAGACAAAATCAAGTTAGCCTGCTCAATATACACCAGTTTATTTAAAACTTGATGACGATTGATAGCATGGTGCAACAATTAATCCTACGTAATCTTAATACTTTATTCTAGAATACTTTTATGTATCCCAATGATGAAATCGTCACAGGGCACATGTTCTGATTGGAATTTACTGCCAAAGCTATGACAACAAACAATATACAACTTCGCGATACTGCACTGAACCAGCTCATTTTGGCCGATTAGATGACTCAGTAAAAAATAGTTCGGGTACAATTTAAGACTTGTTACGTTTTAAGACGCGATTGTTTTTTGTCCAAAGTACTCTTACCACTGCTAATCCTTACTACGTGAATGCTATCAATCTTATAAAATGACACCCTAGTAGTCCCAAATATTTCTAAAAAATGCTGTAGTAGGTCGTTTATGAATAATCGGAATCGCAAGTCAAGATTCTAGGAAACTTTTCGGTTTCATAAAGGATGACTTTAAAACAGCTCTATCGAAACTGCACAATAACTATCATGTTACTTATATCGTTATCCAATCAGCAAACCATTTTCACGAATGTCTAAAACGTTATACATAAGAGACAATTGGTTTTAAATTTTCAGGAATAATGCATCTAAATAAACTAAATAAACTAGACTAACAGAATGGAAGATTCGATTTACTCTAGAAGGTTTTGAGATGCACAGGAAAGAAAAATTGCAAACTAAATATTTGTTAAATTAAATTAAATGTAAAATTAAACTTATTCATCTAATATATAATACAGAGAATAAGAAAAAATTATTTCTTCTAAAATAACTTGGTAATAGCGAAGATTTTTTTACTTTCGTTGAGAATCATAAAAACCAAATTTACAAATCTAATCCCAAATTTCCAATAATTTGCCCTATAAGTATCGAAATTAAAAATTCTTTATAAAAGATAAAAATACTTAATAATTATAAATATTTGTATGTGAAAGACTTTTTATTAAAAGAACGTCTTATATGTTTGAATAAATATTCTAGAAAAAGCGCTGGTAGCATTCATGCGCCTGGTACCATAATTTATAGATAGGAATAAATCATTAATTGTAAGTAAAAGTACCTACGACTAAGGTTTTTTAACACATGAATAAAATATTTTGGTGTAAAATTAAACGTCTTTAAGACATCGGATATTTGAATATCTGTAAAGTACAAATTTCATTTTTTAAAAACAGTATTTGTTTAATTTTGAACCTACACTGTTAAACATTTTCAGCAAACTGTCCAATCATTCAACCATTTTTTATAGAAAACGGCTAAATAATCGTAATTTAATTCTATTATGAGAAAATTTTTGCCCATATTATGGTCAGAATAGACTTAAATTACGGTTATGTAACCGATTTATAGAAAAACGCTCGAATGACTGGACAGTTTGCATCAAAATTTTAACAGTGTAATTGAAGCCAGATTTCCCACTTTTCTAGATCAGTTTGAAAATTTTGTCGATTTGGCTATGAAGTTGAGACATAGGCATTTGAATATAAATTACTTAGATAATAGGTTGAATGTAGCGCTGAATTTGTTTAAATTTTTCCTCAAAATGACATTTTAGATAATTTGCTTTGCTGCAAAATATATTTACGCAAAATGTTCTGGATAGTAACTCTTTGCTCACCTTTGTCGATTGTCACTGGACAAAGTGATTTCTTTTATAATTGCAATGATTTCAGTGGTAAAATATTTGAATACCAATATTTCGTAATTTTAATCATTCTAGTTTAGTTTTACAACATTTGCATTAGAAGTAGACCACGAAAACATTTTGCTGAAATACTCTAAAGCAAATGCTCTATCTAATGAAACACTACTATTATCATAAATTAAAAAAAGTTATTATGAAAAGATATATTTTTAAATACATAAAATGCTAAGGAAAATATTAGTAAATTGGTCACATAATAAGTATAGTAAATTAGTAATAATAGTATATGTAAATTGATTATAAATAAAATTATTAAAAGACAACATTCATATAATATAATACAATACCACCGTAATATTTTATAGTTATTTCTATGAGAGGAACTTTTATGGAACATTTTAATAGATTTATGTACGCGAAAATGAAAAATCTGAACATTTACAATACAGCATTTAGCCAGACACTATAATTTCTCTCTGGAATTTAAGTATCGATTGAATGTATAGAATACATCTATACTAGATTTTGTGATACTTATAATACTCAATAGCTAGAAAAGAAAGCTTAAATAAATTGCTTTACATTAGAGTAAATCGATGTTGTTTTTAAGAACTACCATATAGTTTTCACAACCAGTTGTACTAGTATAAACAAAAACTTTTCTTCTCGTGCTGCTAGTCGGTAAGAATGTAATAATTATTCATACTGTTTTAGTTCTTTAAAAAATATAAAAAAATAAAATATTACAATGTCATTTTAAGAGTTTATATTTACTTACATGAGAAGCACTTTTATTAAAAATATCAATAAAATTAAATGTGAGAAAATTTACAATACAGCATTTATCCATACTCTATAACTTCTTTTTAAATGTGAGCATAGATTGGATGTATAGAATACCTCTATACTATATTTCGTGATACTTTAATAATAGTCACTACCTGGAGAAAAGTGTTTAAATTAGCTGCTTTACAATTGCGGTATATATCATTCACTGGAAAAAAAATTTCAATAAAATATAAATATTAGTTAAATATTCACTTTACATCCGATATATTTGCAAAAAAAAAATGTCGCTATTTGAGAAATATCGCTGAAAAGCCAATTTAATTACAATATTTATTTTAAATTCAAAATATTGGCTTGACATTGAAAATATTCCAGATAAGATGGAAAAGTATTTCCTGTCTATATTGGTACGTTATTGGCTACGTGAAACATGTCAAAGTTGTGACAATAGTTTTTTATAATATTATCAATATTAATCAAGATATAGGTAACAAATAACAATAATGCCCCAAGATAGAGCCAATAGGTAATGTACACTAATATACACTATATTATCCAAATAATGTATCCCTTTCAGGGAACTGTTTTTTAAATTAAAATTTAAATTATATCCGAGCTGGGTACTTGGACATAAAGTAATATTCAATAACATGGAATTAAAAAAAAAAAAAAAGTCATATATTTTTAACATAAATCAGCCAAATTTTCCATATAAATTTCTTTAACTGTTGGTGTAAGAGTTGTTTGTATTTATAAGCTAATAAATCAATGAGTTAAATTTACAGCAATTTTTATTGCAACTGAAATTTACAGCTGTTACATTGCTTTTCATTTAAAAGGAATTATTGAATAAATCCTGTCGTATCATAGGAGAAAACTAATATTAGGTTAATATTATATGTATTTGGCATATAATATTGTATTTCCAATATAATATTATATGGCCAATATTATTATATGTATTGGACATATATCGGGCATACATTGGATATACACTATATTGCCAAAGGTGATTGGTCACTTGTGATTTTAGACCTTTTGTTAACTATCTAGAAAAATACATGAGGAATTAACCTGAAACTGCAGGTGTGTAAACATTATAGTATAGCTTATATATTTCCGTGAATATTTTTTTTCCGAAACTCCATAGGGGACTGTCAATAAATTGAAAAAGAACGAATATCTTTTTGATTACCCTGTAAAACCTAATGCAGCAAAAGTGTTCAAACTCGAGATTATTAATAAGTTGTTTATTGTAATATACTGTGTTAATTTTTATGAAGATAGCATGTATACTCGAAGAGAAATTAACGTTTTTATTAAAACCGACCAAAATTTTATCAAGTTTTTTTCTTATAATTTGCAGAGTTCTTAATATAAAAAAAAAAAGTTATTTTGAGAAAATATGTCAAACAACATTGTACATAATACTCTGCAATCAGAATTAAAAAATAATAAAAATTGGATGAAAAATGAGCAGGTTTACTAAAAAATGTTTCACTGCGCATGCGCGTATGCAATCAAAATATAATATGCATAATGTATTAGCTAAGTATATAGAGCAACTTTTGTGAAAGTCTCAAAATCATAGCTTGAAAATTCTGAAAATTATCGTCGATAGAATAAGCTCGAAATCCGTTGTTCCCAAAAAGAAGCAAAAAGATGAGGGGTTGTATCCAAATATAGTAGTACGTGCAATATTGTGTATGCTATCTTGGCACTAATCAACAGATATTTGATACAACCCCTCATATTTTTGCTTCTTTTTGGGAACAACAGATTTCGAGCTTCTTCTATCGACGATAATTTTCAGAATTTTCAAGCTATGATTTTGAGACTTTCATAAAAGTTGCTCTATATACTTAGCTAATACATTATGCATATTATATTTTGATTGCATACGCGCATGCGCAGTGAAACATTTTTTAGTAAACCTGCTCATTTTTCATCCAATTTTCATTATTTTTTAATTCCGATTGCAGAGTATTATGTACCATGTTGTTTGACATATTTTCTCAAAATAACCTTTTTTTATATTAAGAACTCTGCAAATTATAAGCAAAAAACTTGGCGAAATTTGAGTCGGTTTTTATAAAAACCTTAATTTCTCTTCGAATATTCATGCTATCCTCATAAAAATTAACACAGTATATTACAATAAACCATTTATTAATAATCTCGAGTTTAAAGAATTTTGCTACATTAGTTTTTACAGGGTAATCCAAAAGATATTCGTTCTTTATAAATTTGTTGACAGTCCCCTATGGGGTTTCGGGAAAAAATATCCATGGAAATATATAAGCTATACTATACTGTTTACACACCTGCAGTTTCAGATTAATCCCTCATGTATTTTTCTGGATAGTTAACAAAACGTCTAAAATCGCAAGTGACCAATCCCCTTTGGCAATATAGTGTATATCTGGCTAATGTTGGCAATATTGACATGCAATATTTTCTGAAAAGTTTTTTTCGTTCAAAAAATATTGCTTAAAACAATCAAGAAATGTTTCATAAAATGTTTCATCACCAATATTTTTTAAATAATGGCGTTTCTTTTAAATTATGTCTGAAATAAAGTCAATATAGCTGTAATATCGCAATTTCATTGTAAACATTTATAATGTAATGGTCATATTTATCAGTATTATTGGTATTTATTGGTTTAATTTCTAATAAATGCTAAATTGACAATATTGAGAACAATAGAACCAATATTAGTTTGCTAGTAGTGTAGCTTTAAAATTTGTTATTAAAGTTTTAAAGATTAACATTTAATAATGTAGTTTAAAACACAAATAAAAATAATTAAATTAAGATAAAATAAAAATTTATTTTTTCCTTACAGTGCTTTATTTTATGTTACATGATTGCATATTTTTCTGTGTGAGATTTCAAGTTTAACAGTCGAATATGACATTCAACTTGTGTGCTTTACGACACATGCTAAGTGGCACTCAAATTTTGTCGGCCCAGATATCACTAAATGTAAAAATGCGGGAAAAATCTGTTTTTAGTAGTTACCAAAATATCTTCGAAGGCTACATTTCTCATAATCGTTTACTTCATCTTATTTTTTGTCCATTTTTTCTGCTACATAGGAGTAGGCAGGATTTTATCAAGGAAGGGGGAGGCTTGGAAACACATTTACAGAGATTTGTTAGCTGTTTCTATAATTATTATTTTAGAATAATGTATAAATTGACATTGCTTGAAAAAAATAGTAACTATTTTGATACGTAAACCATTTACACAAAATGTAAAAAAAAGGCTAAAAGGAGAGATTTAACGTTTGTTTGTATATAAAATAATTCCGATAACCCCTCCAAGTTATCTACAGTTCTGACGTCACAAGATATGTGGTATGTGCCCCAGATAAGATCAATTGAAACTTATTTATTTCCATGAATATTAATACAAATCTGACATTATAGATCTATGTGTTAATCACATTTTTCAACTATGCGTATTTCACATTTTGCAAAGTCTGATCTTACTACATTTTTACTGTATCTTAGAGGAATGCAATTTTTTTTAATGTAGAAAGGTGAAATTATGTAAAATAAATCAATATATTTTCGTATTAATATGTATCTCACATCAGAAAATATATAAATAAAATGTGTCTTTCTGTAAAATCTTTTAGTTTAAGTTTCATTTTTATGACTGCATGAATATAAATATCGCAAGAAAATTTCAATTTACCTGTCAATAAGTAGTTTTAACAATACAACTTCTAAGGTAAATAATTTTTATTAATTACTTTATATGAAGTTATGGTTTTTCTTCAGATAAGCTTTAAGTAATTCTACAAATTCTTTATGCGAAATATTGTTTTTAATGACTATTTGGATCTCTAAATACAAATAATAATATAGAAAAATATAACGCTAAAAGAGCAGAGTAATTGCGTGCGTATAGCTTTCAGATAAATTTAATAAACACAGTAATTTTATTCAACGTATGTATTTGAACAGAAATTGTTTATTTTTCATAAGGTTGGAGTAACTACAGACTGAAAGTCACTGTTCTTTTGGGATGGCTAAAAGAGCGCAAAATACATAAAAATCCGTATAATATTAATATTAACAGTATTCTCTTAATATGTTTTCTTTTGCGATTTTCTAAAAATAGTTTAAAAAATACACTTTTAAATATTATAGAATATTACAGATCGGTATCATAAAGTTTGAAACATAAATAAAAAAAAAATTATGAAAATTATTAACTTATTTATTTTTTGCTTTTTTCGTATCCATGGTTAAAACAGAATTGCATCTAAATATCAAACACTCGACCTATAAACACTGAACTTGTTCCAGTTTTTATTGTTTGTAATGATTGATATTGTTATGAAATTAGAATGAATTAATAATTTATACCTTTATTATCAGTTTTAAGAAAATAGAGAAATTTAAGTTGCATTTAGATTTAGAATGTTGTATAATAAGAAAGAAAAAATATATATAATCTGGTGATCAGTGTAAACGTGAAATAGTGAATCCATATTTTCAATGTATTCGTAGAGTGTAAGTAAGCTGAAGATTACTTTTATAAATAAAGTAAAACTTTAAAAAATACACGCTTTTATTTATATATTTTAAATTTGAAATAGAATTAATTTAATACTCATGGTATATTATTATCACGTTATATTATACATAGTTTTCATGTGACGCCGTATTCGCATGTAAAAAAATCATACATTAAAAATTCAAAATTAATGGATTGTCATATGAAAAAAAAAATAATAATTCAGTTTCTATTAAGATGTAGCAACCAGAAAAAAGAAGGTATACATTTATATATTACTACAAATTTAACTTTTACATTATTGCAACTAACACATATTTATTTAATAGTAATAGTGTAACAGTTATTAGAAAGTTCTTGCCTGAAAATTGTCAAAACTACTTATAATTTCTGAATTGGTTTTTCAGTGCATGAGCACAATTAAGTTAAAATCAACATATTAATACATAATTAAATTCTGAAATGCTAAAATAATTATACGGTTATTGGGAATGCGCAACTATACGCAATTTATAAAATTATAGAACATGGAACAAATCAAGTAGGCGAAAAATCAATTAAAATTTTTCTAATTTATATATATGAGCCTCGTTAAGTTAAATAAAAACGTCTAAAATGAGAAAATTCTATATTCACAGACAATTAAACGTACAAACATATATGCATATGCATATGCATATGTGTTTAAAATTTAATTTCGCAACTATTCCTACGGTTTAAAAGGAAATGACAGAAAGCATTAAAAAAATTATTAAAAAAAAATCTGTAAAATTGAAAGATTTTATTCTGTAAACTTTGAAAAGAAATATTATTCTTTAAACAACAATAAAAAAATAAAAACTATAGCATACACAGTAATTGTTTTAAGTGGTTTTGTTTGATCTCCCGCAAGGTGAAATCTTTTCTTTAACGCGTCCTCTTACGAAAGATTCCTTATCAAGGGTGAAACCATTGTTAGTCTGATCTTCTATTATCTGAAAAGAAGTGTAATATATCATCATATCACAAACTTATCCGAAGTGTTATTTTTTGATAAAATAAAAACTTCATGAAAGAGCCACTTTCAAAAAAATGATTAATAGAAAGAAAAAATATATAATGCAAACATAAAAGTGTTAAAAGAGAGATTGAATAGGTGAAGTTAAATGTAAAAGAAAAATTGCATTAAGAATGACTTCTTGAAAGGCTTTGGAAAATTTTATGTCAGCATATATTTAACAAAATATAGAAACAGGTAAATAAATGTACAGATTTTTAATTCGTTTTCCCAATTATCTCAAGAACGGTTATTGTGTTTATTTATAAACTTTTAATTCCCGTCATGTTCAAAATTTTATTATAAATAAAGATTCAATTAAAAATGTCTTCAAAATTTTTAAAGATGCTTATATTATATAAATACACCTACCAAAATTTTATGTATATCATCATCATCATCATCATTAACAACCGTTTTCAATCTACTGTTGGATGAGGCCTTCCCCAGATTTTTTAATTTTTTTCTGTCTAATGCTTTAGTCATCCAATTAACACCGGACACTTTTCTGATTTCGTCACTCCATCTTACTTGAGGCCGTCTTCTTGGTCGTTTTACATTTCTGAGATACCACTAAATGGTGTTTGCACGTCATCTATTGTCTTGTGTTCTTGCAATGTGCCCTGTCCAATTCCATTTTAACCATTTAATTTTCTCAATGATGTCAAAAGTTAACGTCTGACTTCTTATCTAGGTTATTCTCTTTCTGTCTCTTCTACTTATGCCTAGCATAAACCTTTCCATACTTCGCTGTGTTGTTTGTTAATATATATATATTCACGCGTAAAATATGGCCATAACATATATTGAAGAATATTACTCGATATGTATTAGTTTGTTTGCTAAATCAGTACAAGTCTAAAATTTTAAAAAAAACATATAAAATTTTATTTTATTTTTATTGAGCAAATCTCTAGAAATATAAGCCTTTTAAATTAAAAATTTGATATGTTCAACTTATTTTTATAAAGCATTACACTCAGGATTTAAGATCATGTTAAAACCAATTTTAACAATTTTCAACCATATAAAATAATGTGATTTCCATTTGTCTTTGTGTTTTTTTATGTTTTTAAACATTTTAAATTGTACTTGGATAGTTACAAATTTAATTTATGGCATTATATGGTAGCATTGTGTCTTTTATTCTGTATGTGTATGAATTTACCCTTTTTGTTTCACCTGTTTCCACGAAAAAGAAGAGAATGACAGAAAAATTCAAAATACGAGAAGATAGAGAATATCATATTTTTTTAATTGAAATACTTTTATTTTTTATACCTTCAATAAAAATATGTATTCGTCTTTAAAGAATGATAAAATGAAACTAAAAACTATAACCGACGCAGTAATTGTTTTAAGACGTTTCTTTGATCTCCACAAGGTGAAATATTTTCTTTAATGTGTACTCCTAAAAAAACTTCTAAACAGGGTGAAACCATTGTTATAGTCTTATATTCTGTTAATTGAAAAAGAGTGTAATATATCATCATATCACAAACTTTTCCTAAGTGTTATTTTTTGATAAAATAAAAGTTTTATGAAAGAGCCACTTTAAAAAATGATTAATAGAAAAAAAATAGTATAATGGGAACATAAAAGCGTTAAGAGAGATTGAATGGTCAAAGTAAAACAAGTGAAAAAAGATTGCATTAAGAATGACTTCTTGAAAGGCTTTTGAAAAATTTTCTATACGCATATGTTTATTAAAATATAAAAACATGTAAATAGCTGTATAGATTTTAAATCTATTTTACTTACTATGTCAAAAACAGTTATTGAGTTTTTCAGAAGTTTGCAATACATAGTATGTTGAAAAAATTATTATAAATAAAGTTTTAATTAAATTTTTTCTTTGGAATTTCAAAAGATGTTTATTTTGTATAAAAACACCTGCAGTACTCCCACACAAAATTTTATCTCTAACTATATATATATTTCAACAGTAAAATGAAGTCTTTAAATAACTTCAAGAATATTTCTCTATATTTATTACTTTGTTTAATAAATCAATACGGTTAAAAAATGAAATACCATAAAAAATTTTAATTTATTTTTCTGAAGTATATCGAAAGAAAAATAAGATTATCAAATTTAAAATGTGATATATTCTACAGCTTTTTCTATATTAAGCAACGCACACAGATTGTAGAATATTTCTCGATATTTGTTACTTTATTTAATAAATCAATAAGACTAAAATATTTTAAATACCTTATAATATTTATGTTATTTTTGAGAAGTAAATCAAAAAATAAAAAATAAAAATAAATAAAAATAAAATAAGATTATCAAATTTAAAATCTTATATATGCAATAACTTTTTCTTTATTAACCCATTTTAGGCCAAGCATAGAAATTTTATAAAATGTGGTATTATTTGCATTGAATTTTGTTTAAATTACATTCATTAAGACACCAAAAAAGTTTCGTGCATGAAAAATAATATTTTATTTAATTTGACGTTACCATTATTAATTTACCATTAATAATTTACCATTAAATTTAAATAAAAAAATTTAAGTTTTCTTATGGCATTTGTTTTATTTTTATTTTATTTACAGAACTTGCAACTTTACTCCATTATAAAAACATATGATTAATCTCAAGTGGAATAATTATACATTTTCAAAAAGTCGAATTTGCCAATAACCGTTTCAAGTAAAAAAACAGCGTATTTTGAAAATTTCTCAACAGAAAGTGATTACTTCAATTGAATTACTAATATTTTATAGATGTCCCCAGAATCCTTAAAAATAGCATAAAAATAAAATTAGTGAAAAATATACATCACAGTGTTAATAAAAATATATTTATTGAAATGGTGCGTCTACGCACCTTTGGCCGAAAAAGGGTTAAACAAAGTACTCAAATTTCAGACTGTACTAACATTATCTTTTAACACTTTCCAACATTAATAAAAATGTTTGTGATTTCCATTTGTCTCTCTGAATGTCTGTATTTATTTTTTTTAAATATGCTTTGATAGTAACATTAGTAATATATAATATTATATGTACGCGTTATATGTATTAATATGCATGAATTTACACATGTAAAAATTTATTTTTGCGTCTATTTCCGAGAAAAAAATTACAGAATGACAAAAAAATTTTAAAAAAAACGAGAAAAGAGAGAATATTGTAGCTTTGAAATTGAAATAATCTATTATTTTTGTATTTTCAAATGAAAATATTCTTCTTTAAAGAAAAATAAAACAAAAAAGAAAACTATAATTGTCGCAGTAATTGAAGAGCCACTTTCGAAAACCGATTAACAGAAAGAAAAAAAAATATATTATAATGCAAACATAAAAGCCTTAAAAAAGAGATTGAATGGACAAAGTAAAACAAACAAACAAAGGTTGCATTAACCCTTTGAAGGGCACCGGTATATTATATATACCACATAATTTTAATCCCAAAATGCCACAATGCCACCAGAATTTTATAATAAAATTTTGAATTTATAAGGTACATGCGGCAAAACTTTTTTTTATTTTAAAATAAATTCGTTCGTGAATCCTGGTGTCAACCAATCATTTCAATATTTTATCTACAAGAGTACTTTGCCCGTGAAGGGGTTAAGAATGAATTCTTGAACGCCTTTGGACAAATTTATATCGTATACATGTATTAAAATATAGAAACATCTAAATAGCTATATTTATTTTTAATTTATTTTACTTACTTTGTCAAAAACAGTTATTGAGTTTTTTTGTTAATATTTTCAAAGAGTATAACGTTAAAAAATTATAAAAAATTGAGTTTCAACAAAAATGAAAATTATCTCATATTATTTGCGAGATTTAAGGAAAGAACAGAAGTACTTTTCTAAAGGAAACTTTGCAGGAGGTAGCTTAATGGTTTTGGGAGCATTCACTGCTTATGGTAAACTTCAGCTGGCCTTCACAACATCCAAAATCGATAGTATACTGTACCAACAGATATTGCAACACCAGCTTAATCCATATCTCCGGCGATTAAAAAAAGTAGCATCACAATGCCTCAATGCATAGCAGTCGCAGTATATGTGTTTGATTGGTTGAAGTAACAAAAAGTCAATGTCTTTAAATGGCCACCTTGTTCCAAAGATTGCATTCCTATGGAGTACATGTAGGAGATTTTAGTTCGCTAAATCTATGCCCACAACAAACAATATGAAACCAAAGACGAGCTCCGTGAACCAATGTTAAAAGCCTGGTATGAAATTGACAAAACTAAGTTGATAGATGTTATTGAAAGCATGGCATCCCGGATTTATGACATTATCCGATGTCACGGATGTCCTTGTAATTACTAGATTTTTTTGAATCCACAAAAACAAACATTAATATTTTTTTTTTTTTTATGCTGGGTATGTATACTGTTGAATTGGCGAGAAAGCACATTTTCTGTGTTTTTTCCTATGCAGTTAATTAAATATGCATTTTTTTTCCCTTTTGTATTATTTCAATTCAACTTAAACTCATCCAATGTATTTCTCTTTTCACAAAAGTCAACATATTCTTTCAGAATTGTCAAATTCCAGGAAGTTTGTATATTTTTGCATTGCACTGTATATTACATTATATATAGTCGTTCTGTGAATTAATAGGTATGTATTTAATTCACAGAACGCGTACAAGAATTTGCGTTAGAATCTGTTTTCCTGAAAAGGAAGTGAATGACAGTAAAAATCAATGTACGTAAGATAAAACTATTATATATTCCAATTTGAAAATATGAAACTATCCATCTTTGAACAATCATAAAAGGAATTCAAAAACTATAATCCTCGCATTATTTGTTTTAAGACGTTTTGTTTGATCTCCCACAAGGTAAATATCATTCTTCAATATATCTTCTTAAAATAAAACTTCTATCAAGGGTGAAACCATTGTTAATCTAATCTTCTATTATCTGAAAAGAAGTGCAATATATCATCGTATCACAAACATATCTACAGTGTTATTTTTAATAAAATATAAACTTCATCAACGAGCCGCTTTAAAAAAAAAAGATTAATAGAAAGAAAAAAAAAAAGAAAAATGCAAACATAAAAGCGTTAAAAGACAGATTGAATAGGCACTTTGAAACTTATCAAAAAATCCTGCAAAAATAATGGCTTCTTGAAAAGCTTTGAAATCTTTATATAAGTTTATATTTATTGCAATATAGAAACAGGTAAATAGCTAAATAGATTTTTCATTTATTTTACTTACTATGATGTCAAAAACAGTTATTGAATTTTTTAGAAAAGTTTTAATGTATGATATGTTGAAAAAAAAGACTATAGCTAAATTTAAAGTTTCAATTAAGGTTTCTTTGAAGTGACGTTATGATCTTTATATTTTATAAAAACCACCTGACAAAATCACATGACGGATTTTTAGCTATATTTCGACATTATACTTTACAAAAGTGAAACGTAGGTATTACATAGCTTTAAGAATATATATCCCGATATTTGTTAATTCGTTTTACGCATCGGCGTCAGCCAATACTTTTAAAATACCTTATAAAAAATGCACATTTATTTTTGGATAAGAAAAATGAAAGTAAAGTGGTATAAAACTAACAATTTTAAATTTTAAAAATGATATATTCAATAACTTTCTTTTTTATCACTTTCCAACATAGTTGAAAAGTGTTTATGAATTCGGTTTGTCTCTCTGCTGTCTGTCTGTCGTCTGTCTGTCCGTGCTCTAACTCGCGTCAATATATACGTATTTTCCCGCAATTGATATATGTTACTGAGATTTACAATGGCATGTTCACTATTGAAAATTAAGTGTGTAGCACTTATAGTTTTTTACAGGGGCACTCAAAAGTATTCCTTTACATTACTGTCTATGGGGAAAAATCATTTGTGGCTTATTTTAATGATGTTACACAATTTCAAACATATTGAAGTTTATATATATCTCTGAAGTGCACTACAAGAGGCTTACTATAGAATAGGATGTGCATAGCACTTACAATTCCTTTACAGGGTCATTCAAAACAATTCTGTTACATTACGGTCTATGGATAAAAATCGTTTGCGCTTTATTTTAATAATGTTTCACTGTTTGAAACATATTGCAATGGATATATATCACAAAGGTACATTACAAGAGCTTACTACAGAATATTGTGTTTATACCATTGATCGTCCATTTACAAGGACACACAAAAGAATTCGGTATTGTATATTAACAGTAATTGCTGGAAGTACCGTAATAGTTGCTAAACGCGTTTCTAAATTTAACTCCTATTTTGTCCATTATTTGGTGTGCATATATCCTACAAATCCTATACAGGGCAACACAAAAGTTCTCGAGTCCATTTTCGTTTATTGACGGAAATTCCAAAAGGGGAATTTGAAACTGTGCTACGCATTTCCTAACTGAATTAAAATTAAGCATTCTATATAATTATACAAATCTATAGATCATACATAGGGCTGCACGAAATATTGCTTGTAATTCCCAAAATTATATTTAAAAATATGTTATGCCGTTCACCTTATTAAACGCTAAAGATTTGTAGAATTATCTTGGAAGTGTTGGAAATTTTTACATAATCTATATTTGACTCATGAGTTTTCGTTCTTGTTTTCTTTTAAATTGGAGTAAGGTTCTCCAGCGCATAGTTCGGTAGTTCACAATGACTAGTGCACAGATTTTTGGAAAAAAAGTGACATTATATTCGAAAGATAATTTGGTGAGCAGTCCTACAATAGTTAATTTGTAATAGAGGAGTTGCTGATAGAAACCTATAAAGTTCTTTGATTTACACTATGTACAGAGATAAGGCGACATACGGTTTAAGTGTGAAGCACTTGTGTACACTTGTACCGCCTTTTATCTAGCCGGGACAAGCCTACAGAAAATAAACGGGGTACGTGAACACACTTACTGCCCGACCACATTTTGTGTGGACAAGTACCGAGGGGAAAATAATAACGAAAACAAATAAAGCCGTCTTTCAGTGAGAAGGAATAAATTGCGGATTTTTTTTTTCTCTTTCGCATGTCTCATTTAATCACAACTGGTTGTGCTTTATGTTTTGTTCTACTTTATTCTGGAGTTTGTGGGCATATTTTTGCATACTACTACTGCAATATTACTGTTTCTAAAAGGAATAAAACGCTTGAAACTTCAAAAAATAAATCTTTCACAAGTAATTCTATATTATAAGCATTTAATTTGTAATGGGATTAGAGCTTATAATGAAGAACTTATAAGGAGCGTTATTATTCCGGTTTCTCCCCAATCACAACAAACATTCTAGCTGGAATTTTCCTATCTAGTGTACGCAATATTCAGAAACAAGCAGATAACAAAGATAATCCCAAATTTGTTTTGCAGCAAAAAAAAAAATCATCTTATTTTAACACCTTATTCCTGTAGAATTTCTGTCATAAAGAAGGTGGAATTTTCTATTTCATTTTACTGGTAGGAGTTGGCGCCTGCGGTAACCAAACCGATATTGGCTCCAAAAATAACTATAATCGATTCTTCCATTTCCTTCTTTAAATAAGATATTTAACTTTCCATCTCCATCTGATCGTTTGTGCAACAGTAGATCAATTAGCACAAAAATATTTTTTCAAGCACTTTTTTGAGTCGTCTTTTAATAATCCTCGTTGTATAAGTTTGTAAAATTAATTTAATAGATAATTGGGATGTTTCACTGTATTTTTATAACTTCTTCAGCAAATTTGGAAACTATGGATAGATTTATATACGATTTCCAGGTGAAATAAGGTGTTTATATTAAAGTAGCAAGTAATTACAAGCTGCTTCAAATAATGTGCCATATGTTTAACTAAATATACTAGAAATATCCCAAGAGTGCTTTAAAGGGTTCTAACGTTACAAGACATTGTTTCATTCCAACAATAAAAAATCGTATTTTGCATTTCGCTTTACGGGTAGGACTTTGCCTCTGCAGTAATCAGACCTAGATTGGCCCCCAAAACTACTAATCGAGTCTTCAATTTCCTCCTTTAAACAGGATGTTTAACTTTCCATCTCCGTCTAATCGTTTGTGCAACAATAGATCAAAACACCAAACATTTTTTCAAGCGCTTTTTTCAGTTGTCTTAATAATCATCGTTGTGATCTTTTACATTTTTCATGTCAGTGTTATGATCATTGTATATCATTGTATAAGCTTGTAAAGTTAATTTAATAAATAATTGGGATGTTTCAATTTAATAAATAATTGGGATGTTTCAATTTAAAAAATAATTGGGAAGTTTCCCTGTATTTTTATAACTACATGAGCAAATTTCGAAATGGTGCATATATCTATAAATGATTTTCAGGGTAAATAAAGTATTTATATTAAAGTAGCAAGTAATTATAGACTGCTTCAAATAATGATCCATATGTTTAACTAAATGCACTAGAAATAGTCCAAAAGCTCTAAATGGTTCCAACATTGCAAGACATTCTTACATACCAAAAACAAAAAATCGTAAATAAAACAGTTTACTGATAATTATATAAAATAAATAAAAAAGAAAAGATGATCCCTAACAATAAATAACATAACTATAAAAAAAGTATACAAAATATAAATTTCAACATCAGTATCAATATATAAATGCATATAAATCTAAGTAAAATAATAAATATAAATATAAGTATAAATATTAATATAATTGCAAATATTATTAAAATCCTTAATAGTATAAAAAGTAACAAAAATATCATTCCTAAAAATAAAAAAAATATATAAAATATATGATTTTTTTGTCATCGGAAGGCTTTAATAATAAATTTCACCCCATATCACTTTTTTTAATGATGTGCAACAAAGGTACTTTTTTAATAAACATTACGAAAAACAATAAATATAAATAACTATCTTTAAAAACTTAAAATTTCGTTAAAATTCAAATTTTATAAATTTACTTGCATAGGCTTTTTATTGTAACTGTATCATGTAAAAATAAAAAAATTGCAATTTTTTTAAAGACTAAAAAAAAATGTACAACAAATTACACCATTATCGTATCGCAGTAGAGATCATTAATCTATTAGGTTTTTTTTTTTTTTTTTTTTTTTAAAGTAATGATGGATTGCGGAATTACATGAGAATGTTATAAGCATGAATAATAGATTACACATATTTAGCGAAAATTTTATTAATCATACAAGTATATTCAAGAAAGTTGTAAAAAGGATGAATGATGATTAATTATGTTACGCGTATGAAAAAGACAGTAAAGCTATATGATATCTTTAAATTTTTAGTTATTTTTGCCTCTCTTACGTATTTAAAATGAACACTTCATTTTTAATGGGTTTTTTTTTCATAATTACTCTCGATATAATAAAAGTATGTGTGCTTCAAGAAGATGGAAATGATTTTAGCTCATTATAATTTATTTGTAAATTATCAAATTAAGATATAATTGCATACATTTTTAATGTAAAAATCCATGTTTAAATGGGCAGGTTTATAGCATAGTTACACACGAATATTCTACGTGAGCAGTCTTCGTTATTTTGGCCATGTGAACTCCATCCAGATTCGTCTTAGGCTTATTTCACTTTTTGAGGTCCATGTGATTTTTTTGTGTAATAATAATTAAATGTAATAATAATTTAAAAAAAAAACTGCAAATCACGTCTTGCAAAATGTATCTATAAACTGCGGTGTTTCAAAATATTTGCAACGGAAGTCATTGATGCAATACATGACGAAACAGGACTTCTTGAAGGCTGTAAAAAAAGACAAATGCTTCTTAATCTGTGAAAATATAACATAACCTCGAACGAAATTTTGCAATAACCAATCACCATTACCCACGTTTCCGAAAAGCGATTTAATTTTTAGAAATCTCAAAAAACAATGTGTTCTGGATATTTAATTTAGACTGATCTTCAGACCAGATCTTCAGACCTGAGGTACAAAAAGGTGTACCTCTATTTTTTTCTTCGTAAAACCAAACTGTTTGATTTTTTTTTTTACATTTTTAATTTAGTTCTAAGTAGTTGAATGCTTTTTGCTTTGAAACTAAATCAATAAATGACAGAACTGATGCTTATTTCCTCATAAAATAAATGTTATTTTCATGTCACCTTTCAAAATGCCTTCAATTCAGTGTGGACAAGAACGTAAGTAATTTTCATCACTATTTAATTTAAACGCTTAACATTAGAAGAAATCTCAAAATTTGTAGATCATTCACTAGTTTAATGCCGTTAAATGTATTAATGCGTGAATTTATGTTATTGATAATTAAATTGATGTGAGATGTAATATTCCCAACTGGGCAAAAATTCTATGCCAGGATTGGAACCCGGGATTTTTTGGCTGAGCTGCCAATGCTCTACCAACTGAGAAATCCCGGACGAAAACGGCTCGACTAATTCCCCCAATTAACATTAATGATCACAGCGTCTGGTCTGATATCTGAATCAGCACAACATATTTAATCCCAGGTAATGTGATCTCCAGTAAACGCTGGAATCGTGATTACACAAGATTAATTTTAACATAATTATTCAAATTGGCAAAGAAATCATATCAGATGTAATCTCCCCAACTGGGTGTAAAAGTGTGGGCCCGGATTCGAACCCCGAATAATTTCAGGCTTATATTATTTTTTACTCTTGCGTGAGTAAATTCAGTTACACAGCTGAAAATTTTTACTTAAGAATTTATGGCATCCGAAAAACTGTTATTTTTGTTTGGTAAAATTGTTTAAACTACTGTACAAGTACACGGAAATGTTTCCGAAAATTACGGGCAGTGGAAAAAATTGTTGTTTATAAATGTTTCTTTAACCCATTAAGTGCCGCTATATATATTAAGCTGTTTTTTAATGAAACAGTTGTTTTTTCTTTATGAATAGAAAGTCTTTAAGGTATTGCTGAAGAAAAAAAAAATTCGAATATTTAAGCAAACCAAAAATGGGAGCAATAGCACCTAATGGGGGTACATTTCCAAAAATTTTACTGATGCCTCCGTGCATTTATGTTTGTTATTTCACAGTTCTTTAGCTATACAGGGGATAATATCATTCTGAAACTGATATTTTACGAAGAATTCATATAAATTAGTCCAACATCTACATTTATAATAAAAATAAAAATAAAATTACCGATTCCATAAGCATTTTCATTATCCACCTCTTTATTTTTCTTCATTATATCATTTTTGTCCTGCTATTTTACATGAAAATGATTGAACATTTTTTATGCTGCATTATATTACATTTTTTTCGTTTTCTAAAATTGGTTTTTTAACCTTTTTTTTTTTTTTTTTTTTTCATATTCCAATTTGAAGATTCGTCTGAACTTTCATCTAAAATATCAAGCCTGTGTTTAATACTTTTAATACTTTGTCTTTTTTAAACACTAAATCAGATAGTTCTTGATTGTCTGTTGATTTCGAATTTGCAGAAAGTTCTACTCCACAAATATAACATGGGATAAATCGTCGCTAAAATTATTTTCTATTACATATGTAATAGAAATTAATTTTGTTACAATACTGCAATCAGGTGGCAAACAAACGATTTCAAAAACATCCGAAAAATCATCCAAATCTAAAATATTGTTCAAGCATCTTCCATGTAAAATAGTCCGAAAAATGATGTAATAATGAAAAATAAAGATATGAATAATGAAAATGCTTATAGAACTGGTAATTTCTTTTTGTTTTTTATTATAAATGTAAGAGTTGGATTAATTTATAAGAAATCTCCTAAAAATTTTAGTTTCAGAATGATATTATACTTTCTATAGCTAATAAATTGAAAAATAAATACCACAAATGCGCGCAGGCATATGTACAAGTTTTCAAAAACATTACCCCCATTAAGCGCCATTGCTCCCATTTTGGGAACAACTTATGCTTTGGGTAATTGTGATTGATCTATTATACATATTAATTCCGGATTGAAGTTGTTTAATATAATACACTGTTATAAACATATTTTAACTAAAATATATAATTTTTATTATAAAGTTTCTTTTTTTTTAAATATTTCTTTCGAATACTGCCAAAAAGCTATTTTTCGCCTTTTTTAACACGTTTAAAAAAAAAAAATCATATGTCATCTAATATATTAAAAATGCAAATAACATGAACCTTTTAACAATTTATAAAATACGCACTTTAGAAAAAAATCCTAAAGCAATGTTCCCAAAATGGGAGCAGTGACGCTTAATGGGTTAAATCTCGAAAAACTACTGATTTCCGAGGTTTCTAAGGATAAAGAAAATATTTTTGGAATCATGGTAAATTCAGAAAAAGTATTTCTGTATATATTTTCTTTCGTGGTTATACTATAATTTCATAGATTTAAAAGCATTTTTTCACAATGTACAAAAACAAGCTTTTATTAAAATATACAAGTTTACTATATACAAAGAGACATAAATTAAAATGCATATAAACATATATAAAATACATTTATTATTGTACCGACATATTATAAAATTTCATAGTCTTTCATCTTGAATTAAAATGTATGAAATCTATATCTATCTATCTATCTATATAGAAATAGACGTGTGTGCCCGTATGCTTCGCTTTGGAACCGAAACTACACATCGTAGAGCGCTGGTATTTGCATGTGGTAGTAGCATCGTGTCTCCCAACGTGCACTATGATGGTTGCATGTCAGTAGCTATAGGGGTGTGAGAGATATGGTGGTTAAAATTGGTCGGCCTAGGGCATTTAAAAAAATCGACGTGTGTGTCCTTATATTTCACTTTGCAGCCACAACTACTCAGCGTAGATCACTGGTGTTTATGTGTGGTAGTAGCCTAGATTGTCACGTCGTGCACTACGGTGGTTGCATGTTAGTAGCTGTGGTCGTGTGGGAAATATGGTGGTTGAAATTAATCAACTTACGGCATTTTAAATATAAAAATAGACGTGTGTGTCAATTTATTTCACTTTGTAGCCACAAATACCCAGCAGAGACCACTGGTGTATGTATGGTAGTAGCCTCGGGTCTCCCATCGTGTACTATGGTGGTTGCATGTCAGTAGCTGTGGGGATGTGGGAAATATGAGGATTGAAAATGGTCAAACTAGTGCATTTTCATATTTCGAACGAAGTGTCCTAAAAATGTTTGGAATATTTAGAATGTATTAGAATGTACTGGAATGTTCTTGAATTTACTATAATTTTAATGTACTAGAATTTTCTAAAATTTACTAAAATGTTCTTTATATTTTACGCATACTCACACATTTTTCTAATTAGGTTTAAATATTTACCGGAAGGATCGAGGACGTTCTAGAAAATTCTAAGACCATTTTGTGAGGTGTGGGTATATACGGTGGTTGAAAATGGTGGACCTATGAAATTTTTATTTCGACCAAAGTGTTCTAAAAAATGTTTAGAATCTTCTAGAGTTTACTAGAATGTTCCTGGATGTACTAGAATTTCCAAAAATGTACTAAAATTTTCTTTATATATTATACAAACATATATATGTATTTTACATGTATACAGGGTGATTCATAAAAGATGGGCAGAACTTTAAGGGGTTATAGTACACTTAAAGACAAATAATATTAAATAGGAGACTAAGGGTCCCAGACGTATTCCCAAGGAGATAGGGGGCATTAAAGTTTAGGGTCCGAAATTTCAAATGATTATAAAACATGGAAAAATTGGTCGATTCGTTTGCGGTTTTTGCAAAAAATTTTCTTTATGCCAGTATTTTCTTGAAATAAAATTTTAAAGTTCAATTTCAAAAAATGCCGATAGGGGGCGTTTTAGACTTTGGAGTAACAAACAACTATTTTTTAACGTTATTTTTTGTATTTCTTTAAATGATTTCGAAAGCTTAGACTTAAACTTAAATTTTGATCTAAAAATCTGAGTCCTAACGAGTAGTTAAGTAGCGTAAACTGAAATTTGAAATTTGAAACCCTTCTCCCCCCAGAACAAAAATCAGTTATTCCCGATCTTTGTGTCGTAGATTAGGCTCTAACTACTGCCGCGTTTTGCTAAAATTATTCTTTATGTCAGTATTTTCTTGAAAATAAATTTTAAAGAAAATTTTCAAAAAATTCCGATAGAGGGCGCTTTAGACTTTGGAGTAACGAACAACTATTTTATACCGTTATTTTTTGTGTCTCATTAAATGCTTTCTAAAGCTTAGACTTAAACTTAAATTTTCAGCTCAAAATCTGAATCGCTGAGCGTGGTTCAGTAGCGAGGGGAGGGGGTTCAAATTTCAACTTCTGAACATAGTTCAGTTTGCACTACTTAACCATGCCCAACGATTCTGTGCTGTGATACGAGGCAAAAATACAACTTTCGTCAAGGACTGCATAGTCGGAATTCACTCATAAAGGCACTGGCACAGTTGGAAACGTCGCTCATGCAAACGTTAAAGCTCCATTCCTGACGCTAGTCACCGGGTGAAGAAGGAAACAGAAAGTATGCAAATGTCAAATGGGGAAGAAGAATAACACGTATGCAAAATTTCGACACGATTCAGGCATAAAAACCACTGAACGGTGAGTCAAGTGTAAGTCGCTGTAGTAATGAATCGGAAGATGGTGCCCTTCACGAATAAGGAAAAGGCTGAGATGCATTTAATTTACGGAGCGGCAGATGGAAATGGTGCAGAGGCACAACGAATGTACGGAGAGCGATTTCCTAACAGGCGGTTGCCTAACCGCAAAACTTTCGAGCGCTTGCACAGACAGTTGTGTGAGACGGGATCATTTCTCGCTTCCCGGTCGAATGCAGGTCGTGCAAAAAAGGACGAATCAGTAGTTGTTGCAGAAGCCATTCTGGATGTAGTAGCGGCGCAGCCAAGTACAAGTACACGAACAGTGGCTAGTCAGGTGGATACCTCACAGTCCACGACTTGGAGGGTACTGAAGGATGAACATTTGCTCCCGTTTCATGTGCAACGAGTCCAGAAACTGTCTCCAGGGGATTATCCAAATCGTATTGAATTCGCCCGCTGGTTTCTGCAGCAGAACGCGCTAAATCCACATTTTGGACGAACTGTGCTTTTCACCGATGAATGTACCTTCACACGTGAAGGTACATTTAACACACACAATGCACATGTATGGGCGGATGTCAATCCACATGCTACGTATCCACATGCTCATCAGAGACGCTTTTCCATCAATGTTTGGGCAGGAATCCTCGGAGACCACCTAATCGGACCGTACCTTCTTCCTGAACGCCTCAACGGTAAAACATACCTCACATTTCTGCAACATGTGCTGCCAGACCTGTTAAACGTTGTTCCTCCACGCATCCGGCGGGTCATGTGGTTCCAGCACGATGGAGCGCCAGCCCATTACGTACGAGACGTCCGCAACTATCTGGACATCACATTTCCGAACAGATGGATTGGTCGAGGTGGTCCTGTTGCTTGGCCTGCTCGCTCGCCAGATCTTTCACCCCTCGATTTCTTTTTTTGGGGACGATTGAAGGCTCTTATGTATGAGACACCCATTGAATCCCCCGAGGAACTGGTCGCCAGACTTTCCGCCGCTGTAGGGGAAGTGCTCGAAAAGCCTGATGTTTTCGCGAATGTTCGCCGTTCCATTCGTCGCCGTTGTTCTGCGTGCATAACCTCTGGTGGTCACAATTTTGAACATTTATTGTGATTACATGTTAATAAATATGCTTTGGTAACATAATCCTAATTTGTGTCTTTTTACCTCGTATCACAGCACACAATGTGTGGACATGGTAAACTGAACTGTGCTCAGGAGTAGAAATTTCAAACCCCTCTCCCCAGAAACTTAACCACGTCTAACGATTCAGATTTTGGGCTGAAAATTTAAGTCTAAGCTTTAGAAAGCATTTAATGAGACACAAAAAATAACGGTATAAAATAGTTGTTCGTTACTCCAAAGTCTAAAGCGCCCTCTATCGGAATTTTTTGAAAATTTTCTTTAAAATTTATTTTCAAGAAAATACTGACATAAAGAATAATTTTAGCAAACCGCGGCAGTAGTTAGAGCCTAATCTACGACACAAAGATCGGGAATAACTGATTTTTGTTCTGGGGGGAGAAGGGTTTCAAATTTCAAATTTCAGTTTACGCTACTTAACTACTCGTTAGGACTCAGATTTTTAGATCAAAATTTAAGTTTAAGTCTAAGCTTTCGAAATCATTTAAAGAAATACAAAAAATAACGTTAAAAAATAGTTGTTTGTTACTCCAAAGTCTAAAGCGCCCCCTATCGGCATTTTTTGAAATTGAACTTTAAAATTTTATTTCAAGAAAATACTGGCATAAAGAAAATTTTTTGCAAAAACCGCAAACGAATCGACCAATTTTTCCATGTTTTATAATCATTTGAAATTTCGGACCCTAAACTTTAATGCCCCCTATCTCCTTGGGAATACGTCTGGGACCCTTAGTCTCCTATTTAATATTATTTGTCTTTAAGTGTACTATAACCCCTTAAAGTTCTGCCCATCTTTTATGAATCACCCTGTATATATATATATATATATATATATGCGTATACGTGCATATATATATATATAGATACATACATATACATGTTTTGTATTAGATTTACATATGGACCGGTAGGTTCGAGAACGTTCTGGAATATTCGAGGACCATTTGTACGGGGTTCGGAAGATATGGTGCTTGAAAGTCGTCGACTTAGGGCATTTTCATATATCGACGAAAGTATTCTAAATAAACAAAAGAAGGAACAAAAAAAGAAATTTATTTTGATGCACGTCTTCTATATTAAATATAGAAAAAAACTGCACAGATGAACAAAAAAAAAAAAAAAAAAAAAAAAAAAAACAGCGAAACGTGTTTTCTTCAGTTAGTACATATATACATACATTATTTTTAACCTCGTGTGTTTTTCAATTTAAATGAATTTTTTTTTTCAAGTAATATCGAAATACATTTTTGACGTTATTTTCCTTTTTCTTCTCTCAAATATGATTTTTTCTCAGCGAATATTTCAGCATAAATGAGATTTCATTGTATGCAATTTTAGTAGCAATGAGATACGTGTCCTTTTACGGGCGTTCTTATTTTAAAGGCAAGAATCAGATTTCAAATATTTGAAACTAAAATAAATATATTCACTGTTTTCCTCTATTCATCATTTATTATAAACATTTATGATTTATGATGATGAATTTAGCATTGAAATTCGCAACTATATATTTTAATGGTATACTTAACGTGTAAAATTTGGAAAAAAAGTTGGCTTCATTTTTCATAAACAGGAACTATTTTGCATACACCGAACAAATCTTTTGAAAATGCATTTGGGAAATTTCAAATGTGTCATGTGATTTCTTTTAACAAGAGAGAAAAGTAAAACTTGATGAAAAAAAAGAAAAAAAAAACGAAATAAAATTATGTTATCACATGTGCATATTTTACTTAATTATTTTACATAATTTTGATATTTTTAATTATATAACTTTCAGCATGATCTTTTATTCTTGTAAATGTATTTTTATTATATTTTTAAACATATTAATGCAATTATTGAAAAAATAACAACACAAAATCACAGTATTCGGGCCTCATTATTATATATAATTAAGCAAAAAATTCACTAGATTTTATTCTTTAAAGGACATTATAGCTGTACCTTTTCTATTTTGTATAAATGCACCAAATTTTACATTTGAGTTTAATATAAAAAAATGAATATGCTCATCTAATTTTTCATTTTAATATATAACAAGGGGCGCTATTGTTCTGTTCTTTTTATATCGCTCTAAATATGTGTTAAATTCGCAGAAATGGACAGTGCTTTTTATTCATGATTGTTTCTGATCTTATACATGAAAACATTAGAAGTTTATAAAATAAAGTTTTCTGATGGTTACAGCATACTAGGTTTTAATATAAAAGAGATTTTGTTTACAAAATTGACACTCTTAATCTTTCTTTAAAATATTATAATTTATTTAAAAAATAAATCAAATTGTATTTTTTTTCTATTCATTGAAATGGCTTTTACAAATGTTAGTTCTGCTCTTATGATGACAAATATACTAATCATTACAAACTGCAGTTTGTTGAAAAAATTATTTTAGGGTAATTTAAGTGATTTTAAATCGTAATTGGATTACTATGTCAAATACGAAATGTCAAATTTCAAGTGCGATAAAAGTCCGAACCCTTTTATTTAGCGTATTTATAAAAGTTTGAAATGATCTGAACTGATTATATTTCATTCATTATTTGACAAAATATGATATAATTACATGTATATGGGAGATAGTTGTCCAAATAGAAGTCGTACTGATTATCAGAATTTGAACTTACAAATTCTGAATATGAGCTCCCTTTGTTATTGTACACCAAGGAAATCCATACACAGTCACATGTCTTGTGACGGCCATTGCCATCAGTTTTGAGTGAGCCAGACTTATATCGAGAACACAGAGGTAAAGTTTTATGAGACTGTTTATTTCAACTTCATCGGGCACGGGTTGAGCAGGCCACTACTGATTTTCCTAACTCCAAAAAATAAATAATTAAAACTTCTACTCGAAGCTCTACTCCGTAAAAAATAAAAGTTTGAAATATACTAAATGTAAAGATTAAAAAGAAACGGACTCACAAATTAAACAGGCAGCCCCAGGTCAGGGTGAATTCAGTAAACACTTCAATTCCACGCGGTAGACAAGGCGAACGCTGATGCAGTCGTTCGACCTTGCCAAGAGCAACTATTCATATGCAGTTTCAGTTAGCAGTTAAATCGCAGGATCTAGCTTTCTTCGTAGCGAGAGAGGTCTCAATCCAAGTTCGGCTCTTCAAACGTAAATTTGAAGCTTATATATCCCATATATCGACTGACCAACAACAATAATTTGCATGTATATCGATACGAAACAGAAACTCACAATTTCCGAGATTCATACAGCTTACGTCGAAAGTTATAGAAAGAGAGCCTTGATCAACTTTTACGCACATGGACAGTTAGTGGATAAAAAATTACGATCTCAGTCAAAACCTCGCCTACTCACATGATCAGAGTAGCCGAACCCTTACAATCTTACTAGTTACAGTAATTCTCTCATTAATCATTTTCAATGCAGGTCTTATACAATATTGCAATTCATGCGCATCTTGTCACCATGGCGCTTTATACTCAATGGCCTGAATATATGCCTTCAGCAAAAACCCAGGTTGAATTCCAATGATCTGACTCCCAGATTAAACGCTGAAACTGGTCTAAGTTCAGTTAACGTGTACTAAAAAAACAAAAGGCTACTGTCATTCAGCATCATTTATTTAACTTTAAGATAATTATTATCACTCAGACTTGCACATTTATATTACAAATATGTAATATTATGTCTTAGTTTGATAATTTTTAAAATATGAAGAGTTAATTTTTTTTAACATTATTTTAAATCTTCTTGCATATTCCTGGTTTTCAAATGATTGTCCGAATGAATGAGAATCATAAAACAACAAACAATAACGCAACGAACAGATAAATCGAAAATAATTAATTTTCATATAATGTGCATCAAAACTTCTATAATATAAATTTCCGAAATCATTAAACATCGTCGCATTAATACACCGACATTATGTTGAAAATATATTATTTTCATAGTTTTCGTTGATGCATTTTTGTTCACGAATTAATTCGTAAAATTTGGCTTCAGATTTTGATGCTTAATGTATTCGTTTAAAAAAATACATTTCTTCATGGAGAAAGTTTTCTTTGGGAAATTATTTCACATAAGGAATTTTGAATTATTGTTGCATATATATATATATATATATATATATATATATATATATATTGTAAGAAGATGATATGTAAACAGTTGATTTACTGGAATTATATGAACAACTAGAATGTGAATAACAAAATATAAACTTTAATACAGTCCTAGATAGATAACTCTACAATACTTTACTAATAATTTCTTCACAGCTAATACATTTCTCGCCCAAAATATACAATATATTTATTTTCCAATAGTCCAACTAGGCCTAACAGCGCCTTTGCTGGCTATTTCTCATTTCGATGCTTGCTTCACAATAAAAATGAGAAGACTGACTATTTTTCAATTTTGAAGATATTCTGATCTCGAGATCTAAACTTTTTATAACTCGTACAATGAAATCATGGATAATAATAATTACTAGAGCGTCAGTTAATTTGATGATCATGCACGTCATAAAGGAAATGAAGTGTTTCCACTGAAATCCTACAAATCGGTCATCCTGACGAGATAACGTCTCGACATCAGCATCTTGGCTTATTATTTTTTTATGCCTAAACAGTTAATTTTTTTTTTTAGATTTTTATTTCTTTCCGGATATTGCTCTCTATCTTTAGAAGCTGTATACTTATTTTCTTTGCAATTTCTTTCGGCATATTGATCTCTATTTTCAAAATCTGTATACCTATTGATTCTAGAATGATAAGAATTTGAATAAGCATCTCTTCCACTATAAGCTCCTTTAAGTGCATGGTGAGAATTATTTCTACTGTCATTATACCTATGTGATGGTTGTGAATTTCTTTTTTCATTATAACTATCCTTACATGATCGTCAGCTATCATAATTATAATTATTTCGACCATGATAGTAGCCTCTATTCTTGTACCTAGGGAAAAAAATTGGATTATACTTTGCTTTTGAATTAAGTAAAGCACTTTCTTGCATTTCAGATCCATCATTAGGTTCAACCACATCCGGTGAACTATTAATCAAATCTTCACTTTCTGTTATGTTTTGAGGTATCGAAGAATCTTTAGTCTCACAGTTTTGAGGAATCTCAGATTCATTTTGGTAAAAATTCTCGGAATTCTGTTCCCATATCTATATTTATTGTAATTTCCATGGTTAAATGACTGTTTAAAATACCTTTGGCCATATCTATTATTGCTTTTGTTGTCAAATGGTCTATTAAATTTTCTGTTATTTCCCTTATGATCAAAATTCCAACCGCGATCTTTTACATAGTCTTTTCTACTATGTGCAGGACTACTAATTTCATCACTTTCTTCTGGAGATTGATAGTCAACATTCCATTCATCAGATAATCCTGTATATTTTGTCTTATTCGGCTTATACGATTTTATTAATTCTCTTATTTTTTATCTGTTAGCTAAAATTGTAATACGAGTCAAATCCACCTCGTCATTTACGCAGTCGATATTAACCGTATCTTCCCAACCTCGATTATCGTTGTTTATAATTGATGTAGCTACTTCATCAATTTTGGACTGAACTTCGTTAATTTTAATGTATCCTACTCGTACTATGTTGTCGCTTATTATTTTAACACCATCTTCCGTACTTTTAACGTCGTGCCTTCTACTGCTTTTCCACCTATTATTAAATCGCAGACCATCTCTTGTACCATGTAAAATGTATCCTTTTTTTCTATATCGTCCACGTAGACTTTATGCCAGAAAAAAACCCGTTGGATTAATTTCTTTTCCACCTATGCCCGATATAGATATATTGTCGCTGGTTAGTTTTGGCGCGTTTATTGCAGTATGATATCTTGCATTGGCGACTGAAATGTCACACCCTGTATCAATTATTACGTTTGTTTTTATTCAGCGAGTATCTAAGATTCTTCCTTTTTTACCATTTAACATGCCCATATTAACTATCTTTCTTTGCTTGTTTTGGGTCTCATCTTGGTATTTTATTTCTCGCCCATTTTGATTATGTTGCTGGTTGAAATTTGAATATTCTTGTGGTGTATTACTCGCAATGGTATATTTCGCACTCACGTGATCAGGGTTGCCGCATGTAAAACAGATTATATGCGGCTCTTTTCTTCCGTGATTCACACTGTGCCTATTGTCAACTTGGCGTCTTTTCGAATTGGCGTAGTCAGCCGCTTTCGATCTTCTGTCAACAAAACTACCGCTCGTATTTTTAAATGACTGTTTATTGCAAACCCTTCGTGCCGTTTCGTAATTATCTAATTTATTAACTAAATCATCAATTTTTTTATTAATAATAGTTCATCTACTAAATGTACCTTTGTTTCCGCAGGTAAATTATGCCTGATTTGATTAACTACAATTAATTCCGATAATTCTTCAAAGTTATCTACTTGAAGGCCTTCAATCTTATTGTTGAAAATACACCTTGATCTGATAAGCGAAATCGCGCCAATTAGCCGATGGCTCCTTTTTAGATGAGAAAAATTTCAGCCTAAACTCTTTTGGCGATAGTTTGTAGCGTTTTAGCAGAATATATTTTATGTAATCATAATCGTGAATTTCGGGTTCGTTTTCCCTCGTTATTATATTGATCACATCTAATGGCATTAGATTAATTAAATAGTTTACCCATTATTTTTTATCAATGCCTGTTTGAGCCATTTACCTTTCGTACATAACCAAATATGAAATAATATCATTCGAACTTTCGTATTTTGTTAATAATCTAAGCAATTCAAATTGCTTACCTGGATTTGTCCTTCGGTTTTCATCTCTTGAATTTCCTTGTATTTGTATTTTCTTAATTTCAAAATCTCTTTCGCGGTCCTCTTTTGCGGTCTTTTTGCTCCAATTCTACTTTCCATTTTCTCTCTTCCATTTCCATCTGCAATTTCTTTTCTCCAATCTCTGCTTGTAATTTATTCTCTTCAATCAGTAATCGCCATTTCTTCTCTTCTAGTTCTGCTTGTAATTTCTTCTCTTCATCTTTCAATTGCATCTGTAGTTTTTTCTCTTCTCTTTCTCTTTCTTCTTCTGTTTTCTCTTTTCCTGCTGCTATAACTACTTCTAAGCGATCTTTTATAAAATCTTCATCGTAACTCTCCCAGCTTTTAATCAGATTTATTAGGACAAGTATTGTCGGTTTTTCTGGTGTTTAAATTCCGCATTCCTCGCAGAGTTTTATTAGATCAATTCTCTTAGCTTTATTTAGGGTTACCATGTCTATTTTTCAAAACTATACTTGAGTAATACGATTACGGTTTTGATACTTGCCTTGCTAATTCATAATTTTTCCAATAGTCCAACTAGGCCTAACAGCGCCTTTACTGGCTATTTCTCATTTCGATGCTTGCTTCACAATAAAAATTAGAAGACTAGCTCTTTTTCAATTTTGAAGATATTCTATTCTCGCGATCTAAACTTTTTATAACTCGTACATTTAAATCATGTATAATAATAGTACTAGAGCGTCAGTTGATTTGATGATCATGCACGTCATAAAGGAAATGAAGTGTTTCAACTGAAATCCTACACATTATATACAGGATGGTCATAAAGAACTTTGCCGATACATGGAGCTCTAGCGGCCGGTCCGTTCAACCGATCGAGGTGAGATTTTAGATATAGTTATTCAGAGGTATGAGCTTGGGATTCAGTGAACGGCAACAAATTGGCGCTCATGGTTACGGTTATAGCTACTGAAACTCGAAATTTTCAAATGGCAATGCCCATTTATTTTTTTCATCGCAAAATGCTCAGCGCATGCGAAAACCCTAAAGAACGTTGGAACGGTACGTGTAACGCAATAAACGGACGCGTTATGCACACCCAAAAACAGCTCTGCGAACGGCCTATGGTCGGCATTAGCGTGCTCCCGACTGAAGAACTAACATTCCTACCCCACTTTTTATCCGTTTTTTACACTGACTATCTGGCGAACGGCGTTCCGTGATTGGTGTTTTGCCTTTGTCATAAGTAAATTTCCTTCGTGCGCCCTGATCGTGTTTTTTTCGGCCATTCGCAGAGTTGTTTTTGTGCGTGCATAACGCGTCCGTTTAATGCGATACACATATAGTTCCAACGCTCTTCAGAGTTTTCGCATGTGCTGAACATTTTGCGATGAAAAAAAATGGGCGTTGCCATTTGAAAATTTCGAGTTTTTGTAGCTATAACCATAACCGTGAAAGCCAATTTGTTGCCGTTCACAGAATCCCGAGCTCATACCTCTGAATAGCTACATCTGAAATCTCACCTCGATCGGTTGAACGGACCGGCCGCTAGTGCTCCATATATCGGCAAAGTTTTTTAATGACCACCCTGTATATATATATATATATATATATATATATTGTTTTCGAAAAAATTCCATATAAGAACAATTTAAATTTAAATAAATATAACCTATCCATAGATATATGCATATCGAGTCGGTAATTAAATTAGTTACGTAATGCATCCTAACTACTGTCACATATTAAATTTTTTATAAATACAATAAAGCTTCTAACTAAGGGACACCTCGAATCCATCGAATTTGCCAGCTATTTGGAGGTGTCAGCTATTTAGAGGTGAAATGGTATAAAAATATTTTACAAATTGTCTGCTATTCGGAAGTGTTCTTTAATGAGATTTTACTGTATTACCACTTGTGGATTCATTAAAACAACGTTGTTGTTAGAGAAATTTTGTTAGATTTTTCAATCATCTTTAGTACCTTAAACGAAAATCATCTCCCAGTTTACACGTAAGATAATAGTTCAAAATTCTTTGTCTATTTCTGACGTTTATATCGATAACAGAGTTCAGGATTCGTGCTCCATATATTTTTGAAGAACTTCCATAATGGGAAATTTAAAATAAACATCACTTATTTTTCAAATGCAATACATAAATTATCAAGAGGAAATACTGCAAAACCGTGTTCTTATTTCAAATTTTGCAGGCGAACAATGATAGTTTCTTTTAAATAGAATGCGTAAAACGAAACACAAAACTTCTAGTAAAAAGTTGAAAAATATTTTTCAAAATAAATGTTTCGAATTCTTGTGTTATAAATATTTTTTTTTTGTTTTTGATAATATTTTCATAAAAAAAAAATTCAAATGACATAAAAATGTTATAACAATTAGATAAGTAAGGGACTTTTTAATTTATCCAAATAACACACGTTTCTAACACAAAAATTATTTAGAATTCTGCCTAAGAAATCGTACTAAAATATTTGATTTAAATTGACTTTTTAAAAGGATTTATTTTAGATTTTTTTTAATTGTTTTTCTTTCTTTTTTCGTAAGAAGAAGCTTACTTGCGATAAAACAAAACAAAAAAAAATTAAATTAAATTCGTAAATACAATCCATTCATTCACATTTTTTGGATGTTTTTTCAACACTTTATTTCTTTATGTTAGGCAAAAGAAAAGAGTTTAAAACTTTTATTGATTGTATTATTTTTCTGATAAGTCCATTAATAATGTAAATCAATTTTTTCAATTTGATCTAATAACAACGTTTTATAATTCTATAACTTAAATATCGTTTACCCGCATTTTAATACAGTACTATGAACTTTCGAACAATTAACATATTTTCCAAACAAGCAAAATAAAATTTATTTCTAAAAATGCTCTTTTAAATATACTTTTTCTATTTTTCATATAACAAAATAAGGATATTTTATAACATATCTAGAAGTTTATATATTTTGTATTGCATTTGACAATTTGGGAGATACAATGACGGACTAGAAACTACAAAAAAAAAAAAAAAAAAGACTCCTTTAGACATACCAGAAAATAAATCGCGTAATATATTTTAAACTTTGCTAGAAGGATTTAAAAATATTTTTGGAGAAGAGAAAGCGTTCTTTATACATTCTAAAAGGACGAAATTATGAATTAAACACTAAAACGCTAAATATTTTCAGAAGTTTTGAAAAGTCTTACAAAATGAAGAAATGTATAAGTTCTAGATATACGTATTCGTACGATACATTTTAGTTCCAATATATTCTAGACATTTTACTGATATTTTCATGAGAAGAATCATAATGTCATTTACTGCTTTTGATTCTATACACTATTTAAGTTAAATATGTTCATTAAAATTATTTACAATATTATGCGTTCTAACACTACAATTCCTAATTCCGTTTATTTGGAATCAAATGCATACTCTTTTCTTTCAATAACAATATTTCATACATTTAGATACATGAATACATTTAGAAACATTCATTTAGATACATTCTTACATTTTGATATATTCATTTAGATACATTCATATATTTAGATTCATTTAGATACATTCATACATTTAGATTCCTTTTCATGCATTGTAAGATTTCAAATCATTTCATGCACAACTTTTCTACAGCTTGCGGACCAAAGAAATTTGAGATCAAGAAAATTCCAGTTGTGGAAAATTGTAGTAAATTTCACGTCATGTGTTGTTTTCCGAATTCAACTGATATCAATCCGATTGAGCATTTTTTGTTTCACCTGGGTTCATTCTGCCAATTGCAATCATTCCATATTCAGGTAATATAGAACCAGTTGTTAAGCACCTGTTAACATATTCCTCAGATTACATACCAGCTTTATGCCTAGGTAATGCCTTACCGCGTGTGTGTGACTTTGCAGAATATAACAGAAAATATATGCAGAAAATAACTTACGTTGAACATCCTTAAAGACTAGATTAAACGGTTAGATTAAACATTAAGACCAGATTAAATGTCTCCGAATGGCAATGGCCAGTATCAGCAGAGAAATGCAACATGACATAATGAGCTAATGATTAAGAAAATTCAAGTTGTGGAAAATTGTAGTGAATTTCACGTCATGTGTTGTTTTCTGAATTCGCCTGATATCAATCCGATAGACCATATTTTGTTTCAACTGTGTTCATTCTACCAATTGCAATCTTTTCATATACAGATAATATAGAACCAGCTGTTAAGCACCTGTTAACATATTACCAGATTACATACCAGCTTTATACCTAAGTAATGCCTTATCCCGTGTGTGTGACTTCGCAGAAAAGTTAGTTCTACTTCGTATTATACAGGGAGTTATAGTGTATATATAAATGTTTCAATTCAAACTTTTAATTAAAACCCTATACAAAATATAACTCAGGTAATTTAATTCGTAAATTTTAGTATAAACATAGATTGATCGAAAGTGAAATAGATCGAAGATAGTATTTATTTCATGTCAATTAACCAAAATTAAAATATAATGCTTACAAATATAAATTATTTATTGAGTAACACTTTTATGAACTTTCAAATATTAATCATGTTTATTTAGATATTATACATATATAACACTTAAAACACGATAATTTATCTTTAAATGATTTTCCTTTTTATAGTTTTGCATGTGCATGTCACAAAGAATTTCATGGCACAACAGGAGAACGAAAAATGCCTTCAAGTGGAAACGAATGCATTATTCTAGTTCTGAATGCCTCTTAAGCAGCGTAATATTGTCCGTTTTATTCTCCATGCGTATAATTAAAGAATTTCATTGCAGAGCGTTGGTGACACACTTTGAAACCCTTTCGGAGTTTGTTTCTGCTTGGAGAGATTTATTCAAAACTTCTGCAAGATTTGCAGAAAATAATATAGTACTTCCTTATAAGTACCATACTTTTATGAATGCTACTTTATTATTAAATTACTTGAGTTAACATTCAAAATTTATTTTTGCATTTTTCATAATATACGTTCAAAAGAATTATTTTGAATTTAACTATTATTGAAGCATTTAAATTACATATTCGGAATGATTTCATATTCACGTTAAATTCATATTTTTGGAATAAGATGATTATTTAAAGAATTTAGGATTAAATCAATAACTGTTCTTCAAACATATTAAAAAGTCAGGTATTTATATTTTTTAATCAGTTTAATTAATCATGTTTTAACTATTTAAACACATTATTAACTATAAGCTTATTATTTAATTACACATTGAAACTTCTCATTAGGAAATTAATATATATATATATATATATAGATATATATGTAAAAGGAGTTGTTGCTCTTGCTAAATTTTTGCCTGTTCATAAGTTAATTCTATAAAAGACTTTATTCTGTTTCTTTTTTTTTTTTTTTTTTATATATATAAAACAATCACGGATTAAAAAATATTTTTGATACAGTTCATCTCATAAAACGTATACACAATTTAAATGTTTTGTTCATATACATTCAATTTCAAGTTATAAAATGGAATTACGATAATGAACAATTTACAAAATTGCTTACTGTATTGCTTACTGTACTTATTATTTACTGTAAAAATTCGAAGAAAAATTATTCACTCCTTCAACGTTTTTATAGAAAGCGGTTACTTAACCGTAATTCATATCAATTCTGCCAATGAGATAGTTTTATAGTATAGTCAAGTAATCTTTAGTTATGAAAACGGTTAAATGACTAAACAGTTTGCAGCAATTTTTACTGGACCTGTAGCCGATTAGCCGTTCCGATAAAACCGATAGCCGTTCTGGTCTAGGCACTGCTCAGTACGTGAAAAACAGTTTTCGCAAACATTGATGTATATGCCTTATCTCTATTTGAGAGATAGTGGATGAACGCTCTGTCTTCCTGAACGTTGCTTGTGAACATTTTAAACAGATTCATTTGCCTCAAACTTGCAGTAGTATTTATTTCATCTCAATTACACTGTTAAAAGAAATTCTGTGAAATTACGGAGAATCTACTGGTAATCTGTTATCTTAAGTCTTATAGAGATTCTGTTAAATAAGAGAGAAATTATTCGGTAAATTTACGGGGTCTACTGTAAATTTTTCTGTTAAAAAAATCTTTATTATTAATTACATATAAATAAAGATCATTGACATAAAATGCCGTTTTTACGCCAGACATGGATGCTGTTAGAATTCTTGAATTAATTTTAATCGCTGTAATGCAGGACGTTACAAGAATTGCTTCGACCACAGATCTGATTCGAACCCGTGTCATCCGGGTGGGGGATAACCACTATACCGTTTGGGCTGTTACTGTTTTGTGTCAAGTATGTCTTTTATGATTTAGTCTGAAAAAAATTATTGTACTTGTAAAGAATTTTTTTGTCTTCTTTAAAAAAAAAAAAAAAAAAAAAAATGAAATAATTTTAATGTTTTTTTTCAGCAAATTTGACAATGTTTTCGAGCATTTTTCGAAGTTTTAACACAATATACATATTATATATATATTTTTTTCTTATAATGCGCGAATATTTTTTGAAAAGAATATTTTTGGAAAGGATTTTTTTTAGTAGTAAATAAAAGAAAAATAAATTTAAAGCATATAAGTTATTTAAAAGAAATGACTTTTACTATTTTCATATATTTAAATTTAGAAGATTAAACTTATTTTTTTGTAATATTTATATATTTAGAAGGTTGATATATTTTTTATAACGCATATGTCATTAAAATTCTACTACCCCTAATAATAATATATTACAATTTTTTTTATAAATATTAACACAAATTATAAAATGGACTAAAATAATATTTGAAAATTATCTTACCTAAATTGCAAATCCAGATTGAAAAAAAAAGATTACCACACTCTCTTTCTATCTTTTGATCAAAGTGATAGTCGATGAAAATCCCCGCTAACTCCACAGAGATGAATTTCCCCTTTCTAAAATATTCTAATTTTTAATAAAACAATTTTTAAACCAAATTTTTGTCTTTAATATTTTTAATAAAATTGTAAAAGAATTTTAAAAGTGTGTATTTTGAATTACAGGTTATAACAAATATAAAAATATCTTTAAATAAAGACACGGAAATCCCTACAGGGGATGTAATATAAGAAAAGGGAAATGTCTGTAAAATGATGACAGAGAAACTCGATCAAATGCATTTAACGGAGAACTGGTGTAGATTTACAGAGAGTCTCGGGTTTTTTTTCTGTGATTTTAGAGAAATTTTTAACAGTGTACCAAAAATTAAAATATGATGCTTAGTAATATAAATTATTAATTTAATAACACTTTTATGAACTTTTAAATATTAATAATGTTTATTTACATATAATACAAATAACACTTAAAATACGATAATTTATCTTTAAATGATTTCCTTTTTACAGATTTGGATGCGCATGTCGCAAAGAATTTCATGACACAACAGTAGAACGAAAAATTACTCTTAACAGAAGTGAAAAGTTCAAAATATTCCGTTATTGTAATTACTATTGCATTACAATTAATTTTTGAATTGTGGCTTTCCACCAATGTTAACACGTTTACTACCAGGTTAATATTAATGGAATTTTATTTATTCAGAAAGTCCGAAACCATACCAGAAAATACTACATTGAAAAAACATTATTTTACAGTATAATACTGGCACCCAAGCTACCAGTATTATACCGTAAAATTAACAGTAATAAACAGTAAAATAAGCAGTACTGTTATTTGATTATACTGTATAATCAACATTTTTTTTTCTGTGTAAAGCAATATTTTGCTTTATTTAGTGACAGACAATTTTTAATTCCATAAAAAACCTTTTTTCTTTCGAAATTACCAGTATGAATTCGTAATTTTGGCTTAAAAATGGAATATTAAATGACTGACCAAGCAACGCCATGCATGCGTCCTCGGTAGAGAACGTGTTAATAACATCTTTAACACGTTTTGCCACGTTAATCGATAAGGATTTGCTGTATTCTAACATCTCCTGGTGGGAAACTAATATCTGAATCCTAGAGTCAATCAGTTTCTATTTCATTGTGCTGTCCAAATTACGAAATCTGGCTCTCAAATTTGCTCATAAATTTTCAAACGGATTTAAATCCGATGAATCCGATGAATTAAATCCGACTGGCTAGTTTAAGAAAGATATATTTCTGTCTTTAAAATATTTTATCATGGCTTTAGACACATCGCATGGAGCATAATGTTGCTGGAAAATGCCTTGATCTTTGTCGGCAACTTTTTTCAGTTCCGTTTCCAACATTTGCTCGTATAAGTATCTATATTTTAGTGTATTCAAAATGCCCAGAATTGGCCCAAGACGGTAAATAGCCATATAAGAGAAGCACTTTAAAAACGGTTGCTAATATCGTCTACTATAAGTTTTTCGTTGTCGCTTTTCTTTCTGAAGCGTGATCCACTGGCCCCGTTCTAAAAATTGTGTTTCGTTTGAGAACAATACATTTCTCTCATTGTAAACCCTCCATTTGCATATTTATTGACACAAATATGCATTTTGTTCGTCACTACTTCTGTCAACAATACGGCCAGCGGTAAGGGAAAATATTCTTAGAATTATACGCCTGATTTAATCGATGCGATTAAATGAAAATTTAAAATCAACGTCAAATATAAATATATTCAAAGAAATAGAGCTGTCCGCATTTCTTTTTCTCCTTATTTAATCGATGCGATCAAATAAGGGGAAAACTACGGACAGCTATATTTTTTTTAAGGTATTTAAAATTGACTGACTTTGATGTTAAATTTGACTTTTATAAAACCAAATAAACAATCCGCACAGTCGCTGAAAAAAAAATAATTTTCTATTCTAATATTTACCTTTTGAAACTTCACCACTAATTTTACAGTTTTGTATTAAAAATAATAACATATCTGCCCAATACTAATTAAGACACAAATCTGAAACATCTGTTTTGTCATTTTTAATTTCCTTTCAAATATTTTTTTTCTAATTTTCCCATTATCATAATCTTACATTTGTTCTTGAAATCCCGTTAAATTGTAATAATGTATTTTACACGCTCCAAAGAGCATATTGTACTGAAAACCACCTTTGTTTTAGGAACACTTTTGTATAAATAAACTTAAAAGGAAATTATTAATTTCATAGCTTTATGAAACGGATGCAAATGGTTTATTAAACATGCTTTAATTAAATAAAATACGTTTCGGCAAATAGATACATATCTCAAATTCTAATTAATTATTGATTGTTTCCGATTCTAATTAGCTAGTTCCTTTTAATTGTGAATGCGTTTCAAGATTGTTCGTGTATAAAAAGCCTTTTTTGTCTCTTCTGTGATTCAGATAGATCTCATCTTATGTTAGATGAAGTTTCAGGAATTACATCATCAAGTTTTCTGAGATCCTGTTTTATTTTCGAAATTAAAAAGTAATAAATTTAAAATCTAATTAAATAATTTATTTTTGTGAATTATTCTGGGGTAATTAATTTAATTAATTAAACAATAGATGGAGTGTTCAGGAAATTTTGTTGATTAATTGCCTTTTGGGGTACAGGTTCAAATTGTTATTTTTTTGCATATTTATTTATGTATATGGGAATATTTTTTCATTATTACATCCCAACACAGTTTATCTTTTTCTCAAGTATTCAAGTCAGAATGAAAAATTGCATGCTTGGAAATTATTTAGAAAGTTATTCGTAAGTGTAAAATAAATTATGTTACACGTTTTAATAATATTTAATTAAAAATGCATACTTTGTGCTATTAGATAGAGTAAATATCGAAATGATGCAGCATTCTAAAGGAAAGGCATTTTCGATTAAACTGTCGCGCAAATCACTACAATTTTTTTTATTATTTTACTCTTAACTTTACTGAAGGATATGTTTGTGTTGCATAATATATGTAAATATAGAATTAGGGTAAGTGTATAGTTTTTCTTCATATATAAAATCATATATTAAATCTAGAAAAAAAGGATTTTATAGAAAAGTATAACATTTAAAATAATAATGATAAACAATTGATGGAGAGTTCAGTAAATTTCGTTGGTCAATTGCCTGTTGTGGTACATGTTCGAATTTCTGCTTATTTCGTTTTGCGTATTTATTTATATATATGGAAATGTTTTTAAATTATTACATCACAACAAAGTTTATATTTATCTCAAGTATTCAAGTCAGAATGAAAAATTTCATGCTTGGAAATTATTTAGAAAGATACTCGTAAGTGCAAAATAAGTTATGTTACACGTTTTAATAATATTTATCTGAAAAGCCTATTTTGTACTATTCGATAGAGTAAATATCGAAATGATGTAGCATTCTAAAGGGAATGCCTTTTCGATCAAAGCTTCGAGCAATTTGCGACAATTGTTTATTATTTTGCTCTTAGCTTTACTGAAGGACATGTTTGTGTTGCATAATATAGATATAGAATTAGCGTACGTTTAGAGGTTTTCTTTTTATATTAAATCTATAAAAAAAGATTTTATAAGAAACTATAATATTTAAAATAATAACGATAAAATAATTAGATGAGATAAAATGCTCATTCAATACTTTAAATGTCATTGAAGTCGGATAATTTTCCGCTTATATAAACTAGTCGTTGGGGGCCACCGTAATACTTACCCATCATGGATATGCATAATAAATGAAAATAAAACATGTTTAAACTATGTATAAAATACATTGAAATTCGGATAAAATCGTGGCTTGATGACGTCATGAACTATAAATAGTCTATTACTGAATTGCGTAAAAGAAACATAATTATAACTCCAAATTTTATAATCATATTAACTAACGATTTACTGCGTCGGATTAAGAATCTCATTCCCAATTAAAATATATCTTTGAATTGAAATTTGAAAGAAATACAGGGTCTTGAAAAATCGAAGAGTGTGGAAAATATGATTACAAATATCTCGGCAATTAAGTATCCGATCGACTTCATTATTTATGCAAAATTGATGTTTTTTATTGTATTTTATATTCACTCCTTAAAATAAACAATTCCGAAAGTTTTTATATGCCTTTTATCAGAACGAATATTTCGAGAGTCCGACAAAAATAGTCCCGGATAATCGAGGTTACTGAAGTTCAATAAACTTCTACCCATTATTACATACTAAGTACATACCAAATTTCAAGTCTCTATCTCAATTTGTTCGGGAGATAGAGCGTTTACAGACACACACATAGACAGACGGACGGCATTTTTTTTTTCTAAAAATATATTTTTCGGAATCCTCACTGTGTGAAACATGTAAATCCGTCAAAAAATATTTTTCGATTTTCGAAACGATTACAAGACTTACCCTATACTATGTATGATGGGTAAGTAATAAAAATATAATTAAAAGGAATTAAATATCAAATAACAACTTTCAGTTAAATCCAAAATGACTTTCCTAATAATCTTTTAGAAATGTATCTAAAATTTATCTAAAAGTTAAAATTCCACATATTTTTGCTGTTTTTGAACGTTAAAGTAGACAGCAACTTTCACTTTCAATTTGGTTACTTGATCGCTTCTTCGTAGTGTGACGTTTTTAAAAAAATATCCCGTGAAACAGACGCCTCTGACATTCAAAACCAATGAAGCGAATTTAATATGAACTTTTAACAGAGAAACTTTTGCATTCTTTTTATTTCTGAATATTTTATGCAAATAAAATAAAGGTAAAAGTTAGTGCTGTAAATATGTCAGGTTGAATATTTAAAATAATTTTTCAAGGAAAATGCTTTTAGAATAAGTGGGAGTGATTTTGTGTAATTTTTAGTAAATCGGAGATACTTGGCTATGTACAAGAAGTAATCATTTTATATAATGCTTTATATATAACTTACGAGAATAAACAATAGATAGTTGCATATGTTCGGGGAAGATTTTATTTTTTATAGACTTTCTAGTTTTATTTAATAAATATGCTAAGAAAACATAATTTTAAATATTTTTTTATGTAACTGTAATTTTTTCGGTACAAGAGACGAAAACATTACGTTATTTCTATATCTTTAAATTTACTTACGTAAAAAAATAAATATTTTTTATGGATATTTTCCCAGTAATGATACATATTATGTTTATATCGTGTTCTTATAATATTTTATCTAAACAAAAGATTTTTTGTTGTTGCAACATCACTATTATTTGAATATATAGCTTTTTTGAAATAAGGATTAATTTTGTAATTTTATTTTTTTTTTATGCTGGAAAATATTTTGAAAAATAGATTTCTTTACAATTTCATTTTATTTAAATAACAATTCTTAAATAAAAATTTTAAACAATATGTACACCAAGACAAAATTACTTAGTCTTTAATTTTTAATTAAAATAAGTATAAAAGTAAAAATAGTTTATATAAAAATATAACTTTAAACTTAATATATTAAGATTAAAATTTGTTGTTATAACTTTATTTACTTTTATAAGTAAAATAGAAAAAATATAAAAAATATTCTTCCATATGCATTCAACATTTATCCTGTAAATCCTGCACGATTGCAAGACTTTAATCCACATTTTTTTCAAAAAAAAATTCCGTTACAATACATTAATTTTGCGTGGACTCTGAACACGATTTTGGAAAATACACAGGTTTTTTACGCTTAGGAGAAAACGCGGGCTAGTGAATTTATTTGAAAAAAAAATCTTAGTTTCTTTTTTAAGTTAAAATATAGTAGCCGGGAAGTTAAGTTCAGTAATTGCATCCATAACCAATTTGATTGTTTAGTAAGCGAAATTTGGCGCAAATGAAAATAAATTGTTGTAACCGGGTTTGTCTTTTGCGTGGTAAGCACTTAATGGTGTTCTATATGATTATTTTCTCGTCCACTTTTGATGCCAACTATAACAGCAAAACACATTAAAAATAAAATGTATCAGCCGATAGTTTTCTTATTACTTAATGATATAAAAATATATTTTTGTTCAATGTATAAACCTGAATCAATCATACCACCGTCGTCCAATTATTATTCCTAATCCTAACGCTACTCCTGTGCTAGGCTAATCCTAATCTATCCCACTCCCAATAATTACTTTAAAAAATATTCTTTGACATGAATATATAAATTAAAGCAATACTCATTAACGGAATAAATGTACAAAAGAGTAAATAGAAATGATAAAATATAATAACAAGAAAGCAAATTCATTCGATACTTAATCTTAGAAAAACGGTATGAAATTTGAAGCTTATGAAAAAAATAAATAATCATATATATATAAACATAAATATACAAATTGAGATCACCAGGAATATTGTTGGTATTTCTTTGTTTATAGGGGCCTAGGCGCGATAGAGAATATGGCAAGATTGGATTGGGCAAAATTTTAAAATATATTTTCTCGCAACCTTTATTTACATTTTGGAAGCTCATCATATTGTTATATCTTGATGAAATAAGTATCAATGTATAAAACTCACAAGCAATTTTTTCACTATTTACATCACTTACTGAAAAAGCAATTTATTTAATATATGCAATAAGACATAAAATAATAATGTAGTACGTAATACATAACATATGTCTACACAAATAAACTAAAAAATAATGCACATTTAGCAATGCACATGTACACATATTTCACACCAAATACCACCGCATTTTCGGCGAATTTTACTACGCAAATGTAGTAAAATTATCCGAGCGTTGTTTTTTTCGTTTGAAGTTTGAAGTTTGAAGGGAGGGGGCATGAGACCTATAGCTCCTTGGCTGTTGTCCCTAATTATCCAATATCAAGAACCAAACAACACAACGAACAAAACATCCACTTAAAAGCGATCAATACTATAGAAAAAGTGCAAAGTAGCTGCGCGAAAGTCTTTAGAAGAACAAAATTTGTTAATAAAACACACCATCGAACGAAAAGAACCACTATTCAAAGTATCACTATTCCAACAACAACTACGCTGGGACTGATATTTAGTACAACAAAACAAAATATGCTCCAAGGAGTCAGCTACTCCACAGGTGCGGCAACTACCGTCTGCTAACAAATTAAACCGAGCCAACATCGCCGGGGTTATCAGCATACCACACAGAAACCTTGAAATTAACACATCCTCCTGTCTATTGCGAGACCAACGGAACGTCTGTTTAGCACTGGGGATATTCCCTTGCGAGTACTGATACTTGCAGGAGCTGTAGGTGAGCCCAAACTGACTCTTAATCTTTTTCTTTTGAGCGCAGATTAAATCTTCTGGAGAGATCCATTCGATCATGGTGTCAGAATCCGATACACTCTTGGCCAGGCTGTCTGCTTTTTCATTTAAGGGGATCCCCCGGTGCCCCGGTACCCAGTACAAGAAGAGTTTCGGAATATGAGCTGAAACCCGTAGAATTTTATTATAGAGCCATATAACAACCTTGGGTGATTTCAAGTGCGTAGATTGGAGCGCTGATAAAACAGACAGGCTATCAGTGAGTAGTACAACTGGGAGCGACGCTGATACCAGTTCATCCAAAGCCATGCCCATCGCCAGAGCCTCTGCGGAAAAAATCGAGTTGACCTGTTGAATTCTGTAGCCAAACTGACCTGTTCGTGAGCAACGAGCGATCGACGTAAGCAAAGGCGACTTCGATGCATCGGTGGCAATGATGTTCCAAGCTCCCGCAAACTCTTGGATAAAATCTGCAAAAAAGGGAGCTATAATATTCGATTCCAGCTCAGTACTCTGAAACGGAAGGCCCGAGGAAAAAAATTGTACTTTATCTGTATTCATAGGCAGAGGAACTTGGAAACGCAACAGATGATCCAGCCTGCAGCCGAATTCATTCATATTCTCAGAAACACATGGTAAAATTTCCACAAAAGTGACCAAACCATCCGTGCGGAAGTCCCAGAAAGATGACCAGCTGTCCAGAAAAACCTGTTTAATCCAGAACCGGAAGGCTAGATCCCTGATCCTGTCTACAATAGGGAGAGCATCAGCATGTTTACGCAAGAGCAAAATCGGGGTCCACCCCGGAAGTCCCAGAGTCACCCTTATTGCACAATTCTGCAGAACCTCCAACTTTATAAAAATGGACTTGCATGCTGAGACTAAGATGGCTGCCCCATATTCGAGGACGCTTCGAATTGCGGAGGAGGCTAGCGTCAGGAGGTGGTAGGATCTTGCCCCATAGCTCCTCTGGGCCAGGGCCTTAAGAATGTTGATTCTTTTAAAAACTTTTGCGCGAAGGTACTCTGCCTGACTTCGAAATCCACCCCGGCGAGCAAAGACGAACCCAAGAAACTTAATTTCCGAGCACCAGTCAATCAGGCCGCCGTTAATTGTAAATTGAAACTCGCATTCCTCCAACCTCCTTGATAGATTTATGGCAGGGCATTTATCTGCTCTGATCGATAGCTTCCAGTAGGAGCACCATTGCACTATGAGCCTGAGCGCATCTTGGATTTTTTCTCTGCAGGACTCCAAGAAGGTAGCCGCGCAATATATAAAAATATCATCAGCATATATGAGAAACTTAATGTCGAGACCCTCCAACACTTCATAAAAATCCGCCAAATAGATTGTGAACAGGGTCGGACTCAAAACAGAGCTCTGGGGCACTCCTTTACTGATACCACGGGCTGTCGAAATAACACCTCTCCAGGATACCTTGATCCTTCTAGCAGAAAGAAAGCGATGCAGCCAACGAAGAATCGAGCCCGTAATGCCCAGTTGAGCACATTTAAGCATAAGACCATCTATATAAACAGAGTCGTACACAGCCTGAATATCTAAGGAGACACCCAATATGAATTTTCTCTCCTTCTTTGCCAATAAAAGATCCTGATGGAGGATGGCAAGGGCAGCATGACAGTCACGGAACGGTTGGAAACCCAACTGTCTTCTGTCAATTACTTTATTTCGAAGCAGGTAAAGATGAATGCGGGAAGAGATAATTCTCTCACAGATTTTGCACATAACAGAGGTCAGAGCAATTGGACGGTAGGAGGAGACAAGGGATTTAGGTTTTCCAGGCTTTAAAATAGGAAGGATAACCGCAGAGGACCAAGCATCTGGGATATCACCTGAGATCCAGCTGTTGTTAAAAATCTGCAGCAGACATTTTAGAGAATGGTCATTTAGGATCTTAAAAAAGGCAGCACTCACTTTATCCTCACCCGGAGTGGTAATTCTTGTCCGATTGATGGCATCTTTCAATTCTTGCATAGTAAAAGGACAGTTAAGCTGGCTGTGTACTTCATTACCATAGGTGAAAGGGAGAGGATGATGGTCACATTCCTGACTAAACTGGTTAGCAAAAGCTTCGGCTTGCGCCGCTGCATCAGGGTTGAAGGCATCGGCAATTTGGATACAAAAATGGGACTCTGGGGACGGGCTTGGACGATTTCTGATTTTGCGGAAAATCTTGAATAAAATATGCGGGTCATTCGCTTTGCGGCACTCCGCATCCCAGAAACTTCGCTTCGCCGTTCTCACCACCTGACGGAGCTTTGCAGCAGTCCGTTTGTACTTAACCCAGTATTCCGTAGACACCAGGCGACGGGCTCTTTTAAGGAAGAATTGTTTCTGCTTACGCAGGTTGCTGCACCTTGCCGTCCCCCAAGCTGGGAGGCACTTCGCTGGCATGGACCTAGTGAAACTGTGTTTATGCATTGCCAGAAGCACTAACTTATGAAAGGACTGATAATCGATGTCAGGAATCGCCAGCAGATTTGCATTGACCTCCTTACCTATGCGCGACCAGTTGAAGAGGGTGACGCCCGGCTGAACTGGAGTGCAGAGATCCACTGCAATATTAATTGGGAAGTGGTCACTATCATATAATTCTTCTTCGACATGGAGCGTAGAACGGGCAAGGAGATCCGGGGTGCACAACGAGAGATCTATCAGTGAGCATGTTCCATTTGGAGCCACATGGGTAGGAGCAGTAGAGTTCATTAGGCAAAACGTACTAGCCGACATCCACTCGACGAAGCAATCACTAGCCCGCGAAGACACCGGGGAACCCCAAAGACGGTGGTGAAGGTTGAAATCACCAAGAATGAGAGATGAGCCAGCAAGCCCATCAGAGATCTTAGTGAGGTCAGCCACAATCAGGCCAGAGGAAGAGTAAACGTTGATAATATTAAGGTGCGCCGATCCGTAGTCAAGATGAATTCCCATGATCTCATTAGCAAATCCAAGGTTGTTAAAATGAAGTTGGCGGGACGACCAAGCAGAATTAACGGCAATAGCCAGACCACCACCTGGACGGTCAATCCTATCCAGACGATAGACAATTTTACCTGGGATGACCAAAGATTTTTCTGGCGTGAGAAACGTTTCCTGCAACACAAGAACATCCGCTATAGTAAACAGAGGGCACCTAAGCCAGGATTGTTTGTTTAATATGCTCCTACAGTTCTATTGCAGCACCCTGAACCCCATTAAAGGTGAAGAAAAAGGTCCCAAAAGAAATAGCGGAGCAAAGTTGGGTTAGTAATAAACTGGGAAACTGACACTTGAAGACACCCAAAAACAATTTTTTTTTTTTTTTTTTTTTTTTTTTTTTAGTGACTTCCGCCACCTTTATTCGCTCGCTTACGCTCTGGAGAAGCCTCACTCAGCTTCGCTAAGCAGTTCATCAACATGACGCTGAAGGCATTAATCGCTTCGATGATTTTTTCGGAGTGTTTTGCAGAGAAATCAACCAATACTTTGAGCATATTGTTGGTCCTGGACTCTATGAATTTTCGCATTTCTTCAAAGTCCGATGTCTTAACACTGGCCACCTCAGCATACCTGCCTGGAGTAGCCTTTATGGCATATTTTCTGCGCGCGTCAACAAAAGACAAAAAATTGCTACTTTTGAACTTTAAGAAATCAACTTCAGAGATCCGGGAAGGACACTGGTTAAAGTCTGCCCGGTGTTCCCCCTCACAATTTACACATTTTACAGGTGTAGAGCACTGGCCAGTATGTTGAAAACCGCAGGTGACGCAGAGCTGTGGTGATTTACATTTCCCCGAAGGGTGGTTGAATTTAAAACAGACCGAGCATTGGCGAGGTCTGTCGACGAATTGGCGAATTTTCTGTATCGAGAACCACATTTTTATCTCTCATGGAATGGATGTGCCAAGAACCGTCACAAGAACCGGAGACACTGAATTTTGCGAGTCTTTACAGAGAAACTGGCGGAGTTCCAAAATGTGAACGTTATTACTTACAGTGATTTCGTGGCCGACCTCATTCAGCGGAATATCCACCGGAATGTTAAACAGCAGGAATTTGTTGGTTATGTTTTCCCAGACAACACGAATTTTAACTGCCACACTCAAAAACTCAGCCAGGCTGCAAACCTCCTTAGCACAAACCACCTGTCTAGTGCTTATAATTAAACAACCGGCCCTAGTATACCGTATATTATCTATGTCAGCCGCATGAGTCACTTTAGCCTGAAGTTCAGCCTGCACGGCACGAGGGTCACGAGAAGGTATAGCGCGAGAGTCCATACTTTGTAAAAAAACATTAAAGAACTTTCCATCATACTCCGCAGCCATATCTAACAGAGAGGACACCGGTGCAGATGACCGAGCAACATTTGGATAGTTAGAGTCACTAATTAAGTCATAGTTGTCAACATCCCCCATTTCTATACTAATGGCCGGTACTTGTTCAGCAATATCATCATTGACAAAATTAAATGCCGAGTTGGCCATACCCGACATACAAACCACAAGTTACATAGTTAAGACAAGAAAAAAAAAAAACTACTACTTACAGCTACGGCACTGAAATATCGACAAACACCCCGTAAATATGCAACCAAAAGCGAGAGAAAGCAGGAACGATACACTTACTTTATTACAATAACCACACGCCAAAATAATACACTCGAGAAAGCAGAGCACAACAGCCAGTCGCTACGAATCGGTCAACGCCCCCCAATAACTTCGGAGAGCGAGTACAACCTTCACACTACACGACCAACCGCCCAAACTCTGTTTTTTTCGTTTTACGAAGAGGAATTCGTTGATTTCCATGATTTCGTTTGGTTGAAGATTCTTTTTTCCGATTGTTTATATTATTTTGCACAAAATTTCATATAAAAAAAAAAAAAAAAAAAAAAAAAAAACTGGGTTATTTCAAGGTCCCTATAACAAAGAAATACCTTATTGTCTGCAATAAAATGTGATAAAGAGTTGGTTATATATGTTTTTAATTATCGGGAGTGAAATATGCATTTATTCTTCTTTTAATGTTATTTGAACTAAGTCACGGGTAACAGCTAGTACTGCATAAACCGCTTTCAAATATATCTCTGAAAATGTCTGAAGGGCCTTGTTATTTGTCAATTGAATTTTCCCCCACTTGGATTAAAAACGTTGCCACTGATTTCCAGTGCAGTTTTGTGGATCTTTAATAAATTTGTTTCGAACAGGTGTTGTAGCAAGTAGATATATTAAATAATTATTTCAGATTTTATTATTTATTCCTGCAATGAGATAATAGATGCGTTTTACATTGATTTTTCATAGATTTAATATAATCAAATAAAGAAAATGTTTAGTAGAATATTTTTCAAATCTGGAAAAATGAGAAGTTATTGAATATATATATCAAGACGATCTAGGAATATCAACTGGAGATCATATATATATATATATATATATTACAAGTTTTTATTTCCAATTGTTTTCTGGTAATAATTCAGTATACCTGGATGATTATACTGATCTTAGCATATATGCCAGTATAATTATGAAATACTGAATTATTTTTTAAAACACGTGTGGGAACATCCAGGCTGAAGATTATACCTACACGTGTTTTTTCATATCCAATTATAATTTAAATCTCTTGTTATCCAATTTTCCATTATATTTAGTTCATATTTCATTTCTTAATCCATTTGTATTCACTTGATATCAACTCCAAATTATTAACATTTTATGGTATATTATAATTTTTTTTTTCCTCTCGCTCTCTTTTTAAATAACCTTCCTATTTTCAGTATTTTTGGCCAATTACCATTGAAGCACAAGCTATGGCAATATTATGATTGCACTTGTTAATTTATTAACGATGTGGTATTCTCTCTACACATTATTATTAATTATCTCTTTGGAGATTTAATTAGTATGTTACAAGAACTTGATATGTTTTTTTTGAAATTCAAAGATATTACAATTATATATATATATATATATATATATATATATATATATATATATATATATATATCTGTACGGATAAAATAAACTGCAGTAATATGCAATATACCACGATGCCAAAAACGAATAAATTGTGCATTGCAAATGTTTTTATTGGCATATTTGCGTAATATGGATGATAAAACTAGACCATTTTTGGAAAATAGTAGATCTGTTTTTAATATAATAAATATTGTAATCTTGGTTTTCTTGCGTTAAATCATATTTGATATATATTATTTTGAAATAATCATATTGTTTCGTTATTATTATTTGTTTTTGTTTTTAATCTTTAAATGTGTATATTTGGATATTTTTGTTTACATAAACACAAAAAAAAAAAATCTATACATTGTTGTCTGTGGGGGAAATCGTTTGCAATGCATTTTAATGATATTACACTATTGGGAACATATCGAAAGTGATATAAATAATTCAGATGCACTGCAAGATTATTTTTGGTAGAAAATTGGTGTGCATAAAATTTATTGTTCATTTAGAGGAGCACACAGAAATTTTAGGACGCAGTACTGTCTATGACCGATGATTGCTACAAGCGCATTTCCAGTAGTGGCATGCGTTTTTAAATCTAATTAATTTTTTGCTTATTATTTGGTTTGTATAAAATCTATACATCCTACACAGGGGTGCACAAAATATTTCGAGTATATTTCCTTTCATTGACGGAAATTTGTGAAGTGGAATTTTCAACTATCTTACATGTTTCCTAACTTAAATAAACTTTAGCCTATAAATTAATAAATAGACAAATCTGTAGATCCTATACAGAGCTTCACAGAATATTTTGAATATTTTCCCGACTATTAATGATGATTTTTTAAAATTGGGTTTCAAAGTGTGTTATGAGTATTAAAAATTGTTTACTTAGAAAAGATCTTTCATCTTATTAAATGGTGAAGCTTTTTAAAACAAAAAACATCTTCTATCTTATTAAATTGTGAAGCTTTGTTAAACCAATCTGACTGTATTGGAAAATGTTTCATATGCGATTCTTGACGCATAATTTTCTTTTCTTGTTTTTTTTTTTTTTTTTTTTCGCGTAAAATATTTATTTATAGCTTATGCAAAATTTGCAAAAAAATATATTTTACCAATTTATTATTACCATACAATTATGGATGTCATTCTATTATTAAAATACTTTAAGCCTCATGTTCACCTCGCAATAAAGTGGAGGAGCAGTTGGCGTTTATTGCCACATTTTTCAGTCTACCTACCAGCACATTGTAGCAACAATTCTGTCACATGTGCGTTTTTATTCCTGCAGAAAATTTCCCTGCGTCACATTGAACAGGTGATTATAATGCAAAGGCTCATCGATGTATATAAAGATATATAAATTGTAATATTTATTTGAAGCTCACCGACACACATACTCGTACCTACAAGAACGACCGCACGCACACACACACACACATATATATATATATACTGAGGGATAGCGAATGGATTTGTCTTACTTTTTGAACAGTCGATTCTATCAGTCGATACTAGCAGTCGATTTCTATCGACAAAAAACTTGCGTTATTGCTGTCGTTGTATCTGTGAAATCACGGTATGTAATTTCAATACTTATACACTTTATACAGCAATATTTTAGGGAAAGACAGTAATTAACTTGAAATACATGTTTTTTTGCCTTTCGTAATGTATAGGGTAGATGTGCCAGTAATGGACCCTTAACGATTTTCTTTAAAAATTATTTTTTAATGAATAGTTATAATTGCTATATTCCACATTTTTTAATATTATATTAATCTACCAACAATATTTAACCATGGTCATAGTCACATTTCCCAATGTGAATCAAAATTTAATTGTAAATAACAGAAATAAATCAAAACACCCTAAATTCCAGTAATGAACACCCCACAAAATGTAATAGATAATTGATATTATGATTGTATTTAAAACTAGAATTTAAATAAAGCATATTAATGAAATAAACAAAGCTAAATTTTTTTGGTTATTTTTTTATAAATCAAAAATGTTGAAGGTGGCCCATTACTGGAAGGCGGTCCATTACTGGCACATCTACCCTATACCAAATTCTCGTCGCCAAAAACACCTATAATTACGAATCAACCAATATTTTTATATGATCTTTAAAAATATACTTGATTAGTGTTGAAAAACACACTTATCAACACAAAAAAAATTATCTTAATTATTTAAAATTTATTTTTATAGAATTTTATTTTCGATGAGTTATCTTAAAGTTCTTTCTTGACCAAAGTGTTGCATTCGTATGTCACAATGAATTTCAGGTAACATGCCACCATGTGGAAATGAATGTGTCATTATTGCTATGAATGCTTCTTAAGCAGCAGTACGTTCTGTACTTCATGCGTGTAATTAAAGAATTTCATTGCAGAACACTTTTGAAACGTTTTCGGAGTTTGTTTCTGCTTGAAAAGATTTATTCAAAACTTCTGCAAAATTTGCAGAAAATAATATTTCGCTGCGTTAAAAGCAACATACCTTCATGAATGTTATTTTCTTATTAAATTACTTAGTTGCCTTATTTTACATTACATTAAAAACTTGTTTGTATATATTATATCATAAACGCACATGAGCTTGATTTTGAAATATTGTACATTTAAAGCGTTTAAAAATTGTATCCAATTGACATTCACGTGAGATTACCTTATTCTAAACTAAATGATTAATTAAACATTTTTACAATTTAGTCTGCAATTTAATATGTTTTGTAATAGCTGTTCTTGACACATAAAAAAAAAAAAAAAATGAAGCAAGTATTTTTGGTGTGCATGTCCCATCGTATAAAACATACAATTAGCTTGATATTTAGTATATATGTTGGTTGGGTATCTGTTGAGATATACCGGAATTGATTTAGCTGTATAGGTTTTTTGCACCAAAATTATCATTCAACTACTTTCAGTATTTTTGCGTAGATTTGAAATAATTTTATGCAAGCAAGATATCACAATATAGCTGACTCAAATGCATGAACAGACGCTGAAATAATATTTAAAAGAAAGTTTCCGATAATAATAGCTGCTGTTATCTAAAATTATCTACAACTTTTATATTGACAAGTTTTTATGGGACCAACTCTTACGACAAAAAAAAATAAATAAATAAATAAAAAAAAAAAAATAAATAAATACAGCCAAAAAATTCCCTGCTGGCTCTGTCTACAAGCAAACGTGAAAACAGAAAAAAACTCATAACTTCTTAATTTTTATACATATCGAATCCGTTTAAAGTTATTATTATTTCTAGGAAAAGTGCCAAAAATTTATGTATGACAGATTTTTGATTTCATTAAAAATACCCCCAAGGTGGGGGGGGGTGTTAGGGGTTTCAGAAGATAAAAATTCATCACTTAGTGAATTCCCAATCCAAATCTTCTTAATATTATATACAACTTATATATTGGCAATTTTTTATAGGACCAACTTTTACGGTAAGGAAAAATTTTAAACAAACAAAAAATCTCTGCTGGCTCCACCTACAGGCACAAGTATATTTCGAAGTGGGTGGTCCCAACTGCCACATCATGTCAAATAGGTCCTTCTTCTGCAATTCCCAATAAACAGGTGTCCCATGGTCTGCGTCTTCGAAATCTACCTGTGTCTGTAGGCCGAGCCGTCAGGGATTTTTTTAATTGGCTTTCAAAGTCCAACAGTCATTTTTGGGACACACTATAGAAGTACCACCGGTAGATAAAGAATTAAAATTCTAATTAAATTTATTTGATCTCTGCGAATTGTTTTGGGAAGTAATTGGGATGATTAATTTAATTAATTAAAAAAGAAGAAGGAGTCCTTACCAATTACTCTGCTGACAACCAACTACGTACGAATTAGGATAATATTGCCACTTTCGCCTTAATTTCGCATATTTTTACTGAAAAACACTACAAAAACAATATTTGTGTTCATTTCTCGTATTGATAGAATAACAAGAACGAAAAATCATGCGTCAAGCATAGATTATGTAGCACTTTCCAACGTTTCCAAAATAATTTTACAAAACATGCCGTTTAATAAGCTAAAAGATAACATCTAAGTAAACAATTTGGAAAACGCATAACATATTTAAAAACATAATTTCAGGAATTTCCAACAGATACAATATTCGGAAAAATATCCGACTAGTTTTATTCAGCCCTGTATATGATCTATAGATTTGTATATATACTATATAGGATGCTAAATTTTAGTTTAGTTAGGAAACGCGTAGCACAGTTTAAAATTATCCTTCTGTAGTTTCTGTCAATAAACGGAAATGTGTTCGCAAACTGATGGAATGCAACAGAGTGATCCATTAAATTATTTGAATTTAAGTCTGATTGCATAGGATTTACCACTATATTGCTGTTAATTGATTAATATGAGTATTTTAAATTATCCGAGACGTATAGTATTTATTTTGCGCCTATGACTCTAAGGATCTGATATGATAATTTATACTTAGAAAATTTTATTAGACAAATTATCAATTAATTATAGAAAAGAAAAAGTTGCGTTGTGAATTATTTTTGAAGTTCGGATCCTCTTTGAGCCAATTACAATCATCAAAGGTTACCTGCAGAGAGTTATGTAACATTAAATAAATAATGGCTTATTTTAAAACCTAGATTGTAATATTAAAGAAAACATTTCCTGAAATAAAAGACTTAATATTAATTCAATAAATTAAGTAAACAAAAGGAAAACTGACTAAAATTAATTGAATATAAAATTGAGTTTATTTACAAGGTAATTATAAGCATATGATTAAAAACAAACATAAATGTTTAAAAAAAATAAAAATATTCAATCCTAGTTGAGAACTGTATTCTCAACATTTATTTTCTGAGAATTACAGTTTATCTTACTGAATAAAAAAATTCGATTTTGAAAGGCAGAGTTCCATACCCTAGAAGTATTTATTTGATTAGCCTTTTTATGTTTAGATCGGGGTAGGATCTTCATACACACTTAAATTCGTATTATTAAAAGAATATAGCTTAATTAAATAAAATGGAACAATGGTGAAGGAGGATTGTTTGTTACCTTATATTACTAGATAACGTTGACAGCAGGAGGTAATGGCTGACGCGTTTTCGCTTTTTCTTAGCGCGTACATTTCCATCTATTGGCACACACACTCAAAATCTGTTTTTTTAGTTAGAGAGCAGTCAACCTTCTACTTTTCCATCTTTTTTGAATCTGAACTCTCAAGAAAAATCACATTCTTTTCGTGGAGCAAAAAAAAAGGGATGGAACCATTTTTCCCTTTTCACATAAAATTAAGGCCTTATACGTTTTAACTTCTTGAAAATTTGCATGTTTCGGCCATACCTCTGATTTTAGAGAGATGCCCATTGGCATGCGGGAGAAATTTGGTACTCCCCTTGAGTGTTTCATAGGTCCGTCGGTACAATAGCGATTCCTCTTGACGCCGTGCTGTGTCTGGGAGGTAAAGATGCTTTTACTTGTGAGGTCTTCGTGCCTATTTAAGCTCTCATAAATAAATGTGTCATATTATTGTTCTGACAATTTTCTCCATGACATTTTTATTAGGTGTAGTTAAATCATTCGTGGGAACGGAAAACCAAATATTTCCTTGACTGCCGTGGTTCACTTTGTTCCACAATTATCTATCTGTATGCGCTGATCCTAAAATGGATCATTAATTTGTATTGTTCACTGTTCACTGATTAAAATGATACCAAATACTCTGCTAATATGCAGAAAAAAAACCAAATACTTTTTTTTTTTATAGTGTGTGCTAGTTTAGATCTAGATGGTGGTATTTCTCACCATCATCTCTTCCCCCGACATTAGAAAAAAAAAAAAGGTCCACAGTATCTTTTTTTTTTATATATATATATAGCCACAAAGTACTCGATGAAAGTCCATCGTCGTATTATATTGAAGATCAAAACTGAAAATGTTCACATGGAAAAGTCTAGGAACTTGGGATAAGCTGGGGTGTCACTAGGTTTGGAGTGTAAGTAGGTTTGCAACACCAGAAAAAAGTTTTACACATTGGTGAAATAAGGCGTAATCAAAAGTTCACTGTTGAAAAATCTGATGAAAGACATGACTTCTTCAGCAAGTTATCATGTGTAGTAGGTTTCAATTTCCATTGTTCCAAAAACATTTATTAAAATTTTGAGTTTTAATAGGTCCAAATCCAAATAAAGCAGGAAAATTTGAAGAAGCCAAATAATAAAATAAAATGCCCGAGAGAAGAAAGAAAAAAAAAATTAATTTTCTTTTCCACTCTTATATTTTTAGTTATTACATACATATAAATTGGCAAATCTTTTATTTTAATTATTACAGGCTAATTAGGTACCCATACGTTGAAACACAATATACAGAATCATTTAAAACAAATACTCAATATAATCAGTAAGCTGTATGCATTGATAATGAATACCATACAATTAAAAAAAAATTATATAATATATGAAAAACATTGAGAGAAAACACATCTATATAATCACATGTCTGTTGTACTACAATCTGTATTATAAACATTATAATCTAATTCTCACATGAATTATTTTCTCTTGAGCAGAAAGGAAAACTTCTTTATTTTTATTTATATATATATAAAGAAAATGTTATGTTAAAAAAAAAAAAAATCTTATCATTCTTACTAAAACAATTGTTTTGGAATATGTGAAAAGGCTACTTTTCTGAATGAAAGATATTCTCAATAATAATATATTTTCATAAAAGAAACAGATCGAAAAAATGAAAATTTGTTTTCTTCTTTCGATACCAAAAATTTAAATATCCATCTATAAAGTCAAACACAATACCCTTTTAAACTGCCTGCCTTGGAATGGACGGGGTTGGGAAAAAAAAAAAAAAAACAAGGCAGAAGAAGAAAAAGAAAAAAAACAGTAATCTTTTCTCCCTCTAATCCATCACCGCTAAGCGGAAGGATAGAGAATGACAGCAAGATGACCCTACCTGTGGACAATGACTCATCCTTTTTTTTTTTTTTTTTTTACATTCGTATCCAGGTGTACACAAGGGAAGATTTGCGAAATGCATGTACTAGCGATCGTTGCTATCCCTCAGGTGTATGATTACTAAACTCCTGGATTTTCGACTCTACAAAAAGGGGTGAAATGTGTTAATTGCACGTGTAATTGGTGAAAGGTAGTGCAGCTATGATTTACAGCTAGGAATTATGATTTATGTTGTTAAAAATAAAAATTATACTGTGTGGTTAAAAAAAAAAGTCGTGTATACCCGGCTTGGATTTAAAAAAAAAAAATGAGGTATGTTTAAATCTGTATATCTGCTTAATATTTTCTATAAAAAAAAAATCGGTACACGTGTAACGTGGTCAAATCCGTTTGCATCGCACTATCTTCTCGTCAATTTATATATTTACTTATTTATTTATATTGTGTATAAAAACGTAATGTATTATAATGTATATATTTTTTTAATATAATATTGATTTTCTAGTTACAATTTAAGTTAGCGAGAACAAGCGAGCGTTGCTTTGCACAAACGAAAATGTGCATGCAATTGTAAAATATTTATTTAATTATTTATTCTTCTTCTTATTATTATTTTAAAATATATTAACGTGTAAATATACATATTTAAGGAATCGAAAGCGAGCGTTCGCTTTTCTTTTCTCTTATTATTTTTTGTTTTATAAAATATTACATATAATAGTTAGAAAAAAAAAAAGATTAAACAAATTCTTTTTTTTTGTAAAGTTTGGAAATTTAGTTAATTAGAAATATCTCAGCTAAATGCATTATTAGATGCTCTGCGCAGATAGTCTCAATTTCGCCTGCAAAAACGAGACTTTAACATCCAATAAATTGCTGAAATGATCATTGACATGTATCCAACACCTTTTTATTATTATTATTTTTTAAGTATGAAATAATTTACCTAAATATTTAAGGTATAAATTAAACATCCAATTTATGTTTTGTAATAATTGAAACGTTCAATGGTATTTTTTTTTATTTATTATTTTTTTTTTGTAATTAAATTATCTGAAATGTTAATCCTTAGGGACAACTAATAATTTTTTTTTTTTTTTTTTTGTTTGTTTTATAATATGAAATCGTACGATTATTCTAAAATTAAAATTGAAACGCGTTGTTCTAACCAAGTTATAGATTATATCAAATATTAAACTAAAATAATTTTGTAAAATCTGACCGATTTTTTTTTTGTTATAATAATTCAAGTGGATTCGTCAATCCGTGGCTTTAAGCAAAGGATGAATTATTATAAATATTGGTCAATATAAAATGTTGTATTATTATTATTTATATTTGTGTCGCCGAGTGAATAGATGTTGACTTGTAATTTTAAATCGATTAGTTATATGTTTTGTGCTACATATAAAGACTTCTATTTTCACTTTTAGTAGAGGGGGTAAGGTTATATATTAAAAATTTTTTTTGTTTTGTTATATAAATTAGTATAAAATGGGTTTGAAAGGGTGATACCCTGGCAAGGCTGCCTCTGTTTTTACTTTTACCGTAATTATTATTATTTTTTATTTAACGTGCATGTTTGTTCATAACTCCCTCTGACGAGCCAAATCCCTCAGTAGTACACTGTGTAGCAAAGAAAAAAAAAACTTGCAGTATCCTCCCTAAATGATCTTTTTTTTTTTTTTTTTTTTTTTTTTTTTTTTTTTTTTTTAAATAGTAACCTGTCCTCAATGTACTGTAAATAAACAATAATGGAAAATTATAAAATGTGTACTAAACTAAAGAAAAAATAAGACATCTATAAACGATAAAAATTTAAAATAAATATATACATATTGTCTCGAGAGCAATAAAAGAGAAAAAAAAATTCTCGCTTCCCTATCTAGGAATTTATGTGTATAGTCTGTGATTCCACTTTCGTTGGTGAGAATAATTTATTTATGTGGCGTTTAATAGTCGCTTTATCTGGGAATGCAATTTCCTTTAATAGGTAATTGTTATTCCTAAGCTTCCTTACCACCTCGAATGGTCCCAAGAATTTTGGCTGAAGTACACCTGGTTTACCCACGACTTTTAAGTAGCATTCTTGTCCCGTTTGTAGAAATTTTACTTTTTGGACTGGAGTACTGTCGATGTACTCCGCCATCATTTTTTTTTGGTTTTGTAAGGCTAATTTCTTTATTTCCTCAATATGTTGGACTCTATTTTTAACGTAGGTTTTGACAATTATGTCTTGGTCGGGCAAGTGTATGGAAAAAGGAGTTCTTATTTCTCTACCGAAAAATAGAAGTGCCGGAGAAAATCCCGTAGCTCTGTGCGGCGTACTGAGATTAATTAGGCTATCTGCATTTGGGGTGTCCATTGTAGTAATTTTAGGAGTAGCTTTTTCAGAATTTATAATTTTCTTCTCTTTCTTTTTTTTCTTATTATTATTATTACTATTATTACAAATAATATTAGTGTCTACAGTTTGATTATTTAATTCGCGTAATTGTTGTCTAGTTTTGACACCAGTATCTATTCTACTAATTCTTTGACTTTTACGCTTATTCATCCAATTAAAGTACAAAAATCATAAAATAGAGAGAGAGCAAAAAAAAAAAATTGTTTAACATAAAATAAAAGATACCCAATGGTGAATTGTTATGCACTGTTCGAGAAATTAATTATATATAATATATATCATTTCAATATTTGAGCATTATTATGTATTTATTTTATATTTGCTGCTGTTGCAGTATATGTAACACAAGTCATATTTTCAATTCTTTGTTAATACAAATCAATCCAATAACACTTATTATTATTTAATATATCATTATATATTTAGTGAGGTACCCAAAAAGAATTGCCAGGTATATGCATGTTACAGAGTGTATGAAGATTCCCCAATGAATGCTTAAAATTTTTTTTTTTTTTTTTTTTTTTTTTTTTTTTAATTAGTTGTTGAAAAGAGGAAAAAAAAATTTTTCAAAAGAATTAGAATTAAGAACATTTATGTTAGCAAAAAAAAAATTTTTTTTTTTTTAGTCTTAATATTGCATATATATTTTTATATTTAAAAAAAAATTATACAATAACCTAAAGTTCTATTTCTAAAATTAAATTAATATATTAAAATAATTTAGAAAGAGGTAACGGTACCACTTCTAATTCGGTAAACCCTATGATGGAATGCAACAGAGTGATCCATTAAATTATTTGAATTTAAGTCTGATTGCATAGGATTTACCACTATATTGCTGTTAATTGATTAATATGAGTATTTTAAATTATCCGAGACGTATAGTATTTATTTTGCACCTATGACTCTAAGGATCTGATATGATAATTTATACTTAGAAAATTTTATTAGACAAATTATCAATTAATTATAGAAAAGAAAAAGTTGCGTTGTGAATTATTTTTGAAGTTCGGATCCTCTTTGAGCCAATTACAATCATCAAAAGTTACCTGCAGAGAGTTATGTAACATTAAATAAATAATGGCTTATTTTAAAACCTAGATTGTAATATTAAAGAAAACATTTCCTGAAATAAAAGACTTAATATTAATTCAATAAATTAAGTAAACAAAAGGAAAACTGACTAAAATTAATTGAATATAAAATTGAGTTTATTTACAAGGTAATTATAAGCATATGATTAAAAACAAACATAAATGTTTAAAAAAAATAAAAATATTCAATCCTAGTTGAGAACTGTATTCTCAACATTTATTTTCTGAGAATTACAGTTTATCTTACTGAATAAAAAAATTCGATTTTGAAAGGCAGAGTTCCATACCCTAGAAGTATTTATTTGATTAGCCTTTTTATGTTTAGATCGGGGTAGGATCTTCATACACACTTAAATTCGTATTATTAAAAGAATATAGCTTAATTAAATAAAATGGAACAATGGTGAAGGAGGATTGTTTGTTACCTTATATTACTAGATAACGTTGACAGCAGGAGGTAATGGCTGACGCGTTTTCGCTTTTTCTTAGCGCGTACATTTCCATCTATTGGCACACACACTCAAAATCTGTTTTTTTAGTTAGAGAGCAGTCAACCTTCTACTTTTCCATCTTTTTTGAATCTGAACTCTCAAGAAAAATCACATTCTTTTCGTGGAGCAAAAAAAAAGGGATGGAACCATTTTTCCCTTTTCACATAAAATTAAGGCCTTATACGTTTTAACTTCTTGAAAATTTGCATGTTTCGGCCATACCTCTGATTTTAGAGAGATGCCCATTGGCATGCGGGAGAAATTTGGTACTCCCCTTGAGTGTTTCATAGGTCCGTCGGTACAATAGCGATTCCTCTTGACGCCGTGCTGTGTCTGGGAGGTAAAGATGCTTTTACTTGTGAGGTCTTCGTGCCTATTTAAGCTCTCATAAATAAATGTGTCATATTATTGTTCTGACAATTTTCTCCATGACATTTTTATTAGGTGTAGTTAAATCATTCGTGGGAACGGAAAACCAAATATTTCCTTGACTGCCGTGGTTCACTTTGTTCCACAATTATCTATCTGTATGCGCTGATCCTAAAATGGATCATTAATTTGTATTGTTCACTGTTCACTGATTAAAATGATACCAAATACTCTGCTAATATGCAGAAAAAAAACCAAATACTTTTTTTTTTTATAGTGTGTGCTAGTTTAGATCTAGATGGTGGTATTTCTCACCATCATCTCTTCCCCCGACATTAGAAAAAAAAAAAAGGTCCACAGTATCTTTTTTTTTTATATATATATATAGCCACAAAGTACTCGATGAAAGTCCATCGTCGTATTATATTGAAGATCAAAACTGAAAATGTTCACATGGAAAAGTCTAGGAACTTGGGATAAGCTGGGGTGTCACTAGGTTTGGAGTGTAAGTAGGTTTGCAACACCAGAAAAAAGTTTTACACATTGGTGAAATAAGGCGTAATCAAAAGTTCACTGTTGAAAAATCTGATGAAAGACATGACTTCTTCAGCAAGTTATCATGTGTAGTAGGTTTCAATTTCCATTGTTCCAAAAACATTTATTAAAATTTTGAGTTTTAATAGGTCCAAATCCAAATAAAGCAGGAAAATTTGAAGAAGCCAAATAATAAAATAAAATGCCCGAGAGAAGAAAGAAAAAAAAAATTAATTTTCTTTTCCACTCTTATATTTTTAGTTATTACATACATATAAATTGGCAAATCTTTTATTTTAATTATTACAGGCTAATTAGGTACCCATACGTTGAAACACAATATACAGAATCATTTAAAACAAATACTCAATATAATCAGTAAGCTGTATGCATTGATAATGAATACCATACAATTAAAAAAAAATTATATAATATATGAAAAACATTGAGAGAAAACACATCTATATAATCACATGTCTGTTGTACTACAATCTGTATTATAAACATTATAATCTAATTCTCACATGAATTATTTTCTCTTGAGCAGAAAGGAAAACTTCTTTATTTTTATTTATATATATATAAAGAAAATGTTATGTTAAAAAAAAAAAAAATCTTATCATTCTTACTAAAACAATTGTTTTGGAATATGTGAAAAGGCTACTTTTCTGAATGAAAGATATTCTCAATAATAATATATTTTCATAAAAGAAACAGATCGAAAAAATGAAAATTTGTTTTCTTCTTTCGATACCAAAAATTTAAATATCCATCTATAAAGTCAAACACAATACCCTTTTAAACTGCCTGCCTTGGAATGGACGGGGTTGGGAAAAAAAAAAAAAAAACAAGGCAGAAGAAGAAAAAGAAAAAAAACAGTAATCTTTTCTCCCTCTAATCCATCACCGCTAAGCGGAAGGATAGAGAATGACAGCAAGATGACCCTACCTGTGGACAATGACTCATCCTTTTTTTTTTTTTTTTTTTACATTCGTATCCAGGTGTACACAAGGGAAGATTTGCGAAATGCATGTACTAGCGATCGTTGCTATCCCTCAGGTGTATGATTACTAAACTCCTGGATTTTCGACTCTACAAAAAGGGGTGAAATGTGTTAATTGCACGTGTAATTGGTGAAAGGTAGTGCAGCTATGATTTACAGCTAGGAATTATGATTTATGTTGTTAAAAATAAAAATTATACTGTGTGGTTAAAAAAAAAAGTCGTGTATACCCGGCTTGGATTTAAAAAAAAAAAATGAGGTATGTTTAAATCTGTATATCTGCTTAATATTTTCTATAAAAAAAAAATCGGTACACGTGTAACGTGGTCAAATCCGTTTGCATCGCACTATCTTCTCGTCAATTTATATATTTACTTATTTATTTATATTGTGTATAAAAACGTAATGTATTATAATGTATATATTTTTTTAATATAATATTGATTTTCTAGTTACAATTTAAGTTAGCGAGAACAAGCGAGCGTTGCTTTGCACAAACGAAAATGTGCATGCAATTGTAAAATATTTATTTAATTATTTATTCTTCTTATTATTATTATTTTAAAATATATTAACGTGTAAATATACATATTTAAGGAATCGAAAGCGAGCGTTCGCTTTTCTTTTCTCTTATTATTTTTTGTTTTATAAAATATTACATATAATAGTTAGAAAAAAAAAAGATTAAACAAATTCTTTTTTTTTGTAAAGTTTGGAAATTTAGTTAATTAGAAATATCTCAGCTAAATGCATTATTAGATGCTCTGCGCAGATAGTCTCAATTTCGCCTGCAAAAACGAGACTTTAACATCCAATAAATTGCTGAAATGATCATTGACATGTATCCAACACCTTTTTATTATTATTATTTTTTAAGTATGAAATAATTTACCTAAATATTTAAGGTATAAATTAAACATCCAATTTATGTTTTGTAATAATTGAAACGTTCAATGGTATTTTTTTTTATTTATTATTTTTTTTTTGTAATTAAATTATCTGAAATGTTAATCCTTAGGGACAACTAATAATTTTTTTTTTTTTTTTTTTGTTTGTTTTATAATATGAAATCGTACGATTATTCTAAAATTAAAATTGAAACGCGTTGTTCTAACCAAGTTATAGATTATATCAAATATTAAACTAAAATAATTTTGTAAAATCTGACCGATTTTTTTTTTGTTATAATAATTCAAGTGGATTCGTCAATCCGTGGCTTTAAGCAAAGGATGAATTATTATAAATATTGGTCAATATAAAATGTTGTATTATTATTATTTATATTTGTGTCGCCGAGTGAATAGATGTTGACTTGTAATTTTAAATCGATTAGTTATATGTTTTGTGCTACATATAAAGACTTCTATTTTCACTTTTAGTAGAGGGGGTAAGGTTATATATTAAAAATTTTTTTTGTTTTGTTATATAAATTAGTATAAAATGGGTTTGAAAGGGTGATACCCTGGCAAGGCTGCCTCTGTTTTTACTTTTACCGTAATTATTATTATTTTTTATTTAACGTGCATGTTTGTTCATAACTCCCTCTGACGAGCCAAATCCCTCAGTAGTACACTGTGTAGCAAAGAAAAAAAAAACTTGCAGTATCCTCCCTAAATGATCTTTTTTTTTTTTTTTTTTTTTTTTTTTTTTTTTTTTTTTTAAATAGTAACCTGTCCTCAATGTACTGTAAATAAACAATAATGGAAAATTATAAAATGTGTACTAAACTAAAGAAAAAATAAGACATCTATAAACGATAAAAATTTAAAATAAATATATACATATTGTCTCGAGAGCAATAAAAGAGAAAAAAAAATTCTCGCTTCCCTATCTAGGAATTTATGTGTATAGTCTGTGATTCCACTTTCGTTGGTGAGAATAATTTATTTATGTGGCGTTTAATAGTCGCTTTATCTGGGAATGCAATTTCCTTTAATAGGTAATTGTTATTCCTAAGCTTCCTTACCACCTCGAATGGTCCCAAGAATTTTGGCTGAAGTACACCTGGTTTACCCACGACTTTTAAGTAGCATTCTTGTCCCGTTTGTAGAAATTTTACTTTTTGGACTGGAGTACTGTCGATGTACTCCGCCATCATTTTTTTTTGGTTTTGTAAGGCTAATTTCTTTATTTCCTCAATATGTTGGACTCTATTTTTAACGTAGGTTTTGACAATTATGTCTTGGTCGGGCAAGTGTATGGAAAAAGGAGTTCTTATTTCTCTACCGAAAAATAGAAGTGCCGGAGAAAATCCCGTAGCTCTGTGCGGCGTACTGAGATTAATTAGGCTATCTGCATTTGGGGTGTCCATTGTAGTAATTTTAGGAGTAGCTTTTTCAGAATTTATAATTTTCTTCTCTTTCTTTTTTTTCTTATTATTATTATTACTATTATTACAAATAATATTAGTGTCTACAGTTTGATTATTTAATTCGCGTAATTGTTGTCTAGTTTTGACACCAGTATCTATTCTACTAATTCTTTGACTTTTACGCTTATTCATCCAATTAAAGTACAAAAATCATAAAATAGAGAGAGAGCAAAAAAAAAAAATTGTTTAACATAAAATAAAAGATACCCAATGGTGAATTGTTATGCACTGTTCGAGAAATTAATTATATATAATATATATCATTTCAATATTTGAGCATTATTATGTATTTATTTTATATTTGCTGCTGTTGCAGTATATGTAACACAAGTCATATTTTCAATTCTTTGTTAATACAAATCAATCCAATAACACTTATTATTATTTAATATATCATTATATATTTAGTGAGGTACCCAAAAAGAATTGCCAGGTATATGCATGTTACAGAGTGTATGAAGATTCCCCAATGAATGCTTAAAATTTTTTTTTTTTTTTTTTTTTTTTTTTTTTTTTAATTAGTTGTTGAAAAGAGGAAAAAAAAATTTTTCAAAAGAATTAGAATTAAGAACATTTATGTTAGCAAAAAAAAAATTTTTTTTTTTTTAGTCTTAATATTGCATATATATTTTTATATTTAAAAAAAAATTATACAATAACCTAAAGTTCTATTTCTAAAATTAAATTAATATATTAAAATAATTTAGAAAGAGGTAACGGTACCACTTCTAATTCGGTAAACCCTATGATGGAATGCAACAGAGTGATCCATTAAATTATTTGAATTTAAGTCTGATTGCATAGGATTTACCACTATATTGCTGTTAATTGATTAATATGAGTATTTTAAATTATCCGAGACGTATAGTATTTATTTTGCACCTATGACTCTAAGGATCTGATATGATAATTTATACTTAGAAAATTTTATTAGACAAATTATCAATTAATTATAGAAAAGAAAAAGTTGCGTTGTGAATTATTTTTGAAGTTCGGATCCTCTTTGAGCCAATTACAATCATCAAAGGTTACCTGCAGAGAGTTATGTAACATTAAATAAATAATGGCTTATTTTAAAACCTAGATTGTAATATTAAAGAAAACATTTCCTGAAATAAAAGACTTAATATTAATTCAATAAATTAAGTAAACAAAAGGAAAACTGACTAAAATTAATTGAATATAAAATTGAGTTTATTTACAAGGTAATTATAAGCATATGATTAAAAACAAACATAAATGTTTAAAAAAAATAAAAATATTCAATCCTAGTTGAGAACTGTATTCTCAACATTTATTTTCTGAGAATTACAGTTTATCTTACTGAATAAAAAAATTCGATTTTGAAAGGCAGAGTTCCATACCCTAGAAGTATTTATTTGATTAGCCTTTTTATGTTTAGATCGGGGTAGGATCTTCATACACACTTAAATTCGTATTATTAAAAGAATATAGCTTAATTAAATAAAATGGAACAATGGTGAAGGAGGATTGTTTGTTACCTTATATTACTAGATAACGTTGACAGCAGGAGGTAATGGCTGACGCGTTTTCGCTTTTTCTTAGCGCGTACATTTCCATCTATTGGCACACACACTCAAAATCTGTTTTTTTAGTTAGAGAGCAGTCAACCTTCTACTTTTCCATCTTTTTTGAATCTGAACTCTCAAGAAAAATCACATTCTTTTCGTGGAGCAAAAAAAAAGGGATGGAACCATTTTTCCCTTTTCACATAAAATTAAGGCCTTATACGTTTTAACTTCTTGAAAATTTGCATGTTTCGGCCATACCTCTGATTTTAGAGAGATGCCCATTGGCATGCGGGAGAAATTTGGTACTCCCCTTGAGTGTTTCATAGGTCCGTCGGTACAATAGCGATTCCTCTTGACGCCGTGCTGTGTCTGGGAGGTAAAGATGCTTTTACTTGTGAGGTCTTCGTGCCTATTTAAGCTCTCATAAATAAATGTGTCATATTATTGTTCTGACAATTTTCTCCATGACATTTTTATTAGGTGTAGTTAAATCATTCGTGGGAACGGAAAACCAAATATTTCCTTGACTGCCGTGGTTCACTTTGTTCCACAATTATCTATCTGTATGCGCTGATCCTAAAATGGATCATTAATTTGTATTGTTCACTGTTCACTGATTAAAATGATACCAAATACTCTGCTAATATGCAGAAAAAAAACCAAATACTTTTTTTTTTTATAGTGTGTGCTAGTTTAGATCTAGATGGTGGTATTTCTCACCATCACAAACTTTTGTGCTGCCCTGTATAGGATCTACAGAATTTATACACACCACGTAATAGACAAAAAGCGAGTTAAAATTAAAATCGCGTTTAGTATCTTAAAACACAGTTCCAGGAATTATTGTTAACAGACAGTAGAGAATTATTTTGTGCGTCCCTGTAAATGAACGATGACTGCTATACACACACTATTCTGTAGTAAGCCTCTTGTAATGCACCTTAGTAATATATATAAATTTCAATGCGTTTAAAATAGTGAAACATTATTTAAATAAGCCGCAGACGATTTTTCTCCATAGACGTAATGTAACGGAATTCTTTTGACTGTCCCTGTAAAGTAACTATAAGTGCTATGCACACCCTATTCCATATTAAGCTTCTTCTAATGCACCTTAGTGATATATATAAATTTCAATGCGTTTAAAATAGTGAAACAATATTTAAAGGAACCGCAAATGATTTTTCCCCATAGACCGCAATGTAACGGAATTCTTTTGAGTGTACCTGTAAAAAACTATAAGTGCTACACACTTCTGTTGAAATAGGGAACATGCTATTGATAACGACAATAACATATAAAAATTGCAGAGCAATCCGATCATATTTACGGGAGTTAGAGCACGGACAGACGGCCAGACGGCAGACGGCCAGACAAACCGAAGTCATAAGCACTTTTCAACTAGGTTGGAAAGTGCTAAAAAATGTGTGCTTAAAAATTACTTTTTTATAATTATCCAAAAATTGGTAAATTACGTGATAGTTTTCAAATAATACTTATTTCCAAAATATTTATTTTCTGCCATTCGATGGTAATTATAAAAATTATTCAAAATTTAAAAGAGAAGATAGCGAGGAGGAAAGCGACAGCGCAAATCACGATATCTACTGTTAATTTTAGTTTAAGCCTCATTGGAAAATACACTTGTGCCACATTAAAATAAACTAATTATATTATTTTGAACAGGAAGTGGGATTTACATAAAAATACAACTTTTAATATAATAACGAAAGTTATACTAAATGCGATACATTTTTAAACTTATAATTTTATTTCAAATAAATTACTTTCCGCTTATATAAGTGAAAATACATAGAGGTTTTAGTAAAAGCTTTCTATAAAGTCTATAATTGCTTTCTTAATTACTTTTTAGAAATATATCCAAAAATTTAAATTCTTCTCATTTGTGACATATTTGAACGTTGAAATAGACAGCAACTTTCACTTTCAATTTGATAATTTGATCACTTCTTCTAAGTATGACGTTTTTAAGAAAACACCGCGAGACACAGATGGCTCTGACATTTAAAACCAATGAAGCAAATTTAATATGAACCTTTAAAAGACGTCGTTTTGCATTACTTTTTTTTAAAAGATATTTTACGCAAAAAATAAAATAAAATAAAATAAAGTAAAATAAATAAAAAAGGTAAAAGTTAGCTATGTGAATATGTCACGTTGAATATTTATAATATTTTTTTTTCAAGGAAAAACACTTTAGAACAAGTGGGACGGATTTACTGAAATTAAAAAACAATTTGAAAACGTACGATACACACTTTTTCATGGGATTATTTAAAAATAATTTATTGATACGAAGAACAACTAATTGCAAATGATCCGGAAAAAAATCCTCATTACAACCTTTTATTACTATAATTTGCAAAAATAAATGAATAAAATATAATTTTCGATAGCATTTATATAAGATTTTTTTTTTCTTTTCAGACATGAAAAAAATTATTGATTTTTATTTTATATATTTTTTTAATTTTCTTACATAAAGTATAAAATTGCTTCGATATATATATTTTTCCGGCTTTGATAAATATTACGGTTGTATATTGTATTTAGAATGTTTCATCCAAATAAAATATTTTATATATATTTCAATATCACTAGTAAGGTATCTGATGGAAATAGGGTGTTAATTTCATTATTGTAAATTAATCTGAAACAAACCTAAACAAAAAATTATTCTTAAAACCATAAAAATTCAGTATACTGACATATAGTTTTTGAGAAATCGCATTTCCTTATCCGGTGAAGTAAAAATATAAATTATGCGATGTTTATTAATATTTAAATTTGGGAAAAAAGGGAAATGGGTTGTTTACCTCGTTGCCACCGGTTATAAGACATCTGCGTTACTCACAGACATGTTTTTGCTTTATAATGTTGATTGCATTTCAATCTGGAACTGCTTTCTAGAGGTATTTTCAATCATGAATTAAGGGGGAAAGAACAATTACAAAATCCGATGGAAAATAGCTGTACATTTAATGTGCCTTTGTCTGGTGTACTACGGAAGAGATTGAAATTTTGTTGGTATTATAATTAACAATATTTTTCTCGTTTCGTTTTTCTGAAAAATCAAAACATTTTTAAAAAATATTGAAATCGCTTCAATAGTTCTAAACAAAAAAGATACACTAACAAATGATGCGAAATTTCACTTTGCTACACAGCGTACAACAAACAGATCGAAAAATCTCCAGGCCGGCGATCGAATGCGGATATCTTGGTATAGCGCACCAAGTACTTTACCATTTAAGCCACCAGGACGACATCCAGTATGGCATTTTTCAACTCTTATAGGTGAGCAAGGCTGTAATTTCGCAGCAAAGGATGGAAAGTCATACATGATCGCACAACTTAGCGGCAAACGTGAGACGAACACGATCCTAGCATCGGAGAATACATTTATATCTAATTAAATTTTTAGCAAGTACGAGCAAGTTTTTGAAAGTACACCGGAAATTAATGGCACTAACAAAGGGTGTGAGTTTTCATGAATTGCTCATGTATTATATTCCATGTTGTGGTGCGAAGTTGCAGCCTCGCCAACCTATACGAATTTAAAATGCCAGACTGGGTGTCGTCCTGGAAGCTTAAATGATGAAGCTATTGGGGCGCTATACCGAGGTATCCGGGTTCGATCCCCACCTTGGTATTTTTTTCTCTGTTGGTTTTACTCTGTATATCAAAGTGAAAGTTCACTTCCTTTGTTAGTGTCATTAACTTCCAGAGTAGTTTCAGCTTAAAATTTAATTAGATATAAAAAAGGTACTTTAATACACTGTAAATAAAGAAAAATATCATTAAAAAAAGGGAAAGTGCACTGGCAACAAAGTTGCCGTCTATTTTCAGTTTTTTCACAAAACTGCCGGTTTGGTATTCCCCCGTTTACAAGACCGAAATTTTACGCTATTCAAGGCAGGGATTTTCTGTTTTTTGAACTGAAAATGAATAATAGTGCAATATTGCAAAATAACCTATACAATAGTTATATGTACTGATGCGTATTTATACGAAATAGGTTTCAGTAAATGTTCTAATATTTGTATTGCATATTATCACACCCATTTTTTATCGTTTCGTCTTCGTGAGGACTCACACCTCCGTACCCCTACACCACCTGGCAATATCCAACGACTTGGTTATGAGCCAAAACATCAATTACGAAAATTTAACTGTATATTTTCTGTTTGAAAGATTAAAGAGAGTTTTCAAGAAATATAATATACAACTGGTAGCATCCAATTCCAAAACGTTGTTTAATTTATTGAATAGAAGCATTGACCCATTATCAGCCACTTGTTTATCTGGGATATATGAAATTCCATTTGAATTGACAGATGGTACAAATTCTGCATATATTAGTATGACAAAACGTCGCATCGTTGAGAGAATTAAAGAACACAAGAATGATTTGAAATACAATAAACTTTCCACTGCTTTATCAAGAACTTTTGTTAACGGACAAGTTAGGTTTATTGATCTTAACAACGTCATAGTTATTTCCATACAAAGCAATCCCTTTAAAGCCCACATCCGTGAATCTATAGAAATTTCACTAAGAAAACAAGAAATTTGCAACGATATCCCGTCATTTTCGGTTCCTGCCATATGGAAATGCATTTTAAAGTGAACCTTAATTTCCGTTGAACATTAGTACCAGTTACATTGCGGGTTCATAGAGGGCGCCACCAGGCGTATTTTGAATATGTCGTTATAATTTCAGTTATTTGAGCGTCTTGGCTGATTGAATATTGTGACTCAATCATGTAACACACTTTAATTTTTGCTGTTCATATTTATGAAGGTTTTTTCTCCTGATGATGGTTATAAAGATTAACCGAAACGTCGAGGTTTGTTTTCTATATATGTAGTTAAATTAACTCATATTTATTAAATCAAATTTACGTTGAAAGCAAGTGTTTGATGAGTATTGTATATTTTTCGTTTTCTCTCAGTTGAAAACGAACATTTTTGTTACTCTACCTTTACTAATTTTACTTTAATATTTTTACTAAATTTTCCGTTTATTCCGGAAAAATATATGATTTCCATTTAAAATAAAGAGTTTCCTGTTAAAAGAAAGAAAATTCACCTAAAATAAACGGTATACCAAGGGGGGGGGGGTGTTATGACGGTCATCATGACCTACCCTTCCCACTCTGAACGAAGAAAGTTTCTGAGGATGAATACATTTTTAATGTAAATATATACGATAAAAAAAATCCTGCTCAAAAGCGCAAATATTTCTGACACTCACAGCATCTTTTAACAAGAACGAAAAATCATGCGTCAAGCATAGATTATGAACACTTTCCAACACATGCAGAACAGTTTAAAAAAGTCCCAGTTTACTAAGTAAACATTTTAGAAAATGCATCACATATTTGAAAACCCAATTTCAGCAAATACTATTAGTAGTCAAACAAAATAAACGAACTCTTTTGTGCAGCCTGTATATGATCTGAAGATTTGTATCTATACAGTACAGTATTCTAAAATGTACTTCAGTTAGGAAATGCATAGCACAGTTGAAAATTCCCCTTCATCAACTTCCGTCAATAAACGGAAATGTACGTGAGATCTTTTGAGCAGCCCTGTGTATGATGCATAGAATTTGTATGCACCAATTAATATGAAAAAAATTAGTTACATATAAAAACGCGAACCACAACTGAAAATGAGAATGCAATTATTGTTCACAGACAATACTGTAATCAAATTCTTTTAATTGTCCCTGTAAATGAACGATACATTCTATGCATATGATATTCTACAAAAAGCGCCTTGTGGTGCACCTGAGTTATATGTATCAGTTTGAACATGTCTAAAATAGTGTAAGATCATTAAAATACGCTGGTAACCCTTTTTCCCCATAGAAAGTAATGTAATGGAATTCTTTTGAGTATCCCTGTAAATGAACGATACAGTTTATGCATACCATATTATACAGTAAGCGAACTTGTAGTACACCTCAGTGATATGTATCAATTTGAATATGTATAAAATAGCGTAACATCATTAAAATGTCCCGCAAACGATATTTTCCCTTAGACCGTAATGTAAAGGAATTATTTTAAGTGTACCTGAAAAAGAGCCGTGAATGCTACACACTTAATTTTCAATACTAAACATGCCATAGTAAAACCCAATAACATGTATCAATTTCAAGACCATCTGAAAATATTTAGGTGAGTTATAGCACGGACAGGCGACGGACCGACAGATAGACAACCCGAACTCATAAACACTTTTCAACTATGTTGACGAGTGTTAAAAAGGAATTTACGAAATTAGCATACAAAAATTCGAGCAACTGCTTTTACTTTTCTAATATCTACGATACATCATCAATTATAGCTAATTGTTCCCTCATGATGAACTTTCCGTAACTGTCGATTCTTGAAAATCAATTAAAAATGCCAACTTTGATAACATTCTCTGAAAAGACTTTGTCTTTATTAGAAGAAGGGAAACTCTGTTCAATATATTGCCACCTGAATGGACCGTGCAAATTTTATACATTTTAGAAGATACCAGCAAATTTTAAGCCTTTATGAATGAAAATGACTTCGTGAATGTGTCATAAAACACCTAGTTTTGAATAACGTGGTCAATATGGATGTTAGATGGATAAAGTTATGATATAAAAATTGCTCATGAAGATACGTAACCTTCCCTTTCAAATAAAAAGACATGCCCCCCCCCCCCATTGTTAATAGAGGGCTGGATCTGACCTTGCCCTTATATATATGATTTTTGTCCAGTGTATCACTATTTTTCTACATGATATCGAAAGTGTTCTATTAGCTTTAATGCAGATTAATTTTTTTAAATAAATATATCAAAATATTTGTATATTATGATTAATTTGATATATCATCAAAATTTGTATTTCTGAATATATAAATATTTAAAAATAAATGTATTTTCTAACATTATTTAGGTAGTTCATTTACAACAAAGGTATACGTTTAATTCATGGGTATTCACCACATAATTGTAAAGAAACCCGGATGTGTATGTCGAGGAAGTATAATTTTTTAAGATGAGGAAGTGCATATTATAATAAATAAGGGAATCAAATAAATAAGGGAAATAATATTATTAACAAATGTTTGTGACAACTGCTTTTTTAATCGGGGTTGAATTTTCTTTGTCTATCCTGTATAAATGTCTGACATCGTATTATAATAGGAGTGATTAAAACAAACTTACACTGTTAGCTTGTCAGTAGTATTTTAATCAAATATTATACTGAGGATTATTTCCGCAATATTGTGATAGAGTACAGCATACAATAATATGTTAACGCATTAGATATTTTCTTTTACATAAGGGGGCCAAATATTTGTTTGTCTCTCACTTTTCTCCGAAATCTTACAAGGAGAGTGCCAAGCTTGGTAATCACAGATTTTGATTATTGTTATATATCTTGTAGAGTAGAAGTCCCTTAGTGTCAGGTTCAACGGCTTTTATACAACGTTCCTTAGTTCTCGAGAAATGGGGGGTCTAATATTATAACACAACTTAAATACTTACTTTGTAACACAATAGCTGCTTTGGTTGTAACTCAGTTGGCCTGGCGTCTGCTCGTTGTTTAGAGGGACCGGGATCGATGCCGGAACGCGCCACGTTTGTTTTTCTCATTTTTGTTTATAAATATACTTGTAATTATAATTTAATAATCTCAATAAAAAAATTTTGTTAACATAATTAAATTTTAATTTAACATTTTTGATTTTTAAACCATTATTAAACATTTCTCATCATTGAAAGAGCTTTACAAAAATTTGATCTATTATTGACTAGTAAAAATTCAAAAATCGATACAAAATCAGCATATTAACTATCGAATTATAGAATTCTTCTCCCATCGCAATAGAAAACGAGGATATTTCAGATGCTGGATTATTTGTTAAAAATTAATTGTTTTACAATAAAATTTTACAGTACTTCAACGCATTTGTGACATCACTTTTCTGATTTTCATTGAATCCCGACACTTCCGATTGATCTTGTGAACTACACCTTGCTTCTTCCATTTTTATACGATTATGAGCTGTGATAGAATGATACGCACTTGAAGATTGAAAACAAAAACCACTTAACTGCATCAAACTAAAAAAATAAAAAACAAAGCATGTTGTGGCGCCCTCTACTTACAATAAAATAAATCATAAATATGTTGTAAATTAATTCTTATGCTAAAGTTTAATAAAATTATGCTTCTTACTTTAAAAACAGAGTAGTATTATCATCGCATTAACTTCCGTTGTTAAGGCAATTTATAAATGATGTTTTTTTACAATCACGAATTAACAAAACTTTTCAATATCATTGCATTGATAAAGCATATATGGAATACATTTTAAAAGTGATTTTTAAAAAAATCAAAAATGCTAAATTAAAATGTAATTATGTTAACAAAAATTTTATTGAGATTATTAAATTATAATTACAAGTAAAACAAAAGTAGCGCGTTCCGGCATCGACCCTGGGCCCTCGAAACAACGAGCAGACGCCATACCAACTGAGCTACGACCGACACAGTTATGACGTTACAAAGTACATATTTAAGTTGTATTATAATATTAGACCTCCCATTTTTCGAGAACTAAGGAGCGTTGTATAAAATCCATTGAACCTGTGGCTAAGGGGCTTCTACCCTACAACATATACAAAAATAATCAAAATCTGTAATTACCAAGCTTGGCACTCTCCTTGTTAGTGTGTCTTCACCATTATCAAAATTCTGCTGTTTCATTTAATCAAATTTTAATATTTTTAAAAACACTGAACTGTTATGTCTGGGTATACTTAATTAACACGTTAAAGTTGATAAAACTTCAGACATTCACTAAAATACTGAAATACAATGTAGCCACAATAAGAATTACACGTTTCGGATTCAATTCTAAATCTCTCATCCGTATATAACATTACAGATACACAATCACAAAGAGAACCAAAGCCAATCAGTTAAACTTATAATCAGAGTAAAACAGCATATTCAGGAGCAATCGAAACTGTTTCGTTCAGACAACCTTGTAAACCACCTCTCTAGAAAAATGCAGTTATTGTAAATGTTGCAATTCGACTTAATCATCTATGCATTCACAAAACCTGAGATATGGTCATGCTCTAATGCATGTAGAACTATTTTCGAATTAAGAGTACATGTATGAAATGACTGTTTACGCTGCTTTAATCTAAAGTTAAGTATACGGCATACATAAGGGGGGCAAATGTTTGTTTGAATCTAATTTTTCTTCGAATTTCTTATCTGTCTTCACCCTTATCAAAATTCATTTTCAAAAATTAACTTGCCTGCAAATCATGAAGTAAAAAAGCAATTTTACACTAAAATATATTTTGTCGATATCTTCTTCCTTTTTCATATTTTATAGGGGAATTTCTTTTTTTATGTTTTAATTTTTAGCTATCATAATTCATTTTATATAAATTCTTTATCTACTCACAATGTTAAAATATTTATTTAATTACATACCACGAATCTTCGGCGCAAAGTATTGAAAGTTAAACAAAACTTTTTTTCCCATTCTTTATTCAAAAACATATAATAGATAAAAAAGTGTTTTAAATTTACTTTGAATAGCCCTTCACCTGCAAGTTTTAAAAACTATAAATTTTGTTTCAAATTTCTGAAAAAGTCTTGGCAACTTTGTATAGAATATCTAAATAACATATTGAGATGAAGGTAGATTTTGTCTTAGAAAGATTTATAATGAATCAAGCAGACAATAGATATTCTCAGAAAGTTTCAACGGGAGGAAGAACCTGTTGTTATTGGTATAAAACGTCTTGTTTTCTGAAGATCTTTGCTTTACTTGGAAAGAAGAGATAAATATTTAAAAAGTTTTATATCTGAAAAACGTAAATCTCTGGTCATTAATTATTTTTTTGTTTTTTTTTGTCCAATAGTGAGATCAGTAGCTTTAAAATAAATATAGAGAGTGATTTTGTCACAAGAGACATGTTTCAAATGTCAGATTATATATATATATATATATATATATATATATATATATCAGGGTTCGTACGCCTCCTGGAATTTTGCGACCAGTTAATTCTTCGGTACCAGCATTTTCTTACAGAAAATCTCTCCTTAAAAGAAGACGAAATTTCGCGAGTTTAACCTAGATTTCTTTTTCTATAAAAAAATACTGGTGAAACTCCTGGAAAATTCCCTGATCCGTACGAACCCTGATATATATATATATATATATATATATATATATATATATATATATATATTGTAGTAATGGAACTAATAAATACAATGTTTATAAAAAACTGACTATAAAGTGAATACGTATAACAGTAAAACTTTTTTTTAAATAAACTCTTTTATAAGCATTCAATGTTTATTATGAAAATCACACCTAATTTCATGACTGCAAATCAATATATATATATTTTTTTTTTTTTTTGCAAAAAATGTCTGCCACAATAAGCTAATTCGTCGTGGGCAATAAACCCAATTTTAGAAAAATCAAAATTTTTTTACACTTTGTAAAAAGCGAGTGAATTTATAATAAAAAAATAAAAAATGGCGTGATTTTTTTTAAAGATATGGTAACAAGAATAGTATTATCTAAGCTATTTTTTTTAGGTTTTTAAATTGATTTCTCAATGTATAACCATTCTTTAATTAATATGAAAATTTTACTTGATTGAAACGTATTTTTCAAAGAATATATTTATCTTTTATTTATATTTTCTACGTTTAGTGTTTAAAATATTCCGTTGTTGCAGCTTCACAACCAGTTTGGCCTTTTTTGGCGAGCGTGGTTTGGTGTATAATTAAATCCATCGATGTTCTAATTCAGATACAATTTTAACCCTAAATGATATTTGGTGACTTCTTACCTGTATCAGGAGAAAAAAAAATGGTGTTGAAAGGATACCTGTAGCAGTAGAAACGAAGACTTACAGGAAACGGAAAGAAAGGTGTTTAGTGCTACACTTGTGCTGCAAGTACACTTTGGGGACATTTTCTTATCCCTTTTCCGTTGCAGTGGTCGTTTTGGTCACTCAAACACAAATCAAAAACTTTCTGCTTGTTACCTGGTAATTCACCGTCAACCGCAACTAAGAGTTAAGGAATTAACTTTGTGTTGAACCTGAAATCCAATTATCCGTTAACTCAACCAGCCGAAATGGGAGGAAATATGAAAACTAATGTCGAATAACTTAACCTAGCTACAAACGATGGGTTAACAAACCGCACATGTCCAGCAAAGATGGAAGGGGATTTAAGTAGCAATTTGATCCTTATTTTTTAAATAAATCTGTTTGTGTTTCAGTAATTAAACGAAACGTTAATTATACAATATGTTATATAAAAGAATGGGTTACTTTTAATTTTTTGCATTTTTAGGATATTTTAGCTCTATGAATTCAAAATTATATTAATATGTGATGAAGCTTTTAGCTTTCAAGGCTTAAAACTTCTACTGAGTAATTCTGGTATTTGGTAGCGGTTCTGGTACATGTACCGAATGCAAATAGAAATAATGTTATTACACCAAAAATAATGGGTATATGATTCAAATGTTTTTTTTTAAATATTAATAATAAAAAAAATAGTTATTCTACCATATCAGTTCTACCCATTCGCATTTGTTTAAAACATGCAATCATAGAAGCATTATTATTATTTTTTAAATATTGCGTACATGTGTTCATTCGTTTATAATATTTAGATAATAATCTGTTGAACTATAATATAGCATAATAAATAATTAGAACTAAATAATAAATAATTTTAAAATAAAACTATTTTTGTTTCAAATTAAAAAATTTCAGAAAACTTCTTAAAATATTTCACATTTTGCTAGAAATTTTTGAACACCTTCTAAAATTACTATACAAGAAATAAAAAATATTATAATAAACTACACATGGAATAATTAAAATAAACCTCCCTCGTATTGTACAAGGGGTAAATGCTACCGGGCATGCAATTTTATCCAAGGTATTTTAATTGAATCTTTAATCAATTAGTTAAATAAAAAATTATATATTAGAATAAATGTATGGAAATGACTTTACATATAATATTCTTTGCAAAATAAATAAATAAATAAACTTAGCTCGTTACTTACTTTTTTCTAATTACTGTTATTATCCTGATCAGAAAATTGATTATCAAACTTATAGATTAAAGCTGTTTTTCTTTTTTTTTTTTTTTTTTTTTTTTTTTTGTCAAGTAACTTTTTTTAAGAATTTTACTGCAACACAGAGCTTTGTAAACATGAACGTCTTATAATTGCATCAGTATTTCGCATCAGTATTTCGAATATTTTGGTCTAATTTTGTAAACGAACAAAACCAACAAATCAAAGTGGCACTTCTAAATTTATTTGTAATGTTTATTTATTTAAAAATTAAACACAAGTATGCACTTTCAATATTCGTTTTTGTTTCGTTATTGAAAACTGGTGTCAAGCGAGAATAGAACTAATCAAATGGAGTCGACGCGATTTAGTATGTCAAGTGATCCTTTTGGTCAATCAGATATACACATTTCAACCTTAGGATAACCCAAGATCTAGAAATCGCGGCTCTGAAATTAACAATGAATTTGAAATATTAACTGGCTGTTAGATTTGCTAACCTAAGGTTTCTCAACTGGGAGATGAACCGTGAGTTTAAGATTGTTGGAGAATTGCCCTGTTAGGGTTTCTAAAAGGTTACATTTCTTATGACATGGAAAACACCATTAAACGTGAGATTCAGCAAGATTCAGCATTGTTTCCATGCCGTGATTTATTATAACCCATGATCTCTCGCATGCGATGCGTCATCATTTGTGAATGCACTTGAAACTTTTATAAACCAAACTTTTTTTTCACCACTATGGGTTTATTTCTTATTCTCATGGTACTAATTTGCGATTGATCCATGTCGCCGTTTCTAGTGCCGGTTAGCGCAATTTATGTTATTTTTTTTCATTGTGAAGATTATTTTACAAAAAAAAGAAAAAGTTCGAGGGGAGAAGAAACCATTTGGGATACCTGTATTTTAAGTTATAGGTTCTAGAATAACATGAAAAATAACAATCGAGTTCTCACAGTTACAAGTACAGTGATACAATTTAGTATGAATTAGTTTTTAAAAGCTTTACACAGCTGCCCATTTAGAGAATTGTGTAATATAGTTTCATTAAATCTTGAGAAAAAAGTGTAAAATGATCTGAAACTTTCAAAAGTTTATATCCAGTTTCTAGATACTCTGAAGAACCTCAGAAATTGGCCTGCATTATCAAATAGGGAATTACAGGATTTTCTAATCATTTTATGAATGGCCTGTGTATCTTTTATTTTTTTATTAATGTCTTTTATGTTTCTTATTTACAGAATATTGTGAAATAATACTTTATGCAATATTGTTAAATAAATATTAATATTTCTCCATTTTTCTTTTCAGGTATTGACCTGGTTAGCTTAGGGCTCCGTAAGTATTTTTTTAAGTAGTGTAGTTTTTAAAGCGTAGTGGTGTAATTTTTTAAAGTGGTGTAGTTTTTTAAAGTGATGGTAGTTTTTAAAATATGTTTTTAAATTGTAAATTGATTTCTAATCCTTAGATACAGATATTTTTATGACAGATTAAGTTTATAATTATTTATTAATGAATAAAAAAATCTCTCTGCTATAATAAGGTATAGAGGCACTGTAATTTCTTCTGAAATTTTGAATCTTGCAAAATGAAATTTTAATAACAAGAGTTATAGTAAATCACCAATAATATAGGCACTCCCTTAATTACGTTCCTAGAAGTTATGATTTTCCGAAGATACCATACGTTGTTAGCAGACAAAACAAATCTCCAAAAACGAGAAAATTGAAATAGAACGAGGTAATGAATTATAACATCGTAATAGTATCCATGTATTGAAGTGAGTGAGTTATAATTGAAAATAGAAAAAATAACATATTGAATGGTTTGACATTAGAACGGCCGACAATTTCGATATCCTAAAACAGCCGCTGGTGTCATTTGGACATCACTAATTTAATTATTAAAAATTGACACTATGAATTATAATTTAACACTATATTGCGTCAGTGTACTTTAATTAAGCTTATATTGTTACATTTTCACAAAAGAACGATTCTTTATTTTCATAAAAATGCATTATATCAAGTTAAATTTCACATTTAAAGAAAATGAAACGAAGTTATTTCTTAAAAGAAGAGACATAAATGCGTTAATTTTCTTCACATTAATATTATTTAAGATTTCTGACAGATGTAGAGGATACCTATAGGATATGTCTGAGAAACGTAACAGTGAAAAATAATCTTTCATTATCTGTCAGAGAAAAATAATTTCTTTTAACCCCAACAGACGTTCTAAGTGAATTTGGCTGTACTTTCTTTTTTTAAATCTAATTACATAATAAAAATTTTGACGGTGTGTTTATGACGTAAAATGATTAAAAATCAGAAAATTTGAAGAATATAGATGAAAAAATTTGATAGAGTGGTAAGGCTATAATGGTTTCGAAATGACACAAACGGATGTTCTAGTGTTAAAAATGTTCGCAACAGATACATAAAACAGTATATAAATGCTAAAAAATGTTTATTATCATTCTAAACACTTCACAAGAGTTAATCGAAAAATTGAAAATGTCATTGCTTGATATAAATAAATTTATGCTGAGAAAAGAAACAAGCAGTTTTGTCTATAAATTACACCAATTCTACACCCTACAAACGACATTTTCAAAACGTAGCAAAAAATTCTCAAATCTGAGAATGTCGCATAGTCAAAATGGCTCCGAATAAAAATTATTCCAGTTTGAAACATGCATATACATATTTCTGGAAACATGCACACACTCAAGAATAAAACATCATGTGCTCATATTAGAGTATTTCCATGTTTCAAAAATGAGTTTGAAATGATTCTAATCTTTTTTGAGTATGTCCATGCTTCAAAAATGAGTATGAACTGACCTTTATGTTCCCAGTGTTGAATATGTCCATGTTTCAATATTCTGAGTATTTCTGCTATTTCAGAATTGAAAGCATTGGATGATCATAGTTGAAACAAAAATTTTCATAACAAAATGAAAACATCGATTTACACAGATTTGAAAGTGTCATTTTCCTCAGTGTAGTTCATTAAAATTCCTGAGAAAATCAATAATAAAGAAGAACTAGAAGATCAAATTGACACCCCAATTATTCTTGATTCATATTTACCGAGAAAATTAAATAAATGTCATTAATTTGTACATTTGTTTACTTAGACATCATATTTCAAATTATTGAAGAAGTTTTGTGACAGTATTCTAAAAATGTTGGAATAAGGTTCATAATTCTATGCTAAACGCATGAGTTTTCCTTGTTTTTTAATATAAGTTATATATATCAGACGATTTTAGAACTTATCTGATCACATTTTTGTGGATATGTTAAGTTTTACACTACAAGATGTATGTGTAAATTTGATTAGATCTCTTTATTTGATATATTGAGGTGAAATATCTTTTCAAACACGCAACGATGAATTAAGAAACACTCTTGAAAGTTCTATTAATTTCAAAATATACAAATTTTTACATGTATATGATATTTTTCTTTAGATAAAGAAAACAAAATCTCACACATAATTCTTTTACACTATTTGAGGCACGAAAACTGTTTTTTTTTTTTAATATTATTCTATACATTTATCTTTAATTATTGGTTTTCTATTACTTTTGATTTTAATTGTCTTTATTGTACAAGTCTTTATTTTACAAAATCCATTTACATCAATTATACATATCTACATTTATGAAGACACTGGGATTACAGATAATTGCAATTCACTGAAAATTTTTATTAAATTCACACTGAAAATAATATATAAATGTTTATTATATTTTACAAATTATTTTCATATTAAAACACTATTCATTTCAATATTTTAATTCCAAAGCATATTTTTGAATAATTTGTTTTAAAATTTCCCTTTTTTATTTAAAAAATGCTTTCTCATAGTTTTCTGTTTTGATATATTACTGCACTGAGCGAATTGATTCAAATTCATCTAACAGATTTTCTTTTAACAATGTTATTGGTTGCAATTTTAACTCATAAATACAAATTTTGGGGCATTATTTTAGTATTCTGAAAAAAAGAAATATATTCCATTCAGTATTTTCTATTCTACACTATAAAAAAAACATGCAATTTTATTTGCAACCATACGAAGGTGTAATATAATTACAAGAACAAAAATACCGTTCCTACTTTTCGAAACATTCTCTTCGTTGTTCAGCATTTAAAAATATGTTGAATTTCGCTAAAAACTAACTATTATTATTCGGAACATGCATACATACACCTGCGTCTTTAGTAGTCAGAACGCTAGTTAAAAGTTTACAGATGTGAGTTGTAAATTCCGATTAAGAGTTAAGTGTTAATATTGTCTCAGATTAAACTTTAAGCAGAAATCTCAGCCTATTTAACCCTTGTTTGAAGAGGATCACTGCAGCGACTTTATGAATCGGCATTTTACATGTTCCTTGATCAGTTTATTATCAAAATTTGGTTCTTCGTTGAATCTATACAAATAATTGACTCGCATATAGCACCAAACACTGGATTAAAGTTTCACAATTTTAAGCCTGAAGCCACTGAAATACGAAAGATTAGTTCAATATAGCATCAGAATGATTAAATGTATTTTTTTGCTTCAGTTATTCAGTCAAATATCTGAATTTACAAAATGCAACTAAATAATATTTATAAAATTTAGAATTTATAAAATGCAATAAAACCCAACTATAGTAGAAGATGCTATTATAAAGTAAAATAAGAAAAGAAAGATATTTGTCATAATATGGCATATTTTGTTAAATATATAAGTAATTGTGGATCACATAAGGGCAAATTTGACGCTATACGCTTTAACTGAAAATTATTTATATGAGTTAATAGTGCAATTGATAATAAAGTTTAAGAAAAATGTGCAAAGATGAATTCGAATCAAAGCGATAACTGTAACTATACTATATTAAAACAGAAAAATAATGTAAAATCAATTTTTCGATAAATGAGTGGTTAGAATGACAGTGGGGTAATTCAAAGTTTTGAAAAATCTAGATAACCACATTTTTCCTGAACGTATATTAATTTCTGTTCAGTGCGACAGTCAAATATGTCATAGTTCACTTAGGGAGTCGCTAGTGGGCAAAACACGTTGGGCCACTTAAGGCAACGACAAAACAAATTTCACAAAACTCTTCATTTCTCAAATTACTAAATATTGACTTACTCCACTCTCATTCTAACCCACTCGAATAAAGAAAATTTAAAACAAATTATAAAAATATATTTTTTGAAATAGAAATGTTTATTTGAGTAACCCCTTTAATTTGAACATCATGAATGAAACATGATATATATTTATCTATATATTTATTAAATACGCTATTTATATATAATCTATTTATATAATACTGTTGTAACAATTCTTGGCCACTCCATTATTGGTTAGATGGATGTGCAGTGAGACATTCATTTTCGAGATTCATTGATAAAAAATTTCATTGTTGCACAGAAAAGAGAAATAATGAAACATATTAAGACACGTGGCTTTTTGGAAGTATGTTATTTGCAAGATAAATTTATGACATTCAGAATAGTAAAAGAATTCAGGAAAATTAAAATTATTGAAAGTGGTATTATGATAAAAAAATATTTGTTTTTGGAGTTGTATTTCATTATTTTCAAAGGATCCATTGAGTACGATACTTTAAATCAGGGACAGGATCCCTGGTTGTGGAAAACAGACAGCCATTCCGATTATGGAAATTGAACGAAGAAACAAAACAAAGAACTTATCTACTCAAAACTTGAAAAATCTGTCTCATCTGTAGATTGTATATTATTATTGTAAAATAATTTGTCCATTTTTCCATAAAAATTAGCATTTACAAATGTGTTGTTAATACCACAGATTAATTCTGACAGTAAAATTTGAAAGTAGGCAATTGACAGTAAAATGTTAAAATCCCAGAATAATTCAAATATCAAATGAAAACGACCATTTCTATCTACCGTCCTAGGATAAACATTGACAGTAGTTATTTTAATAGTTGTTAGATATATTAACGACAATTTTCTTACATATCCAGATTTACTGATAGATATCCATGGTATCATTTTGAGTTTTATGGAGACTTTACATAAGCATACGCATGGAAAAAAATTAATTAATTTTCATTATTTATTGCGTCAAGGTGATGTTCATTTTCTTTTACTTTGTAACATGACAGATTTATTTTTATGAAAAGAATTTCATTTCTTTATTTGCTAAGAATAAAAGTATTAAGAATTGCTCTTGGAAAATACAAAATATACACTTTTTTTTTAACAAAAAACATTTTAGTTTTCGAACACGTAGCAAAATTATTTTTGCTACGATTAGTATTATTTTTGAATTTTCTATAGTTATTCGAGTATGTCAAACAAATCCGGGTAATTTAATTTTAAAAACAAATACTAGAGGCATTCAATAAAAAACGAAACAAAGGTAAGAATGGTTTTACAGCAGTAAATATTTATTTTAATTAGATAATATTTACTATAATCGTTGAGGAACTTATCTCACCGGGATACCAAGTGGACAGTCGCATTCTCATAAAATTCTTACCGTAATTCTCATAACCACTTTAAATACGCCTCCTCCACTTCATCGTCAGGCTGGATATTGACCTCTTAAATAATTATTCAGTTTGTCAAACATTGCATAATCACAAAGTGTATGATCTATAGGACAATTCTATTGTGATATGATTCCACTTGAAAAAGTATTTGAAGTTCCATTGGTCGTGTGTGGGTAAGCACTGTCGTGACAGAGAAATGAGCAATCAAAAAGTTTGCAAGATCATTTTGGTTTAATCACCTTCACAATGAGGCCAGCGTTTCACCATAGCGTTGGGCATTATAGAAAGTTAACCTCCAAATCAAATTTCTACCCAAGATAAAACCTTAAATACCATGTATAGACGAGAGAGGTACATATTATTTCTAAGTGCAGCCTTGAAGCAGGGGACTTCGAAAAAAAAACAACTTCATCGTAGTTTTGACGTTATGCCGACATTATAGGATAAAAGAAACCAAGCTGGAGAACACCTGGGATGTGGAACGCGTTTGACCGAGGATATGCCAAAGTATTAGAGCCGTGGGAAAAGTGCAGTAATTATCCAGCCCCACGTAACTTATGCTTGTTGTGGACATCCCACCCGTTGATCCAGAGAGGAGAAACAATTACTCCCCATGAACCAGCGACCCCCCACGTGAGTCGAAAAGAGAGCAAGGGGGTTTTTAAATAATTAAGAGTTAGTGATTGAAACCGAATGTAGCACCAGCTGTAATAAAAAGCCTCTCAAATGAGGGAAGTCTTCGAACGTCATCCATTGTTAAATGGCTGAGTCCATCAGAGCGGGGATTTTGATTTTCATCCTGAACATAAAAAGATAAGCATCAGACTTCCGGAATGCTAATTAGTTATCGATCTTCGTAATTCAGAGAGAAATACTATTTTTCTTCTACATAGGTTCTTCGGACATTGATCGTAGATAGTCGTCCCGAATTAATTGAAATATACTATTTAACACAAGTTAAACATTGATAGTCCAACTCAGTTCTTTGTATTCGCCAGAGTACAATAGCAAGTGAATCCAGTTTCAACAGCACATAAACTATTATCTCTATAGGGCCACAACCGCTGTCCACCATAGCAGATTGAGATAGAAAATCACTTATTGAAACTATTGATTATTAGTACAAACTGGAAATTGATGGAATCTGGTCAGAAAAGATTCTCTAAGATTGGAAATTTTCAGATATAAAACAAAAAATATGTTACCTGTATTTTATGTTAATAAAATTCGGAGCTAATTTTGTCCTTTGACGCGCTGACTAATCATTTAAAACGTCACAATATAAATGCATTAACCTCGATTACGTGTTTAATCAAGTGGACAAAATCTGGGTTGTTCATGACAAGTGGATGTAGTGAAAAATTTAGTGTACTACGCCTGTTTATGTCAACTGATTTATGGAAATATTTAACCTTTCACTCCTCCATGAATTTTTATCGAGGTAGCCAATTATTCTAATACAGTTGACTGGCATTGTCCGATACGTAGGTGAATCGTTTCAACCGCATTTGGATCATTATTTATTGAATGCCTCTCATATTGCTGTAGTTTTAGTTGAGATAATGAGACTAAAATTATAGTATCTCTCAAAATATATGCAAATTCTGACTAATTAATGATTTTTTTAGAACACATAAATATAAAACGAAATTGCTATTTTTTTTAAAACTATAGACTCTTATGAAACTCATGAAAATAAATGTGAGAAAACATTCAAGATGGAGATTATAAATAGTATCATGCTACAAGTTATAAGTTTAGCAATAACTATTACAAAAAAATATAAATGGTTCGAAAAACAGATAATTTTAAAAACCCTGAATTAAAACACTCTTACTCATAAAAACTGTATGATTGATAACTTTCATTGTAGAAAGCAGGTATTGGGGATGTTTTCTTTATCACATATATATGTCACAAATTTTGATCAGATTGTGTATTTGTCAAGTATTAAAGCTGTCATACTTATAAAAGAAACGGAAGCAATGGTTTATCACAGTAATTCTACGTTTTACAAATTTTATGTTCTGTAAAAAAGATTATCCTTAACTGCAAAAATATTATATAACCACCGAATGAAAATATCCAATAACTTCTTTCGAGTTACCCATGATTCCGAAATTGCGTTCTTTATCTTTCGAAAATTCTTTTATAATGTTTTAATAATTTTTTTCAACCCGGGATTTTCTTGGCATACAGATAAACATGATAAATTAACAGTACTAACATTAACAGTATTAACATTAGAATTAATATTATTTTGTTACAATTGTGTATAAATTCAATTAAGCAGCTGAAAATGTTTAAATGAGAAATAATAGCAACCTGAAAACCGATACTCCAGTTTAGGAAAATTATTAATAAAACTACATGGAAACGTTTCTGAAAATCATTGACAGCAAATGAAACCTTGTTTTTATAAATTCTTCTTTAAATTTCGAAAATATATTAGTTTCTCGGGTTTCCAAAAATAAAGAACTCTTTTCTGAACCGTAGCTAACACAAAAAGGGTTACTGTATATTTACGAGAGTGGTTATATTATAACTTTCAAAGATTAAGAAAGAGTTGCCTTTTCTACAGTGTTGAAAAAGTAAGTACAGTGATAAACTTAAAAAGTCAAATAAAAAAATCAACTCAGATTTTCTTCTGATCCCTATTTTTTTTCTTGAAATTATCGTTGTGTCATACGTTGTCATAGCTTACAATTTTTAATGTTAAAACTATATTTTTATTAAACATTATTTTGTTGCTTCATTATTTTTAAAATCTATACCTATATTTATAATTCAATATTTAAAATGATTTCGCAAATTTATTCTACAATAAAGACTTATTTTGTTTTTCTAAATTGTTTAAGATTGATTAAAAAATTGAATCTGAAGGTGTTTTTAAACTTCTTGGGTTTGAAGAAACTACCATTCTTTATTTTTACTTCAAGGCATTTCATTTACTTTTTGAAAAAAGTTTCTCACAATATATGAACAGAACAACTAGTACACTGAAAGTTCAGAAAATCCGTATTGTACAGAAATTGTCATGCTCAATTCATAGCATTTGTACTTCAATTTGTATACAGGCATTATATCATATATAAAGTAAACATAAAATGAATGACTCCATAAACGTAAGATTTTGAACATTATAAAGTGTATAATATTTTATTGAACACAATAAATATTTTTTAATATTCGAATGAGATTTGAAACACCAATTTTAAATATTTTAAATAGCGTTTTAACATGCAATAAAACAAAACATTCTCAAATCTTAATCTCAGTTCTAATAAGTAATGGGAATAACACATTTATACATAGAATATTATAGATGAACAATTAAATGTCAAGAAATATAAACGAAGTCTGCACTGGAAAAAAGGTAAGTGATAATATATAGATATATTTTGCCTAAATATTAAAAAAAAAAAAACACTTATATGTCTTACGATTACATAATTCTATCTAAACATTTTTTTTTTTTTTTTTTTTTTTACAATGAATTTTTATTTAAATAATATTTTTTACTATATTTTGTTCAGCTTAACTTGGCTTGTATGTTTAAAGATGGAATTTTGTAATTGTTTCAGTCACTTCCTAATATGCTAGAATTATAAATATTGTGTACTCAGATATATTTCCCGTGCCAATACAATATTTTACTATTTATAGTATTTGCCTGTAGATAAAGAAATTAATTTGAATTCATTGTTCAGTTTAAATTCATATTTCACGACTCTCACCCAGATATGCCAACTGGCTATGAAACTGCTACAACGAAATATTTTTAGCACTAAAAAATAGAAAATGTAAATAAAAGAAATAGAGTAATTTTATATATTTACAAATACTCTTTTCTTTTATCTTTTAATAGTTTATTATTACTGAAATTATGATTGTACGTTGAGAAAACAACTTAGAAGTCCTGAATAGATTATTTAAATTATGCTTTCATTCTTTTCTGTCCCTGTAGTTAAAAATATAAACATAGAAAAATTCTAGTTCACGTTTTCTATCAAGCGTAAATCAATCAGTGGACTTTCAACAATCGGGGATCACGCCAAATTTAAGTACTCTACACCCAAAAAAAAGGAATTGATTAAAACTACAAAACATGTTTTGTTGAGTACATTTTGGTTGTTTTAGCAAAATTCAAGTAAAATTGTACCATTCTACTTGAATTAACAAAACATGTTTTGCTGACGAAACATTTTTTTTTTTTTTTTTTTTTTTTTGGAATTGCAAAAAATTGTTGATTCAAACAAAATTCAAAGTTTTGTTCGTTGAACAAAACTTTTTTCTGGGTGTAATGGAATTTTTTGCAACTGCATAAATTGTAGTCTTGAAATTAGGCGTGATTTTAAATATAAACATTCATTGCATATAAATGAGTGTTTAAAAAATAGTTTTACTTATTTATTTATTTTGCTCCAAAGCGCTTATATTTGAAAGAAATAATATTTGTCGCCTGAGAAGACAAGGAAGATATGTAGAGACGCTCAGAACCCAAATGGAGCGTGAAACTAGTCCACAATATTATTCTTCCTCAGAAAGGAAGTATTAGGGCACGATCATATCAATCTTGACATGTGCCAGACCTCCATAAAATACTATTCGCTATAGCTCACGGCTTCTTTGACAAGTGCGATATTTCTCTTAAGCGAATTTCTGAGTGAAATATTGGTAAGATCCGAAGTTTATTGTGTTTACTTAAATGTTGTTTATTTGCAGTAAAATAAATATTACACAAAGGAAATCTATCTGCAAACACCGCAATCCTTATGATCACCTTTCCCGTGGCAGGTGAAGGTTAAAGAATATGTCTTGTAAAGGCTTGCATTTAACTTGATTTTTCTGCATGTTATAGATGTTTATTGTACAAATAAAATTTTTATTAACAAAAATAATAAGTTTTAATGTTTTAAAAGACACTCTACATTTATGATTACTCAGTGATATTTGGATATTCATCGATAATCGAAATTATTAAGTTTCAATATCACTTTATAATAACTCATTGAGCTACAAAAAATAACGTAGATGGAAGATTTAGCAAGATAATTGTAGAGATAAACATTTTGATGTAACTTTATTAAAAATGTGCATTTATTTTACTCAAATACTTTTGTATTTTCTTGATATGATACTTTTCCTCGCAGGAGATGTACTGAAGCACAAACTAAAGGGTGTGTAAAATAGTTCCACAATATTTATCTCCCTTAGAAATTAAGTATTGGGAGACATTTATATCATGTTTGACATCCGCTAGGCTTCTATAAAATACTATTATTTTATAAATTACAATATTTCACGCTTCGTAAGTATGTGCGATATTTCTATTAAGCGAATTTTTGATTTAAATATTGATAGAATCCGAAGCTTTTGATATTTTCTTCTATTAAAGTAAGCATATTAAAATAAAAAAATAAAATATATAAAATATACACATCAATAAAAAATATTGCAATGTTTGATTGTCCTATTCATGTTTCAGATTAATGTTAATAATACATTCATTTAAGAATTTCAATGAAATATATATTTTTTAATCTTTCGTGTGTTATTTGTTATGTTTCGTTTATATATATTTTTTATTTTACTATATTTCCATGTTATGCTATAAATATCGAGTGGAATACTGGTAGCATCTGGAGTTAAGATCAATATTATACTTTATTTGATATATTCGTTTATTAATTTTGTAGTATGATGTTATTACGTTTTTCTATTGTAATACCAACATGGAGAGAATATTCGATAGCATCCGACGATGTTTATCTGAAGTAATAATAATGTTATTTAAAATGTCTCTCAAACTGTCCATTTCCAATTGTTAATGTTCTTGTTGCAATTTAAGATTATTACTAAGCAATATTTCTCATAAATTTCTTCACTAAATTAGATTTTCTTTTTATTTCATCGTACAGATTTTTCACTATAAACGGAAGAAAATAAATAATATTTACATTTGAAAACGAAAACACTATAAACTGGAAGTAAAAATTATGAGTGAAAAACATTTTCTTTTGTTTATATGGGTTTACGTATGATAATATTTTCATGAAAGATTGAGACATAAGCGTCTTCTACGGCTTGTAAATTACTTATAAATCATAACTTTGCTTATCGTTTCTACAGTTCAATAACTCTTATATCTCTACAAAATGTTTATCAAGAAAGCAAGTAGTAAGTCAATTTTTAGTTGCGACGATATTTCACTAAGAATCATAACTTTTTCTTCCCTCTTTCATGAAAAAGCTACAGCATAAAGAGTAAAGTTTCGTTTTTTTTATACAGATGCAGCTTCTTATAATCTAACTAAAAAATCTTACATTTGTATTTGATTTCAATACTTTATAGCTGGTAGAATGCTATTATATCCAGTTTCTTGCAAGATAATCGCCATATCAGGTACTGTACACTAAAAAATGTTCTTGTGAAAAGTAAAATTCACACTGTAAAAAAAAAATCCTGAGGTTACTAATTTCTTTTTAGTATATTTGTATTCCACAGATTTTTTTTTTTTTAGTAAACGGTATTATCAACCGGAATCGTTGCTAGCTGTTTTCAAGTAATTCTTACAGATTTTCTTGTAACTGAGTAAGAATACAAAAATGTTTTTAGTGATTGCAAAAATCAATGAGAAAAACTTAATGTTTTTTAGTAGATCGACACATTTTTTTTACAGTGCACTTGCAGCACAGTTGCAGGAATACTTCCGTAATTTGAAAAAATATATATATATATTCTGTTATTTGAGGAAATTTCTGTCTTTTGATTGGATAATTTAAGGAAATTTAGGTCTCAGATTTGCGAGGTTTCGTTGGTCAGAAAAAGGACATACGTAAAAATTTCGTATCTAAAACGTAAAAGTGCGGGCAGCGCTGTTGCCGGAACACATCTGTGATTTAACGAAATTGCAGCTTAAAATGTGGGATTTCATTTAATTTTTATGTTACATCGGTGAAGTTTCAGCATTTTTATGGAAGATGGGCAAAACAATCTGGAATTTTTCTTATTTTAAAACAATCTGAAATTCTTCTTATTTTAACAAAAATAGATCAACGAAAAAAACCCATTCAATTCATGATTTTTTTTACAGTGTACATCGGCGAGAAAAATTAGAGTTACAATTATAAGGAATCGTATAACTCTTATGTTTCGCAGCTAAAAACATGCAACTTGCACAATATCTGTAGTTTGTCACGCTTGGCGCATCTTTAAAATGCAGAATAACTTACTTATTTAGAAAATAAATACATAAATAAATAAGAATATAACAAATGTATTTTCTTTATTACTCAAATAAATTTCATGTTTTGCGACACTTGAAAATAAATCCATATAAATATATTTAGCAATTATTATTTTTCAACTAAAACTCAAATCTATATCCTGCACATTTCTAACATTGCTACAATATTGTTTATTAATTTGGAAACCTAAAAAATAATATTGAACAGAGTTTATTGTTTTCTTATATGTGAAATTTACGGTACACTGAATCTGTCATAAAACAATTGATTTTCTATTGTTAAATTTTAACAATCAACTTATAATTTATCATCATAGATTGAAAATTCTAAGTAATGGAAAAATAATGAGACTTATTTTCAAAATTTCTTTTTTTATTTGTTACTGTAACGTTTTATTTTCTTTCCGAAACAAAGTTTGTTTTCGTCATTCTCATTAATCTTTTTTTTTTCTTTTTTTACAATTATTGAAATCATCGTTAAAATAATTACAGTTACATTTTGAACAATTATTGGTATAGTATATAGTTCACAGTGATTTAGTACGTAAAGTTATTTACTGAGATTTCCCAAAGGAATTTTGATGAATTTTTTTTTTTATTTTTTTAAAACATTTTTTCATGTATTACATAAATTAATACGCTATACATAAAAAGCATGTTTCAGATCATAGTGTTTAAAATGTTCTACAAAAAAGTCGATGGGATATCCAGGGTGCATTATGTTATAACACAATTTTCATTTAGAAATATTGGCATAATTTAATCTCAGGGAAGTTTTACATATTCTACACTTAATCACATAATTTTTTTTTTAAGAACAATTATTAGGCCAAGATTTCTAATCAGAAAATGTGGTGTCAAACGATTTTGAAATTCTAAGGATTGTACACAGCTTGAATACTCTAATTCCGTGCAAATAAACAACTTTTATATTTGCTATTGCACCAGCATAAGCCTTATAGCACTGTGATCTGAATGTCACCAAAATCTCAAAGCACAGTGGCCTAAATGCAAATTTTATTGTCCCGTGATATATAAAATTACACTGTTAAAAATAAACCCGTCAATTCACGGTAAAACTACTGGCAGTAAAGTTGCCGGACTTTTTCCGTTCCGTTAGTACATTTTCCGTATAAAGGAAGGGAAAACTCCGTTTGAATAATCGGTAAGTTTCCGTTATAAATAAACTCGGTTTTAAAAAATGTCACCTCTATTTGTGCTGCCATATGTTGTTTATTACGGGAGTATTTAATATTTGATATAATGCAATAACATTTTCTGCCCGTTCTGAGGCTCGACCTGGGAACGTTAATGGTTTGAGTCGAGTGCTTTACCGTAAGACCAGCGGGTCCTTGCTAGAGTAAGAGTAAGGAAACGATGATAGGGGATTTCTTCAAATCGCAGCTTGGGACTTAAACAATTTGGGGTTTAGAAAACTGGTAATTTTGAAGTTAATTGCGGGGATATTTCGTAATTGGATGATGGTTGAAAACAATAGTATTAATAGAGGATAAAAACATGAATTATATATATTCTTAATTTGATTGTTAGATGTAAAATATAAATATTATATTTTGAATTAAATTTGATAATTTTTTTTTGCTTTTTTGCGAAAATCGATTTTTAATCAACTATTATGTATTTTTTAAATGTGTTCGTTTAGAATATATTTTCAGTGTGAGTGTTTTTTATAACTTTAAAAAATAAATTGCAAATAATTTTAAAGGAATGAGTTTAATTCGAAAGCATTATATTTGTTTGTTGCTTTTTTAAATAGAATCGATTTTTTTCACTTAATTTAGCTATTTTATATATATATATATTAATCTGTTTAATCAGAATATATTTTAAGTGCGAATACTTTTTTTATAACTTTAAAAAATGAATTGCAAATAATATTAAAAGAATGGAAAGAATTAATTTTTGCTTTTTTTAAATTCGAAAGCACTATTTTCTTGTTGTTTATTTAAATAAACTCGAAATTTTAATTTATGGAATTTTTAGTTTTTCTGTGCAGCAACATGTCAGTTTTTGAAACATTGAAAATAAACATGCAGCAGATAACGGAATATCTCCGTTGGCTGCTTTCTTATATGAGGAAATGTTCTGATTTTAACTGAAAATGCCCTTTTGTCATGAAAACGGACTTTTTCTGTAAAATTCAGGAAAAAAATACTCGTGAATTTCAGATTATTTTTAACAGTATAATGTAAAAAAAAAAAATCCGTCAATTTACGGAAAAAGGACTGGCAGCAGAGTTGCCTTAATGTTTCTGTTTTTTGAGGAATGTTCCGTCTTTGTAGTCCATGAATGGAGCGATACAGTCGCGAAGGAGTTTAAGCGCATGTGTGGCGATCAAAAATACTGCAATCCCATTGGATGATAGATTTTTACATTGATAATTCCGTATTTGAAACTCTGTAATCTTAAAAGTCTAAAAAGTGTACAATTTAGGGATACAGTTTATGCACTTTTTGTGCACAATTCAGTTTGCAGTTTTTATGCATAAGTAGAGATGCCAAATACGCTCGGATTTCTAACTTTTTCTAGCTGTGTAGAAACACATATACGGGAGAGATTCCATTTTTTAACAAAACGGAAACTTTCTGATAAAAATTCACGAAAGACAACCTGTCAATAAACGAAATTTTTTAACAGTGTAGTCTTAGCCACATTATTGTGCGGCGACATCTCCCATTCTTTGACAAGATGCAAGTGACTCAAAAATTGGCCGCGGTGAATTGAAAGTTAAATGGGAAAGGGCACTCACTCGAGAATCCTAATGTAACCATGCACCTTTTTATTAAATAATTGTATATTCAAATTTATTGGATAAATTCTAAAGAGCAAATATAACTCTCACATACTGAATTCAACAATTTATACTTGTTTTTATTAACATAAAAAAAAATTATAGATAACTAAATTGACAAGTGTCGAGAAAATGTTGCCCCGAGCAGTGGTCGAGCAACATTTTTGCGATACATTTAAGTGGTTAATCCTTGTAAACTTTCTGTAAAGTGGTTAATCACCGTTGTTACTGTGACCATTTGTGACGCCACATATTGGCGTTATTTCTACTGTATGTAGAATTGGTTTAATTTATTCCAGTTAGAAATAATAATATTATCATCTTATTGATTACCTTTTATGTGTGTAGAATTTTAAAACCACAGAAGGGAATATGCATAGCAATATGCATATATATTGTAGTTTTTCTTAAATTTATGGAAATGACAGACAGAAATAACGTAGAAAACACCGTTTTAATACAGAACAAATCTAAATTATATTAGTCTGTCATACTTACAGACCTTAAATTGTGAAAAAGAATAAGGTTTTCTGTAACTTCCAGTTTTCTATTTACCACGGCTCTGTTTGATCGTTCTTCTACACAACAAAAACAGAGGATTTCCTTGGGAAAACCGATTACGTATTCTGAAATAAAAATTTATACTAAAAGGACAATAAGAAATAATTTTGGAAGTATCTGCTTGCTAAAAAAATACATAAATATGAATCACCATTAACTATTGCCTAACTTCAAATACATTCGTGAACCCATAAATAAACCATCAAATCATATTATTTTTCCCGTTTTTAAACTTTGTTTCATGTTAAAATCATAGAAGTGAATATGTTGTTTATAAAGTAGATGCATTAGAATCAAAGAATTAATTTAAAATGCACTCCTTTTACAGCGAAGTAATTTTAACAGTATTTTCCTGTCACCATTGCAAAGAATAATTGAAAGAAAATATTTTTCTTTAAGTTATAAAGACAATTAAAACAGTTCTATTTTTATCAGTCTGACAAAAAAGAAAAGAATCACTTTGAAAGACCTATAATATAAGGAGCAATCAAATGAAAATGAGCCAGATGCCGTATAGTATAATAGAACATATTTTACCTCAAAAGTAATCTCTAAAATTGTGTATACATTTATTCCACTGAGAGACAATACGATCAATCCTATTCTTAAAAAACTTTGTGTGCTGTCTATCGAACCAGTTCATTATCTAGTCACATACATCTTAGTTTAATTCAAAACGATATCCATGAATGTCTTTCTTCATAGTGATTCGTCGATTTCTCTGTATGAGATCATCAACCTTAGCAATAACAGATGGACTGATGACACGATGTTCCTATTATAGGCGAGCATCATATTTCAGAGACACACGCCCTTCGCGGGATCTTTTGGGCCATTCCAGTACACTCAAACATGACATATTTTATTCGCCGTAAACAGCAGACATGTGGCGATGGATTTCCTGTTTTCCTACTCTTTCCGCAGTCAAAAATCGCACCACATTTCCCTATTCTTCTTTACTTGTCTCCATCACTGATGCTGAATTGACAAACAGATGTTACCTCAATTCCAGCTCAATGTACTTACGACCCGTGGGTAAGCTTACTTCAAACTCTTCTTTTGTAAGTCACCACCAGATGTCTGTTCAGTAATCCAATTCCAGTGGTACTAACATGAGGGCCGTGAGAGTTACGCATGATGGTTCATTTTCATTTGGCTGCCCATCATATATTCTGAAATTCAAGTGAATCCTACAAAAATAATAAGAAACATTTGTAAAAGTTACTACACGCTAACATAATAATATATATAAAACTGAAATTGCATCAAGTACTACCTGATTTGAAATACATACGTAAACGCATAAATAGACCGACAGGAACATATTATTTACCTTCATGCTTGGATAAGCTATGGACAATATGAAATCATTCCAGATAGTTCAAACAATTGAATCAGATATGTTTCGTACCTTAATTACTGATTATTCTGAAAAATATCCATATACTGATAAATGCCTGATTATTCGTACCTTAAAGATATAGTTAAAGCGTCTCATTTAAATCATTCTTCCTCTTGGCAAAATTAAAACATTCTCTTTGCAAGACTTATTAGGTATTCATAAATTGAAATTAATCCTAAAAACATAAAAACAGAATAAGAAAAAATTGTGAAAGTTAGTGAACGTCGATTTCATCCTACTGTTTGCCATATTAAATACTCATACGAAAACAATACAAGTTAATATTTTACATATTTTATTTTCAGAATAATGTCACTATATATGTTTAGAAGACAGCGCTTAATACTTCAGTAAATATTAATTTTTTACAAAGGATAAGAATTTACAAAGAATAAAAAGAAAAATAGTTTATTTTTCTGTACATTAAATATATATTTAAAGCAGTTCTGTTTAACCATTCTTCCCCAACATACTAAAACAGATCATTCCCTTTACAAGAAGAATTAGGTATTCAGAAACTCAAATGACTCCTAAAAAGAGAAGAAAAATATTTGTGAAAGTTGCTATGCGCTAAAATAAAATATATAAAACTGAAACAGCAGCAACTGCTGTCTGATTACAAACACATACGTGAACCCATCGATGGAATGGCACAAATATATTAATTCCCTTCATGGTGGTATAAGCTTTGAACAAGGTAGTACTATTCAAGATATTTGAAAGATCAAAAAGAGATGTGGAACTTCGTTATAACTTCTTTAACCGTTATTGGAGCTATTTTTTAAAACATGAAGTCTTATTTCTGTCCTATTTCTGGAAAATGAATTTCGTTCACGTCAGTAAAAAAAGCAGATAAACGAAAAATATGTTTTTATTCTTTCAAAAAATAATGTGAAAAAAATACATAAAATCAAAGAGTTTATTTTCTTTGCGAAAAAGCAAATGTTACATCTCACTTAATAAACGTATTTCGATCTGTCTGTTGCATCGGCACAATTTTTCTGCTGTTAGAAAAAGTATAATATTCATATAGATTATTATATCTTCTTTGTAACTTCTTTACCCATTATTTGATTTATTTTTCCAAACATGATATTTTATTTCCGTGTTATTTCGGGGAAATACATTTTGTTCGCGTCAATAAAAAAAGATGTAGATGAAAAATATATTTTCATTCTTTCAAATCAAAGAGTTTATTATCTTTACGAAAATACAAATGTATGACGTCTCAAGCAATAACAAATATTTCGTACTGTCTTCTGCATCAGTAAAAAACAATTCTCCAGCTAGAAAAACTATAATAATCATATGTTCTAAATTCTTATGATGTTCGAATCAAAGAACAGATTTCAGTGGCTATGAGTTTTTATATTTTAGTCATTCAGATTTTTTTTAAATCCACGCCTTAAAAGAGAACTTAATTTAATAATATTTAGAAAAAATAAATAAAGAAGAAAATTACGTTTTACTGTACTATCGAGGAATATTCAAGTACTAAGTTATTTTCTTTATCCTTCTTCGGTGTGACAAAAACACAGAATAACTAGGCAAAAACGATTATATACTTTTAAAATCAAATGAATCCTCAAAAAAGACAATAAGAAAAATTTGTGAAAGTTACTGAATGCTAAAGTGAACTGTATAAAACTGAAACACCATCATTTTAGACTGTAACTTCGAATGGATACGTGTGCACATCAATACAAAGCAAAAACGTATTATTTCTTTTCACGGTGGAATACACATTGGACAAGGTAATATCATTCATGATAGTTGAAATATCAAAATGAAATGTGGAACTTCTTTGTAAATTCTTTAACCATTATTGGAGATATTTTTATAAAACATGAGGTTTATTTCCATATATGTTTGAGAAACAATTTATGTTCTCGTGATTAAAAAAAGAGATGAATGAAAATATGTTTTCATTCTTTCAGAAAATAATGTGAAAAGAAAACATAAATTGAAATGAAACAGTTTATATGTTCTTTGCGAAAATGCGGGTGTATAACGTAATAAAATAATTTCATACTGCCTACTACATCAGCTTAAATTTATCTAGTTAGACATTAATACAAATTCTATGGATAGTTATGTTCTAAATTCTTACAATGTTCGAATCAAAGAAAATATTTCATTGATTCTGAAATTTTTGTATTTGAGTGATTAAGATAATGTGAAAAACCCCGCATTAAATGAGAGGTTAATTTAAAAATATTATTCTCTCCCTATGAAAATGAAACAAACAGAAGAAAATTACTTTTTACCATACTTCCAATACAACATTCAAATTGATTATTTTCTTTATCATTCTTCCGTATCAGAAAAACGGCAGAATCACTTGTAGAATCTGATTATATATTCTGCAAATCAAATGAATCCTAAAAAGAAAATAATAAATGTTTCTGAAACTTACTGCACGCTAAAATAATATATATAAAACTGAAACATCATGATTTTTGCATCTGTGTTCAAATACACATGTGAGCCATCAATTCAAGGGCAAGAACATATTCTTCCCCTTCATGGTGGAATACCCATTGGACAAGATAATATCATTCAAGATAGCTTATACATCAAAATTAGGTGTGGTACTTCTTTGTAGCTTCTTTAACAATGATTAAGCTATTTTTTAAAACATTATGTTTTACTTCCGTGCTATTTCTGAGAAATGCATTTTGTTCGTGTCAGTACAAAAAGAGATAAATAAAAAATATTTTTTCATTTTTTAAAGAAAATAATGTGACAAAGAAAACATAAATTGAAATGAAACAGTTTATATGTTCTTTGCTAAAATGAGGGTGTATAACGTAATAAAAGTATTTCATACTGCAAACTGCATCAGCATAAATTTCTCCAGTTAGACATTAATACTAATTCTATAGATAATTATGCTCTAAATTATTACAACGTTTGAATCAAAGAAAATATTTCATTTATTGTGAAATTTTTGTATTTGAGTTATTAAGATAATGTGAAAAAGCTCGCATTAAAGGAGAGATTAATTTAAATATATTTTTCTCTCCCTATGAAAATGACACAAACAGAAGAAAATTACTTTTTACCGTACTTTCAATAAAACATTCAAATTGATTATTTCCTTTATCATTCTTCTGTATTACAAAAGCAAAAGAATCACTTGTAAAATCTTATTATATATTCTGCAAATCAAATGAACCGTAAAAATAAAATAAGAAACATTTGTAAAACTTACTGCACGCTAAAATAAAATATATAAAACTGAAACACCATGAATTTTGCATCTGAGTTCAAATACATATGTGAGCCATCAATTCAACGGCAAGAACATATTATTTCCCTTCATGGTGAAGTGTCAGTACAAAAATAGATAAATAAAAAATATATTTTCATATTTTAAGAAAATAATGTGACAAAGAAAACATAAATTGAAATGAAACATTTTATATGTTCTTTGCTAAAATACGGGTGTATAACGTAATAAAAGTATTTTATACTGCATACTGCATCAGCATAAATTTCTCCAGTTAGACATTAATACTAATTCTATAGCCCGTAAGGCATGGTGACATCACGGCGACGTCACTGTGAAGTCACACTGTGACTTTGAGACAGTCGTCGTGACGTCACGTGACGTCGATGTGAAGTCACTGTGACGTAAATGCGAGGTCGTTATGGCCGTTTTCAAGGCTTTCTGTGACCTCACAATGTGACTACTTTGTGAAGTCACCGTGCGACTTCAATGTGAAAAATGTGACGAATCTGCATCGGATAGGGTGACCAGATTTTACACGAATCCTATACGGATTGTTCGGATCAAATTTTTTTATGGTTTAGGTTTGTGACGTTTGTGACGACACTGCACCGGGTCGGGTGACCAGATTTTACCCGAATACAATCCAGAAACTTCGGATCTTTTTGGATTTGTTTGGCTACAGAATAGATTTGGATTAGTTGCCGTGTGACCTGATTTTCGTGAACCCGATCTGACCCGAGTCGGGTATAATGTTTTTATTGCAAGTCTTGTTCAGAATAGCATCTTGCATACGACCAAGTAACCAGATTTTATCAGAAATTGTGTTACGATACAATTTCTGATGTCGGCTCGGATCTAGAGTCATGCACGAATCCGGTTATATACTTCTTGAACATGATTGAATGTCTACTTGAACATGAATGATGGTTGACTGAAACTATATTTACATTCAACCCGTAATCTTACCCTAACCCAACAACAACAACAACAAAAATTCTGTAGGCCCACAACCCGACCGAACCTGATAAATGATTTCGCATAGATTCGGATAACAAGATTTCACCAAATACGGATAAGATCGACGATAAGGATTGGATCGGCAATCATTTTTTTTTTATGCAACTCGTATTCAAATTAAAACTTTGCATCTGATTGGGAAACCGGCTAATGTAGCCGTTAAACAAGAAAATTATAAATGTAAAAAACGCATACTAATATAAAAATAATAGATGAATCCATTAAAAATTATAATAAAATTAAATATTTTAATAATATGAAATTCTATTGTGCAAATAACCACTTTTAAAAATAACTTCGACTTCCATTTGTTTTATGTAACCACCAAAAATGTTGACAATAATTAAAACTATGCTATTTTGCTTTTAAGTATTGAAGTTTTTAAATGTGTATACTTTGCCATATTTCCCCTCGTTCAGTATCACGAAACTTTCTGACACATTTATGAACAGATTTTTAAACACTTGGCACTTGCATGCCTGATTATTAAAGCGATTTGGAATGAATAGCGTTTTCCATTTTTAGATAAATGAAATGCTTAAGAGCAATTTTGGTCACGTTTTTTCCGTTTCTGACGCTGCGCGTCGGAAATTCGGTTCAAAACACCGACTTTGATAGTGTTTTCTGAAACATATTTTGTCAAAAATGGAAAATGCCATTCTATTACATATATTCTGAATAAGAACACCTGCCAATTTCATGTGTTTCCGAATAAAAATGAATTCAGAAATTAGTTATTTTGGATTTGATTACAAATTTAATGAAAATAAAAGTATAGATTTTTAAATAAGCATTGTGAAAAATTTATATTAGGAATCCATTTAAATAATAGATCTACCTATTGTGCGATATTATTAAATAATAAACATTGTATCAAGCAATAAAACATTTTTCGAAGCAAATGAAATTTAAAACTTCGGATCATAAACGCAAAGAAAAAAAAATATTTTTTTTTTCTTTACAAATTATTTTATTTATAGTTTTCGATAGAATACTATATGCAGAGCTTAAATATCAATTTTTACTATAGAAAGAATTCGATAACATAACTGGAAAAATTACCTTAACTGAATAGCTATTTATTGTTTCATCAATATTCATTATTTTTGTGCACCTAATATTGACATATCTTGACAATTAAATTTGTAATGAGTTAAATTGTCGCAATTATTTCAAATATAACAGAAAATTATTTCTCAAAACCTCCACTAGCTAAGAAATTTTCAAATTGTAAATCAAATATTAACAGTTTTAAAAATTGCAATGTTTTTAATTACAATGAATAACTATGAAAATTGAACTGAGAAACGTAAAATATAAATACATTCCTCGTTATAAATAACACTTTACATTTAGAATATATATTGTTAGTAAATACTTTAAGCTGTTTTCCAAACTCTCTATTTAAAACGATTTAAAACATTAAAGATAACATTTTATACAAGTGATTAAAAAAAAAAAGATTTAAACATCTTAACATTTAAATAATGCACTATTAATGTACCATTACTAAATATGCACTATTAACAAACTGCGAAGACATAAAAGTTACCTGCTAATCTATAAGTAAAACCACCAGTTCTACACTGTTAAAAATTTGCAGCAAACTGTCCAGTCATTTGACCGTTTTTGTAGAAAACGGTTACATAACCGTAATTTAACTCTATTCTGAGCATAATAGGGGCAATAATATGGTTAGAACAGCGCTAAATTACGGTTAGGTAACCGTTTTCTATAAAAACGGTCAAATGACTGGACAGTTTGCTGCAAATTTTTAACAGTGTAGGGATTAAGTTTTAATGGTCGTTGACTGCTTCCTTTTCATTGAAAAATGAGACTCAAATCCACTGCTTTAATTTTCAAAGTGTCCAGCTTAGGTGTGTTCATAGATCTGAGATATCAAGTATCACGCAGACCTTAATAACGCTCCCAGCTAGACATAAGGATAGGTTAAAATGGATGATTCACTTTAAAACGTTAATTTACTTTCACGGTATAAATTCCACAATATACTTCCACAAACTTAAAAGAACACCACACACTCTAATCCGCCGATTAAAATAATCGTCTGTCCTCAACATCTGCGATCATGATCTGCGCAGTAATGTTTACCACAAAGTAACATCTAGCAGGTGTTTCCAGAAAAAGAATAGAAAGAAAACAGTTAAATAAAGACATTTCAAATGCTTTATAGTTTATATGGCTGACAAATAACTTCTAATAAAACTATAATATTCTGTTTTTATATGAGAGAGTTTAATATTCTTGGAAATAAGCAGTGAAAATTTAAATTTTTATATATTTTTTAATCAGTTGCATTTGTTTTAGGCGTCCAAAGTAAACATAAATTTTAAATAAAAATGGATTTAATAGTCTTTATAAAATAATTGCGACATAAATATAAATACTATTCTGCAATCAGATTTCCTAAATACGATTTTTTCATTTTTTACACTCTATTGAAAAGAGCAATATATTTAACAGAGGTGATATCTTATTAAGCACTGACCAGTTTTGGAATAAATTGCTATAGGAATGACATATACTTTATGACATATTTTTAATTCGTTTTTGTTCGGAAACGCATGAAATTGGCTTTTGTTTTTATTCAGAAACTCTGTAATTGAAAGACGTTTTCCAGTTTTTAGTAAAATCAGAAGATCTTTCAGAAAAGAATGTCAAAGTCAGCGTTTTGAACCAAATACCCGACGTAACAGGGAAAGAAAAGAGAAAAACCAATCGTCACGTGACACGAATTGCTTATAACTCGATAAGTAATTTATTTATCAAAAAATGGAAAACTCATTTCGATTCCAAATTGCTTCCATAGTCAGTCCTGCCCATTTTATGCCTTTGCGTTTAAAAATGAGTCAGAAATTATGTCAGAAAGCTTCACGTTGTGGAGCAGGTCAGTTGAGAACCACATTAAATATTCAGTACAAGAAAAATCTTGAACACGTTCGACGGTCACCCCGAGCACCCCCGATGTCGAACTCGCAAAAATGGTGTCCTCACTTTTTAAACAGAAAGCTGATGATTGGGTTGAGTGGCCCCTCAAAATAATAAGAGATTGGAGATTTTTAAAATATTTTTAGTATCACAAAATTAGCAAATGAGTTCTATGCGGTGGTAGGAAAAAAAATTAAATGTTTGTATTTAAAATGCTAACAAATCTCTAAATCGCTAACAGTTTTATTAGAATGGGAGATCTATTTCTGAATTACTTTCCGCCAAAACTTTCCTACGTTACTAAATTTCTATTTAAGGATCTTTACATCTGTATTATATAGTATATTTTGTTAAATTTCATGAAAATGGCAATGAAAATTGTAAAAAAATATCTGCCTCATATATGTAGACAAATATTTATTTATTATTTTATTTTGGAAATACAATATATTTAAATAATGTGTGACAATGTTTTTATTAATGATTTAGGTACATGACATAATTCAATTCTATATTTTATGAGTTTTTTTCCAAATTCTCTCTCCGATCACACCGTGAAGTCACAGAGTGTTGGCATTTTGGTCATAGGTTTTACGTGACTTATGTGACTTGCAGTGACGTCATTGCAACGTCACAAAAATTTTTAAAGCTGTCAAAAAGTAATTTTCTTCATGCCATAAGATGTTCTAAAGTTTATTTTAAGTTTTCTTTAGATCTTCAAGACGTTCACATTTTGATCACAGTGTGAGGTTACAAAGTGGTGTCATTTTGGTCACAGATGTGACGTGACGTACGTGACTCACAGTAACGTCACTGTGACTGTGCATGCTATGCGGGAGTTAATTATGCTCTAAATTCTTACAATGTTTGAATCAAAGAAAATATTTCATTTATTGTGAAATTTTTGTATTTGAGTGATTAAGATAATGTGAAAAACCCCTCTTTAAAGGAGGGGATAATTTAAAAATATTTTTCTCTCCCTATGAAAATCAAACAAACAGAAGAAAATTACGTTTTACCGTACTTCCAGAAAAACATTCAAATTGATTATTTCCTTTATCATTCTTCCGTATCAGAAAAGCAGTAGAATCACTTGTAGAATATGATTCTGCAAATCAAATGAATCCTAAAATGAAAATAAGAAATATTTTTGAAAGTTACTGCTCGCTAAAATAAAATATATAAAACTGAAACCTCATGATTTTTGCATCTGAGTTCAAATACATATGTGAGCCATCAATACAATGGCAAGAACATATTCTTTCCCTTCATGGTGGAATAGACATTGGACAAGGTAATATCATTTAAGATAGCTTATACATCAGAATCAGATGTGGGACTTCTTTGTAACTTCTTTAACCATGATTAAAGCTATTTTTTAAAACATTATGTTTTACTTCCGTTCTATTTCTGAGAAACGCATTTTGTTCGTGTCAGTACAAATATAGAAAAATACAAAATATATTTTCAATTTTATGAAAATAATGTGAAAAATAATATCATAAAGTAAAATCAAAGTGTTTATTCTCTTTGATAAAATGCGGGTATATAACGTAATAAAATTATTTCATATTACCTACTGTCTCAGCATAAATTTCTCCAGTTAGACATCTATACTAATTAAATTTATAATTATGTACTAAATTCTTACAATGTTCGAATCAAGGAAAATATTTCATTGTTTGTGAAATTTTTATATTTGATTGATTGAGATAATGTGAAGAACCCCGCTTTAAAAAGAGATTAATTTTAAAATATTTTTCTCTCCTTATGAAAATGAAACAAACAGAAGAAAATTACGTTTTCCCGTACTTTCAATAAAACATTCAAATTGATTATTTCATTTATCATTCTTCTGTATTACAAAGCAAAAGAATCACTTGTAAATTTTTATTATTATATATTCTGCAAATCAAATGAACTCTAAAAAGAAAATAAGAAATATTTGTAAAACTTACTGCACGCTAAAATAAAATATATAAAACTGAAACACCATGATTTTTGCATCTGAGTTCAAATACACATGAAGAGCCATCCATACAATGGCGAAACCATATTCTTTTCCTTCAAGGTGGAATACACATTGGACAAGGTAATATCATTCAAGATAGCTTAAACATCAATATCAGATCTTTGTAACTTCTTTAACCATGATTGAAGCTATTTTTTAAAACATTATGTTTTATTTCCGTGCTATTTCTGAGAAACACATTTTGTTTCTGTTAGTACAAAAATAGATAAATATATATATTTTTTTCATTTTCTAAGAAAATAATATGAAAAAGAATATAATAAAGTAAAATCAAATAGTTTATTCTCATTGCGGAAATGCAAATGCAATTCGACTGACGTAATGAAAATATTCCACACTGCCCACTGCATCAGCATACTTGACCTCCAGTTAGAGAAATTATATTTCTATTGAATATTATGTACTTCTTTTTAATTGCTAAAAGGTGTAAAATAAAAAGATTATAAACAGTAAAAAAGGCTTTATTAGATTGTTGATATATGTTTCGGCTCAAACTGAGCCATTTTCAAAAGAAATAAAAATATTCTATATATGCGCGGTTTATGAAGTTATTTGAAAAAGTAAAATAATTTTCTCCTGAAATTTATACTATCAATCCATTATAATAGAAATCCTAGAGATTGCCACACACGTAAAAATACAATATGTAACGCTGCGGAATCGTTTAATTTACCAAAATTCTCGCTCGAGTTACTGTATGGTTGCAAATATGGAAATAAACATCCAAGTAAAAAATAAAAATAACGTGCTTAATTTAAAAAAAGAACGTGAAAAATTAAATGATTGCGTTTCAAATAACTTCATAGACCATGCATTTATCGAATTTTTTTGTTTGTTTAGATAATGGATCAGCTTGAACTGAAACGTTAGGGTGGAGTGAAAAAACGAAAGTTGGAATTTCGATTTCGGATAGCAACGAAAAGTTCCCTTTTAGTACCTATAATATATGGGCGAAATCTCATGAATTTTAAAAAAATTCTTGAGGGCTCTACTAGGGCTTTTAAATTTTCATTGTTTCACAAAATATGTTCTTACTATAAATTGTACATTTACAGTGTCTGTTGGTAATCTCGTTTGACATTTTTATAGTTAAACTATTTAGCGTAACTTTCTTTATCATTTCGAAACCTTAAGTCTTTATTTTAAAAATTTTTAACTTTTCATTGAGTTTACTACAATGTCAAAGTTCTTTTTTTTTCATTTTTAGTGTCAAAATGAGTGCGAGTGGAGGCAAACCTAAGTTTACCATCACCAGAAGTGCAGTGGAATGTCCCATATTTGGTGCCCCTTCAAAATTAAATGAAGCTATTTTGAAAATTATAGCATGCGTTATAAAATGTTACTTATACACAAGACAAGAATTAAAACACATCAGGAATGGAAAGATTCATCAAAGTCAGAAATAATTCAAATCGTAAGAGGAAAGATCGAATAAATTTGGAAGATAGCATCAATTTCTAAAGTTTCCCAGAGGCGTATTGATTAAATGATAGACAACACTTTTTCTGAATACCAGAACCTTATTCGATTCCCCGAATCAAAAAGAAATGATAATTACATGAAGAATATTCAGTCTGAAGCTGTAAGTAAGCTTCTAGACATTTTGTGTCCAAAAGCAAGCCATTTCCTTAGTGTAACTGCGAAAAATCAAAGAAGATGCCTTAGGAAGAACAGGAATTTCTTCTTGACCAAATGTCAACAAGAAAGGTGGTTATTGGCATCTCGATAAAACAGAGACAAATAAATTGAGAAAAAGAGAAGACAGGAAAATAAAAGACTCGATGAGAGCTAAAAGGCAAGTATAAAATCTGCAGGTAATCAGAACAGTACAGTTTTTATGTATTCTGACAGTGGTGATGAAGAAAGAAGTAGTAGCTCCTGATCAGGTTGTGAAGAATTAATATCCGTATCACAAGCATCTACTTCTAAAGAAGTCACAATGACAAATGAGACGACATCTACCTACTGTTTCAAGGGTCACTTATCAGTACGGGGTGTCTGATAGATGAGTGGCAGCAATAGCGTCTGCAACTCTACAACATGTTTTCATTGTAACAGAAAATGATTTATCAAATATAATTGGCGAAAATAAAGTACGCATAAAAATAAAGAATACTAGAGAATGTGATAAAAATGATGATCTGAAAGCTTTGAAAGCAGGTATCGAAAGTACATATTTTGATGAAAGTGAAGATAAAACACTACATCAAAAGAAAAGGGGAGATAGATTACATCGAAATACAATAAATTAAAAACATGTATATCTGATTGAAGAGAGAAATACAATGTATCTAGGACACATTACAAAACTTTCTGGATCAGGAAAGCATATTGCAGAAAGCATTTTAAAATGCTGCACTTAAAACAACTTATACCTTGACAAACTTTTGGCTATAGGTTGTGACGGAACAGCTGTAAACACTGGGAGAAAGAATGGTGCTATTAGATTTTTTTAAACAATGATTATTCATCTCTTGCAATGGTTAATACGCAAAGTCCATGCAAACAAATAGCAAATTGCATCATTTATTTTCTGAATTTTATGGACAAACTACAGATCCACGAGCCTTTTCTGGACTTTTCGGAAAATCGTTGGATCAACATGAACAACATCCTGTTGAGGAATTAAAAATCTGTTCTTATCTCCCAGAAATGAATTCTCGAGAGTTAAGTACTGAACAAAATTATTTTTACGACATGTGTCAAGCAGTTTCTTTTGGCCAATGCTTTTTAAAGATGGCAAGTCATAATCCAGGAAAAATGTCTCACTCTAGATGGATGACAGCTGCATTCGAGAACTAGGATTCAGAAGAATATTGATGGCAAGAAAAATGGAATGTTCAACAATAAAGCAGTTTCAAATTCCAATATTGAACTTCAGTGCTACAGGCTATATTGACATAATTGACTGTCAAGAACGTAAATTGCATAAGCCTTATTCTCAATAGCGTATCAACAGAGAAACTGAAAGTTCTCATAAATAGATCGAAAGTCCCATCTTTTCAATTCACCAAGATTCCCTGTCATATGCAAGCATTCGAAAAACGCATGGAAGTATTTTCTGCAGCACCATTAGCAGTTGTAGGATCAGAAGCAAGAGACGGATATATACGATTGAAAATCAAATCACGAAGGATAATGCCACGTTTTGAAACCAAAAACTAATATAAATTAGTGTGAAATGTCATATTGTTTTACAGTACTTCGTATATATTCTTTTTATTTTGTATTCCTATATATTCAGAAAACTGTCTTTCCTATATATTCAAAGAACTATCTTTCACGTATATTTAAAAAATAAAAGCGAATTGTATACCTATTTATTGTGCTTTTTCTTTATCTTCTTTGCAAACAATTCACATTTTTGGATCACCTTTACCGTTTAAGGTGTCAAAACATGACAACATTTGGATTGATCACAAGTAATATTTTAATCAGTCATGTTTTGTGGGTTGTTTTACTGAAATAAAAAAAAACTCTTGAAAAAAATAATAATTTACATTACATAGTGCAATCTTCGTTTTTCACGTATAAAGGGAATAACCTTTAAGAGCTGGTAGAGCCCTAAAGATGAATTCCGCATGAAATTAAAATTTAATCTAATATTTCGTGTGCCAAAAACACGTTTTGAGGCTTATCAGTAGAAAAGATTCCAAAAAATATTTTGAGGGTCATTTACGCTCCACCCTATGAAACATATGTCAACAGTGTAATAAAACATATTTCAATGTTTATAATCTTTTTATTTTACACCTTTTAGCAATTAAAAAGAAGTATATAATATAAGGTCTCATGATTTTTTCTATGAATATTATGTTTTAAATTCTTTTCATGCTCAATCAAATAATAGATTTCATTGACTATGGAATTTTTATATTTCCGTCACTGAGACAATTTTAACCCCCCCCCCTCTTAAAAGACAGCTTAATTTAATAATATTTTCTGTCTCTTTGAAGAATAATAAATAGAAGAAAATTCGTTTTATTGTACTTTGAAGAAACACTGAAAGTGGGTCTTCCATATTTCAAAAACAAACGAATCACATTTAAAAAATGATTATATATTCTGAAAATCAAATGAATCCTAAAAAGACAATAAGATATATTTGTGAAAGTTGCTGTATGCTAAAAATATATATATAAATCTAAAACACCATCAATTTGGTACCTGACTTCAAATACATACGAGTGCCCATCAATACAACGGCAAAAACGTATTATTTCCCTTCATGGTGGAATACACATTGGACAAGGTAATATCATTCAAGATAACTGAAACATCAAAATCAGATGTTGTGCTTCTTTGTAACTTATTTAACCATTATTGGAGCAATTTTTTTAAACACCATGTTTTATTTTTAATCTACTTCTCTGTGATGCTTTGTGCTCACATGAGTAGGAAAGATAAGTGAAAAATGCCGCTTCTGTATTTCATAGTATAATGTAAACAAAAATCGCAAAATAGGATTTTTTTTTGTCCGAAAACGAAAATTAATATTTTGCATGATATGAGAAATAAGTACAATATTTTTTAATTTATTTTTCCAGTAAATTCATCATAGCCTAAAGTTTTGTAGACACATATATTTATACTATTTTTTGGAAACTATTCTACTATCGCTTAACAATGCACATTGTACTAAAGAATCATTTTATTTGTAGTAAAAGAAATAGTTTTCTTCAAAAAATATATAAACAAGTTTCTAGAACACATAATAATAATACATACATACATAAATATAGGTATACCGTATATTCTGGTGTATAGTGTGCAATTTTGATATCAGAAAATGTATCGAAAATTACATGTGCGCGTTAGATTCCGGTTATAAATATCGAATATTGAAATTTAAGAAAAAATAATATTAGCATCAGAAAGAAGATTTCTAATTTAATAAAAATAGAATTGAAATTAAAAAAAAAGAAATTTTTTGCTATTTTACATATAAATACAAATTATTACACTTTGGAATAATCTTTATATTATTTTTTTATGCCTATCAGATATTTGTTTTCTTTTTATAAAATGAGGTACTCGACCCCAAAATACTTGATGGATTCTGGAAGATTGCGGTTATGGGGTTGAACAAAATCAAGCTTGATATTTTAAGAAAAGGCTCTTTTATATTAGAAATCAAGATTTATGATATGATAGTTCAACAAAAGGCTATTAGATTGAATACATTAGACAAATTTATTTTTAACATTGTTTATATATTTATTTTCCAAAAATCTTTACAGGAATGTGTGGAAATGTATATATATTTCTGTATACTTTACGTATATTAATTAAATGCTTTCGATTTAAGATGTGTTTCACATATATAGCGTTTAAGTGCGTTTATCTTACTCATTCATTTTAGAAACCACTTTTTTACTAATTTTATACTTTTTTATTTTAATAAGGAATGCATTAAATGTAAAATTTTATTTATATTAGTTAATTTACTTTGTGTTTTATTTGCTAAAAAACCATCACCTAAATTTTGTAAGTTACTTGTATTGTATCTATCAGATGAAACATGTGACATATTTACAAGGCATCTCATAAATTTAAATAGAAATATGTAATGAAATTTTTCAATGTATATCCTTGAAGTAACTTATCTGTAAAAATGCTTTAACTTCAAAATTTTCATAGCCAATACTATTTCTTTGTGATTGAATATAATTAAACAGAACAAAGAAGAAAAGTCGTATGAAATTTGATAGAAAATTACACATTAGTTTGAACTTCCTAATTGTTGCAGAGCGGTAAATTGAATAATTTTTGAATAATTTTTAAAATTTACTACATGCAAAATTTATGTGCTGCCTTTTCAATATACTACTTACTTCATCTCTCTATTTAAGATAGTACAACTATTGTTTAATTTTAAAATAAAGGGTTGCAATAAAAATAGTTTCCAATATATAAATCCCAAGCAAACATACATTTCAAGGAAATGTATGACAGTTGGAATGGAAGTTTTTATGACATCGACTCGAGAAGTAGGTAACTAACAACAATAGAGCTTTCATAGTTAAGGTTACTGCGATAAAATTTAAAATGAAAAACCAACTGTTTTCAGTCCAAAATTATCTTCACTGTAAAAAAATGCAAATGGAATTAAAAAATAATTACAGGCTATTATTAAAAACTAATTATAACTCATGACGACTTAAAACAAGTTCAAAATAGACTATTTTTTTGTGTGCTGCAAAAACGCGTTGGTAACATTGTCATCTATCACTAGTTTGCATTTTTGAGCAGGCATATCCTAATACATCTCAGTCCGTTCTTGCCTCTTAGATAATTTAAAATTGTAGGTATGCACGCCAAAGCCGGTAAGTGAGCCAGACGCAAAAAACGCGATGAAACGCGAGATGTTGCGTTCTCTTCATACCCTGATTTATTGTGGCTCTCAATCTCCGGCATGGAACATATCATCGTCTGTGGGCGCAAACACTTAAACAAAATTGCAATCCGGGTGTGATTATTTGTTTTTTTTCGCCTGTGTAGGCGAATTTGTTCTTATCGCTGCTTTTCTTTGCACTGATAATAAGCCGGCGTTCTTACTGCTAAAATTAGATTTTTTAACGCTATTTATTGTAAAAATCATTTTACGATGCAACATTTGGATGTTGTATATTTGGAAAATTTGTGGTGAAAATTTGGAAGTTTCGTCACTATAACTCTAGCTGTGAGAGCTCAATTGTTGTTCTTTATCTCATTCCCCAGACCATGCCATAAAATACCCACATCCCAAATAGCTTCCCGTTTCTTTTAACAGTACGGTAGCTACAAGCTGATATATCGGTACAACTTTTATTTTAACCACCCTCTACAGAAAGTAAAAGAAGAATAAAAACTACTTTCTAACCCATATAATTCTTAAAAGTATCCCTATGAATGTAAATAAAAAAATTTAATTACGGAAAATTATTATAATATAAAACGCTTTTTAATTTACTCTGGGCGATTAATTGTAAAATGTGGCAGATCATCTGTCTCAGGTTATTTTTCATTACTGAGATAGGTTTAAAAATATCCTACTTGAAAATTAATTAAAAATCTATAAAAACTCCCTAAATTGATCTAAGGGTTTCAAAACAAACTACATTCTAAAGCGTATTTTCTTTCCTATTCGATGATGTAAAAATTTTAATTAGGACATATTTAAATGAGATTTAAGAGCAGAAATAGGAAAATCTATAGCACCGATAACACCAAATTTATACATGTTTAAAATTGACATCAAGAAGCAAGTTTTTATTTTTTGGAGAGGACAGAAAATTCTTTAAAACAGGACTTTGTCGCTAAAACAAAACTACGCATTTATTTACTTCCATGCTTTATTGTCAAAATGTGTACTAGTGTACTTTCCGTTAGTGCATATGCTATTTTTTTGTCTTCTCCATGACACTTTGAATGCATGAAATCTGAAAAAAGCGCCTTTACGAGTTTGAAGTATATCATTACTTAATAAGAAAATCAGCAGTCTCTCAATAATTTTAAATTTGCATTTCGTATGAAATAAAATATTAAATATGTGTGTCGAAACTATGATTAATTTATTTTTGTTGATGTATATCCTTTCTATATAGTTTTTAATTTGTATCTCTTCCTCATTTTTAGAATGTCTCAAATATTTAAAAAGGTTTACTGGTTTTAAACTGGAAGAATTATAGTATAAAAAAATTATTTAATTTTTTTTATTTGGCAAATTTTGGCAAATATATGCCAAAAATCAAAGACACAACTGAATAAAAAAAACAGAACTCAAAGGATGTCAAATATTCAAATCTAAATCCGTAAACGTGAAAACGGTTTGCTAGAAAGAAGTTGGAATAATCCAACATGTTGCAGAATTTTTTTTCTAATGTCGCAGGAAAGAGCTTATTACCCCATAACTGTTTACTGTCACGCAATTCTAATTTTGCAGAAAGAAAAACTGTTAAACGAATATGCAATAATCTAGATGCTTCGACTGTTACATGTTTCTAATTTTTAATAGTCTAAGCGTTTTAAATCAAATTTTTACGCCAAGACGAGAGATTTTACACAAAGTTTGATATTTATTCCGGCATATATTTTATAGTAAATTTTAGTAAAAAATATTTTATTGTAATAATTGTACATCCTGAGTTTGGAAGCCATTTTTGGTATTTTGTATAAAAAAAATTCATTACGTTTAAAAAAAAAACATATAACATTTCTTAAATCCTTTGAAAAATTAACTGCGTATAAATAGTAAATTATTTTAATTACTTTGAGAAGCCCTGTATTGAAAAAAATGTTGGGTGAGATATGAATCATTTTCTATATTAAAGTATATTTCAACTAAATGTGCTTTTAAAAATAACAACTTACAGATTGTGCCTGGAATGAACAAAGTAAGAAATAAAACTATAAAGCATTTCCTACTTAATAAAATGGATAGATAAAATTAAAATATTCCAGTTATTTTTTTCACTCAGCACTTAAGAACCAATATTTTAGGCCACATTTTCATTTTTATAGAAAAAGCAATATGATTACTTAGAAATAATATTTTAAGTTTTAATTTAAACAAATCTCACATATAGCGTAAAAAGAGAAAACCCAACGACATTTATTATTTTCACAACTTACAAAATTATCTTTTATGCATTTGAGAAGTAAAATGTATACAATAATTGTGAAAAAATACATACCCATAAATTGGTAATGGTAACTTTTTTTATCGATGTTTATTGCCTCTGTTATCTCTAAAAGAAATATCTTTGTCAGTTTACTTTTTCTTCGTAATAACTCCAAATAAGAAGATACTTGAACTATGGCAGTCCGAGAATTTAGTGAAGGTATAATAAGTAACATTCAATGTCAATTCAGAACTTTATTACCTATAGCCTCCCCCTTCCCCTTACTAGAAAAGAATGAGATATTTTGTGGATTACTCTATAGCTGTAGAAACAAGATTATGTGAAGTGAATTATGATTCATTGCATTGTCTCTTACACGTTCCTTAATCTCGTTATAATAAATGTGACTGTCGTTCTAAGTAAATGATACAGTGGAGTATATGCTTTTATATCTGCTGAAAAATATATAATCTATGATGTAATGTATCTTAGGAGCATTTAAAACATAATGATGAATTATGAAATCATAAACATCAAATATTTCTTTATGGTTTTAAATATAACATAGAAATTAGTTTAAATATAATTTTTTAATTTGTGTGTAATATATATATATATATATATATATATATATATATATATATATATATATATACAGGGTGAATCTAAACTCTTGGGCAAAACTTTAACGGGTGATAGTACACATCAAGACAAACAATATTAAATGGGAAACTAAGGGTGCCAAACGTCTTCCGAAGGAGATAGGCGCCATTAAAGTTTAGGATACAAAATTTAAAAATAATTATGAAAAAACGGGAAAATCGGTCGATTCGTTTGCGATTTTCGCTAAAACTATTCTTTATGTCAGTATTTTCTTAAAAATAAATTTTAAAGATAAAGTTAAAAATGTAATAGTGAGCGCTTTAGACTTTGGAGTAACAAACAACTATTTTTTACCGTTATTTTTTTGTATCTGATTAAATTCTTTCAAAAGCTTAGACTTAACCTTAAATTTTGAACTCAAAATCTGAATCGTTGGGAGGGGTTAAGTAGCGCAAACTGAACTGCGTTCAGAAGTTGAAATTTGAAACACCGCCCCCCCCCCCCACTCCTGAACCCAGTTCAGTTATTTCCGATCTTGGTGTCGTAGACCAGGCAGAGAGCATAATTCATCCAGTTCATGCCTTCCAGATTCAAAGAGGATAGCTCAGTTGGTAGCGAATGGCAGCTTCAGCCAAGAGATCCAAGATTCGAATCCTGGTCGGATATTTTTCGTCCAGTTGGAAAATTACAACTCATATGATTTCTTTTCCAATTAGAATAATTGTGTTAAAATTAATACAGGCAGAAACTACTACCCCCTACACGTAAAATAAACGATACACTAATGACAAAAATTAAATAGAAAATTTATTCATAACGGACATGAGCAATTTCTCCGCGCAAAATAAAAAGAAACAATTTGATGTATGCATGTTGTGCGCAATATGAATGAAGGTTGACACGTTGAAAATGGTACACGCATGATGTTCGTGAGGAATCACAAAAAGTGCTCGAAAGAGTGCCCACCAGCAACGATGCAGGCCTCACACCGCCGGCGGAGGGAGTTGCGAACATTAGTGAATACCCCGGGCATTTCCGGACATCGCCTGATACGACGGCAATCCTCGCAACCAGGTCCTCGTCGGAATCGATGGTAAAAAATAGTTGTTCATTACTACAGAGTCGAAAGCGCCCACTATCGGCATTTTTGAACTTATTAAAAAAAAAAAATGAAAAAAAAATAATTTTCTCATTCCTTTATCGTTTATTTTTCGTGTAGGGGGTAGTAGTTTCTGCCTGGTCTACGACACATAGATCGGGAATAACTGAACTATGTTTAGGGGAGGGGGTGGGGGGGTGGGGTTGAAATTTCAACTCCTGAATACAGTTTAGTTTGCGATTCAGATTTTGAGCTCAAAATTTAAGTTTAAGTCTAAGTCTAAGCTTTTGAAAGCATTTAATCAGATACAAAAAATAATGGTAAAAAATAGTTGTTCGTTACTCCAAAGTCTAAAGCGCCCTCTATCGGCATTTTTTAACTTTATCTTTAAAATTTATTTTTAAGAAAATATTGACATAAAGAATAGTTTTAGCGAAAACCGCAAACGAATTGACCAATTTTTCCGTTCTAATATCGCACCCATTTTGAAAATTTGATCTAATTCGACTTGAATTGAAACTGATTGACGGTATGGGTTCATAAAACATTCTAAAAAAACATTTTTCTCCTATAATGGTTTCCAATAAAATAAACATATTTGTCTTTGCAAATAAATATGCAAAACGCCTTAGTACCAACTTTCAAAAAGTGTTCCTAATATCGCACCTCCCATGCGATATTAAGAAAACAATCAAATTTACTCTTTTCAAATATTTTTTCAAGAAATATGAGTTGTAACGTTACTAACGAAAAGTTTTTACCCAGTGAAGAAATTAATTGTGCATACTTTGAAATTCAGTGTCAATTTTGGGACATAAAGTTTTGAGGATCGTCCCAATACCATTTCCTTGGACCGTACTGCCTGAATTGATTTAATTATATTCTAAACAAGCCGGTCTTCGCCCGTCTAGCCGGTCGCTTCCAAGTGGGGTTCAGATACAAAATACTACTTGGGCCCCATCCCTAGATAATCACGGGTAGGGCCCAGTATTACTTTGTCAGGGGGTTCATGAAAAAGTACTTTTTTATATTCTTATTAGTTATTTTCGTATACTTTTAATTTAAAGTACTTTATTTATATTTTTCTGGTTGCATGTAAAATGCACTTTCTGAGCCCCAAGCGAAATCAGGGCGGTACACTACACTATGTATCTGGTGTCTCACTTGGAAGCGACCGGATAGACGGGAGAAGACCGGCTAGTGATACATATAACTGCTGCTGAGATAGGACCAAAAGGTGAAATGACCTAAACCTTTCGAAACCCTCCCCCCATTTAACCTCTTTAGAGGGTGAATTTTTAAATCGCCTGAAATACGTGTTTAACTATCTTCTATTAGATTTGTTACCTGAATTTCAAGAGTTTAACTAAAACTGCTGTTGAGATATGGCGAAAAAGTCAAATATTCTAAAACATTCGACCTCCCATTTAACCCCTTTAGAGGTCGAATTTCTAATATCGCTTGAAAAGGGGGTTGGATATCTTTGAACACATCGAAAAGCAATAAAATATCACTATGTTCCAAGCTTCAAAACTTGTATAATAAATATATAACTCAAAAATAAAAATCGAACTTCATTTAAATATAAAGTTTGTATTTAAATTTATATTTAAAAATATATATATACTTGTAAATTCGTAAATAAATATTGAAATGGTAAGTTTAAAATTATATGTGATAGTAAGAGAAAAAAAAATAACACGTCTTGCGCGCAGTGTTACTAAAAAACTATGAAAAAAAAAAACGAATAAAACGAATATATACGAACTATAATACGAATTTCTAAAATCGCCTAAAATACATGCTTAACTATTCTTTAGTAGATTTGTTACAGCGGAATTCACGCTCCTACCTATAACTTTTATTGAGAAATGGCAAACTGACATAAAACATTCGACCCACTATTTTACCCCCCTTAGTGGCCGAATTTCTAAAATCACTGAAATACTTTTTAAACAATTTGTTTAAGGAATTTTGTTATCCTGAATTTCACGCTTTTTTTCTAAAACTGCTGATAAAATATGCTGATAAGGTGAAATCACCGAAAATTTTCGACCCTTCATTTAACCCCTTTTGTAGTTGAATTTCTAAAATCGTCTGAAATGCATGTTTAACTATCCTTTAGTATATTTGTTATCCCGAATTTCACGCTTCGAACTATAATTTCTACTGAGATATGACAAAATGGCGTAAAACATTCGACACCTATTTAACCCCCATTAGTGTCTAAATTTCTAAAATCGCCAAAATACGTGTTCAACTATTATTTTAGTAGATTTGTTATCCTGAGTTTCATGATTCTACCTATAATTTCTACTGAGATATGGTAAAATGACCTAAAATATTTGACCTACTATTTAACCCACCTTAGTTGCTGAATTTCTAAAATTGCTGAAATACATGTTTGTCTATATTTTTTGTAGATTTGTTATCTCGAATTCCGAGCTCCGAACTAAAAATGCTGCTGAGATATGGCGAACAGGAAAAATGACCTAAAACTTTCGACTCGCCATTTAACCCCCTTAATGAAAGAATTTCTAAAATCGCTGAAATATGTGCTTAATTATTTTTTTAGCAGATTTGTTATCCTGAATTTCACGTTTCTACCTAAAACTGCTGCTGAGATATGGCGAAAACGTGAAATGACTAAAAACTTTCGATCCCCCATTTAAACTTCTTAGCAGTTGAATTTTAAAATCATTGAAATATGTGCTTAACTGACTTCTAGTACATTTGTTATTCTGAATTTCGCGCTTTTAACTAAAACTGTTGTTGGAATATCGCGAAAAGGCAAAATGACCTAAAACTTTAGTCGCCCATTTAACCCTCTTAGTGGTTGAATTTTTAAAATCGCTTAAATACGTTTTCTATTATTTTTTTATTAGATTTGTTATCTTGAATTTCATGCTCTTACCTAAAACTGCTGATAAAATTTGGAGAAAATGTGAAATCACCGAAAATTTTTGAACCCCCATTTAACCCACTTAGTGATTGAATTTCTAAAATCGCCTGAAATACATGTTTAACTATTCTTTAGTGAAATTTTTATCGCGAATTTAATGCTCCTACTTAAAACTCCTGCTGAGATATGTCGGAAAGACAAATTTATCTAAAACTTTCGACCCCCCATTTTACCCCCTTATGCTGTGAATTTTCAAAAATACTTTCTTAGTACGCACCTAAATTGTGTAAAGAACATGTCTTCCAAATTCCATTGTTCTAGGACAAACGGTTGAGGCTCGGCGTTGATTATGAGACAATGACCACCAGAATGCTGCAGGTACTTCACTTAGAAATCATGAAGTACGATTTTAGGAAGATTGCGATATTAGGCACACTTCGACTATATAAAAATATACGTGTGTGTCCCTATTTTTCCCTTTGAAACCATAACTACCAAGCGCAGATAACTGGTGTCTGTATGTGGTACTAGCCTTAAGTGCACTATTTTGGTTGCATGTCGTTAGCTGTGGGGGTGTGGGAGATATGATTGTTAAAAGTGGTCGACCTAGGACATTTTCATATTTCAACCAAAGTGTTCTATAAAATGTTTGTAATCTTCTTCAATGGGGATTGGTTCACCCACTTTAACAGGAACTAATTAAGATATATAGATAACAAAGTAAGATTACTTCGTTCCCCCTAACGGTGGAAATTGAAACTAAACGATATTGCAGCGTGTGCGTATCACGCTTGCTATACAATGTTGTAGGCAGCAAGATGATTGCCAGAGTTTTGTTCGGAAAGAGGTTTGTTTAGAACAAAATTCAAGTCGAAAATGACTTTTTTTACCGAAACCGCAAAATATTTTTGAAAACGATTACTGATTTATGGGCAACGTCAGACGAATCAGCTAGCGTTATATACAATAAAATGACATCTAGTGTTAAAACATCAAGACTGGTATTTTATATACAGGTTCATTCATAATTCCCTCCGGGGTTTCGAAAAGTTATAGTAAAAAAACGAAGACGAATATGAAAAAAAGAAACATATGAAATTATTCCGAAACTATTCAAGTTTTACTTACATACATTACAGATGTTCTATGTGTGAACCCTTGGTCACACGGCATACATCCATGCGATAGTCCAGTTCCTGCCATACTCCGTTTCTTTAAATTTCCGGTACCACACATGAATTGTTTTGTCAGTTGGTCCCTGTTTTCGATATTTATTACGAAAGGCCCGTTGAACTGACACCACTGATTCAGATTTAAAGAAACGGAGTATGGTAGGAACTGGACTATCGCATGGATGTATGCCGTGTGACCAAGGGTTCACACATAGAACACCTGTAATGTATGTAAGTAAAACTTGAATAATTTCGGAATAATTTCATATGTTTCTTTTTTTCATATTCGTCTTCGTTTTTTTACTATAACGTTTCGAAACCCCGGAGGGAATTATGAATGACCCTGTATTTTTATATAGCTTATTGTAATTCATTTCTGTGTGACTGACAGTCGAACGGATCTAGTCTGAACAGTAGATGTATACAGATGATAGCTTATAAATTAATGTGGTCATCAAAAATAAAAAGGCAATTTTGGACACAATAAAATCTTTGATTATGTTGTTTTAACTACAACAGTAGAAAATAAAACTATATGATATAAAATTAAAACATACTTAAGAGTTAGTAGAATAGTATGCTTTAACTTTCTTTATGTTTCAATTTCCTAATATTTTTAATCTGTCATTTTATTTACAATGTTAAGTGTCTGAGAAAAAAAAGATAATGTGGGATCAGAATTTTCTGATTTGACTAATCAAAACATTTTAAGATTTGTATTTTGGCTAACAAAAATTCATTACAGAAATTAATTTTATTACTAAAATTCCTTAAACAATAATTTCATAATCACTTTCACCAGACTTTTCTTTAATTCTAAAACTTAAATTAAATTTCTATAAGATAATCCACTGATCAACACTCATTTTGGTGTCTCGAATATTAGAGCTGTTTTGGGGTATATATCCATCGCTGAATACAAAAACGACACCATTTTTCACCATCAGCTCTAGGTTTTGTGCTATAGATCATAAGCATATATAGCTTATGTATATCATAAAGATTATAACCATATTTTTCTATTTTTGCCCATTGAAAATCAAGGTAGTTTAATGTGATGTTTAAATTAATATCTTGTAAGCATGGCATATTAAAAGAAAAGTGTAACATTAAATATTAACTGTTAAACGAAAGGTGTGATAGACGAAAATAAAGTGATTTCATATCAAAAATACGGATTTATGATACAAATTTTGCGGCTGGCACACAAGAAGTTACTTTTGTAAGAATGGTGTTTCCATTTAAGTCTCCTCCATTGAATTTCAAGAATGGTCTCTTCCAGGACAATCCCGCATTAGATTCCAACAATATAGCTAGCATGTGTTCATTCCATTTTCCTTGATATATGATTTCCATAATTTTTATAACTTGGTGAAATTTTTCACATTGATTTTCATTTAAGTTATAAAGGTTCTCTGGGAAGCGATCTTAGTGACTGTGTAGAAAATATATTTTATTAAGGCCATGTTTGTTGAAATTAAAAATCATATCCTGCACTAAGTGTTTGTAGTTGTCTGCCTTTTTTGTTGCCAAGACACTTTTTCACAACAAGAACAAATGATATCCAGGCACATGATTCTATTTCATTCATTCTTTGTTTGAAATGTGGGTCATTTGATATGTGGGTCATTTGAAATGTGGGTTGTCTGATCTGCGGACTATCAAAAATTACTGCTTCTAGTTTTTCTGTGCTAAGTCCAGACAACTTATGTACTATGTATTCAAATAACAAACCGTTATTGAAAACAATAACAAATTGTTTAATCAGACCTAAATTCCTCTCACTTTCAGTATATTTATTTTAATATACTGAATATATTATTTATAATATATATATTATAAATTTAAGATTTAAATATATATATTTATAATCTTATCTTAATTTCTTATTTCTTATATTGCCTCTTATCCGTACTTATTTTAACAGAAGATTGCAACTCTCTAGTCTTTTCAACTAAGTACGTAAATCTATTATCTAAGACTTAGTTTCCCGAAGAGAGAATTATTTCAAGAAGGGCAAAAAATTTAAAATTTGAATAGAATTCTACGGAAGAATTGTGCACTAGTATATGTAATACATATTGGTAGGCGTGTTTTAGATGCCTGCATCTTTTTTAATGGCAGCAAATATCGCCCCAATTGTAAACTGAGAGAGCTCTGCGATCAGGACCCCCCACCCCTACGCTAATCATTCTTTAAAGTGGAGGGCCGCGCCGATCTCTGTGCGATCGCCACCTCCATGCATATGCAGCAAAATGTATTGCTCTACGTGGATTTTTATGGGACCCGCTGTAAATCTAGTTATTGAACTATTCTTAAAATAATTTACAAAATGACGACCTGTTGTCTTGCTTGAGAACGGCGTGAGGAACTGCTTTGTTTCTCTTAGAAAAAAAAAAACTGAAATATCTGTAAATAAGTAAAAAAAAAATAATTATTTTATTCATTTCATATATTAATATTTTTTATACAAATATAATATTTTAAGGTTAAAATATATACTCTGCACTCTAAAAACGACATTTTCAAAACTGAGCAAAAAATACTCAAGTATGAGGATGTCGCATAGTCAAAATGGCTCTGAATGAAATTTTCTCAAGTTTGAAACATGTATATACTCATTTCTGAAAACTTACACACATTCAAGAATTAAACATTCTGTACCTATATTATTTGAATATGTCCATGTTTCCAAAATGAGTATGAACTGATTTCTATGTGCTCATTTTTGAGTATTTCCATATTTCAAAAATGAGTTTGACCTTATTCTAATTATTTTTGAGTATGTCGAAGTTTCAAAAATGAGTATGAACTGATCTCTATGTGCTCAGTTTTGAGTATGTCCATGTTTCAATATTCTGAGTACTTCTGTTTTTTTCAGAATTGAAAGCATTGTGTCGTCCTATTTGAAAAAAAAATTCATAACAAAATAAGAACGTCGATTTACGCAGATTTGAAAGTGTCATTTTTCTCAGTGTGAGCTTTAGTTCAATGTAAGTTACATATTTTTGTGATGCCTGGTTTCCGTTGTATGGATTTTTAATTATTATTTATTTATTTTTTTACATTTTACGTAACCACTTATTATCTGTGTAGGCTGCGTAAAAAAAAAAAAAAAAAAAAAAAAAAAAAAAAAAAAAAAAATGTAGAAATGGTAAATCTTTTCTACACTATTAGACATAAAACATATTTTTAAAATATAGCTCGATTAATTATAGATTTCTTTAAAATAATTGCCATATGTATTTGAAATCATATTTCTATATCAAACGTTTTAGTAATACGCCAAATTCTTCAAATTTTAATCTTACCACTGTATGTATTGTTTATAGTAAACTACATTTTTTATGCATTAGTGAGGTCATTACTCATCCTATACTTTTTACTCTAAACAGTGATATTAAGATGAAGAATATATTTAAGACAAATTTAACATTTTGTTATTTATAATGTTAATGCCTGCTAAAGAGATGACAATTCTACACTAAAAACTCACTTTTTTGTTTCATATTAATGCATCTAGAAGATATATTTCTAGAATTTTGTTATTTTTTTTTAAATATTCAATTAAAATTTAAAAATGAAATCACTATATATTAATTTATTGTTACATACTCACATTGGTTTTACATAGAACCTCCGATACATATATAGTAACTGAAAGATTCATTTTATGAATTTTTCTCTATTACATTTGTTATCGATTTAACAAAAGTACTTTTTTTCTATTAACTAAATTCTACTGGGCTTACAAAATATTTCTTATTATAGCTCTATTAAAATAAACTTGTATTTAAAATGCCATATGTAGGATTGCAAACTTAAGAGCAGATAAACGGAATTTTTGCACTCATGTTTATTAATAAATTACACATTTACATTTTTTAAACTTAAAAATGATTTGTAAATATTCTTAAAACTCATTTATAATGCATGTGTTTTCTTAAATTATACTAAAACTTTTAATCCTTGAGGCGCATTCGGAAAGCGTAAAAATAATTTCTTATATTGATAAGAAGTGCGTTTCAGATAGAAATATAAAAATAAAGTATAAATTATTCAACAAATTCTGGAAGCAATGTTGCGTGAAACCACGTTAATGCGTTTGTATCTAAATAGTTTATGCTATTCAAAGTATTCATCCAGAAAAATGCGAAAGAATTTCGGAGTAGTAGTTTTCTTAAGAACAAAAGTGTAGCAAAAATGCAGTAGTAATTTTCAATGTACAATTTTTACTTAACATTTGTAACAAGAAGTAAATTGTAAAAAAATATATATATTTTGATTTCAAAATTTCCTTTTTATTTTTCAAAAAATATCGTCTAAACTGTTCAATATCTATCCAGAAGAATCTGAAATATCTTTCTAGAGTGTGCAGTTTAATTTAAGATTTTTTAAAAGTTTACAGAATGGTTTTCGTTTCATTGGTAAAAGCCATTTCATTTAGCATTTTAAATGAATACATATTAAATTTGTATAATATCTTAAAGTCATAAAATAACGGTGGCAATATGCAATCTTAAAAATACTATAAATAAATGCTAAATATCAATGCAAAAAAGCAAACATACATTTATCTGAGTATATAATATTATAGTTCGAGAAAATATTAACACAATCTACCAATTCTACATTAATGAATTATACAAGAATAAGCGGACGAAGAACAATTAACTCAGTTTTAAACTTTCTTATTGATACATTTTAATGTTTGGGCATCCTCAATGTGTTGTGTATACATGATAAATTTTTGTGAAAAAATAATATCACAGGATTTAAAGTACGTATGTAATAAATTAAATGATTTTAAAATTACTTTTAAAATTTGGAAAATTCGAGATATAGAAAACATTTCTTATCACATAAACAGAAATCTTTGATATCGAAAACATTTCTTATCACATAAACAGAAATCTTATTGATATCGAAAATTTGAATTATGAGAAAAAAGTTAATTCTTGAAGTGCGTTAGTTATCAAAACAGTCTTTTTTTTTTAATAAAAAACAATATACTTCAATAATGTTTTTTTAATTGCTGAATGCTAATTAAATATTTATTATTATCAGAAACATTAATACTAAACAGATAAATGTATGTAGATGAAAAATATTTGAAAAATATATGTATATTTATACTAAAACATATATATTTTTTCTCATGTTGTCATTTTACATTCTAATTACCTTTAACAAAAAAATAATAATTGTACTACATTGTAATATTTCAATAAGTAGTCTCTATATTTTTCATATTTGCTTCAAAACAGAATAAATTCATCTCGTATACTAAAATATTACTATAAATATATTCAAATATTTAAGATTTTAAAAATTAAAATATGTTTGGAAAATACTTAAAGATATGTAGAGTAATAAAACAATACGCAGAAAGTGAAAATTGTTACAAGAAGCAATTAGAAACTTATATAGTGCAACACTTTTTCAAGGGCTATATTCCACTAATATAAGTAAACTATAATTCACTTCTGCTTGAGTTAATAGCCATGAGCTTAATTTATTAACTAAAATTGTCCGATCAATTACTGAGTCAAATATAAAGAAAATTGAATATATATATATATATTTATATATATAATAAAACGTTTGTAAATAATATTTATTAAATCACATAAATATTCGACAATTGATATACCGATAACTACAATACAACACATACATATATCTAAATATTAAGGATTCTCAAAATTAAAATATGTTTGGAAAATACTTAAAGATATGTAAAGAAAAAAACCAATATGGAGAAAGGGAAAATTATTACAAGAAGCAATTAGAAACTTATATAGTTCAACACTTTTTCAAGAGCTATATTCCACTATTATAAGTAAAATATAAATTATTTCTGTTTAAGGTAACAGCCATGAGCTTAATTTATTAACTCAAATTACCCGATCAATTACCGAGTCAAATTTAAAGAAAATTGAATATATATATAATTGTAATACCTTTGAATTTCAAAATACAATAACAAGTTCTTGCAAAAATTCAAACCTAATCTCCAATTAAGATATTTAATCATAAAGTGTAGACAGAATACCAAAAAAGTTAATAAAAATTAACAATTATATATATATATATATATATATATATATATATTGAATGTATTAATTATTTATTAACTTAAAAAAAATTCTTTATACACTTACTATATGCCATCTTTCAATTTTCGTTTGGGTCAGAATTCAATGGTAGAACTTGTTTGATGTACTTTGCTTCCAAAGGTATTATATATATAGCACATTGCACATGTCTGCTCCCTTTTTTTCCCCAATTGCATTTTACTATCAATTGATATCTAAATTTAGTTTTTCTTATTCTGGCATCTTTTATCATTTTAAATATTTATTTTCTGATTTTTCTTTAAGACTACTATGTATGTCTGACTGCGTGCCGTCTCTGAATTGGAGCTTCGGTAATTTGATGTTTGAATTAGTTAATTATTTATTAACTTTATAGTATTCTGTATCAACGTTATACTTACCTATCTTTAAAAAAATGGAGATTTGGTCAGTTTTGACTCTAGAACTTGATTTTTTTTAATTCAAAAGTATTATATATATATATATATATATATATATATATATATATATATATATATATATATATATATATATATATATATATACTTATATATATATATATACTTATATATATATATATATATATATATATATATATTTCAATTATAATTCTCTGAAACTTTTAATTTAAAATTCAATTATAACGCAATTTTCTTTTAATTACATGAAAGATAATTCTGACTTAATTTCCGATCTGATTTAATATAATATTGATTTAAATAATTACTCAATATTTATAAAATGGATCATGGAGTAATCTCTAAAATGAAATCAATTAAACTTTAATTTAACTCCTCCTATTTATAATGTTTGAATATAAAAATGCATCACACTAGCAATTAAAAAATGTGAAATAGTGTTTGCTTTCAATAGACAATTGTAATTCTATAATTGTGTAATTATTGGAAAATTACATTTATGTATCAAAGTGTATGCTCCCTAGTCGGATTGAGGCAAGATTTAAAAAAAAAAAGCAATATTCACTGAGGTATTGAAAATTTCCCTGTTTTTAAGGAATACGTCTTTTCATTCGATATGCAATTCATGAAATAATTTATGGTTCGCTGAACTTTTATTTAATTTTAAACCACATGCAATAAAGTGCAAAGATTATATGACATGTGAGAAAAATCATTGTATTATAGGAACCAACAGAACATGTTTGATTTTAGGGAAGCTAAAAACCGATATTCTGTTTATGAATATTTGCTTTTTTCTTTCTTTTTCAAAAGAAAAATTTTCAAAGCAAAACATGTTAGAATAAAAAGCATTTGAAAAACCAAAACTGTAATTTTCGTTTTTCCAGTTTTTAATACATTTTCAAATTTTTTTTATTAAAACTATATTATAAAGAAAGACAGTAGAGAAATTATCAGAAACCATAAAAGTAATTTTTGTTAAGTTTTGAATTCGGGAAATATTGATGTAGATATTTAATCTGCAATTATTAAATTAATCTCGAATACTGATCACGTCTATTAAAACTAATTCATTTTTTCCAACAATCTCTAAATATTTATAATAGTTTAGAAAATAACTCAGTGTTTTAGCAATTAAAAATGGATCTATTTATTTAGTTTGTTTAAATTACTTGATTGTCTTTAAAAAACACTTTCATAAATCATTTGAAACCAACACAATGCCATAAGCCGCTTTATACACAGATATCCTTACTATTGTTTATTTTTAAATAATTTTTAAACATTCCTACCAGTTTAATTATAAAAAAAAATTGAAATTTGAATAGAATTTTTAAAATATATTGTATTACTCCTGCGTAAGCAGATAGTGTATTATATTTTTTAAAAAGCACAATTAAATATTTATTTTGATTTAATATGACGTTAAATTATTGTAATTTATTTATTAAATATGTGTCAAATTATAAAAATCCTATTTATTTAATGCAGCACGTGAGAATACATCCAGGTGTTTCTTCATAATTCAGAAGCTTTCGTGAAATGTATTGGAAAAATTATGTGATTAATAAATACACTGTGCTATCATGGAAGAAAAGAGAGAATATTATTTATCCGTATTTGAGATGTTTTATCTTTTCTAGTACTTTCGTAAATACATAAGCTGATGCAAGTTTTCTGTGTTTTCTCAATTAGTTTTCTTGAATAGTGTGATCGACCATAGAATCGTTAATATAATGTTTAATATTTATGGTTCTTTCTTAGATATTAGAGAAAAATATTAATATAACTATATACATAATAATTCAACAAACTAACAAAATAGAAGACGCATTATAGGTTCTATGTTTTATCAAAACAATATCTGAAAGAATAATTCAAAAGCATAATCCAGGTATTGAAAACCAGATTGACTGGTTCTAAATAAAACCTATTCATCCTAGAGTCATTATGTCATTGTGTAGGTTATAATCTTCATTCAGCCACACTCCTGATCATGCGCTCTACATACATTGAAAACATGTGTACGGGAAACACCAATCACTGCAGTCTCATATTTTATTAATCTGATTTACAAAAATGGATTATGTACAATATGGGCCATTCTGTACAAATGGCGATTCAAAGAAAGTGAAAATACAAGTACTGATCATCTTTTTTTATCCTTCAAAAGTTCAATATTCCTTGCATAAGAAAATCAGAACTCCTTCAAATCACCAACCAAATTTTATTTGAAGCTTAAAATACTTAGGCGGAGATCTCTTTCACAATCGTTCCTCATCACAGTCACGATAGATTTTCAATAAAAATGCGCATGATGGCTATAGTTGTATTATCCTTAAGAATCCATCGATAAGCAGTTACAGGAAGAAATATTTGGTCATAATCACCAATATCAGGTATGCGTTCTATTTATTTTTAGCTCAAACTCCGAACACGGTCTCAGCACCTCTCTTTTCGACCTTGACCCGAAGAAAAGAGCAGTGGTATATCATTTTCAGACAAAACATGAATACAGGGTCACGTGACGCTTTGTGCGCCAATGGAGAATAGGGATTCATTGCGAAATGCGCCTGAATTTGAGGGCAAAATGGTTTCACTAAGAAATGGCGCGAATGAAGCGACGCGAATATTCTATAATGTTCGATAAACTAGCTGTGACCCAGAGTGTTTTGAGCTAACTGATTATCGTTAGTTACTGGTTTGAGAATATAGAATGATTTTTACTTTCACGAAAAGGGAAAAAAAAAAGAAAATAATACAAATGGTTTATCGAGCTTGGATCAAAGCCAGAATGGAATTAAAATAAAATGTTTTACATTTTGCCCTCAGGCTTGACGATGGCTCACTACATCGTATAAAAGATCTTAAAGAGCTAAAATGAAAATTCTACGTGACTTCAACACCAGAAAACCATTTGGTTACACTTCCAAACACGACAAAAAACTGCTCTCCAAAAGCGTGCAAGCCAGTTTTGTTCTCGGCGCGTAGGGTTACTGACGACAGCGTAACGAGCGCACGATCCAATGAGTGAGAGGCGAATTCAAGGCAAGCGAATGAGGCGCGAGGGAGAAGATTTAACTCGAAATAATCCCCAACATAACGGCACATTGATTTTGAAGTGAAAAATACCCAGCGCGCAAAGCAAAGCATGGAATAAAATTTAAAAAAAAATGGCTTTTAAAAACATTCGAAATGACAAAAGCGTCTCTCAGAATTTTATAGATTGGGGGAGCTGATAAAAGTTTCGAATGAACTTAAAATTTTAGATTAAGATTTGGACTAAGATAATTATTAATATACGGGTTATTACTTCTAAAAGGACATTAAATAGGAATAAATATTATTAAGAATTAAGGAAATACTGACTATGTCAGAAGTTAGATTAATTTAAAGGACTAATGCGAAATAAATGCGAAGGATATGCGAAGGAAATAAATTATATATATATATATATATATATATATATATTAGATTATCTGTGCCGATGATATAAATTACAGTCTACGTACTACGATCCAAAAGGTCTTCAAAAATCGTTGCTCCAAACTACGACACATTCTGTAGACCCGATTATGAAATAGGCCGCTTTAAAAACATAGAATATATGTATTTTTTAAGTTAAATATGCTCCAAACTACGCTCGCTAACATGCGACAATTTTCTGTAGACCCGATTATGAAATATTCCGATTTAAAAATATAGAACCGATTTAACATTGAAAAATATAATTGTGTGCCAAACCATGCTCGCTAACATACATGCGCCAATTGCCTGTAGAACCGATTATGGGGTTTTCTTCCCTGATGTACGCATAAGTTACAAATGATACCTACCTTGCTATATTTTATTTGAGTAACAGTGGTTACGGCTAAATGTAACCATGTCCGCCATTGTCGTGGGATTTTAGTTTGATCAACAAATTATTATAAAATTATATTGAATATGTAATGTTCTATGTTAGTAATATTTTTTACATCATTAGCAGGTTTCGTAGCGGTCCCTTTTTTGCCCACGGCTATTTATTTAAATCATTTGAGTGGTAGGTAACTACAACAATTGCAAGTAAAATCTCATCAAGAATCGGGTTTCTACGACATTTGCAAGAGAAGTCTAAAAAGGAAATTTTTGTAAAGAAATAGTGGTGGTCACAAAAGAGACCGTTCCGAGACATGTATTAATGGTCCATAGAAAACACTGTTAAAAATTTGCAGCAATATTTCCAGTTATTCGACCGTTTTTAACCGTTATATAACCGTAATTTAACTCTATTCTGAAAATAATATGGACAATAATATGGTCATAATAGAGTTAAGTTACGGTTATGAAACCGTTTTTTTTTATAAAAACGGTCAAGTGATGGAGAGTTTACTGCAAATTTTTAACAGAGAAGTTTGGTGAAAATATTAGTCATAAATTGATTGGAGAAATTTACGAATATTTCTCCGAAAACTGTTGATGGTTAATCAAATAGCGAAGTTGTCTTTCATTTTCTATTACCTGAGAAAAACATAAATATTTTTTTTAAAAAGGCTGATCTTTCATAATCTGGTTTATATGATGATAGAACCTTTCAACTTAGCTCTGTAACTAAGCAACGTAGAAAGATGTGCTGTAGACTAAAACCATCATTGAATAAACATCTAACTAACAATGCAATTCCCATTAAAAATTGTTCATTGGAACCTTTTTAAAAGTCTAATCTTTCATACCTGGGTTCAACACAGATTACAGAATACTCCCCTCCCCCCCGCTGTTGATATATAATTAAGCAACATAGAACGATATGTTATATACTAAAATATTTTCCTAACAGCACAATTTCCATCAAAATCCATTCAGCAAAAGCTTTTAAAAATGACTTATCTTTTATAATCGAGATTACCTGATTAAAGCACTTTTCTCCATAACCCCATAAAGATGCAACATAAAACGATATACTATATACTGCTTTAATAAAAATTATCTGACAATGCACAACACCCATTAAAAAAAAAAAAAAACATTCATTAGGACTCATATTACAAGCGGTCGGAACGAAATTGAAGATTTGCATTATATATATATATATATATATATATATATATATATATAAGAGATAGTAGATAGAAGTTTTCTATATACTATTAAAGTCATTGATATACAGAGTGTTTATAATTAAAGTTTATATTTCAAAACGATGTAACTTAAGAATCACTGATAATAACGATCTGATAATTATCGGATAACCTGTGTAAATATTTCTTGGAGCAAAGTATTTATTTTTATTTATTTGTTTATTTATTTATTTATTTTTTTGCGTGTGTGAAAACAACATTTTAAGAATATAGCGATAAATGGCACTATGATGAACATTCTTAGTAAACCTCAGAACACAGGTACACAATAGTATTCACTCTGCACTGTAGCTTTCATACCACTACTCATTGGGTATTTCGTTTCAAGTAATTAAATCATTGAATAATTAATAATATACAATGCATTTTAAAGCAAAACACTTTAACACACATGCATAAACTTAGCGCAGAAAATGAAAAACTTGGTGCAATATGTTTTGTTGAATTCAAATCTATTCTAATATTAAAATAACTAATAAATATTTCTAATATTTAGAAAAAAAATCGAATACGTAATTTTAATATTAAAATAATAAAATAGCAACTTATTAAGTGTATCATAAATAATTTCCTTATTTCCGCATGATTATTTCTTTAAAAATTTTTAAATATTATTGATGTTTGTAATTCGTCAGGAATGCATCAAGTATACCCTGAATGGCTATAGATATCTAAAATATTATTTATAATTTTATTTCTTTAAGTTTGTCTAGGCTGGGATAGAAGAATTAATCAATAGATAGGAATTCATAAAAATATACGGTTACTAAGCTGAATAAAGGCTTCTAAAGATACATTAAAATGCATTCACGTAAAAAAGACTGTATAGACCCAACAGGTTTATTTTTTTTTTACTACGAGCATTATAAACATTCGTAAAAATAGAAATTTCAGAAATTGAAATGTAATAAAACTTCAAGTATACAAAATTTAATTAAAATATATGCATCCATATTTTAAATGAATTAACATATTTGACAAAGCTACAATAAAAAATAAAGTTCCTGAAATTTAACAGAAAATATTTATTACAAAAATATTATTTTAGTATATTAAAACCCTAAATAACGTCCTGGGATAATAAATATTTTAATTACTTTATATATATATTAGAATTTAAATGTAACATCGAATGCAATGTCGTTTATCAAATAGCAAACATCATTTCATTTTGAAGATTTTATTATTAAATATAGAAATTCGAAGAAGTAAATTGCAAAAATACATATTAAAAATGAATTAATAGAATTTGAGAAAGTGCTTTTTTGTTTTCTAATAACAAAATCACTACACAATAAGGAATATATAATTTACGACGTTTTTTTAAAATAAATTCTTGTAAGATTTTGTTTCATAGTTACAGCTAAATTTAATTCCATCCAAAAGACAGTTATTAATACATCGAAATGAAAAGTGTTTTGTTAATAATGTTTTAATTAAGGAAACAAATGCAAGCTATATTATTAGTTCATAGAAACATTAATTAGATAATATTGACTAAAGGAATATATCCGTTGCGTCCGTACTATAATTCTCAATGTTAAAATTAAATTTTTGAGATCTGAAATTCACTGTAACGTCATGAAGAAAATCTAGTGCATTTTATGTTTTACTTGATTATTTGTTAACATTTATATTGTTTTCATTCATATTTAAAGTTTTTAAAAATATGTGAAATTTTGTAAAAAATCTAATGTTATTATTTATATAGTTAGATTTTAAGGAGTTGTACGCCTGTTACTATGTCACCTGAGGGATTTTGATATTCTCCATTTATGTTCTTTTTCACAACATATACAACAATTTATATTACAACAATCTATGCAATTTTGCTTAAATTTGTGTAAGTTTTACACAGTAGAGAAAGAATATTTTGGGTGAATTTATCATCGAAATTGTGTACAAAATGTCTATTATGTACCACAGCATCAACCAGAAACTATATTTTACAGGAATATGTAAACATAATGTAATGAAATACAGATGGAAATGTATAGATTATTTTTTCAACCACTTATAAAAATACAAATATTAAAATACTGATTTTTTAATTGTAACTTTCGAAAAAAAAAACTTTAAAAATGTAAATGTTTACAATAACACAGCACTAAACAAACTCTGCGTTATTTTAAAGCTACACCAACAGTTTTTAAGTATACTTTTTATGTTGTTTTATACCTGAAAGTAAAATTTCAAGTCAAGATGAACTGAAATATCAAAACATTGTACATTTTCACGAATATCACATTTTAAAATAATTTTGAAGATTTATGTTCTGTTTGTAATTGATATGGTTCATTAGTCACTTTAAAACGTTTTTTATAAATGTTTTAAAGTAGCTACGTGCATCTCAAATGTTATGTAAAATAAAAGCGTTTTAAATCTATTTTTGAATAAAAAGCCTATTTCTGGCATACAGAGTGTCTCATTTATTTTGCAACCCGCGTAAACGCGAAGCAAATGAGCAACACGAGTGCGCGCACACCGTTTGCGCAGGTAGCGGTGTGGAGGGGGGTGCGAGCAACACTACCAACACGTTAGAAAACCGCACGAGACACTTCAGTGCTAAGGAGAACGAAGTGAAAGGTAGTTTTGCGTCATGGTGCTATGTGCAGAAAAACGCGCGTGTATTATTGAACATTATTTTCGAATGTCTTCGTACAAAATAGTCAAAGAACTATATGAAAATAAGTTTCCAGACTATGTGGTGCCGAATAAAAGCACAATTAACCTAATCGTGGACCATTTCCAAACAGAATAGACTGAGGAACCGAAAAGAAAGAACCGTCTGTCGTTTGTCCTAACTGACCACAAAATGAAGGAAATCGAGACAAAAATCAAGGAGAAACCGGTCACATCAGTAAGAAAATTAGCTTTACAAACAAACGTTCACCGAGCCACTGCATACCGCGCCTTGAAAGGATTCAAAGCGCACGCTTATCGCACCACATTTTTGCAGGAATTGAAGGCACCTGATCCAACGCATCGTCTCAACTTTTGTCGCTGGTTAAAAATTTTGTTCGAAAACATGACATTGGTGTTTTAGCATCAAAAACATGTCATTGGTGTTCCGTGAATCGGTAACGTCAAGTTCTGAACTGAAAACTCGCATTACGGAAGAGATAAACGCTATCACACTAAACACATTACAGAATGTGTCTCGAAACCTCCTCTAAAGGTCCCAGATATGTAAAGATGAAGACGGCGGTCACTTCCATCACCTTTTGTAGTCGTTTAAACACTTCTGTAACCTAAAAATTAATGTTTGTACATTGTACTTTTTTGGGGGTTGCAAAATAAATGAGACACTCTTTATATTTAAAAATACATATAACTATTTTATATCGTCACGCATTACTTAATCATATCAAGTTGTATTATTTAGTGATGGTTTCCAAACAATCGCGAATTGAAATAAAGGAAATATTTTATAGAAAGTTGTGAGAAAAATAAAGAGCACGTCCAACGCCCAATCTTGAAAAATATTAAAGTAAATTAGCCACTTTTTAACACATAATAAAACTGATATAAACATAGAGGAGGATAAGCAGCCTGCAATATGTATAATTGTCTAATTTTGCATTACAAATATGCAATAATAAAAATGTAATATATTTAGAACAGGTGTTGTGTGATATGCAATTGAGGAAAAATTGTATGTATACGGTTTCTGCCCCCTACGACTTACGCTTGAATATCTCATTCAAAAACCTCAGACTCTAAAATAAAGTTAATTTGCCCTATTTTAAAAATATTAGCATATAATTAAACGACCGGATGCGATCTTCTGTAATCGGATTGCCATTAATTTACCTTTGACTGGGAGATTTTTTGATTCTATAAAGTATGATCTACTGCTGACGCGACAGCTAAAGGCTACTTTCATAATTGATTAACGAAGATCAATTCATATTTAATACTTGGAAAATTTCCCATTGAATATAACGAAGATCAATTAAACATTTAAAAATCAATTTGTATAAAATGGTATATTATATATTATATATTATATATTATATATTATATATTATATATTATATATTATATATTATATATTATATATTATATATTATATATTATATATTATATATTATATATTATATATATATTAAAATATTGTAAGCAATGTCGCTGCTTCGTGAAATTTTATACAAACGGTATAAGTTTTTTTTTTTAAATAAAAGTTTTTTTATGTATAGTTTTAAATATGACGTAATTTTCACTAAAGTTTTCATTCTCTTTGTAATATTCACGTGCCAATACGTCCTTTAATTGACAGGAAATATTATTACTTGCGCTGTTTAAAATTTGGCACGAATAGGTAAAAAAGGGACGTTTTCAAAATATGAAATAAATCTTTCGTGTAAATATATTCTTCAATGAAACAGTGTTTGCAAATATTATTATTTGGGCTTTTCTGAAGTAAATTTCCCTCATTTAATTGATTTCACACGTATTAATTTAATTATTTTAAAGTTTTCTTTCTATTTTAATATTCACGTGTAATTGTTTTTTTTTTCAACTGTAAAATGTTTGGAAATATTATTTTTTGCCCTTTTTTAAATTTGGCAACAATTTAAAAACAAAGATTTTTCCGATATATGAAATAAATCTCTATTGAAATAATGAAATAAATAAATATATATATTTATTTATTTATTTACATTTAAATATTGGTTGCGCACTGCACACCGGAAGCACGACAAGTATGTGCCTGCGAAACATGGCTAAATTGCTATGCGTAGTTTTAAATAATATAAAACTATCTAACAGAACTATTTTGACCGACTTTAAGATTCAATAACGCTTAAAATAATTCTCCGACTTAAAAGCTCTCTTCTTCAGCGTGTTTATCTAATATTTCTCTATCAAACTTAATTTTTATATTTTTGTATGCAAAATTTGTAAGTCGGGAAAAACCTCCTGTCACAAAAAATTAATTTACGACAGCGAGAGCATCTTATTTACTTTTCTATAATAGAGAGAATTTGAATTAATTCATTATTATTTTTTAATCAAAAATATATTTCTCTTTTTTTATTGTATTTAAAAAAAAATTATGAATAAACTCATTAATGTGTAAGGAAATCTTTTAAAGATATTTCACTAAATTTAGTTCATGCCTTAAATCATGAATTATATTTGAACTCATTTTACTGAATTATTTTAGTGTTCTTTGAATTATATAAAACAAAGGGATACATAATTTGAGAATCTGGTTGATCATTCTGACGTACTTTAATTTGCTAAAACGTCTTCTGAAATGATTTTGCTATCAGAAACAGAACTTCTAATGCTATGTTTAGATAATAACAAAATTTATCTCAAAAGCTACTTGTATATAGTACAGCCATGTTCTTTAATTAGCATCTAAATTATTTGGCTGAATAAACCGTTATGAAAATCTGATGTTATATTGATTGCTTTTACGGTTTAAAATATATTACAAAGTCAAATCGGCAGATATTTTGTATTCAAGATCACAATTAAAATCTGCATTAAATCTAATTTAATATAAACTGAATGACTATATTCAATTCACAATCAACACTATATAATATATATATATATGTAATAATAAAAAAATTTCGCCATTTTTCCTTAGTTAATTTATTCCAAATTCTTACAATTCTAATTTTTTTACTCTCTTTTTAAAATTATCTCTTAAATCTATTTTATATTTTATTCCATAACTTAATCAAAATATTCTTTTAATTATCATTCTAAAAGTCTTAATCTGTTAAAAGCTAAACGTATTTATTAAAACCTTATTCTATTAAATTGCAATACTGCCTCTAAAACGCTCCTGCTTAATTTCTTCTTAATTTTGAGACATTGAATTTTTATTCTTTGGAACATTTTGTAATGCCATTTTTTATTTCTATTTAATATTATCATTCGATATCCCAGAATCCTTTCGGCTGCCGCGTCTTTCCGCTTCACCTCAAAATTATACCACTGACAGTATTAAGTTCCCTAGCTGTGTAAGCTTCGTATTGGCTCGCCCTTCCCCTGCATTGCGGAAATATTCATTCGCGTTTTACCTTTAAAACGGGCTACGCTGGCTTGGAGAATAGATTTTTGTACGTTTTTCTTCTGTCAACTAGACTCAGTCACTAGGGTGTCAAAATGCATATGTCATCGTTAGAGAGTCTTCAAAAAACATAGCTTTGTGCTGTCATTTAATGCATTAAATAGCTTCGAGTTTTTGATGAGATTTTGTGGCGTTGTTAAATCGACGTCATCTAATAAACACTTGTCTCTTCAATACAATTTGTTTTTCTTGAGTGGGAAACTGCCTGGATTGATTTACTTAGCCTGTCTCCGGTTACGTGCGACTGCCTCTATGGAGTATAATTCGTGATCTTTCGTCATCATATAGCATCGAACAGCGTTAGTAACTTGTGGCGGTGGAATAATAGTGCTATGATCTGGTGTAAAGTTATAGAGATCGTGGCTGGCCTGTCAACGGTTGCTGGATCTAGAATATTTTATAACACACACACACACACACGCACACACACACACACATAGGTTGGCAAGACGTGCAAACTCAGGACTTTGTGTGTACACCGCCAATTAAGGACTTCAAAAATAACAGACTTAAAAGTTTATTTTCGGTGAATAACTATTACTTATACTCCATTAAATCTGAATCAACTTTGATTTTTGTTAAAATTTCAAAATTTCCCAATATGTATTTTTGCAATGTAAATGGGGACATTGATACACACCTATATACACACTGAACTCGATACACACAATGAATTCAGGACTTCATTATTTTACAATCAATTGAGGACATTTACTGTTATGATACACACAATCAACCCCGGACATTCTGAAAAAGTTTTATGCTACTGCATTATTTACACGTTGCTCATTTATGAGTGTAAAAAAATATATTTCAACATTTAATCTTTAAATTAATTTTAATGTTTTTTATCTTATTTTATGTACATAAGAAAAATATATTGGAATCACGAAAATTTTCTACTTCCGGTGTTTATTTTCGGTGAATAACTATTATTTATACTCCATTAAATCTGAATCAACTTTAATTTTTGAGAAAATTTAAAAATTTCACAAAATGTATTTTCTTAATGTAAATGGGGACATTGATACATATCTACATACACAGGGAACTCGATAAACACAATCAATTCAGGACTTCATTATTTTACAGTCAAATGAGGACATTTACTGTTATGATACACACAATCTACACCGGACATTCTGAAAAAGTTTTATGCTACTGTATAATACGTTGTTCGTTACTGTATTACACGTTGTTAATTTATAAGTTTAAAAATATATTTCAGCATTTAATCATTAAATTCATTTTATTTTATTTTTTGTACTTTTTTTTAATGTACATAAGAAGAAAGTATTGGAAACACGAAAATTTTCGACTTCCGGTTTTTGACGGATTTATACGTTTTGGTATATCCTTAACACAATTTAACTATTTTTGGAAAATTTTCTGTCTGTCTGCTGTAGATTTGTGGGTCTTTGTGTGTGTCTGTGTGTGACAGAAATATTTGCAGCATCGCTAGTGCAAAAACTAATGGACAGAATTTCAGGAAATTTTATATTTAGTTGCAACTTAATATAAATTGTAGCTGATTAGATTTTGGTGACTATCGCTGAACAGGTGGCGCTGTTGTTCCACTTTTTCCAGAATTTTTGGGATTGGCAGATCTCGGTTTCTATTGTATGGAATTGCACAACATTTTGCATACAAGGTACTTACAATTTAAAAAAAAACATTGCTGCAATTTTTATGCGCATAAGTTACTAGGGGTGCTGCTACACTGTTTTTTTCTAACATTTTTGCGATAGTCAAATCAAGGCTTGGAATTACATTGCATGGAATTACACAAAAAATAACATACGAAATGCTCATTATAAGAAATGACATTCGTGTTTATATATATCCTTATAATTCTGCACTGTTTTTTCATAATTACTGAGATGCACACATCTCGACATCTATTTGGAGAAATTACATGAAATTTAATAAACGAATTATTTATCATAAGAAAGTAAGCTCATTCATTTTTTTATGTATGATTACATCAGATTATGTATACTCAAGAGGAGGTGCTCTCAAATATGTTTCTAAATTAATATATTAGATAGATATAGAGAAAAATATTGTTATAGCCATAACATACTGGATTGAATAAGGAATGCATCTAATTCTTTAAATTAATACATAACTGTCATGAATAACATTAAAAAAATGTTTATAAAAATTATTTTAAAATGAGAAAATAGTACTTTACACTTTAAATTAAAAAAAAAGCATTATTATTATTTTTTTAAATGACAAAAATATACATTAAAATAATTTTTTTGTACTATAAAAATGTTTTGTTTCTAATTACGTGAATGAAATCTTTTTTTTTTTCTTTACTTTCGAAAGGTCGAAAATTAAAAAAAAAATTACGGACGCATAAGTTTTTGTTTGTTTAGTATTATTTATTAGACTAACATAACAAAAATTAACATAACAAAATTAGTTTTTCGGTATTTGTATCTGTAATACGTTAAACATCAGTAAATGAGGACGCTTTGCAATTCGCAAAGTGAGAAAATAACAAATGCGGGTGAGCAAGGACATAATTCACGCAGCAAGCGAAAGCGGTATTCGCACCAGCAACGAAAGACGTAATAAACTTTGTCAATCGATGGCCTAATGTAGAATACACACCGACAAGCGAGGACATATTACACACCGAACAGTAAGAACAAACACACACACCGGCAAACAGAGACGTAATACACACCGACAATCGAAGACGTAATACACATCGGCAATCTAGGACGTAATACACGCCGGCAATCCAGGATATAACACACACCGGAGAGCGAGGACGTAATACATACCGGCAAGCCAGGACGTAAAACACACAGGCAAGCGAGGACGAAATACACAAATTTAACTTTTATGAACAATTAATACTTTAACAAAAAAAAAAAAAAAAAAAAAAAAAAAAAAAAAAAAAAACTTTTGAATATATATTTTTTTCAAATAAAAAACGATATATGAAAATCTTATTTTTGTCCCCTTCCTCACTTTTCCAGAGGGAGGGGGGATGCAAAGTTCGAAAATTCGTGAAATTGGTTTTTAGCTATCCATGTTTGTAATAATTTAATAAAAGAGTCTTATGAATCTCTACTTTCTTTAAAATACGTAAAGATATTAAAAAATCTTGTTTCTAATATCCTGGCAATCTAGGACGTAATACACGCCGGCAAGCCAGGACATAATACACACCGGAGAGTGAGGACGTAATACATACCGGCAAGCAAGGACGTAAAACACACCGGCAAGCGAGGACGAAATACACAAATTTAACTTTTATAAACAATTAATTCTTAAAAAAAAAAAAAAAGAATCTTTTGAATATTTTTTTTAAATAAAAAACGATATATGAAAATCTTATTTTTGTCCCCTTCCTCACTTCCAGAGGGAGGGGGGTGCAAAATTTGAAAATTCCTGAAATTGGTTTTTAGCTATCCATGTTTGTAATAATTTAAGAAAAGAGTCTTATGAATCTCTACTTTCTTTAAAATACGAAAAGATATTAAAAAATCTTGTTTCTAATATCCTGGCAATCTAGGACGTAATACACGCCGGAAAGCCAGGACATAATACACACCGGAGAACGAGGACGTAATACATACCGGCAATCCAGGACGTAAAACACACCGGCAAGCGAGGACGAAATACACAAATTTAACTTTTATGAACAATTAATTCTTAAAAAAAAAGAATCTTATGAATATTTTTTTTTCAAATAAAAAACGATATATGAAAATCTTATTTTTGCCCCCTTCCTCACTTCCAGAAGGAAGGGGGGTGGGATGCAAAATTCGAAAATTTCTGAAATTGGTTTTTAGATATCCATGTTTATAATAATTTAAGAAAAGAGTCTTATGAATCTCTACTTTCTTTAAAATACGAAAAGATATTAAAAAATCTTGTTTCTGCCCCCTCCCCTCCCTTTGGAGGAGGGATACTGAAAATTCTAGGAATTGATTTTTAATTATTCCTCTTTGCGATATTTTAAACCAAAAAAATTATGAATATGATTTCTTAATTGAAATATAATAAAAATGTAAAAATCTGTATTCCCCCCCCCCACACACACACCCTCGTTGGAGCACAAATTTTGAAATTTTCAGAAATTAGTTTTTTGGTATCTGTCTCCGTAATAATAATATAAGTAAGAAGCTTATGAATTCTATTTTTTGTTTGAAATACGAAATGATACATAAAAATCGCGTTTTCGTCTCCAGCCCCTCTTTTCGGGAAAGAAATTTAAAAATTCCAGAAATTGGTTTTTAGTTATTCGTGTTTGGAATACTTTAAAGCAAAAATAATTGAAATTTCAATTTAAATTGTAATATATAGAAATATTAAGAGTAATTTAAAAATTGCGATTTTGCCCCCCCCCCCTCTCCTTTGGGGAGGAGTTTTGAAAATTCAAAGAAATGATTTTTATGTAATCCTCCTTGTGATATTGTAAACCAAGAATCTTATGAATATCTTTTTATAAAATAGAAACAATAGTATTGACCCATCCGCCCCTTGTGGAGGGGCAATTTTAAGAATTTCAGAAATTAGTTTTTCGGTATTTGTATCTGTAATACGTTAAACATCAGTAAATGATGACGCTTTGTATTTCGCAAAGTGAGAACGTAACAAATACTGGTAAGCAAGGACGTAATTCACGCAGCAAGCGAAAACGGTATACGCGCCGGCAACGAAAGACGTAATAAACACCGTCAATCGATGACCTAATGCAGATTAGCAAGCCAAGTCTTAATACACATCGACAAGCGAGGACATATTACAGACCGAATAGTAAGAACAAACGATCACCGGCAAACAGAGACGTAATACACACCGACAATCGAAGACGTAATACACATCGGCAATCCAGGACGTAATACATTCCGGCAAGTCAGGACTAAAACACACCGACAAGCGAGGACGAAATACACAACTCTATCACAATTTTAACTTCTATGAACAATTAATTCTTCAAAATAAAGCAAGAATCTTATGAATAATTATATTTCCTTTCAATTAAAAAACGATACATGAAAATCTTATTTTTGTCAATTTCCTCACTTCGTGAGGGGGGGGGGGGGGATTCAAAATTCTAAAAATCCTGAAATTGGTTTTTAGCTTTCCATGTTTGTAATAATTTAAGGGAAGAGTCTTGTGAATGTCTACTTTCTTTAAAATACGAAAATATATGTGAAAATCTTGTTTCTCCACATGTTCCTTTGGAGGGTGATATTGAAAATTCTACCAATTGATCTTTAGGTATTCCTCCTTGCGGTATTTTAAACCAAGAAATTTATGAATATAATTTCTTAATTAAAATATAATGAAAAATGTAAAAAGCTGTATCCCTCCCTCGTTGGAGTGCGAATTTTGAAATTTTCAGAAATTTGTTTTTTAATATTTGTCTGCGTAATAATTTACTTATGAATTCTATCTTTTGTTTTAAATACGAAAGGACACATGAACATCGCGTTTTTGTCCCCAGCCCCTCCTTTGGGGAAAGAAATTTGAAAATTCCAGAAATTGGTTTCTAGATATTTGTGTTCGGAATATTTTAACGCAAAAATGATTGAAATTTCAATTTAAATTGTAATATACAGAAGTATTAAGAGTGATTTGAAAATTACGATTTTGCTAACCCCCCCCCTCATTCTCTCCCTTCGGGGAGGAATTTTGAAAATTCTAAAAATTGATTTTTATGTATTCCTCCTTGTGATATTGTAAACCAAGAATCTTATGAATATATTTTTATAAAATAGAAACAATAGTATTGCACCCTTCCCCCCTTCTGGAGGGGCAATTTTTAAAATTTTCAGAAATTAGTTTTTCGATATTTGTATCTGTAATACGTTAAACATGAGTAAATGAGGACGCTTTGCAATTCGCAAAGTGAGAAACTAGCAAATACATGTAAGCAAGGACGTAATTCACGCAGCAAGCGAAAACGGTATACGCATCGGGAATGAAAGACGCATTAAACACCGTCAATCGACGGCCTAATGCAGATTAGCAAGTCAGAGCGTAATACACACCGACAAGCGAGGACATATATCACACCGAAAAGTCAGAGAAAACGCACACCGGCAAACAGAGACGTAATACACACCGACAATCGAAGACGTAATACACATCGGCAATCCAGGACGTAATACACGCCAGCAAGTCAGGACGTAATACACACCGGAGAGCGAAGACGAAATACACAACTCTTCCACAATTTTAACTGTTATGAAAAATTAATTCTTCAAAATAAAGCAAGAATCTTCTGAATAATTATATTTTCTTTCAAATAAAAAACGATATATGAAAATCTTGTTTTTGTTCCCTTCCCCACTTCGCGGGGGTGGGGCAAAATTCCAAAATTCCAGAAATTGGTTTTTAGCTATCCATGTTTGTAATAATTTAAGGAAAGAGTTTTATGCATCTCTTTTTCCTTTAAAATAGGAAAATATATGTGAAAATCTTCTTTCTGTCCCACTTCCCTTGGAGGGGGAATATTGAAAATTCTAGGAATTGATTTTTAGGTATTCCGCCTTGCTATATTTTAAACCAAGAAATTTATGAATATCATTTTTTAATTCAAATATAAAGAAAAAATGTAAAAAGCTGTATTCCCCCCCCCTCCTCCCCGCCCTCCTTCGTTGGAGTGCGAATTTTGGAATATCCAGAAATTAGTGCTTTGGTATTTGTGTTCGTAATAATTTAAAGCAAGAAGCTTATGAATTCTACTTTTTGTTTGAAATACGAAACGATACATGAAAATCGCGTTTTCGTCCCCAGTCCCTCTTCTGGGGAAAGAAATTTGAAAATTACAGAAATTGGTTTTCAAATATTTGTCTTTGTAATACTTTCAAACAAAAATGATTGAAATTTCGATTTAAATTGAACTATTAATTGTAATTTGATAATCGCCAAACCTACCCCCCCTCCCCTCCTCTTTGGTGAGGAATTTTGAAATTTCCCAGAATTGATTTTTAGGTATATCCTCATTGTGATATTGTAAACCAAGAATCTTATGAATATCTTGTTATAAATTGAAATATGTTCATGTTTTTCTTTTCGCAAATCATATTTCAAACAAAATCCAAGACGTGTGATATATTTTTTCACACTTAGATAAGGAAGCTTATTTAAACTGCTTGTAAGCAGACATGCTCGAAGCAATGTGTTTGTTTTCACTTTCTTCTTTTTATCAAAGATATTTTTGGAGCGGCCTGATTTGACCATATGTGGGGTGGGGACGGGGACAGGAAGACTAATGATTTCTAATAACTTTTCACGAATACCGTGTTATCGCAGTATTCGTTAATAAAATTTTTTCAACAAGCCCTTGAAATAATGCTTAGCGTTTAATCTGTTAACAAAGTGAAATAAAAATGTCAAATGACTTAATATTTGTCCTGTGTCACGTGTCATCTGTTTGACATGTTATAATCAAACAGATAAATTCTCAATTCTGTCATAGCTTAAGGCCCTATGCACAGTATTATTTTGGAGGCCTCCCAAATAATATTATAACTAAGCTCGAACCTCAACACATATTTGGCACTCTACTTTTCATTTACTAAAGCTAAAATGTATATAAATAGTGTATTTTTTTTTTTTTTTTTTTTTTTTTTTTTTTTTTTTTTTTTAATAATATAGTTGAAAAGTGTTTATGACTTCGATTTGTCTGTCTGTCTGTCTCTGACCTAACTTTAATTATGAAAATATTCTTGCATAAAAATATTAATTGCAACCATTTCATCATTAAACTTTCTATTGTTGTTTATAAAAACTACTCTAATATATTTTCCTAAATAATAAATTAGCCGCACAAGTTAACAACAAAAAAAAGCATGAATAATTGAGTTTTTCGATAAACATTTTAAAGGGTGAATTAGCCTAAAATTCAAACTTATTTTTGATAAATCAGTATGATTATAGAGGTAAAATAGTCTTGCAAAAGAATGTTAAAAGCTGTCATTAAATGCTTTTCTTTCCCTATTTATCGAAAACACAGCTATTTATTTATTTTTTATTTATAAATATGTCCTACAAATTTACATCTTATACACAAATTAAAGTAAGTGGTTAAATTTAATTTATTTTTTAATTTTAATTATTACTAATACATAAAAGACAAACTCAAAGTGGATCCACCTCATATAATTTCCAAGGAGTATGGCACCATTAATTTAAACAAGAAATCTTTGCCTAAAATATTTTTTTTAATTAAAAAACTTTCTGCAAATTATCACATAAATTGTAATATTTTTCTGCTATTAAATAAGGTGAAAAATTCTATACAAAAATTTTGGTAGAACTGTACGTAACCTGTAACTCGTATATAAATAGTATCAGTGGAAAGTAATAATAATAAAAAATATCTGTAGGTTTCTATATGATAGAAAAACCATAAAAAAATAAGTGTAAACTTAAGTAATAAAACAAATTAAGGAGTAACACCGCTTTAACCTGTGCAAAATTTCAAAACCACTTTTTTGTTTTTTAAAGTACTTTTTATACACATAGAAATCTTATTTTATTGGCTATAAATTTCTATAGAAAGTGAAAGGGTAATTTTGGTGTTATAGAAGTAGAGAGTGCCGCAGCAAGTGAACAGTAATAAAAACTTTACTTTTTTCCCCCTCCATAACGGCAATTTTCAAAATCAGTGGACACTCTATCTCCGCCAATTTTCAATCAACAAACTTTATCTTTTTGGAAATTAATCTTGAAGTATTTTTCTAGGGAAATACTTTGGATGTGACGATTTATTAAGAGATATTATATTATACAGATATTGTATATTATAGTTATAATATTATAACTATAATTCTATATTATTCGATAATATTATTCGATTATATTATTCGATATATTTAATACCGATTGCTCACTTTTTTTTATAACTGTAATGCAACAGAAGTTTTGGTTTAAATTTTTTATTTTACTTCGAATTAATGCCAATTCACCAAAAATGCATATATATATCTTATATATTAAAACGAAAAGGGATTTCCGTCAAATTCACTTTTCACATGTATTTACCCTATTTGAGCATGCGTAAACTTAAATGTAGAAGCTAACCAGTTTTAGAGTACACTCGAATGAGAAAAGGATGGCCGAGTGGTGTTAGGCGGGTTTTTTCTCTGTTCTGATCATCATGTCGGTTCGATCCCCGCTACGGACGGCTTGATTTTTCTTATTTTATTGGCAATAATTCATTTTAATAATGCCATATTTAATTCAGGAGGAAAAGTTACATAATTTGTATTTTTTTTTTATTCGAATGCTTTATAATTAAAATTTAACACCCAAGAATATTTTATTTTAATTACTAAATTTATATTAAAAGTATTTAAATTAAAAGATTGTGCATTTAATTATCGATTAAATAAATTGAACAGGTCTACAGTTTTTATTATATTTCGTATGACCATTATCAAGATGTCATATATATAAAAAGATAAGCATGTAATTATTTTTCGTAAAAAAAGGAAAAATAAAAGGAGAGAAGAAAAAAAGAAGGGAAAATATTCATACAGGAACTCTAAATTATCTTGATATCCATGATCTAACCATTGAACAATGTATGAAAATAGAAAATGTAAATTCAAGTAATTAAAAAACATGTATCGTAATCGTTAGGTCCAAACAGCAAATTTTAAATTCTAGGTTTTAGAATCAGACTAATAAAAATTAATTTAATGAAAAATTTTAAAGCTCGTGTAGTTAAAAAAAGAAAAAAAAAGAAATACTAAATATTGTTATTTTTTCAAAACATTGGGACTGTGGTAAATAAAATTTAACAACCGCCAATATTTTTTTAATTACTTATTTTATATTATAAAAATATATATAAAAATATTTAAATTAAAAAAAATTTGCATGTAGTTATCGATTAAATAAAGAGATCTAAACTGTTATCTATATTTTGTATGACCATTATCAATAAGACATATTTGTAAAACTAAGATATGTATATGATTATTCTCCTTACAAAAAAAAAAAAAAAAAAAAAAAAAAAAAGAGAGAGAAAAGGAAAGAAACAAAAATATTCATATAAGAATTATAAAAGAAATCAACTTGATATCCATGATTTATCTGGATTTTAAAGTTAGGCTGATAAGAATAAAATTAATGACAAATTTTAAAAGTCGTGTAATTAAAAAAAAAAAGTAGAAAGTACTAAATATTGATATAGTTTTCTTAATTTTGAGACTGTAATAAGTATAAATAAATCATTCAATTAATATTTTTAGTTAAATTCGTGCTAAATTTATTCGAGTATAATAGAATGTAAATTAGAAGCTTAAAATATTTAACTACATAAGTTGAGTAGGCTGGACTGACAACAAAATCTATCGTTATATATAGGAATCGCTTACACAATATAACAATTCATAAAATTTTCAATACCTAATTAATTTAAAAGCAGCTAATTAAAAATACAAGCATATTTCTAAAGGAGCTTTCAAGTTATTTACCGTCAAATCTTGACGGGTACTATCTAGTACATATTTAAAAATGGTTATGTGTTTCACTTGCTTTTGGACTTTTTTTTATGTTGTTCTAGATCAAGTGTACGATGATTAATCCTGTCCCCCACTAGCCCTTCTTTTTTCAAAACTCCCATCATCAGTCAAGTCGCCATTTTTTAATATATAAAATTAAAAATATATATATATTTCTACTTTAATATTATGTAGTATAATAAATTATTGTAAATGAATTTTGATAAATAATTCATATTTCTTTTAAAACAATTTCCGAAACAACCTTAAATTCCAAGGCATGTGAGTGCCATTCCTAATGGTGTTACCCATTAAATTACTTAAATGTTATAAACAGGTATCTAAAATGATTGAAAAAACATTTTGTATAATAATTGAATTTTAATCTTAAAATAAAGTTCAGGTTACATTGACATTTAAGGCCTATTTAAGGATATACGTATAACGAAAAATTGAAAACTGTTTTATTCACTCATATTAAAAAGTTATTTGGTTTGAATATTTTAATCAAAGCTGAATTTAGAACTCTGTGTAAGAATAGAAATTGATAAAATAAACTTTATACGGCATAAGGAATATTCCTTTTTAAAGTCATTTTATTCAAAACAGTTATTTTGCGAATTACGCACACGATTTCATGAAAATGGAACTAAATTTTCGTGAAATTTCAACGTTTTTAAAGCAAATGTATACATATCCGAAATAACATATAATATTGATACTTATGCTAATATTAATAAAATTATGCTTGTTTCAAGTTTTTAAAGTGTCTAATTTTTAAGAATATTTATTTTATATTATTGAAAGGATATGAGAATTGTTTTTAATAACAGGTCATTTTAATAAAACACTATTTCTCTAAATATCTAATAATATAATAACCCAAAATGGTTAAGGGTCCTCTTCACGCACTTGAAAACACCCGCTCGCTATAATGTTAATCCTATGGAGCATTATTTTTCTAATATATCGTTTGCATTTCAATATTTTTAAACAATTTTTTTGCATTGGATAGCAGAGATCAATCTCAATTTCCGCCGTTGATTACTTTTTCGATTTTCGTTGCATTTTTTTTTTTTACGAAGATACTTTCACTTTTGAAACCGGTTCCGAAAGTGAAAGTATCTTCGTAAAAAAAAAATCTAGAAAGAAAATCGAAAAAGTAATCAACGTCGGAAATAGAGATTGATCTCTGCTATCCAATGCAAAATTTTTTTTTAAAAATATTGAAATGCAAACGAGATATTAGAAAAATAATGCTCCATAGGATTAACATTAGCGAGCGGGTGCTTTTAAGTGCGTAAAAAGAAGGGTTTGAAAAAAATATTTAACTGTTTAAAGGGGACAAAAATATTTAACTGTTATTATCTTTATTGGTTTGATAGGAAAATTCTTAAAATTACTATCGTACGAGCCATAAACGCTTCGTAACTTTTATATATTTGACACATACACGGGAGTATTGGCCCTGGAGTGGGGACTCCTCTGGCCGGCCCTTAAATACGTTCTAGTAAATTCTAACAGTTGATTTTTTTTTAATTTATTAGTTATTTTAATTAAAAATTTATACGTAAAATAAAAAATCCCTGACGGCTCGGCCATCAGGAACATTTAGATTTCGAAGACGCGGACAATATAGCACCTGTTTATTGAGAATTCTTTAATTCTATAAAATACTTGTCAGTATAAAAGTTGTAGATAGTATTAAGAATATTTGTAATAAATTTAAGCTGATTTGATATCTTATGAACTTACGAAGTTATGACTTTTGTTCTTCTTAAACTCCTATCCCGCTCCTTAAACTCCTATCAAAACTTTATCATGCATAAATTTTTGGCCCTTTTCCTAGAAATAATAATAACTTTAAAATCGATATGTATCGATATGTATAATAATTAAGAAGTTATGTTTTTTTTTCTGTTTTCATAAAAAAAACATTTCCTCCCCCCCCCCCTCATTGGTCCGATTTTTCCCATTAACGAACTTGAACGAGATTTTATGCATCAGTTTGGAAGAGATTTGTGGAGAATTATGAAAGTAATCGTGTCCATAAAAAAGTTATATTGATAGCTAGACAGATATATATAAAGTTTTTAACTGGGAGAGGGTTTTGTGTTCAAAATTATGGAAGTTGTTGTGCCCATAAAAAAATGATATAGATAGATAGATAAATAGATAAAGTTTTGAACTGCGGTTAGTTTTGGGTTCTAGGAGTCATTATCGGCGTAGATCTGTAAAAAGTTTTCAGAAATTCCAACATGGGGATAATGTAATAGGTAGTTTTTCTTACAAAATCTACCTCTTTTTCTGGTATTTTATTTAAAAACCACGACCGAAACTGGGCCATCTAGGTGAACCGGGTCCTGGTAATTTGTACCGGCTTTACCCCCCTCTGTATGGCCTGGTCATACTTAAATCAAAATATTATTTTGGTTAAATATTACAATTCTTTAACTGCAATACTTTTTATTACATTTAAAAATTAAGTTCCTGTGAAAATCGATGATCTAAGATTTTTAATAGAAAAGTTTGACTACTTTTAATTATTTGTTATAAAATCAACATTAAAACTTTTATTGATTCATATTTAAAGGAGAAAAGAATATTCTAAAATTAAATATATATTCTGCAATGGAATATTAAAAGCAAGAGGAACGGTAATGCATCAACGCACAATAAAATAAATTAAATAAAAAATATATTATTTAATAATGTTTAAAAAAAACCCTGCACTTTAAACTTGGGGTATTGACACACCTGTCCTACTGACTGAGACTCTTATTCACCTCAGCGGAATTTCACGCGCCCGCCGCACCTTTTTACCAGATTTCACTGACCAGCCAGATGTTGTCAGCAGGAACTTAGACAAAGGACTGGGAGGGTGTGCAAATCGCTTTAGATAATAAAAAGCGTCCCTTTAACATCTGCTAAAATTCGGGGATATTTTCAAGTAGTAAATAAATGCTTGTTAAAAGGTGTTCTCCAATGAAGAAAATGATATTGTGTTGTTCCTTTTTTTACCTTTACAGAAGAATTCTTTAAATACCTTTTAAAGATTTTTTTTCTTTTAATTTCTTTAAAAGAAGAAAGAAAAAGAAAATAGATATCATAATCTTTTATTTATTTTTTATTTTTTTTAGAAAATGCATATAAATTTTACTATAATTGCTCATTAAAAGAAAAAAAAAGTTTTATTTTTTATTTTTGTTTAAGCTGATATCAACAATATTGCATATACATGCATTGAATATTTATAGATACCGCTTAAACTTTGTGTCACAGTTAGAAAATAATTTTCAAACACAACAATAACTGTTTCTGATATTTTAATTCAGATTGCATAAAACTAAAGATCATTATTATTATTATTATTATTATTATTATTTATATATAACAATAATTATCTATCATATAAAATTTGTTAAGTATCTCTTACATCAGTTGTCAAGCGAACCATCAAAATAATATGATAACCATCAGTTAGCAATATACAAAGATATATCTAATATACAAACTGGAAAAAATGTCGACTAGAATAAGAATACATGAATGTCTTATATACATAGTAACATTGGAGCAAAAACGCTTTTTCGGGTGAAAGGAAATGAAAAATAAAAAAAAAATCCTGAAATATACATTCCTTTTACTAAATGAAGACAGTTTTTTTTTTTTTTTTTTTTTTTTTTTTTTAATATTGTATCAGAAAATTCTTTCATTCTGTGGTAAAGTAGCATGGCAGAAACTTTTTTACAGGTACAAAGTAAAGTTTTCGAAAATATTACATCTTTTAAGGAATTCCTAGACGATAGTAATCGAGAAATAAATATTTAATGTAATTTTCAAAAAAAAACACATGATATAAAAGCAGAAAAAAAGTATTAATTTTTATGTCGCAATTTTAACCCTATTAATATAATATCTGCTAGGACAATTAAACCGAACCTAAGTAGTCACAGGGCCAGATTAAGACATGGACACACGGGGTACTGGTCTAAGGCTCATAAACTTGGAGGGCCCCAAATCTATATACTTTAACTCTATCGACAGAGGATATTGAACCGGACCTAAGTGATCATAGAGCCAGATTAAGGCAACGGCATACGGGGCACTGGACCTCATAAGTTTGTGTGTGTGGATGGGGGGGGGGGGCGGAGATCCAAATCAGTAGATAAATAATTGTAAAAGTAAGTAGGTAAAAAATTGGCTGTTATGATTAACCCGTAATTCCCGTTGTTGAACGTTTAAGCTTGTATAACTTCATAATGCATAATATATTGACATCGCAACTTCCTGGTTAATCACGTCTGAAAATTCATGAAAAGTCTGATCATGAAAATCCCGTCTGAAAATTTACCAAATCACACAGGCATTTAAAAGTTATAAGAGTATTCTCATGTATTTTCTTTTTATCCTGCAACTTGTAACACACATCTCTCTAACACATGTACAAAGACATTTTTATATATAAAACTACAATTTTTAGGTATTACTATTTAGGGTGTCATGGATGTGAATAGCGGAAAAATTAAAGGAATAGATTGAAAACTTCTTTTTATAAATTTATTTTGGAAAGGAGGGGGAGGGGGAGTACCAAAATTCATGCTTGTTCGGGTGAAAAAATATCATAGTTTCGGCCCTGCAAGCGAACCAATTGAACAAAATATTCCACAAGTATAAATTATATTTTCGCAGTGAAGAGAGAATGAAGTAGGGGGAAAGGATTATCTCACAATTGGGGGGGGGGGGGGAGATGGATTTTTCGTTAATTTATTTACGTCTCAAACAATTAAAAAAGTTGGAAATTGTGCGTTAAACGTGATATATGAGGTGCGTTCGTCTTATAACTAGTTTCACAATGTAAAAAAAAAAAAAAAAATCATCCTCATTATTTCAGTGAAATGAATTATGTCGTCTGCTAGAAGCGAAATGAGCATGCTTTTTTTTTTTTTTCCTTGTTATGTATGCCACGTTTACAAATGCGGATTTTTTTTTCACCATGGAGATCTTACTTTGCGAATGATTACCTCCATGGCTTAGTATTTTTATGACTCATAATGAACGAATCTCCTGTGTTTATTTACTCTAATGGATTGAGATCTCTTCGGTTAACCTGATTTTCACTGAAGTTATCACAGAATCTATACATTGTTGAATGTAACTGATTCTCAAGCAAACAATTTTTCTGAACGAGCTTTCTAAAAATGTATCTTTTGTGTAATTTTATTCGATTAAATAATTTTGAATAAAAATGGCCGCTTGCCATATGAAAAAAGAAGTGGTTAGCCCGTATTTGTTTTCCTCAGCCCCATGACTTGCGCTTTTATTATATAGATTACATATGAATATGATAGGATTTAACAGAATAAAGAAAACTTTCATTAATAACATTTTAAGTTTTGATTCGATTTTCATAAAATTTGAAATGACTCGACAAAATTCTGCATCGATTATATATATTAAATTTCAAATTATTTGGTTGGATAGTTTTTGCACTGTTATATGCGGACAAATGGACGGACGTACGGACGGACCAGACGACGACTATAGGTGCTACGTATTTATATAATTACGAACGCACCTAGCTAAAAACAAAAAATATATCACATTTAAAAAGAAACATTCATTATTAAAATAATGATACATGATATTTTCACAATATTTTATTATTAACAAAATTGCTTTGATATAGTGAAAATAGTCTTTTATTTAAATTTCTAATGATAATATATATTTTTCTTGTTAAAAATAGTTTGTAACATTTGGAGATCAGTAACATTTTTATAAGAATTGTATTTTGAAGAGCTCAATATATATTAATATATTTTTATTGATAGATAGAAATTGTACTAAAATAAAATAAAATACACTGAAAGTAACAAAATATTAAACTTTTATGTATAAAAATTTTCTCACTCTCTCTCATTATTATTATTTTCTTTTTATATGGACTTTAAGAATCCTTGTATTTCTTTGATATAAAGTACAAGAACCAGAAAAATATATTTGCAATATTTTACTAGTAAATGTTTATTATTATTATTATTATTATTACTAATAATAATGTTCAGAAAATTTAAAATAGTTGCAATAATTCCAAAACATAAAAATCTCATAGCGGAATAAACAGAATGGTGCACTCAGAAAAGAACACAACGTAAACTGAAATAGTACTGTTTGCTCGAAAAATGTTACGACACTATACAGCGCTAAATATGCCTAAAATAACATCTAATTCCAGTACTGAAATTACCTGATCTATCTTTTAATATGTTAAACTAATATTTTCAATTTTAAAATTTCGACAATATGGGAATATGATTCATTTATTTATTTTGGTAATAATAAAAAAATCAAAGAAAAGCAGCCTTAATGAACATTCTTAATATTTTTCTAATTATTATAGTCTTTAAATTTGTTGATTTATGTTTTAAAAAGATTGTAAGTATGTTTTAAGTTCGTCTGTAGGCAGAAATATGTATTAATTTATTGGTGAAATTTATTAATTAATATATAGGTTATATAATGAGTATTTAAAAATTTGTCACAGCGTTTCTGTTTTTGAACTGCTTAAAGTGGCTCTCAAAGGACCAAATTGACTGAAAGCTTATAATTCAATATTGTATCTATACATGCATGATATAGTGAGTAGCACTCCACATTGTAAAACTATCTTTTCTCAATATTTGCTTCAAGCATACTTTTCTCTTAATTTTCCATAATGGACCACACTGAAAAAAAAAAAATCTAGTTTCTTATTTTGTAATTAAAGTAACAAATATTTCGGAAAATATCGTCAAATTTGCATTTACAATAGAATTTTTTAACATGACAATTACGAAATGATGGTCATCTGCGAGCAATATGCTATAATTGAAGATTTATTAAATGTGTAAAAAAAGTATAAAATCTTTTCTATTTTTTGGTATGTAAATGCTATTACCTGATACATTTAATATGTGAAACAAGGTTATGAATATAATAGAAATTTTATGTGGTTGAGCTGGTAAAAATTAATCATTTAAAATTTCTCTAAATGTGGTCAGGATTTCGTTTGGCTGGTTGCTTTATTCTCAAAAGTTAAATTTTGTTACAAGGCTAAAAGTGTAATTAAATTTAAATCTATTTCTATAATAATTCAAATCTCCTTCAAAACATATATAGTCCCCTGTTGCTGTTTAAATAATATATATATTTTTTTAATCAAAAGTAAAATATTATTATAAACAACAATAGTTTTTATTTCTAATATTTTATTGAACTGTAATGCATAAAATATATTAATTTCAACCATAAATGTTTTTTATATAACTCGATGACTCTAATAGCAAAGATTTTGTTTGAGATGATGCGGCTTATTTAAATAAATCATGCGTATAATTTTTGTTTGAAGTGTGCTCAATTATATATATATATATATATATATATATATATATATATATATATTTGAGCATTACCGTATCATCTCAAACAAAATCTCTCTCTCTCTATATATATATATATATATACACACACGCATTATATATATACATATAACATAATTATTTTTTTTTTCAGACTAAAAGTGAGACATCTTGCTACACTATGAAAAGTACCTAATTGAATATTGAACACAATAAATTATTTTGTAAGGTTTTAACTGACATTCAGTATTAAGAAATGGTTTATAGTTTATTCTCAGTTATATATTTAGCAAACTATACATTTAATACAGTACATTTGCTTTCATTATTGAAGGATTGTTTATTACTGCATAAATAAAATTCATGAATAAATGTGAATTTCATTCACAATTATTTAGGAATTTGATTTTGACAATCCATAGGAAAAATCAACACTGAAGGATTTAAATTATTCGCGAGTAATTATTTATGTGTCATGTTTTATTCATTTTATTGTTTAATTTTTAACCATTTCAATACTTTATTCTTTTAATTAAAAAATACATCCAAAATTCTCATTGTGAAAAATATAACAAAAAGTAAAAGTCACGGAACCATCTACAATATCACATACACAAAAAACAAAAAAAAAATTTACATATGTCACTCTCTTGGATAAAATTTTAAGCTTATTTTAGCCTGAAGCAGATTCCCCCCACTCCCCACTGGACACGAACCTGAAAGTCTATTCGTTAAAGAATTTTAAGGAAAGCATTTAGAGAAAAACTGGATTATCCACTTTATTCCTGGTATAGTGAAAGGGGATGCTGCATTTTCATTTGCCATTTCCGCAATGGCGTATATTTGGTTATTATCAGTAGAAAAACTTCTTCAACCTGCAAAATGTACCCAATTTAAATATTGTATGCCTAATCTACTAGAATGAATTGGATGTAAAAACTCTGTATTTTATTATTATTTTTTTTTAATGTGTTGTTTGAAACACAAACAAAGAATAAAGTTATAAATAAAAATATTACTTATTGCTACACCCTTCAATTAGCATAACTACCCATTTTTATGAATTTTCTATGATTAGTTTCTAGAATCTTTAATATTCAAACTGGGGTTGCGGTGGGATTCTGGGGGCGGTCACAAAAACGAAATCTGTTTTCATGTTTAGATTGAATACGAACTTTACAAACATTTTTTTAAGGGAAACAAGTGTCAGTAGTGACATATAAGAAAAGTACTAAATAAATCAATTACATATTCCATCGAATACACAACTAGTTTGTGTTCCATTGAAATATTAATATACATTGAAATTGGTCTAAAACATTGAATTTCCCATAGTACAAATCTTCAAAAAACTGTAACAAAATTCCCAGTTTGAAATTGAAAGCTAATCGGTCTGCTATTAAATATTCAGTGGGGTACAAGTTATGTATTCTTCTACATAAAAAAATTTACAATACAAATATTTTAAATATATATATAATGATTATAAAGGTGCAAAACTTAGAAATTCTGTTTATTTATTTATTTATAAAAAATAATATTTTATGTAAAATTTAGATAAAATTACTAAACAAATTTATATAAACTTTATATAGTTAATATTTATTTAATATAAAATATTGTACTGGGGTACTTAACATATTAATATAATATTTTCTTTATTCGCCCCTTTCTTTTATTTATTTATTTATTTATTTTAAACACTCATTGAAAATTATTTTATTGATTTTAAATTCAAGTTTGATGTTAATGATATTAATGTATACTGAAATAATAAAAGAAAGAAAATAAATCAAATAAAGGGAAAAAATGGACTTAAAATAGAATCCCAGTTTTGTTTGTCTATTACAAATAATATTGTTTATCTACATATATGTCACGTACAGAAATTTGATTCAATATGCCCACTTTGACAGCATTTTCTTAAACACCCCCTTCCTTATCGAAACATGGAAAAAACTATTCAGTTTCACAATTAAAGAATAAGAGCACTTGCCGATTCCATGTGTTTATGAATAAAAAGGAATTCATTTATAAAAATTTGCGTTTCGCAAGTAATTTTTCTACGTACCTTTTCGCTTAACTTTTCATTAAATAAACATCATTCTGCATTAAAAAAAAAAAAAAAAAAAAAAAAAAAAAATTGTGTAAACAAATTCAGTTATTTCCCTTTTTTCTTTCTTTCTTCTTAACCCATTTCTCACATGAGATACGAACTCAGCAGTGGAGTATCAAGTATTTTGAATCCGTGGAGGAGAGAGCCTGAAAATGAACTAAATTGTTCCCCACATTAGAATAAAACTCAGATTTCGGGGTGATAGACTAAAGCTTTTCTGCCCCTAGATTACTATACTATCATGGTTCCAAAAGGGAAGTATCCCCATAAAATAAACCTGCAAACAAAATCGAAAAATTAAAAAGTGGCGATTATAGAAATTGATCTTAATTATCAAATGCAAAGAAAAATATTGCTTCAAAATATTAAAATGCTAACGAGATATTTTAACGGTGTTCTCAAATTCAAGCTCGCTACTTTATGACATATTTTTTAATTCATGTTTGTGCGGAAACGCATGAAACTGGCAGGTGTTATTATTCAGAAACTATGTAATTGGAAAATATTTACCAGTTTTTCTTAAAGGCAGAACATTTTGTAGAAAATGCTGTCAAATTCGACCTTTTGAACCAAGTTATTGCTGCGCTTGCGCAAGCCTGGAAAAGAATGCGTTGCCACGTGACACGAATAGCTTATAACGAGAAGTAATTTATTTTTCAAAAAATGGAAAACTTATTTCGTTTCCAAATTGCTTCAATAGTCAGGCATGTCAATTTCATGCCTTTGCGTTGAAATATACGTCTTAAAATGTGTCAGAAAGTTTCGCTTTGCTGAGCAGGTCATTTGAGAACCACCTTAAAAGAATTGTTCTATAGAATTAACATTAGCGAGCGAAGGTTTTCGTGTGAGTGAAGTAACCTTTTAATCAAAAAACACAGCTCTATAAAACTTGATGGCACTTCTGTGAAGGTGCAGCTGGTTGCTAAAAGATAATAAAAAAATAATCAATAAACAACAAAAAGGAATGTTTCTTCGCCTCACTTATTAAACAGGCCCGTATTGGTTTTATTACTTTCAATAAACTTGTTCATTTTCGTCTTAATTTATTAAAAGCGGCGTGTCTCAAAAAAATAAATAAATAAATAAATAAATAAATAAATAAATAAAAATAAATAAATAAATAGATCAGAAATTAATATATAGTGTATGGCTCATTTAATGAAACAATCATTACACAGTTTAAATGAAGTATAATGGGGAAAAAAAAAACTCTTCAAGAGCAATCAGATAATTGTTAAACTGGATTTATCTCTAATTTTGCTTTACTTTCTATTGGTGAAATTATTATATAACTTCGAAATCTACCTGTGAATGTTAGGTCTAGCCGGCAGGGATTTTAATTTATTTATTCTTTCTAGAAGTAACTTTTGGAAGTGAAACTTTTGTTTTATAATTTCGTTTATTTTTATAATAAAAACAATTTTGATTACTTTTAAACGCTAACAATTTTAATATAACCAAGATCTTAACGGGCTAAGTTTTTCTAAGTGTTGCCAGGTGCATTGGAATAGAGTTGAATGGGGTCATGAGCAGGGCCTGATTACCGACGGGGCACACTTACACCAGTAAAATTTAATAGAAATTTTCGTCTTATTAAAACGCCCTATTGATGAAAAATTACTACCATGAATAAAGGAAATATTTCAATTCTTTTTTACTGGTGGAAGTGTGCCCCGTTGGTAATCAGGCCCTGGTCATGGGGCTTGAGCCCCACCAATAATTTCAAAGATGGATTCTTTTTATATGCGTCTTTTATAATCTTTTTCTGTTGTTACAGAGATAAACGACATTAGATTTTTGTTGTTGTTGTTGTTCTCTTTAAGTTATATATATATTTTTATATTAAAGTAAAATATTAAACTTTTGAATTCGTATAGTAAAATGGCCATATAAAACACAGAAGGGAAAAAAAAACAGAATCCGAAAGGAGATGTTATTCAAAGTCAACTTACGTTGTGATTTTATTATAAACGATTCGCAAATAGCAGCCAGTATATACTTTTTATAAACAGAACTATACATTAAAAATTTTACATTGTCATAACGTTTTATTCAACTTGTGATTTATTTAACTATGTATAAATCTGTTTAATTTCTTTTTAAAGGGAAATTAAGAACCAACATTAAGGCTGTTCTCAAATCCAAATTGGCTACTTTCTGTCAAATATTTTAATTCATTTTTGTTCGCAAACGTATGAAATTGGCAGTTGCTCTTATTAAGAGACAATGTTATCGAGCTGGTTTCTTCGTTTTTTGGTAAAGGCACACAATCTTTCAGAAAATCTGTCAAAATTGGCTCTCTGAAAAGAATACCTGAACTGATAGCGAAAAAAGGAAAAATATCGAAAAAAAAAAAAAACTGTTTAATAAACTGTTACGTCAATAATCATAACCTGTAAGTATAATGATTTTATGTTCAAACATCAGTCAGAAAATTTCTTATAAAGTTTGTTGAGCAGGGAAAAATATTTCTTTGAGAACTGTCTTACATTGGTAATCAATCTATATTACACACATATACGTATTTGTGTGGGAAATAGTTACATTCGAGTTCAGCCCCATCAATAATTTTCAAAACTCTGCGCCTATGGCCAGGTGTCCCGCATAAATCGGGGCTCCAATTCCTCTGGACACAGAATATTTAGCTATCTTTAATTGCTGATAAATCTGCTGTTATATAAAGCAAAGAAATTTACTTTAAAATACTGGTGTCAAAAGCATTTGGAGCCCCGATTTACGTGTGACACCTGACAACACTAGTTTTCTTAGTATTTATTAGAAAAATAATTTAAACTATTACCATATGCGAAAAAGTAGAAAACAAAAATTTAAATATATATTTTTTTATATCAATTTATGACAATGTCTGGTTGAAAACCAGACATTACCATTGTAATTTTATTTTGTAAAGTAGTTGCTGTGCCGCCTTCCACGATTTAAATCCATTAATCTCAGAGTCCTTATTTTTTGTTGTGCAATTCGTCGCATTTTAAATTATATATCTGAATGTCTATCAAAGAAAAGCTATTATGATACTTTGTGCAATTTTTTCAGATATATCTTCTATATATTTTTCTATTTTTATTTATTTTTTTATTAATTTTTTGCTGTTAAAAAAATGAGGCAACGTTCATTACAGTTATTCTAACACATATATATATATATATATATAATATTTTTAAATAAATGTTTTTTTCTACTATCATGTTTTCAAAATGATTAATTACACCATCAAAATCTTGTTTGACTTTTTTATTGTTATTTATTATTATTATTATTATTATTATTATTATTATTTCTGTTTGAATACGGAACGTAATAGTTAAGACAAATTTAACAGCTGTGAAATGAAGTATTTTAAAATATACATGTTTTTCGAATAAAGTAGAAAAGAAAAAGTGAACAATTATAAAATTGCAACTATTTGGGACATCCAAACTTTGCGGGCTGCCTCGAAACTTGGCCATGTAGAAATGCATAATCTTTTGAACAACGTTGGAAACTGGCATAAAAAAAGAGCACATTGCTCATTTCTGAAATAATTTTTGTTCAGAAACATGTAATATTTTTGTGATATCTCTTACTCAGAAACTCTAAATCGAATAGTTTATCCATTTTTCTACAAAGGCAGTGGTCTTTTAAAAAATGCTACGAAAATTGACGTTTTGAATCAAATTTCTCTAGGAGTTTTCAATTTTTTTTTAAAATTCCATTTCATATTATGAAAGATAAAGAAAAGTATACACTCAGTCAAGCAATAAATAAATGATACTAAAAAGAAATACTATTTTTTTTTCTCATTCTGTTGCACAGAATGGTCGATTAATATTTATACGCTGTATGTAGGGGCAGGGCAAGGGCGCCCATATGATTAAATTTAAGGGGGGGGGCTGAGAAAAATCTCAACTTCCACCAAAGCTATCATACATTTTGGTAAATATTTAAGGTACTTTGGTTTTTTTTCACTATCTTTTGACAAAATTTGAGCTTTTTCCCCCGCAATCTTATGACGAAATTTGCATTTTTTTGCGATCCTTTTGCGAAATTTGCTTTTTTCACGAATCTTTGACTAAATTTGCGTTTTTTTCGCGATTCTTTGACGAAATTTGAGTTTTTCCCACGATTCTTTGACGAAATTTCGTTTTTTTCGCGATTCTTAAACGAAATTTGAGTTCCCCCCCCCCCCGCGATCTTTTGACGAAATTTGCGCTTTTTCTGCGGTTCTTTGACAAAATTTGCGTTTTTTTCGCTATTTGACGAAATTCGCATTTTTCTCATGATCCTTGAACAAAATTTGCGTTTTTCTGCGATTCTTTTACAAATTTTGCGTTTTCCCAACGATTCTTTGACGAAATTTCGTTTTTTTTTTCGCAATTCTTTGAGGAAATTTATGTTTTTTTCGCGATTCTTTGACAAAATATTCATTTTTTCCACGATTTGTTGACGAAATTTACTTTTTTATCGCGATATTTTGACGAAATTCGTCTTTTTTCCGTGATCCTTTGACGAAATTGGCGATTTTTTTCTGCAAACGATTCACGAAATTGGTGTTTTTTGTGGTCATTTGTCAAAATTTGTGATATTCTTCCGTGATATATTTTATGTTCGAATTTTCGGAACCGAATGCCTTAAATTTTCAGACAGTTCGGAACATAATCACCTTCACCACTGGCCTTAGGGTACTGAATAAGGGGCTCACAACCATAGTAGACAAAATCCATTTTGAAAAAAAAAATGGGATAGTTTATTGAGAAGGTGCATAAAATCTGTTTTATCCACTCTCACAGTAAACATAGTCTGTAAGCAGATGACATATACATATACAGGGCTGCCACGGGTGAATATTTTTCTATTCTATTCGCACCACTATTAAAAAAAAACAGATTTTGTAGCATATTTCTCTTGGAAAATTTTCTCGAATTTTATTTCAACAATTTTTTTTTGAGAAAGTGGTGTGAGGTAGAATTAAAAAATTGTCGCCTGTGTCAGCCCTGCATATAAGAGAAAGTGAAAACAGATTTGGCTCAGCGTGGGAATGGATAAAACAGATTTTATGCACCTTCTAAATGGGCTATCTCATTTTTTTCAAAGTGGACTTGGTATACTATGGTTGTGAACCCCTCAAATGACCTTCCTAAAGTGCAAATTTTTGGCAGAACTGTCTATAATTCAATATGGCTGTCTTAAATAAATGAGGAAATGTAGTTTCTGCGAGGAGATCATTTATCGTGACATTCTCACCAGTCTTTGCTTTTCCACAAATCAAACCATGTTCTTGCTTCTGACTCCAAATTTTCAATATTATAAAAATGAGATAGCTCCTTGATTTCTTTGACAAAAAGAAATCTTCTTTTTCATATTTTTCATCATATTGGGATGAAGTAAAATTGCTTTAAATGACGTTTCATTTCGATTCAAAAACCTTAACTCAAGGTCTATAATTAAAGAGTCTAAATATGGATTTAGAAATGCTGCTCTGTAATATTCAAGAGGAGTGGCCATAGGAAGAGACGTTCTATACATTTTGATATCGATTTCTTACAATTACAATTCTCCATTAGCTCCATGAAAATTTCTGAAAATTCTTCTTCTGATTCCATTCTGTGCATAAGAAAAATCTCAAGAAGTTCCATCTTTATGTTCTGATAAACCAAATGCAAATCTTAATCTACAGATTGTAATTTGTTTACAACTGGCTCCAGATAGAAAAAGTATCGAGAAATTATTTTGAGATATACAATAAACTTTACAGATGACGTTGCAGCATCTAAATGAATGAATGACTTGTGAGCGTGTTTCTTGGTTCGTACTATTGTCTAGAGAAAGATTACAGAGATTTTCTTTAACAATGGCAAAATGATTAGAAAAATATGGTGTGGACTTATACTTTTCTGACCACATTGTTTCACATAGACCAGGAAAGTGTGAGTTACAAGAATTATAAGGTTTCAGGTCGAAAAAATTATTTTGTCTTGTTCTGCAGACTTAAGATAGAATTTTTGAGTTCGGGCTGCGTACAATCTGACACATTCAGGATTCTAATCTTTATTAGATTCGGAAAAAATAATTTTTCAATTAAAAATTGCACTGTACCGTTCACAACTTATTATTAAATCTCTCTCTAATTTCTCAGCGTTTTGTTCATGCAAAATCAGTTTTACCTGTGAAATCGGATCCTGTCTATAACAAAATCCTTCCTTATGCAGAAAAAGTGTTATCGTCTTGTAGGAAAAAAAAAAAACACACAGTAACACCGGCTAAGATAAAAATCGTCTGAAACGTAATTTGTTTTCTATTTTGTGCTTTTCCTCTTTCTAAGAAGCAGACTATTCGAAAGGACTAATTAGAAACTTATAAAAATAGAACCTGTCTAAAACAGAATCCAGCTTTAAAAGAAAAAAAAATTATGGTTAAGACAAAATGAATTCCTAACAATTATACCTGCTAAGACGGAAACCCGTCTAAAACGGAAATTTCTTTCGGTGACTTCTGATGTTGTCGAGGCATATTTTATTATGCTTTGTTTTTAGAAGGTAAAGTTAAAATTTTCCTATCTTGCAACTGATTTATATTTAAAAAAATTGACAAAACCAAAATCTAGGGGGGGGCTCAAGCCCCCCCTTGCTCCCCCATATGGGCGCCCTTGGGGCAGGGGCCATCATTCAATAAAAATGGGAAATTATCTCTTTCAAACGCATACTCGCTAGTTTTGAATTATGCTTTTGCTTTTTTTTTTTCCTTTAGCAGAGGATGAATAATACAGTTCTGCATTTAAATGCACAACGAGTCATGAAAATGTCACAATTTAAAATATTTCGAAGCGTCTCAATGATATGACAAAAATTTCACGTATTCTACCCAACAATTTAGCATGTCTATGGATAAGCCATTTGTAAATATTATAAAATTTCCTTCAATCTGGAAAACGTTTAAAACTGTTGGAAATCTTGTTAAGGTCTAGTCTACCTTATCTCCCTGCTTAATGATCGCTTTGACAGCTTGACTGATCATTTAGTGACCGCAGTAAGAAAACGGATCCTTTGAACTCACCTTTCCTGCTTTTTCGAAGAATTTTTCAGTAGAAACTATTTTGGTTTTATCGGAAGCTCCAGAAACAAGAAATTGGGACCGGGACCAATATTAGTTCGGATATGCAGCTATTCTGATTTTAAATAAAGAATTTAAATAGGATTAACGTCAACTTGAGATAAATTATTTCATTTATGTATTTTCATTTATTTCAGCTGTTTCCAAACAGAAACTTTAATATCGATAAGTTTCGATTCATTATCCATTATCTTCAAAGTCACTTTGTTATTTAAAATATTAATTTTATCTTTCTTAAAATTTTAATTGAAATCAAAATTTAAAAATTGATTGTTGTTTAAAATATTAATTTTATCTTTCTTAAAATTTTAATTGAAATCAAAATTTAAAAATTTTAAATCTGGTACCCTAAATCATCCGAATCACTTTCTATATCAAATTCTGTATTAAATTGTATTTAAAAGATTCCAATATAATATTATTTGCAGAAGATCTTCAAAAATCCCTATAATAAGGTTTTATTTTATTTTATTTTATTTATATTTAATATGGCAATAGCAATCCACAAGTTACAGAAATCGATATAGAAGGAAAAGACAGTAATATTAGAATATATAAAATAACAAAATTCCACCATCAAATAAACCATTAAAATCGTTGAGAGTAACATAAAGAACTTTATTAGCTTTTAACCAAAAAATAAAAAATGAAATAATAATAAAATGCATTATTTAGATACGGTTTGCTACAGAGTAAGGTAAAATGAGATCATTTCTTTCGTTCTTTTAATACGACTCTCTTCAAAATAATTATCACTCTTTCTATATCATTGAAATATTTTTTTTTATTATTACAATTAAAATATCCCTAATTTTTCAGACAATCTTAAGTTTAAATATGTAAGCTTGTTTTTAATGATAATCTGTGTAAAATTTATCTAAAATATACACTGCAGCTTAATTTTTTTGAATAAACTAAATCATTGCCCTCCCTTCTTTTTTCCTTGTTTACCTAAAAACTATTCATAGATGAATATTTACTCAATATATGCGTGTACACATATTGAAGCTAATCGATTAATAATATCTCTGAATAAACCTGTTTAAGTAAAATTAAAAGGGACAAGTGTCCCCCCCCCCCTTACACTACACCGAGGGATCCGAAATTTAATTCGGAAGCCTCATTATTGAATTTATGCGTATACAAAATTGAAAGCTAATCGGTTAGTTATGTTGAGAAATAAACGTGTTTAAGCAAAATTAAGAGGTAGCCCCCCCCCCCCCTCCTCACCTTCTTTTCACTTATTTTCCCTATAAACTATTCAGATTCTTTACTCAATATATGCATGCACAACATTTTTAGGTAATCTGTTAATAATATCGATGAATAAACGTGTTTAAGTAAAATTAAAAGGGCAAATTTCCCCCATTGCATTATACCGCGGGACCCCAAAATTTAATTCTGGAAGCATCTTTATCGAATTTATGCAGAGACAAAATTGAAAGCTAATCGGTAAATAATGTTGAGAAATAAACATGTTTAAGCAAAATTAAAAGGAAGGAACCCCCCCCCTCCCCCTTCTTTTCACCTAGTTTCCATAAAAACTATCCATGAAACATACTATATCATGGGGCCCGAAATTTAATTCTGGAAACATCATTATCGAATTTATAGGTCCACAAAATTGGAAGCTAATCAATTAGTTATGTTGAGAAATAAACGTGTTTAAGAAAAATTAAGAGGAAGGACCCCCCCCTTCCCCTCCCCTCCTCCTTCTTTTCACCTAGTTTTCGTAAAAACTATCCAAATAATTATAAATAACTTATCATTAAGTTAAATTAACCATTTTACGTTGCGATTACTCTTTGCAAAAAATCAAAAAATAATAAATCTAAAAAAAGGAAAGAAATCGACGTAGCCCCAAACTATGTGTGTTCTAAAAACTACTTGAGAAAATACGTGCAAAAAAAGGCCCAAATTACTATAAAATACTAGAACGTAGTAAATAGCATTTTCCTCCCCTCGTTTCGAAACCTGTTTAACAGCTTTCCCTCATAAATCTGGTAACATGTAATTTTACTGTACAAATGGGGACCTACCATTTTCGACCATACACACTCGTCTCTGCGATACACATTTGTGCTATCAACTTTACTCTAAAATACCCGCAAATGAGGACCTACAAAAAAATTGCTCCTGTTAATGTCTTTATACTAAAAATGCATCACTTAACAATAAAAACGCAAAATTAAAAAAATTTCTAACCCAGGACGTCCTGGGTTGAGTGTGCGTCCTGGGTTTGAAGGTGTGTATACATATAGAAGTCCCCGATTCACACCCTTTGCCAACACACGCACACACACACACACACACACATATATATATATATATATATATATATATATGTGTGTGTGTGTGTGTGTGTTATATTTTGGAAATTAGTTTTGAATAGTTATAAACAAATAGTAAATAGAATATTTTGACTATTAATTTTCCTATTCAACTTTTATTTTTGTTTTCTTTAAATACATTCAATGTATCTGCTATTATTTACATAGAGATTGTGTTATTGCATTATGTGTTTTACGAAATTAGCTCATTTCTCAATGAATAACGTTTAGAATATATAAAAAATAAAATTCGTACTAAATGGTTTTTCATTAGATTAATAAAATAGTAAATATATTTTTTTTCAGTTTTAGCAAAGAATTTAATGGATAACTATATAAACCAGGCAATATTTAGGATATGTGCAACATTTGCATACTGTTAACAGAATTTATTAATATTCGCTTTTTATAATTGGAGATTTCTGCAAGCATATAAGGCGAACGATATTCTGAAATATTGGTAAATATATGCGCATGTTCCATTTGTCTCCTAAATGCTGTACTATTACATATAAAAGTATATAGTACAACTTTTTACAGCGGTAAAAATCACTTAACTTGGAAGACACAGAGACAGTAGAAAATTTCAAAATTGCAACATTTTGGAAATTAGTAGCAGGAATATTCAACAATATATATATATATATATATATATATATATATATATATATACAAACCGCATTAATTATAAAAACTAGCAACAAAAACAATTACATATTCATGTGAACAGTGCTCATAAACTGCATAGTTGAGCACATAAATCAGATATAATCCATCAAAAAATGTATTTGGTCTGAACTATCACCCTCTCCCCCTCACCAAATAAAATAACACAAGTTACAACTTAAACTAAAAAATTACAACAATAAATTCACGAAAAAGTAAACAAAAAACAGGCTGCGGCCTCGTCGGCAGTGGGTTCAAACTCTATATAGAAACAATATGTATTTGCTGCAGTGGGTTTCTTCCAGAACGCTGCGTATCAAAATCAAAATGTACAAAAACGTATTTGAAGGCTACATACCAAACGCTCCCCCACTGGACCCTACGTGGCAATATTAAACGAAATCGGTTAATAGTTCGGGAAGAGTGACGGTTTCTTATTTAGCCTCGATTTATCTTCGTGTTATTTAATCGCAGAGAATTTTTACATATTCTGCGATAAAAAAAAGGTCGAAAATTAATTTTTGTAAAAAAGTTATGACAGTTTCAAAAACCGTTCCACCCATGGTATGTCATACCTCGAGCGTTAATAATGGTATAATCATGTATACACATGTACTAAGTATATGCGTATATTTTACATTATCACTTTTTTATAATGTACTAGCTACCCACCCAGCTTTGCCCGGGCCCGAGATAATAACAATCTCAGAGCAAGGCGTTAACCTCTCCCTCCCCCTACCCACGAATATAACGAATAATTTGTACATGAAAACCACCTTCATCTACATTATATCGATCATTAAAAAAGAATTAAATTTTTCTGATAATTAGAACATAACGAAGACTCTACGCTAAAATAGCCGGCAGATGACAGCACTTCCCATCCTCAATATCAGATCTATATTTTAATTAGTTATCTAAATTTTTGTTCATTAGAAAAAAAAATAGCAATTATTTCTTTTCATTTTCGCAAACTAAATGGAGGGATCGGCCAGAGAAACACATCTCTTTGTAGTTCAGTTTTTAATGAAAGCAGATCCCTGTCTGAAACATTCTCGGATTTGTTTCACTGGCGCCGGCAGATTTTTGGATGTCTTTTGCATAAATTTAGGAAAATTATCTGCCGCATTTTTCAAAAATCGCATAGTCGGATACAGAATTTTTTAAATATTCTCAGAAATTTTCAAATTGATATCTTAATTAGTTTTCTTAAAATTCTTTAATTAGTAAAATAATTTCAAATTCGTTCATTTCCACTTGCAAATTCATATCTATATTTTAATTAGTTATCTAAATTTTTGTTCATTAGTAAAAATTGACAATTATTTCCTTTCATTTTTGCAAACAAAATAGAGGGATCGGCCAGAGAAACACATCTCTTTGTAGTTCAGTTTTTAAAGAAAGCAGGTCCCTGTCTAAAACTTTCTCGAATTTGTTTCACTGGTGCCGGCAGATTTTTGGCTGTTTTTTGCATAAATTAAGAAAAATTACCTGCCGAATTTTTCAAAAATCGCATAGTTGGATGCAGAATTTTTTTTTTTTACATATGCTCAGAAATTTTCAAATTGATATCTTAAGTAGTTTTCTTAAAATTCTCTAATTAGTAAAATAATTTCGAAATTCGTTCATTTCCGCTTGCAAATCCACAACAGCAGTTCTTTTCTTTAGCCATTTTGGTTTAAAAGATAGCATTTTCTTTGCGATGTTTAATGATATTCTAATTAATATCTTGAGTAATTATCAAAATATTAAAATTCTGAGACTCAGGTGCACATGGTCAGACTTTGGACTATACACACGTAAATTTTCAGATTTTTATGTTGGCTAGATTTTTCTATCCATCGCCAACAGACACACACACAGACACACACACATAGAGTGAAACTTTATTTTTTTAGTATAGATTGCGCACCTATTAATTTACAAGAAGTACTTGCAATAAAACTGTATGGATTTTATAAATTCTGAGCAAAAAAAAAAAAATATCTCTATTCTTTTTATTGATATAACTGATACTCCGGAAATACGTTGTCTGTTAATTAGCGATTCTCGCAAGGAAATATTTTACAATATGGCATAATTTTTTACGTTCACGTCATTGTGCAAAAAACGTCAATGGTGACAAAAAACGAAAACGAAAAAAAAAAAAAAGAGACTTTCAGATTCTTTTTTACATTTTTTTTTCTTCGTCGCTATGTGAATGTATTCTTTCTTTTTTTTTTTTTTTTCAATGCAACTCAGTTGATTAACTAATCAGTGCCTAGGCAAAAGAAAAAATGAGTTACATTTCTAGAAAACAGTGTTTGGATTTTAACTATTTAAAAGCAAAAAAAATAAAGCAGATAAATCAATGAGCTTTATGAGCTTCATATCCGATATTGAAGCAATATAAACGTTTTAAAAAAGGGTTTCATTTTAAAGTAAGTATTATGGTCACAATAACGAAAAGTCCTTTATGTAAAATAAATGTGCAACATATTTTAAGGAATATATATATATTTTCGCAATATAAATGATCGAGTTCTTTTAGTAGTTCTTTTAGTAAATATAGAAAATGGAGATTATTTTGCGGTAGTAACTTATGCGACTTTTAAAACATCATTTAAATATATTTTAGCTTAGTAGCTATTAAATATTTTAGTAAACAGTAAGTATGATTTGCACTGTCAAATGTTTAATTTTTCTGTAGACATTTCCGATTGGTATGCTCACTATTGATTCTTGCATGTTCTCAATGAAAATCTTCTTCTAAAACAAAAAGAAGATTTAACAACAACAAAAAAAGACGTTTAATAATTTACTATATTTTAAATCTTTATATTTTGTTAAATTGCATTTTTTTAGTTAAAATTATAAGAATTTTAATTTACATTTGAGTTAATAAAGTAAATATACATTTTATGCTTGTATTTTGTTATCATAGGTTAAAATATTATAATTTATTTGTAAAATAATTTTCAAACTATTAAAATTCTATATGTGTAATGTAACACATAATAAAACATTCAGGTGCTTGTTTATAATATAGAAGCATTCTTGAGATATAAAAAAACACGTAATTCATAAGACCTTGGTATTGTGAGGGAAAAGATATAATAATATTTATCCGTATTTGAGATAATTTATATTTTCTACTACTTTCGTTAATACATAAGCTGATGCAGGTTTTCTACGTTTTCTCAATTACTTTCTCTTAAATAACAAGATCAACCATTCTATAATATATTGCTTAAAATTTATCATATATTTTGGGCATTAGGAAAATAGTATTAAAATTACTTACGTAGTAATTGAAGAAAAGTATAAGTGTAGCCATTGTAATTTTACATCTAAATAAAATATCAAATAAAAAATAATTCTTAAGAAAATTTATGTTCTGAAAAAAAAAAAAATAGGAAGATTTCCTAAATTAGAAAACATCGTTTCAAAGGGCGTTGTAGAGTATTGTATGGATTGTAATGAAATTTGTTCATTAACTATGAAAATAAGTTCACAAAATATCGAAAGCCAGAACTATATACTTTGTGAAATGTAATTTGTATGAAGATACACACTGCACCACTTATGAAAATAATGAATTCAATAAAAGAGAAAACAAATCTCGGCACACGAGACGCTTGTTTTTCGCTGATGCAAAAAACCGATATTTAAAGAAAAGTTCTTGGTCGTAAAGATTGCCGATATATTTTCTTTTGAAAGATAATCGTTTCCATTGATGAGCAAATTTTATAGCAACATTTTGTACTTATTTTTTAGTACAGCGGGAGCGCATGACATGTTTCTCATGTCATTAGCAGGTTATTCTTAGCATGTCATTGTGACACATGAAACGTGGTCAGAGTTCTGTACAACAAGAAAAAATAATGCCACATTTTAAATAAAATTTTAACAGAATTTTTGTATTATGTATAACAATAGCGTAAATTAAAAACTCACATCTAAGAAAAAAGTAATTCCAGTATAGTATACAGTCTTCAAGTATAATTTAAATATAGTGGTTTGTTTAACATTCTATTAAGTATTGCACATTCACTTGTTTAGCATTACTTATCAACTTTATTTCTATACTGAAAATTAAACATAAATTGAATACTTCTTGAAATAAATAGAAAATATTTTCTAGAAGAGATTTAGAAAAAAAAAAAAGATTTTTAGTATAATATCTTATTTAAGAAAAAGTTAATACAGCATCTTTAATTTTGTTTACTTACAGTAAGCAATTGCTCCTGAAATAATTGGACAATATATTTAAAAAACAAATGAGTGTTTACTTACAGCGAACAAATTACGAACAATCAAAGTCAGGATTTGAAAATTTGACTCATTTTATGTATATTTGTTAAATTTTGATGACTGAGTTTAATATTTGTAACACATTTGTTTCTATTTCGTTTTCTTTTATCATGCCTAACATGGTGTTAGATTGTCAGTGTAGAGCTCCAAGATATTCCGTTTTCTAAATAGCAGTAGTTCTTAATAAATCTTTTTACAGTAGTTTTCTGTAAAATGAGCGTAGGTTCCGGCACAATTTACAAAAAAAAAATCTAAAAAAAAAGAATATCGTTTTAAAAAATGTTGTATTAAAAAAAAAAAAAAAAAACTAACCATTTTTAAGCCCTGTAGATAAAATTTAATCTCCTTAGACAAGTTAATTCGCAATTTAAAAAAAAAAAAAAAAAAAAAAAAAATAGATTGCATTCTTTAAATCGGTTGGAAATTTTAAATTACCATGTTCGAAACGTGAGAAACCGATTTATGAATATTAAAGTTCAGATTTAATAAATCTACCAAGACACCTTTATTTTTTTATTGTAGTTACTCCCGCATAGTCTGGTCGTAAATAAAGTACATTATTCAAAATTTAGATGTCTTATATGATTTGAGTGACAAGGACGAAATTTCGAGTCATTTCGCCAAAGCTATCGTAACCTCTTGAAGCTTAAATTTTCTTTTTCTTTACCCTTTTTTTTTTTTTTTTTTTTTTTTCTTTAAACACGCCAAAGCCACACAAAAGAAATATTTAATACAAGCTACACATTAAGGATACTTTCTAAAGAATACTGTGTATATATATTTAAAGGCATAATTTGATGGTTTCGATATTTTTGTCTTTTTAAGATCGAAAATCGCGACTGCGATAAATGTTCAATAACTTAATATAATAAAAGTGAATATTTTAAATAATTTTATTGTGAACCTAAAGCAACAATTTTTAAATAAATATGTACCATAATTATTAATGTATTTTCTCAAGAAACATATGTATGAGTTTTAATCAAAATCAATATCAAAATCTTTAAAAACAAAAGTTTTTTTAAAAACAACAACATATAAAAATAGCATTTTAAAGGAAATATTTATGCACAAACAGAGAAAACTGTTTTAAATCAGTAAATTCGAGCAACAGGGATACAATATCTATTAAATAGAATTACAGAAAAATAAAACATTTCACATAGTAAATCGCTTATTTCTTGAATAATCAATAGCTCAAATAAGTTCAAACTAGCTAAAATAAAATTGAAAATTCAGAAATATGTATTCCAAAGAGTAGTTTTGGGAAATATTCGCCATAATTTAAACAAATAAATTATATCCAATAACTTTTACTGAACAAATTTTATCGATTACAAAGTTGAATTTGATTTTTTAAAATGACTCTTCATTATAAAGTAATATCACTTACTTAAAAAACAAGCTTATTTTCCAAACATTTAGTTTGCTTCCATAGCAGATATGAAGCGCACAAGACATATTGATTTAGCTATTTAATGTTTGTTTCCATTTTAAATAATATCTAAATGCTATTTTCCAAAAAAATAAATAAATAAATAAATAAATAAATAAATAAATGACGCATTTTTTCTTATGGCTAGGCATTTAGTTGATGAATTGAGTTGAAGGACGTATACAAATCAATTTATTGATAAATTAATTTTTATAAGGAAAAAGAAAAAAATAATGTTTAGAATAATCTGAAAGGCTGTCTTTTTCCTGTGTCACTTTTTTTTTTGTCCCCAATGACTTTTTGTACACCGAAGATAATGTAAACAAAATATAAATAAAAAAGATACATTATCGGAAAATCATTCTTTGCAAAAATTGCTAATTAACAGAAAGAGTATTTCCGAAGTATGTATTATAACAGAAAAAAAAAAGTTTTTTTTTAAATTATTATTATTCATCTTTTAAAACTTTTACAGAGTAAGTTTTCGATGCCAATATTTTTTTTAAGTAACTAACCTGATGCATTATAGATTTTTTTTCATCTAAAATTTATTTTATAATATCCATGTATATACTTATTACATAAGTATAAATGTTTTTAGGCATTATGTTTTATTATTTTTAATAATTTCTAAATTTTTACAAGAACTTTGGCTGAAAATAAAAAATAATAACACCGAAATTTTTGTTATGCGGTGTCCCTTACGTTTTATGCCGATAAATCTTATTAAGTGACTTTTAAACTAATTAGTACTTAATGCATAAAGCTTATTTTATTATCAAATAACGATTATCTAAATTATACGTATGTACTAACTTACATAAATTTCACTGATTGCATTATTTTTGAAATTTCTGTTTCTTTTATTTTACAAAATAAGGTACTATTTATAAGAAAACACATGAAAAATATTTATTTTTGGATACCATTATTTTATTATATATAATATTTATTTTTTATATACATTTTAACACACGTTTATTTTAATTTGCGTGAAGTAGTATTTGTAAATAAGTTTTTAAATAATATATAAATTTCAAATTTAATATATATCAGTATTATAAATAAAAGCTTTTAAAGAACAACGGATTGCATTTTTAGTATTTTCTTCATTTTCGTTGTATAATACACATATTAATATTTCATATGCTGTATTATACATGATGTCCCGGAATGTCGTGTGCATCTTTGGAGGGGAGGTAAAGAACATCGTTAGGAACCATAATTAAATGGGCGGAAATCGTCTTTGGATCTTGGACATATATCGCATTGGCCTTTGTCGTGTTAAAGTTGGGATCTCCTCTGGAAGTGGCTTCATTCATGATTCCACTTAGTGTTTTAGGAAGCATTTGCAAATTTTGCCTTATCTTTATGTGTGGCTCTACAAAAGATAATGCTAATTGCATCAGGGATATTCTCCTATTTGTGTATAGCAAAGGAGGGATATCAGTTGACATTAGAGCAATTTCGAGCATTTATCGCAGCGACGACGTTCAATAAGCAATAAAAAACTACCATTGATCCCCTGTTCGTTTTTCGAGCTGCTGTATATGATTATAACATTTCATCAACAATGTCTACACCTCCTTTTGTTGCAATACAATTGAACTATTTCTATCTTCTTCTTATCATCACTTTCATCAAATGCGTCATCGCGACGCACAGTAGAGATAACAATACTACAAATTTTAATTCCTTAGTCACATACGATACTTGTGTCATGTTCTTTTGACATCCAAATATAAAGTAGTAAACTTTCTTTTTTTTTCTATGAACTCGAAGGAAATTTCAGCCTTGTTTCTCTTCAGGATTCCTACAATGGTTAGCCTCTTTGAAAAAAGTTATTTCGCTAGAGAATAATTCGTATACAAATTAAACATTGCCACGTTTCTGGCTGATCCAAAAACAAAAAGTGCAAAAGCGTTTTGTAATTTCAAATGGCGAATTTTTAAACCTTCCAGTTGTTGTCCTGTGTATATATCCATATTGTAGCTGTGAAAAGTCTTGGAATCAACTATTTTGAAGATTTTGATCCCATACTGCGATGGTATGTTGGGTAAATATTGACGAAAAGAACACCACCCGCGAAACATACTAATTTTTCGTCGATAGTGACAAAATTAACCCGTCTTCCGGCAATTTTACTTAAAATTAGTAAAATATTCTCTCACAGCTGCCAGTTTGTCTACTTTTTTTCGAGCTTCACGATCGGTTACATTATCTAACTGTAGGCACCTGAGTATAAAAAGAAATATTTTATATGATATTCTGTTCCGTAAAATTTAAATACCTATTCCCTCACTATCCCACATATCTTGGGCATTTGCATTTGATGATTTATGCAAGCAAAAATGTGGTCTCATTTTCCTCTTCAGTGGTCTTCTTGGCGTCTCGATCTCTAGTATAATTTGCCGACAACTTTTCAATATAAATATCTGTCCACTCCGTATTATTTTAGCGTTAAGAAACAATTCCCAACTTTCAAGATGTTCTGCTATATTATGTGCGATATCTTTCTCTTCTGGTAAATGAGTTATTATATTTTGAGTACATGTTTTCATTTTTTTTTTTTTTTTTTTTGCTAACAAAAATACTTTTTTCTGAATCAGAATTTTCGTAATCTTGATAATTTTTATCAAGCTCACTTTCGATGTCGTGAAAAATGTATATTCCATCATCAGGTTCATTTTCACTAGCTTGATCAATTTATTCTTCAGAAGAGTCAATGTCATCTAATATAAGTCTCAAACATTGAATTTATTTTTCTGAGTCCGTAAGTTTACGTTTGCACGCCATTATTTATTAAATAATTCAGCGCAAACACAACATAAATACTTCAGAACAGAAAACTATGCTGCTTAGAATGAGAAATTTCGAAAGAATAACGGTCGCGTGGGGAGAATGAGTCACTCCTTTAGTACGTGGATTCCAAGAAACGCAGAAAGTAAAAAAAAATAATAAAAAATAAAATAAAAATAAAATAAAAATAAAAATAAAAATAAATAAAAAATACACCTACCAAGGGACGTATCAGATATGAGGATACAGAAAGGATGATTGCTTACAGATAAACATTTTTCCCGGGACTTTTCTAGAAATGGGGTGGCTCTGTGCCCGCCCGATCTCTCTCGGTTTTTAACATTACGAATTATCGTTAACTTTTGAAACAGAAACACAATATCGCAGTTTAAACTTAAGCAAAATAACGCCTGTTTGTTTTGACATACAAATACAGTAAGTTACTGTTGCCAATGTTTGATATCGAATACATAAATGACGTCACGTGCATGAAAAAAGTAAAAATCCCTGTTCGAATTCAGAATAATGTTTATTGAAAAGAGGAGAAAAATTACTATAGGGAATTTGCAACCAAATGATGACTTTTTTATACGCGAATCACAACTGCCCGTTTTACCTCCTGTCGTGCCTAAAATCCTCTCAGCTACCAAACACAACAGCCCTTGAACGGTGTTTGACCTCCGATTGGCGATATGTGACGTAATTTAAAACTACCCTATATTCGGTTAAAAGATTGAAAATTGACGAAATTTAATAATATGAAAAAACTGCTGCAAAACATGAAAAAACTTTAAAAAACTCATAAAAAATTAAATTAAGAAAAAAAATCAAAACACCCAAATCGGGATAAATAATAACGCGCCATTTCCTTTTTAAATCACGATTTTTTTATCTTTAAAGAATTATTAACTGTTTTCAATCTAAAAAGAAAAGAAATAACGATTTTGGACATAACTGAGGCCGAAATGGAGACAACCAATAAACTAAGCAAGCATTCTGGGGAATATATCTTAGTGGCGAAGGAAAAAATCGCCAAAAATTCAAAAATCTCTGTACGAATTCCAAATAAACTTTATTGAAAATATGACAAAATTTACTATAGTGTGCTAAAGGATTCCTGTTACTAAAGTGTAAAAATCGCAGCAACACGTGAAAAAACGCTAAAAATCGCAAAAATATTAAATAAAAAAATTATATTTAAAAATTTCTAAATATCGCTTCTAGTGTTCCTACATATATTGAGGTACCTTGCTTCCAAATTTTGTAGCTCTGCTTGCAGCGGTCTCTTGAAAACACAGCTTCAGACAGACACACTAACAAATCACACACAGACAAATTACTTTCTTTTTTATTATAAGATTCCATGCAAGTAGCGTTAATTTTCAGATTTAGTCACTTAAAACACTATAACCAGCTGAACTTTTAAAAGAGAACGATAATAATATTTTACATGGCCTATTCATCAAATTATCTAAAAATAAAACATACGTATTGTTTAATAACGAAAAAGAATTACCCTTAGATAAGTTATATACAGGGTAAGTCAAAATGAATATAGCGATTACAAACGGCGATAACTATTTAATGCGTACTGAGATTTTTTTCTATGGGGTTCAGTGAAAGATATGTGCCTCCCATGCCCAAAACAATTGAAGAACTAAAAGTACGCATTTGTAATGCGCTTGCGTCGGTGACTGAACAAATGCTTCAAAATGGACTACCACCTAGATGTTGTCCGTGTGACCAAAGAAAGTCACATAGAACATCTATGACTTATGTATACAAAATTTTGAAGTTCCGTCTACATTCTGTGATATTCTTATCGATAAATTATTTTCCATTAAATAGTTATAGCCGTTTGTAATCGCTATATTCATTTTGACTTACCCTATATAATATAGGGGAGGGTGGGGCACGTTGGAACGTTTTTTACTTTTGGATCCTTAACATAGTAAACCATAGGTATTAGTTCAAACACTTAGGGTTATATTCTAGCTTCAAATGTTGGCTACAATTTAAAATAAATTATTTTAAAAAAATCATACTGAAAAAAAGTAATTCAAAACAATACAACTATTAACAAACTGTTCCAACATGCACCATCCATGGGGCATGTTGGAACATACTGTGAGGCAAATTGAATCACAATTAAACAAGTTACAAAATTATTTATAAAATATTTAATTTTAATTATATGAAGTTACAGATAATGAAAAATATTGTATCGTGATAGTTCCTGTGCTTTTTTATTTTTATAGGCCTTCATAAATTGACAAATCATATGGAAATACCAGTTTTCTGGTACATCTAAGTACTACCAACTGTGATGGGGGGGGTCGAAGGATGAGGCAAATTTCTTCATAGGAGTACCATCCACGATCTTCCTTATCAGGGAAAACAAAACCCTTTTTACTATCACACTTTTTCAGAAAATTAATTTATTTTTAATCCTCTTTAACAGCATGTACCATACCAAAAAATGTAACTTTTTCTTTTTAGTGGGAAGCTTTACGACAACAAAATCATTTACTTGTGGTTTCCTATCCTCACAAATGGGCAAATCAAACTCAATGGAATCATCATCACCTCCTCTAGCGGCATCATACTGAATTTCTTCATCTGTGTCACTTTTGAAGGACGTCGTCTTGCTCTTCGGTTTTTATTTTTATTTAATTAAACTGGGTCTAGATGGTTAAGCTTTCTTTGCTCTGTAGCAATGGAGCGAATGGCCTTCATTTCTTTCTGCTGCCTTCGCTTAAATGCTTCATCAATTATTTGTTTTTTAACAGGTGTGTCTGTTAAGATCTTTTTCTTACCCTTATTGGAACTTTTTCTTGGTCCTGCTTTTGGGAAGGGTCGAATTTCTTCCAATGTGACTCCAGGAGAGCTAGAGCCAATAGTTGCTATATTTGATGGAGAGCTACATATTGCAGCTGCAGAAAGAATAGTAGGATTTGTTACTGTCTCTGGATTAGGGCGATTAGTAACATCTGATAGAATAAAATCAACTTCCGTAAAAATGTGGCGATTCAATGGGTATAATCCTGTGACTAAGAATCCAGATATAATGTTTGCTTGTGTAAATGCTAATGGTAAAGCTACTTTTACAATTCCTGGTATATCATAGATTGTCATAGGGGTGATTATCCATTCATGCATTACTTGCTGCATTTATAGAATTCTTGAAAGACCTAAATACAGTTCTGGCCCTTGTGGTTTTTCGAATTCTGTGTTGAACCATCTATAAATAAAATTATAAACACATATAAGTTTATTTTAGTATAATATCTATGTTTGCATATATATAATACTAAATATTGATAATGCATTATTTAATTATTCCGTTAAACTAATTTAATCTTAAACTATTGAAGGAGGAAGATAAAACAGTTTAATTTATAAATAATTATCATTGAATTATCTCCTAAATATTTCTTAATAAATGCTTGTATGCTATTCAAATTATAAATTTATCAATATAATGTACCTTTGTGTCTTTTTTTAATTAAAAAATAAATGCATTTTGATGTTTAAAGGCAGCATAAAAACTATATTTAATATAATTTAATTTGCTTTTCTTTACCTAAAATCAATAAAAATGTTCAAATTTTATCATTATTCAATAAAAAATATTACTATTTCAATAAAGAGATAAAAATATGTATATATATATACAATATTCTGAACAAGAAACGATATGCGGCATGTTGGAACAGTGCTCCAACATGCCCCTTCCAAAGTGTTTCAACGAGCCTCATACTACACTATTATTTAGCTGTTACTTTAGGCCTAACATTACAATAGCTACTTGTTAATGGATGCTATCAACTGAAAGCCTGATTTTCAAGCATTTTGACAACATAACTTCAGGTAAATTCAATATAATACTTCGAAAGTAAATAAAGATTTCAAAGAATATGGAAAATTTACTTACCTTGCATCAAATAAAAAAAAATCCACTTGCCAAGAAAACTTGAAGACCTAGAATCCTGAAAACAGCATGGATGCTAGGTGTACTTAAGACACACAAGTTAAGTATTCCCAGAATCCTTTGCTATTTTCAAAATGGCTACCAACTCAAGTGTTTCAACGTGCCCCATGTTCCAAAGTGCCCCACTCTCCCCTAAAGATTCAAAAACGTTATTTATGAAGTTATTTTCGTGAAACACATGTATTTATTTACACTGAAACTGTGTAAAGTTATAGAAATGTATGTAAAAGAAACTAAAAGTAAAAAATTGAATGGAAACATTTAACAGTCAAAATATTGTATATAACGTTTGTTTAGATCCATTTAAAGAGATTTTACACAAGTTTTATGGAATTTCTGCTTTTTACATGAATCATGTAATACATCTGTTAAAATTAGATTAAATTAGGTTTAATGCAAATTTATATATAAATCTTGAATAAATAAAAGCTCCACATATCATTTTATATATAAATTTGGCATAAAATCACTCAGAATACATCTGATTTACATAATAAATTACTGATGCAAATAATTTAAATGCTAATATAAGAACGTGGCAGTTGTGAAAAAATTGAGAAATAGCTTATAAATAAATTTTGTTGTTTAAACATTACATTAAATTTGCTTTCTATTCTTAAAAGCAAAATCTTTTCGGACATATTTTAACAATTTTAAATGCATCGGAATGATCAATAAATATTTCCATGTTTGATTTCTTAATGTATAAAATGCATTAATTTACTGAATTTACGGAACTTTAATTATTATGAGTGGTGAAATAATTAATTATTTATTCTAAATTTGGAGTGCATAGAAAATTATTTTAAATTAAATTTACATATTTAAATTAAACAAAAAAATGTAATAATAAATTAATTATTTCTAAATGAGAATTAAAAAATGTTAGCCAATATGCATATATTGATGAATTAATGAATAATTATAACAGTATTCTTTTAATTGCACGTCGCATAAAATCTCCTCTAAACAATTTATATTATTTATTAGTGTATATTGCACACCAAAATTTGTCTCATCAGAATGCTCATCACTAACTATGTTTACAAAACTTTTATTCTGTGTAATAAATAAATAAATAAATAAATGAAATAAATAAATAATAAATAAATAATAACAAAATTTCTTAAAATTATTTTAATATATATTAATATATTTTAATATATATATATATATATATATATATATATACTAGCTGACCCGCCCGACGTTGCCCGAGCCCGTGTAATAAACTCAAATCTTTTAAAAAACGAAACTTTGGCCGAAACTGTCTCCGATGGCTTCGACACCGTATACCGGGCACGCTCGCACGCTCCAGAAAATCTTTTATTTCCCCCTTCCAACGCCGGGGAGCAACCTCTTTCGGAAAGAACCTCTGAGACAGGTTAAAGTTGCCTACGGTACTGTTTAGTAGGCGTGCGACAAAATCGAGCTGGTTTCGAGAAGATGGGAACATTAGAAGCCGAGTTATTGAAATAAGGCACAGTTAGAGAAAATAATCATGAGTGAGGTGCCGGGTGAAGGGGATGTTCAAGTTTCCTTTAGAAAATGACTAATTAGGAGGACTACGATGCATCTTTAAAAATTCGTTCGTTTGCTTAAGCTAGGAACTTAATTACAAATTTGCCTTAAACTATTATTCGGGAATAGTGGTAACCGCTACTCAGAAATTTAGTTTAATGTTATAAAGGATGACTATTAAGTTAATTATAATGTTTGGAATCACTTGCGTTGAAATCGGAAAGATATTTGCTGAGATATGGAAACGGGGAATAGTTAGAGAAAACTTTGAAGGAGGGCTCCGGAGGGGGGGGGGGGCGAATGTTCAAGTGACCTTCAGCAAATAACTAATTAGGAGGATCACTATACGTCTTTAAAGATTGATTCATTTGGTTAAGCTAGGAAATTAATTTGAAATTTGGCTTAGGTTATTATTCGGAAAGACTGGTAATTGCTTTTTAGAAATACACCTTGAAACAATGAATGCTGATTTTTACGAAAATATAGTAAAAATGGAACTAAATGAAGAAGTTCGGAACATTATTACTGAGATATTACTGAGAAACTGAGATTTAAAATAGCGGTATTCTGTATATAAAACAACAATTAAACGCTACGGGTTAAAATTGTTAAATGTAATTAGAATCCTACCCCTCGCCATTCCCGCAAATATATAACAAATAATCTGTTAAATAAAGTTTTCTGTATTAATAGTCTCTATCATAATAATATATGTCCTGTTTTAAAAAAAAACCCTTAAACCCAGATAATTATAATGAAGAAAAACGTGCCTGTAAATGTCATAAACAGGTTGGCGTTAGTGTAATTTGCCGTGAGTAGATGGCGCTACATTAGCTTGGCTATATGCAGGTAACTGCAATCCATGTTGGCACTATTTCGTTGTAAGTCCTTATCTATGCATCGTTACTCTGATTTATTTAATGTGTTCTGAGAAGATATTCTACACAACCAACCAAGCGAAGAAAAAAAGCGTATTTTTAATGAGAGTTAATTGTGCATTTTAATTAATATTTCAGAAAGTAATTAAAATATTAAAAGTCTGACGTAATGATGCACCAGGAGATGGTTTGGACTACCTAAATCTAAATTTCCAGCCTTCTAGGTGGGCTAGATTTTCCTAGCCATCGCCAACAGCATCCATCGCCAATATAATAATTAGAGCGTTTCTCGGCGAAATGTCTATAAATTTACAATATAAAATATTGATTTAATTTCTATATGCAATTCTCTGTGTACCTTCACGAAAGAACTTTTAATTTCAAATGACGGAGAAAAAACTTTAAAAATAATGATCAGATATTTTTTTATGAATCTTTGCAAAAACGAACTTTTATTTCTATTCAACTGTTTATTTAAAAGTGTTTTTTCGAGTATGTTTGAGATGTATGCATAAATATTTTTAATATGGGAATAAAATTACGTCACTTACTATCTGAATGTATGAATTTAATTTGAGAAAAATTGAATTATATGTGATTTATTTTTATTTTTTATACTTCATCGCATCTTCCCTTAAATTTGTATTTTCAGAGCAAAAGTAGAATAAAAAAATTTCATACTATTTTAGGTTTGATTAAAAAAGAATGTAGAGGTTTTTGTTGTTGTTGTTTGTTCGTAAAAAAACCCAATAAATCTATCATTTTTTGAATTAAATTATTACGTTTTTTAATAAAAACTATTATTATTTTATACCTGTTCAGGTAAATGAAAGTTGATGTATAGTATATGTGGTATATAATAGTCATTTTTTGTATTAGATTGAGAGGCTTAATATATCTTAACTTTTTAATATAACATGTAAAATTGTTCAAATTTCAACAAAAATTCGAAAGTAATTGTGGCATCAAATCAGAAGGAAAAAAAAATTAGAAAGGGTCAAATCAAAAAATCATCAGACGCCATGGCAATAAGCTTACATCCCTTTATAATGTAATTATATAAATTTATTTTAAATCCACTTTCGACAACAGTTGCACCTTCTTTTTAGGTGCGTTCGTAATTATATAAATACGTAGCACCTATTGTCGTCGTCTGGTCCGTCCGTCTGTCTGTCCGTCCGTCTGTCTGTCTGTCCGTCTGTCCGCCCGTCCGCATATAACAACGCAAAAACTACCCAACCGATATTTTTGAAATTTCAGATATATTATCTTTGCAGAATTTTGTCGAGACATTTCAAATATTATCAAAATCGAATCAAAACTTTAGAAAATATTAATAAAAATATTTATCAAGAAATTTGACATTTAAAAAAAAAAATCGGTGCTTTTTTGTTATAGGAGATTCCGAGGTTTAATCGTCAAGCGACCGAGAAACTTATTTTATTACAGAAATTGATCTGCAGACGATATAATTCATTTCACAGAATTAAAAATCATCAAGATCTGAATATTTATATAACTAGCTGATACATATATATCTGAATATTTATATAACTAGTTAAGATATTTGTATGAACAGTGTCATAAAATATATACTTAACTAGCTGTTTAACCCGTTCTACGCACGGGAGATCATTAATTTTAATTCTAAAACGTGCGTACGAACGCACCTCGTTTGTAACGTTTGACGTACAATTTCCAACTTGTTTTATTTTGTTAAAGAGTTATTAAAGTCTAAAATATTTTCTCCTACTGTCTTCATTAAAAAAATTATCGTTGGAGTGATCGGAAAAAAGAAACATAAAGCAAACAGTTCAAATATTCGTGCATTTTAAGCCGAACAATGTTGATTATTTATTATTTAGATGCATTGTTGTTTTAAACGAAACAGCGTCTTTCTACAATTTCTAATTAAAACAAATTTAATATGTATGTTTTCCATTTGCTTTGTTAAAATTCTTAATTTAAAAATTAAAAATCAAATAATGTATAGTGAAATAATTTTATACATTTTATAGACATTGCATGTACTATTCAATTTATGTTAAGTACCGGAAAGTATTAAAATATTTATTGTCAAGATTGCTGTTAGCGTATAACTATAATAAAAACATTCGTTTGTTATTAAAAACAATTCTGTTAGATATGAAATATTTTCTAGTATAGTTCTATTAGATGTATATACATATTTTAATGTCTAGTTGTATATATAAAAAACTGAAATTATCGCATCTGAAATTTTTGTTATATTAAAATTCCTCTTCTTCTATTCCCTCTGATTAAAGTAATCATAATAAGCAACATTCCGTATGATTTGCTGACACTAATATATATATATATATATATATATATATATATATATATATATATATATATATATATATATATATATATATTAATACGAAATAGTGTCATTGAAATAAATCAAATACTTAAGAGACATTCCAATATTTTCATATTTTAACAGTTGTGCTAAATAATATAGAAATACATATCACAAAACATTTCTGCATTTTTTTGAGAAATTTATGTATGAATATTAAGTTTTTAAAATCATTTTGTATAATTTAGAAATGAAAGACTTTATTATCTAAAATAAAACATCCACATCGTTACATCCAACTAGTAAATGTTTAATATGCATTCCTGCAGCATTATATTTCTAAATGTTTAATTCGAAATCAATACATTAACTTTATTATATATATATATATTACTTTATACATGGAATTCTTCAAATTATTACAAAGAGTTTTGCACACATATAATATAATATTAGGAATCATGTGATCAGAGTTTTTGTTAAATTATTCTATACGTAAAACAAATATTCTTTTTATATTAAATAAATCATAATACACGTGTGACATATGTTTCATTATAATTCCATTAAAAACAACTATTATTTCAAATATTGTTTGTGTGTATTCAATTTGAAGCACTAATAATCTGAATTTTTACATTCATGTTTATAAATGAATCACAAACGTACATTCTTTGAATTTAAAAATATTTTTTAAATATTGTTAATACTACTCATTTACAATGCATATAATTTCTTGAACTTTAGCGGAACTTTTAATCCTTGAAGAGTTTTCATGTAAATTTTAAAATAACTTCGTATGTGGAAAAGAAGCTCCTTTTAGATAGAAACATATAAAATAAAGAATAAATGATTCCTACAATTTAACAAGTAATGATGCGTGAAAGTAAGTTAATCCGTTTGTAACTAAATAGTTTATGATATTTAAAGTATCCATTCAAAAGAATTAGAAAATAATTTTAAATATATTTCTGATGAATAAAAATATAGCAAACATTTTTTTTTTATAAAATTTTCAAATAGGAAAGTTGATTAGTATTTGTAACAATAAGTAAAATAAAGAAAACAGCTTCTTGATTTCAAAATTTAGATCTTTTATCTGCTAAAAGGTTATTCAAAAAGTTCTGAGTTGTGTTACATGTGTTGGATTTTTTATTTACACTCTACAGTTTCAATTTATGTTTTATCGAAATTTAAATGAATAGATTTAAATTTAAATAAAAACACAATTTCATTTAAAAATAAAATGAAAACACATTCAATTTGCATTCAATTTTTAATGTGGAGTAAATAGAATTTTTTTAATATTGTAAATAAATTACTTTGGGCATATAAGAAACAATTGTTTAAGAGTAAATTAAAGTAATTATAATATATATATATGTGTGTGTGTGTGCGTTTAATTTTAAACATATTTGATGGAAATCGTGATCGGTTTTTAAAGGTTTTTAGTGAGTACTTTTTAACGGTAGAAACATCAACAACAAAAAGTCCTTCCGGACTGTAACGGGAGAAAAAGGTAGCTTTCATAGTCCCTGTTTTTAAAATTTTAACTCATTTTACTCAAACACCCGGAGTAAAATGCTTGGAACTCGATTATAGAAAATTCAATCCAGGTTTTCGTTAATACTGAATTTGAATGTGAATTTTAGCATGAGAGTTACAACATAACAAATATCAAATTGTTTCAAAATCTCAGCCACTCTAGAATTTTAAACTGTCTCATCAAAGAGATTTTTTAAGACATAGCCAAAAAAAAAAAAAAAAAAATGTTTTAGATTCCTTGTACTACGTTCTAACACTTAACGGAAACAATTTTTGCAATTTATAATGTCTTTGTGTATATTTTTGAATTTAAAAAAAATGAATTTTTAATCGTGGACACGCTACACGCTGCATATATATATATATATATATATATATATACAACGTGTCCACGTATAACCTGACCGACCTTTATTTTCGCAACCGTTGGTCCTAGATGCATACTTCCAGTTACAAAAATTGTTTAAATAAGGTAAAGAATTATTTTTAAAGTGATTTGGGTCCAGAAAAACATTTATTAAAAAATGACGAAATTGAAATTTTTATACGATCCCCCGGTCCTATAAGTGATATTTAGTAAAAAATTACTGTGACACTAACAAGTAAGATAAAAAAAAGTCCCACTCATCTAACATTAAAATTGACCGAATTATGAAACTTTGAAATGCATGACTTATACCACTTTTTTGCATCTCAAAACAGATGATTTTGCCCGTGCTTTCAGGGGCCGTATATAAAGTACTTAAACTTATTTCAAGGTATCTGCGCTTTGAAAAAAATCGTACAACTATTACGATTGACTTAAATTTTATTAGTTAAGTTTTAGATTAGTTAAAATAATTGTGTTTTATCATATGTTTTATTAAGGATTTGAGGCTATGATTTATTTTAACAAAAATTATATTATTTTCATAAGGTTTTATTTAACTTGCAGTGATCGTCTTTCCAGTTTAAAATTTGTACTAGAACTTTAACTCACTTTCAAATGTCCGATCGAAGTTAAATTTTACATAATGACTTAAATCCGACGACAATGTAATATTGTTATGATTTTCGACGCTTACCATCTTAATAATACTCATATTAGAGGATAACACGAAAAAATTCGGATAGATTACCATCAACAAGTTTAAGAAAAAGTTTTAGATTAGATAACATAAACCTGCGATGGTTGTGTTTTTTAACTTTTATAATTACGTTTTATATATTTTTTAACGCTGAATAATAAAAAAAAAAACCTTCACTTTTAACCATCATGTCAAGATATTTCGCAAATCGTAAATTTCAAGGTTAAAAAATAGCGAAAAATCTGATACTATAAAATAGATGTAAGACTTTTTTATTCAGTTTAATTTTATTTAATTCAGTAATTTATTCAATTTTTTGGCTTATACTGCGTTTTTTACAACTAAATAGCTCAGGGGTCCGATGAGGTTGGAAGGGGAGGTGAGAGGGGATCAATTTTAACATTGAAATTTTCGATTTGAGAAAAATCCTGACGTTATGATTTAAAATGAAGGTCATTTTCGGATTCAGCGCTAAAAAATGCATTAGAATCAATTTTCAATAGCTAAAAAACATGGCACAACCCAGAATTTGAAAAACAGTGTAATCTAACAGCATTTTAAAATCGTATTTGAGGCTGTTGATTTTCATCCTTTTATTTAACAAGAATTCTGTTATTTTTATCCTCTTATATGTTCAGTACAAATTGTATATTTTGCATTAATATGTCAGAATGATTATAGATTTCACATTTGTATTAGATTGCAATGTTAATTTTGCTCTCAACTATTTTTTTGATATATCTGACGATTATTTATGTTTCTACTACATTTGTGAATGACCCCTATTTCGCAACAAAAAATATACACCAACTTTAAACAGCTACTATTACTCGGTCAGTTTTAATCGTAGATGAATGGGACTTTTTTTTTATCTTACTTGTTAGTGCCACAGTAAATTTTTACTAAATATCACTTATAGGACCGGGGGACCGTATAAAAATTTAAATTTCGTAATTTTTTAATATTTTTTTTTGACCCAATTCGCTTTAAAAATAATTCTTTACCTTATTTAAACCATTTTTGTAATTGGAAGTATGCATCTAGGACCAACGGTTGCGAAAATAAAGGTCGGTCAGGTTATACGTGGACACGCTGTATATATATATATATATATATACAGGGTGTTTCAAAAATGACCGGTATATTTGAAAAATCAATAAAAACTAAACAGGCGACGATAGAAATACACCGTTTTTTGCAATATGCTTGGGACAACAGTAAATTTAGAGGCAGATAAGCTTTCGAAATTAGTTACAATTTTCAACTACAGATGGCGCTGCAGTCTGTAAAAATCTAAACCACGATATTTTTCACATATCCACCATGCGCAGCAATAATATGGCGTAGTCTCTGAACGAAATTACCAGAAATCTTTGTAAACGTGTCAGGCGGGATTTTTTCATATGCAGAAGACATGTACTACTTCAGTTGTTCAATTGTTTCTGGATTGTGGCGGTACACCTGGTCTTTCAAGTGTCGCCACAGAAAGAAGTCACAGGTTTACGAAGGTTTCTGGTAATTTCGTTCAGAGACTACGCCATATTACTGCTGCGCATGGTGGATATGTGGAAAATATCGTGGTTTAGATTTTCCAGACTGCAGCGCCATCTGTTGTTGAATATTGTAACTAATTTCGAAAGTTTGTCTGCCTGAAAATTTACTGCTGTCCCAAGCATATTGCAACAAATGGTGTATTTCTATCGCTGCCCGTTTAGTTTTTATTGATTTTTCAAATATACCGGTCATTTTTTAAACACCCTGTATATATAATAATAAACTCCAATGAAAAAACACTTGCAGAACCATTATCACAAAAATGGATATATATATATATATATATATATATATATATACTCAAATTCAATTATAAATGTACACTAACCACACTACATAGACAAAAAACAAATAACAATATATCAACTGAACACTAAAATATAACCAATTAAAACTATAATTCGAATATAACCAAACACAAAAATACTAACAATAAAACAATACCAGGAAAATTAAACCAGAACTCAGGAGGGCATGGCTAACGACATGCACTGCAGTGTTAAAACCAGTTTCAACGTAAGCAACGTCCCCCTTCTCCTGCCGAGACCAAATTAATCCAAACTATCAACCAAAACACTAAGCTACACACAACAGAAACCAATCCTAGCGTAACTCAACGAACAACTGATCTAGACCACCCTTAGCATTAAAAAATGAATTCAGTTCAATTCGATATTTACTTCTACCTATAAAATTAATCATATTTCTCCGTACAAAGTTCACAGGGTAACCCTACATCAATGCCATGGTAATCCACTTTATGAATTCACCAATCGCATCGCCAAATCTTGAACATAATCTCCCGATACGAACTAAACCGTTCATAAACACATTTCTAAAAACTGAAATATGCACGTTCGAATCAAAATTTAAAATCGAAATCATTTCTCTTGTCATAAACTCTTGAAGTCAAATTGTCATTTTCCAATTTTAAATTTACATCCAGATAGTTTGTTTTTAATATTCCGAGAGGAGAGTTCTAGTTTTAAAGAATTTGGATAATATTTGAAATCTAGGTTTACATTTTCATTATTTAATCCAACTATTAAAACATCATCACTATACCTATAACTCAATATTTCTCTATTTAACTTAATGTTATTCTCATATATATATATATATATATAACCATAAATGAAACATTACCATAACACCAACTTAAACAATGAAATAATGATTAAGTATGCAATAATTAGTTGTCAGTGAAAGTATTCCCCAACACACTGAATATGGATACAAAAACTTATTAAAATAATAAGAAATTAAATTAAAAAATTGAATAAATGGAATTAAATGAATGAAATGAAATGAAATTTGTGGAATTTAGACAGAAATTTCAAGTCCCAAGTGCCTAAATACCAGAAGTAATATGAAATGAGAGGTTTCATCATCATATTAGCCATAACATTGCTAAAGAATAGGATTTTGGGACTACCTGCTCATAAACATTGAATCAAACCTGTGAAAAAATGAAAAATAAATACAATATTAAAAAGGAAAGAAGCTATACCTATAATATACAGAGAAAACATGAAATAGAGTCAGAAAGTGTATAACCCATTTTGATTAAAAAATATACATGTGCACCACATGAACCACACATGAACACAACCAAAACTATGGAATGAATTGCAAAAAATCATTACATGTTACCAAATTTAGAATTAGAAAGTGATTTACTATGTTGTCAGAAAAGATTTTAGAATAATATGAATATTGTAAAGCAACAGGGACATTAGTGCTGCCATCTGTAATGGTAAAAACTGAATATACTCTGAATAAAAAGATTATTGGATGAAAATTAATGTTTAATAATTAAACCAAATTACTATCTGAAATGATAGCAATTAGTTAAATAATAAATAAATGAAATTAATTAACAAATAGAATATCTAATTACATTAAAGTAATGGATGTATTAATAAATAATTCTATGTTAAAAATAAGAGGAAAGATGGAAAAATTAATAATTAAAGCAACATAAAAATATATGTACCATGAAATGACATCAACTATTAAATAGCTGTGCCAAAAATGCAACATCACATAAATTAAATTAAAATAAAATACTAAATATTTGAATTAAGATACAAAGGATTTAAAATTAATATTAATTAAATATTGAAATGACTTAATAACATATAATGTTTCTTCATACAAAGTTACAAAATTATAAACACTTAATATAAGTGGTAAAGGTAGAACGTTTAATAAAAATTAAAACATATTATATTAACACTTTAGAAAATTATACATTATATTAGAAGTTAATGAGTCCACCGTAGGTATTAATCCAAATGCATGAGATCAAAAACATTCTCAATATTAATGAATATAAATTCATTTAAATTAATTAAATAATGAATATGTAAATGTAACTAAATTAATATACATATATAAATAGCACATCACAGTTCATTATAAAATGTGTAATATCCAACATTTGTGTAAATCAAAATGCCCCTTTTTTTTAAATAATATAAATTAACCATGCGTTTTTTCCATACAACACCGCCACACACCTCCTCAATCCAACATCTACCCACCCAACAGTCCTGTTATATTTTTTTATTTATTTTTATTTTTTTAAGATTATATGATTTTTTTATACATTTTTTAACGCATGTGTTAATTTGGTTGCAAAGATCATATAAGAACTAACTATATATTAAGGAATATATTATTTTTTTTTGGAAAACCATGTTGTAATGCATCATAGATAAGTTTTTTAATATTGTTGTTAATTAGTTGAGAAGAACATAAACTTTTTATTTTATAAATGTGATTAAGGAGTATATTACGATATACAGAATTATGAAGACATGATTTAAAATTAGTAAATGAATTAACTTTAAATTTAAATTCTTTGCGTTTATCATATAGATCAATTATTGTTTTGTATTCTTTAAGTGTAATTTTAAGATATAAAAAGTTAATAGTATAGTTAGAAAGGAGGTTTTCCGTTAATTCTAAATTAGTAGGATAATCAACTGGAAGTATAAAAATATTAGTGTGATCAGTGGCAATTAAAGTTAGGTCATCAATATAACGATATAAATGTATATTACTGTTAATAAAAGTACGTTCATAATGATACAAGTATAAGTCTGAAAGTATACTAGATTATATATATATATATATATGAATTATTAAAATTACGTACGCAGGTTTACTATGTCAATAAAACATTTTGATATTACTGGAACTTAATTAAAAAATAATAAATTATTTTAAAGCCATTTTTCTGATAATACAGGTGATAAATCGCCAAATAGTCTTTAATGATTACAATTGTACACGAGTTACAGCACAATATATTTAATTATGCGCCAAAATACATCGGAAAAATAGGCCAACCTACTTGAAATTTAGACAAACAAATTTTTTAAACACTAAAAACTAGAAAATATAAATGAAAAGTCAAGAATGTATTACATATTTAAATAAAATCGCTTTAATCAATTAATAGATTCATATAAATAACACACTATTATACGCAGATAAATCAATTTTGAAATTCTAAAAATTTATATATGTTTAGTTTTTAAAAATGTTTAAATTATGTTTAATTTCCCTTTCTTAAAAAAATAGAAATGTCTTAATGAAATAAATGACGATGTTTTAATGATAATGTCTTAATAAAATATATCCTTCTATATTAAAAAAAAGTAATCTGGAACTGAGCCAAAAACGAAATGGACCAATCAAATTCTGCATAGATATTCCGGGTTATTCTCATTGCTTTTTACTAGGGACTTTTTTGAACTTTTTTGCCAATTTCTAAATAAGCGCAAATGATTATGTTTTATCTCAAATAAAAAATGTATTTGTGCGAGACTATTAAAAACAATAATGAAAGTTTAAAATAATAATTAAATGATCACGTGTTGAAAGCAGGAAATAAAGAAAATTACGTCATAACAATTGTGTTTACACATGAATATTAAAAATAAAAAAGATGAATTAAATGAAAAAGCATTATAACCAGTTAAATGAAAAAGCATTATAACCTGATTACAGAAGAAAGTCGCCGTTCGTGATATCATCTTCATCATCTTTAAAACTTTTAAAACAGGATACATTACCAAGTTTTAAGAGGCTGTGAAATCAGAACGGGGGTTGGTGAGCATAGCGAGCAGGGGGCAGAGCCCCCTAGTTGTCTTAAAAAATATACAGAGAAAAAATTATATATTTTTTAGAGCATTTACTTGCTAGCGTTTTCGATCAAACGTATAAAAAAAACGAATTTTCCATCATCGAGTTTGACGTCAACACCAAATTACTGGAATGTAACGGAAATATTTGTTTAAAAAATATGAACTGCAGTTTTGAAAATAAACGTGATTTTCAAGATAACCAATAATTACTTATAAAAGAGGGTTAAAAAATAATAATAATGTTTTAATTTTGCATATGCACTGATAAAGTGGTATTAGAAAATATAAAATAGCCGTGTGCTTGATTTTTAATGCGAATTTTTGTATTTTACTACGTTGTTTTACAAAATCGATTCCATAAACTACATCGTTTTATCAGTTTCAAGAAGTAACTAAAAAGTCTTGAAAAGAAAATTTTGGTTTAATGAGATCAAGTATATATTGCTACTCCTAATCATCGTCGGAGTAATAATAAAAAAAAAGTAATTACCATAATCGAAAATAACTTAAAAGTAATTTACATTTTTATGACTCATTTTGTAAGAATATGGTAATAGAAGAATATTTAACTAGATGAAAAAAATATATACGAGAAATGCTAATGTAAACACAAAGAGTTCATTGCTGTCATGTAAATTGAGAAAAAAATATCATACAAGGCCAGTCGGAAATTCCGAATTGTTTTCTTATGAAAAACTAATAAGGCTGTGTTCATTGCAAAACCTCCTTCTAAAGCACTAATACAGCAATTAAAAGTATTTCCGGCTTGTACCGGGGGGGGGGGGGGGAAGGTAACTTTCTTCTTCCCTGTTGTGAAGAATTCAGCTAATTTTACTTTAACAGTGAAATCTAAAATGCGTGAAACCCGATTATAGAAGATTACTAGTTTTCGTCAATAAGGAATTTGAACGGGAATTTCGAAAATTAGTCAGCGAACGAAACATCAGATTCATTTTTAACAACCTAAAATTATCGCCAAACTTGGCAGTATTTCGCCAAATAGCTCCAATCTTGATGAGAATGGCTTGGCTCTAGTTTATATGATTATGTAGTTTTAAGCAGTTAAGAGCAGGAACAATGGCTACAATATGGAAAGTAAATTTTTCAGAAACCACGTTTGCTAAAACTGATAAATGAAAACCGATTACAAAAAAAAATGCCTGCTTTCAAAATGGCAATCATTTTAGAATTTCAAATTGGTATATCTCAGCCATTTTTTAATATACAGTAGAAAACAAAACTCTTGAAACCTTGTATCAAGGCTTAATACATACGCAAAAATAAATTTGTGTTTCTAATTTCTTTGTAATATGTATTTGAGTTTGAAATCTAAAATAGAACGCCATTTTGAAACAAGATGGAATATATATATATATATATATATATATATATATATATATATATATATATATGTAGGATTTCAGTTTAAACACTTCATTTCCTTTATGACGTGCATGATCATCAAATTAACTGACGCTCTAGTACTATTATTATCCAAGATTTAAATGCACGAGTTATAAAAAGTTCAGATCGCGAGATCAGAATATCTTCAAAATTGAAAAAGAGCCGGTCTTCTAATTTTTGTTGTGAAGCAAGCGTCGAAATAGGAAATAGACAGTAAAGGCGTTAGGCCTAGTTGGACTATTGGAAAATAAATATATTGTATATGTTGGACGAAAAGTGTATTAGCTGTGAAGAAATTATTAGTAAATTATTGTAGAGTTATCTGTCTAGGACTGTATTAAAGTTTATATTTTGTTATTCAACATCTAGTCGTTCATATAATTCCAGTAAATCAACTATTTACATATCATCTTCTTACACACACACACACATATATACACATATGTATATATATATACATATCAAAATTTGAACGAAGAAATTTTGGGATCTGGGGCTCATGAACTGTGAAGATATACCAAAATTTTACGGAACTACTCTCCCCAGAAAGATTGCAGTATGTGATTTCTTAGTTTTTGTAATAAAATCTTCTTACTTTATGTAAATAGCTCAGTTACGCACCTAGAATTCAGAACTACGACGTATAGTGAAGTACTTCATATTTAACACAGAAGGATGAGCGAATTACAAAACAAAAAAAATCAATAAAAAACAGAAAAAAATAGTGACACCTATAAGTAATTTCAATCTAAAATTGAGCAGCCATAAATATATATTAAAAAAAAATCAAATATTAAATTTCTTACATTTCTATTCAACAAAAACTGGGATGAAGTTATAATATCCATTACAAAATCTTAGAATAGGAGTGCCCCTTGATGAATGATTCAAAACATAATCATCATAGTTGTTCTTAGTAAGCACATTACTTACTACATTTGCTACAATGTCATCCAATAGAAGAAGCGTATAGAAAAATCATGATAATCATAAAATAACAGCACATATTTAGGCGATATAAACCTTAGCAACAACAATTTATATCAATTTAATTCAATATCAACTATTTGAAAAAAAAAATCCTGAAATTAAGTAAAATTCTGTATCTATACCCGCCATAAAATTATTGTAACACAGTTACATACAGTTAATTAATAAATATATATTCAAACCATATTCATGACACCCTAAAATGTGTAAATCGAAAATTATCATAAATATAATACATTCTTTGTATGAATAGGGAAAATCATGGGCTATAAACACAATACAATTTTTCTTTAATCTAGTTAAATATAATGTAACCACGAACGATAATGTACAATAACCTCTTCTAAATTATACACAATTTCGAAAAGAGTTTTATTATTTTTAGAAATCTCTAAAAATACATTTTTGAGATTTAGCAAAGTATTTATAAAATAAAGTTTAAAAAATTAAAGTTAAAAACTTATAAAGAAAAGTTGCTGGCACTCAATTTCGAGAAACATTTCTGAGTAAAGTAGTTGTTATAGTGTATTAAAATAAGTTTTTCAAACTGTAATATTTTTTTGATGAATTCATTTATAATGAATTTCCAGTGAACATTTTAAGTTCAGCAAACATGGTTTATATATATATATATATATATATATATATATATATATATATATATATATATATATATATATATATATGTATATATATATATATATATATATATATATATATATATATATATATATATATATATATATATATATAAAATAAAAATAAAAGATACATTAACAACATTACACTGTAAAAAAAAAAAATCCTGAAAAAAAAACGGAAGTTGTACTGGCAATCGAGACGCCAGTACTATTTTCGTATTTTAACGGAAAAAAATTCCGTAAATTCCAGGAAATTTTGCGTGAATTCTGAAATGTCCGTTTTTAATTTTCCGTTTTATAACAGATATCTTCTTTTTTTTTAGAAATTTTTATGTCGTTAAAATAAATTTTATTGGACCAAAAAAGAAAAAAAAAGGTACTTCTGAGGACAACCTTATAAGAGACAAACACATTTTGGCATCTTTTTTTTTTCATTTCTGAGTGAGTTTATAGAATTTAACCAACCCTTGCCGCGAGCGGATTCGAACCCACCATGTCCCGTGTACTAACCCGATGACCCAAACCACAGCGCTATGACCGGTTGCGGTTTTCGCTCAAATGCTGTACCTAATTTGAATCGCTTTTTATGTTGCAAAAACTTGGTTTCATCTGTAGATGCATTTTTCCAATGTTTTAATATTTTCTTTTCATAATTTTCAATAATTTGCTCTATTGTTTGGTGCCTTATAACAGATAAAATTTAATGTATTATGTATTATATGCTATGCATAAAAAAATTGTATTAAGAGTAATAATTGCTTCTTTTTGCAACAGTACTAACTAGTGTTGAATTCAGACATTTTTCTCCGGGAGGGATTTCGGTGGTTCCCGGGGGGGGGGGGGATTGCACATCTTGCTCATTAAAAGTATAAAATCTCAAATCTTCCTGGGGGGGGCATTTCAATTTCCCGGGGGATAGTGTCCCTTCCGGGCTACCCCCTGAATTCAACAGTGGTACCAACATTTTCTTTTTTCGAACATATACTTTTTAAAAATTATTTGCCTGATTATCTATTTATCAATTCCAATAAAAGCAAGAATTATCTTAATCAGACTTGTTTATTACATGCTATTAAAATAATTTTTTTTAATATCTTATTTAAAAAAACTTACACAAATAAACAATTTTATAATAAATTAAATTTTTGTATTTCATCTATGCTGAGAGCTTCTGCGTACGGTTCTGTTAAACATTATATTTTTAACATTACATTAAAAAAAAAAAAAAAAGACAGAATTTTTTTTAATTAATGACTTTGGGATAGGTAAGTTTAAATATGGACTAACTGATTTAATATAGATTAAGTTATTTTAATTTATAAAAATATGAACTAACGAAATAAATTATTAACGTTATAAAATTAAAAACTTGATTTTTATAAAAGTAAAGAAAAACATTAACTAATTTTACAAATTTAAGGAAAAAATTGTAAACTTTGTAAAATTATAATTTATAAAATAATAAATTTTAGTGTAATTCATAAATTTGCAAGCCAAAACAGTTTAGTTTAATATTAATTTGCATAGCTATAATTTGCAGAGTTATTATGTTATGAAACCTGTAAATAACACAATATTGCCTCACATTAAAAAAGATAAATTAAAATAAAAAATAGTGAAAAAAAAATCATAAATCTGGAGTACTATCAAGAAAAAATAAGTAGATTTAAAAAAAAAAAATGTAATTTATAAAAATAAAATAAAATTCTAAATATTTCATTAAAAATATAAATATTACTATTCTTTTCACAATAAATTGACATGGCCTCGGTTAGAATGGGCCAGCGGGTCATGCCGGGCCAGGCCTGTATCCTAGAAGAACTCTAGTAAATACAACAATCTTAATTCGCATTTTAAAAAAGGCGATTTCTGTACTCAACCTTTAAACGTCAATTACGGAAATTGCACTGTTTTACAAGAAATACGGACATTGTACTGTTTTGAAAGAAATACGGAAAAAATCCATCAAATTTACGGAAAGCTTTTTGCATACTTACGGATGTGAAGTCTCTTTAACGGAACTAATGTCATTTACGGAAATTGTACTGAAATTTTGGAAAAATGAAACTTCTGCGTAAAATTTTACGGAAAATCTCTTGTATTTTCACGGATTTTTTTTAGAGTGTAACATTAATATCAATATTTATTTTTGTAACTGTTGCAGGTATAAACTTGCAGCTGAAAATGTTTAATTGAGAATTTAAAGCATGCTAAAAAAAAGATATTTCGGTTTAAAAAATATAGATATATCAATACTCTATGCAAATTATTCGGACACTTTTCCGAAAATTAGTGATAGTAATAGAAACTTTTGTTTTATAAATACATGTTTTAACCTTGAAAATATATAGGTTTCTGATGTTTCTAACGATAAATAACTCTTTCAAAATCGTGGGTAACTCGGAAGATATTATAGTATATTTCGTGTTTGAGTGAGTATGTTATATTTTCGTAGGTTAAGAAACATCTGTCTTTTTCACCGTATGAAACACACAAATTAGTTAATTTATTGACACTTTAAATAGACATATAGAAGTCAAATTCAAAACTTAGGATTTTATAAAATTAGATCCGCAAATATTTAGAAATATAAATATTTGTTCTTCAAAATATTGTTTTCATAAAATATATTTTCTAAAGTGATATTTTAATGTAATTGATGAAAAATCTCCATTTTCAGATGAAAAGATATTGATACGATATCGAGAAATATTACATCCGTTTGATGATCTGATAAAAGGCACTTAGCAAATCAGTTTTGAAAAACCTTTTAAGAACATTATTTGATCATTAGATTTTCATCCTTGTCATATTTTAGGATATGTACAGATTTTTGTTTTCCTAAACGATGATACCATACATATATTTCTTAATATATTTATAACTATTCAATTTATATACTTACCGCTTAAAACTATCATGAAAAAAAAATCAACTGATTGCAGTGCTGCAAATTTTATCAAGCTTGACAACAAGAAATTTATTTTGAAAACACTGATAGTTCAATCATTTATATTTATGGTACAACAAGTACAGTTGAATATGATTTTTTTTCTATTTTTTCCGTATCGTAATATATAAATATATTTTTTACAAAAAATAAGTGTTATTGAAATCTAATATACTATTCGCTGTCTTTATAAATTCAAATATATTTTTTAAATAGTTCTGTAGAAACGTAAACGCAATTACTTAAAAAATAGATATTTTTTAAAAATTATATTATATGTCGTTTCAGTACAAAAAGTGTTTTTTTTCTTTGTGTCGTAAATGCACAAAAAATAATAAACTGAAGCGAAGGAATCACAATAAAATTTTAACATATTTGAATAAATACTAACTATTAGGTTGATTGATTTATTTTGTGTGTTTTTTGAGGAAATATTTTTAATACTTTATAAATAGAAAAGTGTATAAAATTATGTAATACATAATTTGTAATAGCGTATTTATATATATATATATATTCCAATAATAAAGTAAAATAAATAGATTGCGCAGATATTTTTGCAATTATTTTTTTTTCAAATGTAATTCGTTGGTTTGTCACTTTTCATCTGGGAAAATTATATTATTTAATAAACGTGATTTTTTCTCAGTTTTAACCAATACGACATTGATTTTTTTTTTCTGAAATTCCATTTATACTTCTTAAATGTGTTTACTGTGAAAGTCGACTTGTATTTTGTTCGAAAATTAAACGTATTTTCACGTGATTAGGTGAAAATGAAATATTTTATTTTGTGAATTTTTCTTTCCGAAACCGCTAAGTGAAGAACTAATATCAAACATACCAATTAAATAGATTTCTGAGATTAACAAAACATCTGTACCATAATTTACGAGTCGTAAACAGAATACCTTATTTCTAAAACTTTACCATAAACGTATAAAACTGTTTTTATTCTTGGATTTAAGTTTATTTTTATTTTAAATGTCATTAAAAGTTAAGTGAAAGGATGACAGAATCGGAGCATATACGAGATTACATTGTTTTTTCGTGAATATTTCTGTTAGACCATACACATTTTCTGTAAAATCTTTCAGTGTATTTATAATTTACATCAGTTTTATTGTCAACATCACTATAAGTAATACTGACAACATGTCATTCAACATTATCAAAGTTAGATCAAATTTCAAACATAAAAGTTTTAAAACAGTTTGTTTAACACGATTTTTCATAAATATATAATTAACTATAGAACTAGAACCCCTAGCAGCATGACACTGGTATTGCTTATGACAAAATTGGCTTTTGCTTCCAAATTTTAATATAATTATACTGTATACTGTATATTTTATATTGCATACTAAGTGCAACAATTTGTCACATAATCATCCTGATAATTATAAAACATTTATTTTTATGTTATACATTTACCGGACAATCATTTATATAGGAGCAATTTTTAGTTACACTGAAAAAAAAAAAACTCAGTAAAATTCATAATTTGAAATATATACATCTAAAATATTAATTTTACTATCAACAACATAAATTAAATCTATTAGAAATGTATAGGTTTTAAATAAGTTAATAACCTGAAAAGATTCAAAAAATTCAAAAGTGTCTATGTAAAATAATTCTAAATATTACTGACACTTTTAGGTCACGTTGTCTTAGAGCGATTTTGCAAATTAAGATGAAAACAACATTTAATTAGCGCCCGTACTGGTATTTAATTGAGTCTTTTTATAGAAAAATATAACATTCAACTATATATAGAAGAGAAGCAAAATTACAAAAAATAAGTTAAATGATTTAGTTTTATGAGAGAAATAAATAGATATTAATATGTGAACTATAGGACTGAATAGGATATTATACACGTATAGCTTATGCATTATAACTATGAGAACTCCAACTACAAAAAAATCCTTATTATACACTGATGTCCAAAAATCAACGGGCAGTGACCGATTTCAGACGTTTTATCGAATAACTATTGAAATTCATGAGGAAATGCCGAAATGCCCTTGAAGTTTGAAGATGTAAAGAACATGGTTTGACTTCATTTTTTCCAGTGAAAATTTTGTCCCGAGGACAATTTGGGGGTAATAATAAATTAAATAATAAAATAATATTTGCCTTTCCCCAAGAAACAGAAAATGCTTAAAATGATCCGTTGACTGTAGCAAATGCCTATGTTGGTAGTGTTTAACGTTTTTTTGCATTTTTGTAAGAATAGCACACATAATCTTGTAGATTCTAATGTATCTGTGAAAAATTCATTTTTTTTATAGCATGCAAAGTTTTCAACCGAATTTAACATCGCTTTCTAAAAAAAATTATAAATAGTATGCTTCAATTAAAATATTAATATATTAAATATTTGATTATATATGGGTATTTGTATGAAAAAAAATTCTAATTGGGCATGCATGAACTACAGCACAGATTTTTTGTCAAGATTTGATAATCAATACTATAGAGCAACACATATAAAAAGACCAGTCGAATATCGTGAAAACGCAAAAAAGGTACAGGCAATACAGTGAGCTAATTTCTAAATTGAGGAGAAAATCCCATAGTATTATATGAGATTTCCTCCTCAATTTATCAAATTGCTCACTCTATTGTCTGTATCTTTTTGAGTTTTCCTGTATATCTTAGTACAAATTAAAAAAAATATTTTACTTATTGATTATTTTTTCTACAGTGAAATACTGTGCTCTCAGTATCATCCTAATTTTATATTTTAAATGAATAAACTCGCAATTTAACATTTGACAGCTATGATTTTAAAGTGTCAATTTTAATATATCTAATAATTACTCATAACTCTGTTCTCTATTTTATAAATTTCTTCACACTTTACATTTTTATAAGTAAGGTATAAGAGTTGAACGTAGTTACGCAAGATAGTGCGCGATAAAAATAAAAGCTATAGAAAATATTACACTGATTTCAACTGACTGAAAATTTTTATTTGAGGATGTATGATAATTGTGATTTTTTTTCTGAATATTTAAAAAGTTTTTTAAAAAATATTTTTATAACGAATGACAGCACTTATAAGAAATGAAAATTATGATTTTTATTTTATGTTAACATATAAATATAAGTGCAGGGATTCAAGTATATTACAGTTATCAATCTAACTGTCTCCACACGCATATTTACAAAAATACGTACATTTATTAATATGATCCTAAATTAAATTTGAGTAGTAATGCTCCAAATTTTAGGTTCCTAATATTAACATAATAATTTATTTTGAAACGTAACCAAGTAAAGTAAAATAAAGTTAAATAAAATTATTAATAATAATGTGATGTAAGTACTAAGTTTATATTATGATATTTTTCATTCAGTAAAAGTGTAATAACTAATTACTAGTTTAATCTTCAGATAAATATATGCGTCAGTAGTGTCCTTAAAATATAAATTGTGACATTGTTTGTAGTGTTATAAACATATTAAGGCAAATCCCATTAATTTTTCGTGCGGGAGTGATGAAGGCACTTGACTTTTAGAGCCATGGTAATAAATTTATTTTCATTATGTCTTCCGACAATTACACGCCGTATCCAACAAATACATCCTTTTCATCCAAGTCATAATTCTTAAACTATGACTTATAAATTAATAGCTTGCTATGTCTTGACCTTTGTAATATGTTTTGAAAAGTGGCAGTACCTTAATTTGTTATTTTAATAAAATTGTTTTAATTCATTATTCTAGTACGAAATAAATCATTTATATAAAAACATGTTATTATTATTTTTTTAAATTATAGTTAACTTGTACACAGTTAAAGATTTGGCTTTCCAATCATCTCTAATCTCGTTCTAAAAATATATATATCTTATTGTAGGCATGCATTTTTCTGTGCACGTCTTAACATGGGTAATTTCAGTGGTGCATTTTCAGCACTGTGCTCCCTATATCAATATTCTGGATTTCCTTGCGCAAAGATCGTTAAGAAATTCAAATGTCTGACCCAGCATTGATGCTTCTCAGCCATGTATTTGACGGCATGTTGCAAATCAATTTGTCAGCACTTGACGTAATGACCTTTGGAGATTTGTATCATTGAGCATTTCTTTCGACCATAATTCGAACTTTGATTCGATGTCGACAGTATTTATTTTCACTGTCGGAAAACACATCCCACTGTGTGTGTGATACACCAGCAAATTTAGCCACTTCATAAACGTTATGCTGTTTCTTCCAAAATGAACATCCTAATGAAATTCCTCATTTCTTCCAGTCGATTACGTTTTCATTTCGACTCATTTTACAAGATGCAGAAGAAACCAGAATCAAGCAGTTCCATTACCACAAATAATTTACAATACGCCTTATCGAACCACTTATAACGTTTTTCGGACTGCAACATATAGCGCCATCTACGTCCTCAAAACTTATCAATTATCATTTATCCATCAGAGTTCTTATTTATTGTGCGGTGTGTGTATTTTAAACGTTTTTATTTAAAATCCGGAACAGATGTGTTACATTCATGCACCTATATTTGGCGAGCTTTTGATTGGCGCGATTTCCAAGCCCGCGCCAAATCCATAACTTAATACAAGAATAATAGCAACGTTACCATTAAGGGAAAAGAAAAAATCCCCAAAGTTTGGCTACTTTTTTCTTCTTTTTATAACAAAAAAAAAAAAAAAAAAAAAAAAAAAAAAAGGAAAGAAAGAAAACGGTGTGTGAGTGTAAGACATCATAGCCTAAAAACCTATTCTCTAGTTTAACTATTAAAACATTGAAAATTTAATTGTTTTGAACAGGACTTGTAAAAAAAAATAACTTTTTCTTACTTAATTAGAGGTGTACTATATAATAAATCCAATTAAATATGTATTTGAAATTAACACCGAGTCAAAATATTGGATTTCATATGTTAAAAAATTTAATTTTAAAAATCCCATTTATATAATTCAAAACGTGAGAAAACATTCACGTGTTTCTTCATAACACAGAAGCATTCTGGAGATATATTGGGAAAAACATCTAATTGGTAATACTATCCTACAGTTTTGAAAAACAAGAAATAATAATATCTATCCGTATTTGAGATGCTTTATCTTTTTCTAGTACTTTCGTAAATACATAAGATGATGAACGTTTTCTGTGTTTTCTCAATTAGTTTTTATTGAACAACAGGATCTATCATTCGATCTATAATATATTCTTTAATATTTATCATATGAACATTAGGAAAATAGTATAAAACATAGTTTTGTATTAACTCAAGAAACTTATATGTGTATTCATCGTTATGTCACACCTAAACAATGCGTCAAATGAAAAAAAAAAACTCAGCAAAATTCATAATTTGAAATATATACAGGGTTTTGTAAATGAAATACCCCATTTTCTATGAAAATATGTGCACGAAATGTCACTGAGAGACAGCGTTATACCTTGTAAAATGTTTTGTATAAAGACATCCACTGCACCACTTATGAAAACGAGGAGTTCCATAAATGAGAAAGGCAAATTGGGCACATGAGGTGTTAGTTATATCGTTGATGCAAAAAACAAATATGCAAGGAAACAGTCTTTCCCTAAATATTGGCGATAACATTTATACTTCATTATGATTGTTCACGCTATTGAACTAGTTTTGTAGAACACATTTGTGCTTATTTTTTAATAAAACTTTAGCGGATGACACATTTTATATGCAATTAGGAGCTCATTCTTAGCATACATTTATGACCCACACAACGCGAACCAGGTTTATCTGAGTAGAGGATGTTGGACATGTAATTTTATTAATGCTATTTAACTTATAAGCAAATAATTCGTTCTTGCAAATTTCCTCTTGTAGATAATATCTTGAAAATTGCATATTGTGTTTCTTGCAATGTACAATAGGAAAAATTAGTAAACATAAAACCAAATTTAAGAAACTTCACAATTTTTTTAAGTAATTATAACTATACCGTAAATTAAATATTAAAATCGAAGAAAAATAAATTTTTGTATAGCATACAGTCTCCAAGTGTAATTTAATTATGATTTATTTAAATTGAAAATATCTGAAATATCTTGATATCTTGAATATCTTGAAAATTGCATATGGTATTTCTTGCAATGTACAATAGGAAATATTAACAAACATAATACCAAATTTAAGAAACTTCACATTTTTTTAAAACCGTAAATTAAATATTAAAATCGAAGAAAAATAATTTTTTGTATATCATACAGTCTCCAAGTGTAATTTAATTATGATTTATTCAACTTATTTATTAGGATTCATGAAAATTTTTTACTTCCAGTTTTCGAAGGAATTATATGTTTTAAATGATCCTGAACAGATTTGACTGTTTTTAGAAAATGTCTGTGAGTCTGTCTGTCTGTGTGTGTGTGAGAGAGTCGTAACTGCCTAAAGGGAAAATCTTTTCTTTTTTACTTTCTTACAGACCGAAACCTCAGAAAAGTAATATTCAATGCAAGCTATACTTTAAACATATTTTCTCAATCATTCAATGTATTTAAAAGTATAATTTGGTGATTATGATATTTTTGTTATTATAACAAATGATTATTTTAAATAGTTTTATTGTTAAAGTAAAGCAACAATTATTAAATAAATATGTATTTAATTATTATTTTTAAGGACTTTCTCAAAAGAAATTTAACCGAGTCTCAGCCCGAAACAATATCAACATTTTGACAATATTTAACAAAAACAACGTTAAAAAACTCTGGTATTTTAGAGGTAAAAGTTTACCAATAAACAAAGAAAAATCTTTTAAATCAGTAAACTTAGAAAAGAATATCTATTAAACACAACTACAGAAAAATAAAACATTTTACTTTGCAAATCAATATTATTGATTTCTCGAATAAATCAATAGCCTAGCTAAAATAGATTTAAAAATTTGAAAACAAAAATGTCCCAAAATTACCTTTGTGAAATATCTCCAATCTTTTATACAATCAAAGAAACTATGGCCGACCATTTATTTATATTGAACAAATTTTATCGATTACAATGTTGAATATGAATATTTTTCAAATTGATTCTACATTATAGTAAGGAATAACAGTTATTTGAAAAACTAGCCCTTTTTTCAAACATTTAGTTTGCTTCCAAATCGGATATGAAGCGTCCAACACGCATTTATTTAGCTATTTTATGATTGTTTCACTTTTAAATAGTAAATTGCAAATGCTGTTTTCTGAAAAGATATCTCTTTTTTTCTTATGTCCAGGCACAGAGTATTTAATGAATTGAGTTGAAGGGTGTATAAAAAATCTATTTATTGACAAATGAATTCTCATAATGACGAAGAAAAAAAATGTTAAAAAGAATCTGAAAGGCTGTCTTTTTCCTCTTTCACTTTTTTGTCACTTTTTTTGTTTTTCGCGCACTAAAGAGAACGTAAAAAAAAAAACATTATTGGAAAATCTTTTTTTTGCGAAAATTCCTAATTAACAGAAAGAGTATTTCCGGAGTATGTATTGTATCAGAAAAAATTATGGATATATATTTTTTTTTTTATCGTATAGTTCAAAATATTCACAGAGTATGTTTTCGATGCGAAAAAATCTTTTAAACTAACTACTGAGAAGCAATATAGATTTTTTTTTCTATTTAAAATGCATTTTATAAAATGCATGTCTATACTTATTACATAAGTATGCATATTTTTATGCATTAATTTTAATTATTTTTAAGTATAATTTTTTAAAACAATGTTGACTGAAAAAAATAACGCCAAAATCTTTTGTTATTCTATTGTAAAATCCATGTATGTTTGATGCCGATAAATCTTTTTAAGGGGTTATGAAACTAATTAGTACGTAATGCATATAACTTTTTTTATTATACAAAATAGCAATTAAAGTAATACGTGAGTACATTTACTTATGTAAAGTACTTATGTAATCTGAATTGCATTGAGTGCATTATTAATGAAACATTTCGTTTGTTGTATTTTACATAGTAAAGTAATATTTATAAGAAGACACATTAGAAATACTTATCTTGGGATGCATTTTTTTATTATAAATAATACATATATATTTCTTTTAAGTTGCGCCAATTCGCATTTAAAAATAAGTTGTTAAATCTATATTAATAAAATTCGCTCTGGGTGTCTGTGTGTTTGTCTGCGATGGATAGCAAAATCTAGCGTATCAAGAAGCCTCAAAATTTATATTTAGTTACCCCAAGGCCTGAACTGATGCACCTGATACCCAGAATTTTAATATTTTGATAATTACTCAAGATATTAATTAGAATCTCATTAACCATCGCTTCCAAAATGCCATCGTTTTCTGAAAAAGGTGCAAAAGAAATGTGAAGCTGCAAAATGAGGGTTGTGTTGGGAGAGGGAAGAAGGATTTTAGGTTTACTGTAAAAAGATCGAGTTACCAGAATGACTTTTAATTACGCTTTTTCGCAGCATGTCGAAATAACAGAAACTATTAGGTCTTTCGACACGAATATTTGCAAATCTAGATAAACAACAAATCGCAAATTCAAAAAATCAAATTTCAAAAAATTCCATTCACATCTTTCAGAAATATAAATTAGAAATTTTTAATTTTTCGGGCGATTTAATCTTGCAATGCACAACACGTTTTTGGTAAAAATTTGAGCCGCCACTGGTGTCTGCATAATGAATCCGCAAAGAAAGAGTTACTTAGAGATTTTTTTAGGTGACACAAATTAATAGTTCTAATTAAGCTACGATTTAAAAATTAAAACCGTTCGAATCCTCTCTGTTTCCACATTGCAAGTTTGTATAAATTAAGATTATCCGTTTCTTACAACCGAATATATTTATTATTTTGCATTAATTGGAATGCAGAAAAAAATATTTTTTTTTACGGTTCTTTTTTTTACGACCAAGCATAGCAGACAAAATGTCTGCCATCTCTTGAATAAAGAAAGATACAAAACAAGTAATAAAAACTTGGAATGGTGTTATTAGAAGCTGTATAAAATTATTAAAAATCTTGGATTTTTCGATTGGAAAATTATGCATTATTTCTTAAAACTGGCTGATAATTAAACTTTTCAAAAATTCAAAATAATCCACCAACATGTTTTTATTTTATAAAAATTTTCATTTTTATGAAAAAGAAATAAAATCTTATTTCACAATGAGAGTGATAATTAAAGAAACGTTTGCATAGAGGTTTACTTGAACAAATTATTCGATATACTTGCGGGTATGAGGAGGGGGGGGGAGGTTAATGCCTTTTATTTAGTCTCGCATTTATTGTACTTCATCTAGAGCCTCTTGGCGGCGACTTTTTCACTAATTGAAAACTCTTATTAATAATTAAAAAAATGTATTGCTCTGATTTAGACAAAACAAATTCCATTTAAGAAATTTAACATTTTTAGTCTTACCCGTAGCGTTTTTTAAATGTTATATATAGAGAATACCGGAAATTTCAACAAACAATTTTGGTAAAAATTAAACTTATGTTCCTAATAAAAATTTAATAAAAATACACAACCCGCAGTCACTTGATGCATACCAACAATCAAAGTAAGTGATTTGTTGTTGTGCACCTGACCAAGCTCCCCCTGGCTTGCAATCCTACAAGTTATTTTCTCTAACTGTGCATTTTTATCTCGGGTTTTATGGGCCCGATCACAACGGGGTTTGGATAATTCGACTTTGTTTTCAATCGCGTTACAGATTTTAGTTGAACCCTCCACCGCTAGAAGGTGCATTATTTTCTTGAGTTCTTTGGGCCCGATTTCGACGGAATTGGTTCTTCAACATACTTGACATAATGGGTACCTGTGTCGGATGTTCCTATAGAACAAATTACCGTCCCCTGGCGGTGTTAGTTGGAACTAACTTGGCAGCGCGTGTGCAGCACGCCTGTTATACGGTGCCGGAGACAACGGGGAAACGTGTCGGAGTTTCTTTCGGAAGGTGGTTTGTTTGGAACAGAGTGCGCCCCTGGCTGCGGAAGGTAGAAATAAAGGATTTTCCGCAACAATTTAAAATAAATAATTTCATACAAAATCGAGTTAAGGATATAAACTCATAGAAACTTTAGGTTTGTTTAACTTTATTATCCCGGGCTTGGGCAACTCCGGGCGGGTCAGCTAGTAATCTATAAATTTCAGATTTAATATGCAGTTTGTTTCAAACAGAATCGAGAGATTAAAAAAATCGCAACTATTTAGTTTTTAATTCGTTTTGATCTAATAATGTATATGTAGAAAGAAGGAAATCTCAAGTATCATTCAGTTAGATTGGACATCACTGGCCTCCAACATCGCCGGACCTCTAACAGTGCGATTTCTTCTTGTGGGAGTTATAAAAGACCCCGTTTACGTGCCTCCTCTTCATGCTACGAACTGACGATGCGCATAAAAGCAACAATGGAAACAGTTGATGCAGACATGCCCGAAAGTTTAGGACGATTTTGACTACCGTATAGACATATATGCGGTGCATCCGAAGGTGGACATATTGAGCACCTTTAATTTGATTTGAAAAAAAAAAGATTAGATATGTAATATAAAATTAATCTTAAATGTCTATGTATAATAATATTGATAATATACGCATTTCAAATCGGGTGATTCTTTTTTGAAACACCATGTATCTGTAACAAAAATAAAATCCGTTAAAAAAAAAACAACACATTAAATTTTGAGTAGTACTTTCTTCGTTCACGGTAAATAATATACAGATTAATGTTTCATATGTTGTACCAAAGACCCATTTCTTATAAAATAATACAATCTAATATTGATGTGGAATTTTATGCATGTTTATGAGTCTCATTAGCAACATAGATTTATGTGAAAAATAAATTTCGTATGTTAAATTATTGAATTTCTTTTTAAAAATAATTTCCAGGCATTTGCTTGTATTTATATCTAACATCATAAGAATTAGGTACCTTCAAACATATAACAGCTCATTTCCATTATACATTGTTTATTTGGAACGTTAAAAATAATAATAATATGTTAGAAGATAACAAGAAGGTTTAAGAAAGAAGTCCAGAAATCAATTCCGACACATTGCTTTAATATTGAACGGGAATTTCTAACTTGTTTTTCAAAGTTATTTCATTCTAATAATAATATGATTAATGACTGCTTGTGAAAATTCAATCCTTAATCTATACTGTATTCGGTGCTTTTTCACAGCTAAGAAGCGGTATTTTTAATAATTTCTTTTATAAGCCGATCAGCAAATTTTCTTCCGAGTTCAGATTAGGGAACATTTCGGCGCATTGAATATTCTTAATATCTTCATTTTTTTTAATCAAATAGTACTACAATTGAGGAAAACAATTGGCTATACTAAATTGAGAGATATTCAATTTAATCAATTTGAAGACCTTATTCTGATATAATTTGGCAATCAAAAATACATTGCCGAAATTTTCAATGGGACTCCATTTGTTCACTATTATTTATATTCATACAAACAACCACAGGTGCACTTCCGTAACGGTCACATTGCATAATGTTGGGTTGTATATAAATGATTATTTTCCATTTCTGAAGTCACATTTTTTTCTGTTCAAAAACAGTGGATTTATCAAATATATTATATTGTACTAACCAATCCTCTCACATCTTAGCCGGTCGTTTCCGAGTGATACCCAGATACCTTCTGCTGGGTACAGCCCTGATTTTGCTTGAAATTCCATTTTACATGCAATCACGGGAAACATAAATAAAATACTTTATTTTAAACTATACGAAAATAACTAATAAGAATATCGAAAAACCACGTAAAAAATGATTTCACGAAATATATTTTTTTTTTTTTTCATGAGCCCCCTGACAAAGAACTGTTTGACCCTGCCCGTGATTATCTAACGAAAGGTTAGAGGTTTCAGATAAAATAAATAAAAATAGTATTGTCTAAGTTACATGGCGATCATTGTAAATGGGCACCGTTGTTTCACGCCTATAAATTGTTAATGTGGTGATAAAAAAAGGACATATATCGTTAAGACAGCGATCACTATAACGGGGTTCAGTTATTTTCCGTGCATAAATCTTTAAAATTAAATAATTTTAGCACAGCCCTGTAGGTTACTTACCTGTTAACTTATGGTACGTCAATCACTATAGCGAAAAATTTTGCAAATCCGAGACCGTAAATATGGCGATCAGTATTTAAATCGCACATATTTACTTCCGAAAAATGCATTTTGAAAAAACGAGGAAATGTATTATATTTTGTATAAAAATTTAAAACCAATGGATAAAAGATAAATTAAAAAAAAAATTATAAAATATGAGATTAAAATAAAAACTTTTTCTTGGAAAAATGTACTGCAAAATATCTATTAAAAAATCTGAAATAGTTGTTTTATTCGTCTAATCTTCAATAATAGGTTTCATAGCCGTTGCTGTCGACAAACTCGGTAGCTCTAAAATCGCTGAAATACGTGTTTAACTATTCTTTTAATATATTTGTAATTCTGAATTTCAAGATTCTACTTAAAACAGCTGCTGAGATATGGCGAAATTACCCAAAATATTCCAGCCCCATTTGAAACATCTTTGGTGTATGAATATCTAAAATCGGTGAAATACTTATTTAACCTTTTTTTAGTACATTTATTATCCTGAATTTCACGCTCTCTTACCTATAACTGCTGATGAGATATGACAAAAAGGACAAATGACCTAAAACTCTCGTCCCCTTCCCCATTTAACGACCTTAGTGCTTGAATTACTAAAATTTGTGAAATATGTGTTTAAATATTTTTTAGAAGATTTGTTATCCTAAATTTCACGTTCCTACCTAAAGCTTCTGCTGAGATATAGCTAAAGGGTGAAATGGCCCAAAACCTCTCAGTGGTTAAATTTCTAAAATCACTGAAATACATGTGTAACTTTTTTTTAGTAGATTTGTTAACCTGAATTTTGCGTTCCTATCTAAAACTGCTGCTGAGATATGGCAAAAAGGCAAAATTATCTAAAATTTTCGACCCTCCATTTAACCCCCTTAGGATGTGAAATTAAAAAAAACCTTTCTTAGTTGATGCCTACATTGTATAAAGAATTTATCTTCCACATTGCATTGCCCTAAGAGCAACAGTTAAGACTCGGCGTTTATTATGAGTCAAACAGGACATGTCCTTTTATAAGTACAGATTCCCATACGGTAGAATTGTCTCTAGTATTATTTACGAGCAGTTTTTTAAGCTATTTATCACAGATCTTCCATTTAATTATATGGTGTAGATTAAAACTCCATTAGCCAGACAGTTAAATCAAATAGTCAGATCTGCAACAACATTAAAATATGATTAAAATAATAATAAATAAATAAAAGAAAAAAAAAACGATTTTTTATCTGATGGGTATGATTTTTGACTAGCGGTGAATACTGGAAAATAACAATGTTTAATTGTTTTTCGAAAAATGCAGTATGCATAAAGTATTTTACTCCACTACGGCTGACTCACAAGGTGCTGCTTAACATAAGAGAATGTCTCACTATATATATTGATTGGATGCAAGTAGTGTCGATTTCCAAGTTTAGTCGATAACACCACTATCACCAGCTGAATTGTTTAAAAAGCAATATTCTTTTAAATGGCTTATTCAGTGAATTATTTATCTAAAAAAGACATACTTACTGTTTAATAAATTAAAATACATTATATACCCTTAATATAATATATATCTATATATATATATATATATTATCTAAGGGTGATAATAACCCTTAGATAATTTATATGTGATGTAAAAATTAAAAACGTTATTTATGAAATTATTTTCATGAAACACATTATGGGTTTATGTACACTAAAACTATGCAAATTCGAATAAATATATTAAAAGTAAAAAAATAAATAAATAAATAAAAGTCAAATGATCAAAATTTAATACTAAGATTATTATATTTAACATTTGTTTAGTACCATTTAAATACATTTTTCACAAGATTTACGAAATTTCTCATATATATGTCAAGTACGTTACACAACTCTCACATTTAGATTAAATTAGATTTAATGTAAATTTTATTTAAATCTTCAATACTCAAAACCTCCGCATATCATTTTAAATATTATTGTGTCATAAAACCAGTCCAAATACAGTGTAATTTTCATAATAGCGAATAATTTATATACTAATAAAAGACCATGGAAGTTGTATAAGGATTGACATTTAGCTTTTAAATAAATTTTGCTATTTAAACATTAAATTAAAACAGCTTTATATTTCTAACAGCAAAATCCTTCTGAACACATTTTAACAAATTTTAAATGCGTCAGAATTATCAATAAGTGATGATCAATGATTAATTTCTGAAAGTGTATAATACTTTAATTTATTGCATTTACCGAACATTAAAATGAAGTATTATGAGTGTAGAGATTATTGAGGATTCATTGTATGTTTCGTATAAATAAAAAAATAGTTTTAAATTAAATTTAAATATTTAAAAAAATAAAAAAGTAAAATAATAGATTAATTACTTCTACATGAGAAGCAACAAACTTTGTACAAAATACAATAATTGCTGAATTAATGAATAATTCTAACAATATTCCTTTAATTTTATTTCCCATTAAAACTCCTCTAAAGATTTAAAAACATTTATTAGTTCATATTCGCATTCCAAGATTTGTCATCTTAAAATGCTCATTATTATCAATGTTTATTAAATTATTATTGTGCCTGAAAAAAATATTAAAGTGATTTTAATATAAATATATTTTAATTACAAATTTCTAAAAAAACTGCTTTTCTCAGCAAATTTTCTATAAATTCAAAATATAAAATATTGATTAATTTCTATTCGTGACCTTCTATTTTGTACTTTCACGCAATAATTTTATTTAAATTACTTTATTTGACGAAAATAAAACTTTTTTTTAAAATAATGTAAGTTTTAATTAAATATTTTTGCAAGTTTTTTTTATTCCACTGTAGATTTAAAAGGATTTTTTTGAAATATATATTTCAGGTTTATGCATAAATATTTTAAAAATTGGAAATAAAATTACATCACTTAAAATCTGTCGAATTCAAATTGATAAAAATTAATTGTATATGTTTTTTTTTTTTTTTTTTTTTTTTTTACTTTTGCTCTTTAAACTTGAGTACAATATTCCTTTCATTTTAATTTTTGGAACGAAAGTTGCACAAACATTGTCTGTAATATCGCATGTGTTATTAAAAAATAAAATATTTTCCATTATTATTATTATTATTATTTTGTTTTTTTTTGTCTTGTTGGTTGTCGTTGTTTTTTGTTTAAAAAGGTAAATTTGATATATATATATATATATATATATATATATATATATATATTATATAATATATATATATATATATATATATATATATTTAATAACGCAATATATATATATATATATATATATATTAATAAACATTTTTGTTTTATATAAAAATAAAAATTTTAATTATAATAAAAATTAATTAAATTAAACTGTTCTCTGTTTTCCTTGTCAGAAAAATGAAAGATGATGTGTAGTTGATGTATTACATAATCGTCATTTTGTTTAAGATTAAGATTCTTAATATATTTTAACATTGTAATATAACACGTAAAACCTAAAATTTCAGCAGAATTCCGTATGTAATTACATCATTAAATCAAAGAAAAAAAAGACAATTAAAATAAAACATCAGACACCACAGTAGTAAGCATACAGCCTTTTATAATGTAATTATATAATTTAAAAATTGACACAGTTATACCATATTTTTAATAGTACTTGCAATAGTAATAAAGCAATTTAAATGCTAAACTTTTAATTTAGGTTAATATACTTTCTGGTAATAGGTTTTTTTTTTCAGGTTTATTCATACCATTAACGTTCTCTAAATACTTTTGTATGAAATTGTAATATAACAAGCATGACATTCTAATTAATAAATATATTTTTAATAGGTTCCTTTCCATTTCTATTTTAAAATATTGACGTGAGATTATGATAAATAGTTTCGACACAACAGAGATTCTTCAAATAGAATATAAACAAATAGGTTTAATAAAACTATAAAAGGTACAACTGAAGGTTTAACATATAACTAAATTACTATTAATTACAATCGTTAATTTCCCTATTTAAATAAAAACATAATCTGCAAGCTTCTCTGAGCATTGCGTTAAACATCAACCAAAAACTATGGCTAAAATCTATAGAACTCTCGTTCACTTATTCATCCTTATGTATTTTCACTCTTGTATAGCGTGAACTCGTATTCGTACTTGCAGCTCATTGATGTTATTATTTCATGGAGTTCATACTATTGGTCATCCTGACGTTACTGGCGACCTCGTCAGTTAATACTTCTCTTCACATAATTTCAATACCACAGTATGAACTTGGAAGGACACTATAAAACTAAACAGAATACAAAACAAAAAAAGACTAATTTAGAACTCGCAAAACAGTTTCTTCTTTTTTGCATGACACGAAAAATAGTAATTCTCACAACTGACACCTATTTGCTTATAATCATTGAAAATAATATGAGATACATGGTTATATTTGGTGTCACTATCAATACTTAAATCATTTCTTCCATCAGATGTAGTCCAATATCTTTTACAATCATATTTATCTGTAAAATGAAATTCGCACTTCCTATCACTCCAAAAATAAAGTCTTTTACGACGCCCATGAATGTCTATTTTATTCCTTTCTCTATCTTCGTGCTGCCCGCACGGTTTGCGGTATCTGCGATATTTATCAACAAACTTTTCTTCTGGAAAAAATGATTTCACTTCATTTTCGTATCGGCAACCACGTTTCTTAAAACTTCCATGAAATATTTCTTTATTTTCATTTCTCCTTTCTATGTTGTTTTCTTTTATTTCGTTTCACATGCTGATTGGATTATAATATTTTACATTTCTTGTTATTTCATTTCTATCTTTTGATTTTGTCTCGTGAGTTGAATGAATATTATCCACTTTCACCACGCGTGCTAAATGGACTGTAAAATTTATTTTTGAACTATTTTTATAGTTCTCTCTGCTCTTTTATAGTTTACTCTGCGCCCTACGAGCTACGCTCGCCAACCCCCGTTCTGACACCGCATGATTTAAAAACACTCTGATTTTATCAACTGTAAAACGATTACGGAAGATTGTATTATAATTAAACGACCAGTGGCGATCTGCTGCAACCGAGTTTCCATTCATTTTCCATTGACTGGGGGATTTAAAGGTCGAATTAACTGCTGTCGAAACAGCTAACAACTGTTTTCCTGACTGATTAAATAAGATCAATTAAACATTTAATAATCAACTTGTGTAAAATGGTTAGGTAAACAATGTCGCTGCATTGGGGGATTTTATAACGATGCTATATAAAATTGGTTACTTCTCCATTATCCCGTTGACTACTTTCTATAAAAAGAAAAGAACTGTCGCCAAAATATATCATTTAACGCCAAACGTGCATGATTGTGGCGTCGCGTCGCATTCAGTTGACATCAGATGCGTTACACGTATTAGTTATTTCATCGAGGGATTTTTAATTCAACGATTATTTGTCTTTTTGATATTTTTCCATTACTCCGTCGATCAATTTTCATTAAAAAAGAAACTATCGCCAAATTGTAACGCCAAATAAACAAATAGAAGAATTTTGCCATTAGAATCTAAAAAAATAATAAATAAATAAATAAATAAATAAAATACAAGGAATTCGGAAAAAACCCACTCACCAAAGTGTCAACTATCAGTAAGTTTAAACAATAAGATTTGCAATATATTAACGAAAAAAAAAAACTTTGATATTTATTTACTTTATTTTTCTTAATTATCTCTCTCAGCTGGTGAATAAATGTTTGTGACGTCAGTTGAAACTGATTTATTGTATGTAACTGTTCATCGCAACATTTTTCAATTCCTTTTCTTTTTTAATATCATGGCACTTTCGTTTAAGGATGCAAATATTATTTTAATTAATAAAAAAATTAATAAATCATTGAAACATGATGAAGTTCTCATTATTCCCACATTGATACATGTGGTGCTGATTTAAATCCAGCTTAGCATATAAAAAAATATATTAAACCGATTTGTTCTAAAAAGCATCAAACAATATTGATTTTTTTATTATTTATAGACTTTGTTGTTTTAAGCGAAAAAGCCTCTTTTTATTATTTATAATTAACTCATGGTTAACATATATTTTTGTGTAGATTTTTTTATATGCTTAATTTTTAATTTAAAATCCTGTAATGTATAATAAAGTAATTTTCTGTATCTCATAGACAGTAATTTTGTAAATATTATGTACAATTTTTAATATGTAGGGGAAATATCTAAATATTTATTTCCTAGGATCTCAGTTATCGTATTAATATAATAAAATATCCTTTTTATATTTAAAGAAATTATAGTTGACTTATGAAATATTTTATATTATATCTACAGTATTTATATAAATGTCTTTAAAACATTTGGTTCTATATATTTAAACTAAAATTATCGTATACGATGTTTTGTTATGTTAAAAATATTTCTGATTGTATATTTCTCGTGATAAAGATAATTTTCTGTATGTATTTTTGACACTAATATTATTTTTTATACCAAATAACCTCATTGGAATAAAGGAATTATAAAAGAGACATTCGACATTTTGATATTTTAATATTTCTGCTGAATATGTTTAAATTTAGCAAAACATATCACAATATATTTCTTCATTTCTTTTAGAAATTTATGCATAGCAAATTAAAGCATTAAGTCTTTAAAACCATCGTATATAATTTCGTATTCAGAGATTTAATTATCGAAAACAAAACACCCACTTCTTTACATTCAAACTGGTTAATTTTTAATATACGTTTCAACAATTTCGTATTTTCAAATTGTCAATTAGAAATTAATAATTCAAGCCGTATATACAGTATTCCTTATGTTGTAAACGGAATTTGACAAGTTATTACTAGGAGTTTCTTATACATATAAAGTATTTTTTTACATAAAATAAATATACTTTTTATTTTAAATAAATTGTATTAGACTTGTGAAATGTTTTTAATTTTAGTTCCATTAAAACCAACTGCTATTTCAAATGCTGTGTTTGTGTATATAATCTGAAACACTGATAATGTGAATTTTTACATTCATGTTTATTAATAAATCACAAGCTTACATACTTGTGCCTTAAAAATTATTTGTAAAACATTCTTAAGGCTCATTTACAATGCATGTGTTTTCTTGTGAACTTTGCCTGAACTTTTAATCCTTGAGGCGTATTCACGGAATTTCAAAATACTTTCTTATATTGATGAGAAGCGCCTTTTAGATAGAAACATAAAAAAGAAAGAATAAATGATTCATAAAATTTTGGAAGAAATGTTGCGTGAACCTAAGTTAATGCGTCTGTAACTAAATAGTTTATGATATTTGAATCATTCATCCAAAAGAATTTTGAATAATTTTATGAAAAATAAAAGTATAGCAAACGAATTTTCTATAAACGTTTCTTATACAGAAATGTTGCTAAGTATGTGTAACAAAAAGTAAAATAAAGAAAATTGCGTGTAGATTTCAAAATTTGGAATTTTTATCTTTTAAAGTTTATTCAGAATGCTCAGGGTTTTAGCATATGTATTGGACTTTTTTTTGCACTGTCTGCAGTTTAAAATAATCTGTTTTTTTAAAAACTTAAATTAATAGATTTTTATCCAAGTAAAAATATCATTTAATTTTAAAATGAAATAAATATACATTAAAAATGCTCTAAAGTTTAACGTTGTATTGTGGTATGTACAATTATATGAAATTTTGTAAATAAATTAGCATAGAGGATATAATGAAGAAACATTTCTTATGAACTAAAATAAAGTAATTAGAAAAATTTATCTATACATATATATATATATATATATATATATATATATATATATATATATGTGTGTTTGTGTTTGTGTGTGTGTGTGTGTGTTTAATTTTAAACATATTTGACAGAAATCATGATCAGTTTTTAAGTGAGTAACTTTTAATACTAGAAGCAACAACAGCAAATAAATAAATAATTAAATACAATAAATATATAAATATATAAATAAATAAAACACGTGCAACCCGGCGGTATGTAGAGGTGTATCCAATGTCGAATTAGCCAAAAAACTTCTTCAGAACTTTCAAAATGATTTGATAAGAATTATTACGAATACATGTACGCATGTCTTATTATGCATCCGGTATGTGTATGTACATCAAATTGACCAAATATTTAATATTTAAAATTTTATTACGAAAAGACATAAAATCGACAAATGAGCCATTGCGTTTGAAAGTGGAACAAGCCCATCTAAAAAAAAAAGTTAAACTAAATCTTATTACAAATTAACATAAAATTTATCTTTTAAATCAATTCAGAATAAATATATTTTAATAAATTTGTTACTAGTAATTTATTTGGTCAACGACATTTTAGATTTGTTAAATTTTAAAAAGAGGCAAATCCAATTTCAATAGAATTTTTTTATTCGTTGCATAATGTTAAAAAGTATAATCTGAAATTAGCAGTTCTACTGCAATTGTGGTGATTTAGCAACATTTATAATACACTAGATGGGACTCCTCAAAACCTGACGGAAAAAAATTACTATAACAATATCAGTAAAATAAGCTTCTATATTATTCAAGAGGGGGAGAGTATGAAACACAATGAATAAAAAAAAAAATTATCTAATTTTTTCCCCTCGTCAAATACATTGCTATTTTCGATGCAAACTCCAAACAAACAATCCGTAAACAACTGTGTTATGTAAATCTATTCGATATCACCTCCATATTCATCACTGTCAGAAAGAAAATTTCATGGACCTATGAAGTATCATACAAATAGTATAGTTCTACGTATTCAGTAAATAAAAGAACATAGTAAATAAATCACACATCTCTTCCCCTGTGATAATGCAACCGAGTGAGCTACTATGCGCATGTGCATTGCATCTACCCAAAGGCACCGACATAATTCGACGTTGAAAACAAAATCAAAAAATTTTGGTGATCACTTGCGCCCAGCTAACATAAAAGTACAAAAAATAATTAATAAATACCATTAAATGCGCGTTTTTAATAAACATAATGTGTGAAAATTGGGTTTTCTTGCCAAAATGGCGCAAAAAATATCGCGCCAATACCGGTGCGACATCTGTTTCATTAAATCATGTAAGGATATTTTTTATTTAATAAATAAAATCTATTAATGTTTAAAAACAAATTTATCAGTAATTTAATATATATTAATATTTTACATTAGTTTTATTGGTTTAGCAAATGTTAAAAGTAAATAAATTGATGACATTGATGTTTTAGAACGTAATCGATCTTTGTTTACAGTTCTATATTGCCCAGAAGTTATGGTCAGAGTAAGACTTCAATTTTGAGCAGAGTTGCAGCGTCCTCATTCGATTGACTTTATGACGTCGTACGCAGAAGTAAAAGTTTATTTAAAATTATGGCTAATTATAATAAAGTTTTGAACAAAAGAATTTACGTCCAATCTATCTGCGTCCAAATATCTTTCATTTAAAAAAAGAATAGCGTAATTTGATGCAGTAGTTTGTTCTCAGGACTTCAGAAAGAAAAAGCTTAGCGTTTTAAATATATAGATTGTTTAATCATAATTTATATATACATGCATACAACTTATTACAGAATATTTTTCCACTTTTTCTAATTTATTTTTTGGTTTATCGTAACTTTTCTAATGAAGAATAAAATATTTATATAAAATAAATAAGTAAATAAAATGCTATATATATGTATATATATATATATATATATATATATATTGTTATTATAATTATAGTATTTCATTCAAAGAAAATCAATGTCTTCATCAAATCGCAGCTTTGGAAATTGAGACAAGTCCATTGGCGCATACCAATACCATGATTTGTTTTTTCAGCTAATACGGATAACGTTTATTTTATATTAAATTTACATAAAATAAGACAAAACATATATATTAATTTTGATGAGTTTAAATATATTCGTAAAATATTTTATGAATATTTTTAAACCCTAAGAAATGCAAGCAATTCAATATCTACCAATAACAAAAAAAAGACTTGACCCGCTTTCGAAATCAAAAGATAAAATATTAAAAAATATTTATAGCACCAACATGTATAAATATTTTTCTCAAATTGGAATTTTTTTAAATAGAATATATATGACTGATAATATATGATGTAAAAATAAACATTCCAGATACTTTTTGACAAATTTTAAAATGCTGTGATAAGAATTATTACGAAAATATGTACGCATGTGAGGTGATGCATCCGGTTTGTGTATTAAAGAGAGTCGAGCATTTTTTCCCCTTGAAATGTGACATGTCTTTGGTGGGAAAAGTTAGATATGATGACAATAAACTCACACACCGATTATTATTAAGATCGGAATATGGTAAGATCTGCCTCCGGGACATTGAAATTTTCGTTATTCCTTTGAAAAGAATTATAAGATTGTCAATGATTTATGCTTTATGCATTATGAAACTTGTCAATGAACTTCTTCTGATTGTGGGTCTGTTGCCCTTGATGGTGTGGTCTGTACTACGTTGGAGTCCAGGAATAAATTGAACAAGTTCGAACACAAATCACAGTACAAAGACAATAATGAATACGGTATTGAGAATTAGAAATTAAAGATTATCTTGTGTTTAATTAATTAGAACTGTAATAAAACAACTTTATTGAATTCTACAATGCAGACTACACCTACGTATAACGAAAAGTATGCACGAAATTATGGGTGTCATAACAAAAAATTCAATGACCTGGAGGCAGCCTTAGCGTATTCTGGTCTTGATAAAAATATGTGTGTGGGTTTATTGTTATACCCATCTTTTCTCACCACAGGCGTTTCAAAAAAAAAAAAAAAAAAAAAAAAAAAAAAAAAAAAAACTTTTCTTTCGACCCGCCCTAATTGAAAGTGTACAACATTTTATATTCTGCCTGTATACAGGGTGATTATAATTATATTCCCTTTTCAAAATGCTGTAAAAAAGGAACCATTGGTCAGAATGACTTTAAATTTGAACTGAATATATTAGAAGAAGGGGGAAACGGTATGAGATAAGAAAGAAAAAGTTCCAAAGTGTATCAATAAATGGTGCTGTAAGTGGTATAACGAAACAGGATTCAGCTACAAGTGACCTTTTTAATCTAAATACGCCGGCTTTGGCATGAGTTGCACAGTAAATAAACCCTACTGTTCAATATGCATGAGTGTTTCGGTTGTTTGGCGAAAAATATGACTTCCAAATCAGTCAACAGTTGTGGTACTGTTCGTGAAACGCTCATCCACCACGGCAAGGTCTAACCACATTCAATGGGAAAAATCGGTTTTTAACTGTCCTTGGGCCAAAAACCGCATAAAAAGCACATAATGATTCGGTATTTAATTGCACATGAGTGTCTTTTAATTTGCATAGTATGCTGCTTACAGCGCCATTTATTTATACACTTTGAAACTTTTTTTTCCTTATGCCATACCATTTTTGCCTTCTTCCAGTATATTCAATTCAATGTTGAAGACATTCTGACTAGTGGTTCTTTTTTCTCAGCATTTTGAAAGTGGGATGTTAATTATAATCACCCTGTATACAGTTAATATTTCGTATAATATTTTTTATAAGAAATAATGATATTGTAGTAACTATGTTATTAAAGAAACAGTTATAATTTTGACATTTTTCTAATAAAGCATGCTAAATGAATTAAAATTCATCATAAAATGCTATAAAATATGTAATATTTTACAATAGTAACACTACATTATATATCATATATTATTTAGTGATATATATCTTTTTAAAATAAACGCTCATTACATAAAATTAAATTTATCTAAAGTTTATAAACAATTTTACCAACTATTTTTTTATTCTAAAACTGAAATTTAAATTTATAAAGTCAAACCATTTAAAATAGTTTTCCCTTTTCATTTTGTAAAAATCATTGTTGTAAAGGCTGTTCTATATGTGTGGGCGTTCTAAAGGAAACAGGCCTTTCTATCGACGAACACAAGTTTAATATGGTAACATAAAGTTGACATGACGAGGACAGATGACAAGCACAGGTACATAAATCAACATAGAGGATTAATCATATTATTCAATATACATGACCAGTAACATTTACGGCCATTTTCATACTATTCTGGTTTCTACTATGACAAGCGACGTTCTTTTTCGCTGACATTCTGAGTTCTACTGCCGCACTCTTTCGTTTCTCCAGAAGGGGGCGCTACTAGAGCAAGAAGAGGCATGCGCAATCCTCACACCTCTCCCTTTCGAGAATTTGTTTTAGTCTTTTGAGACAAATCAATATCTAGTAAATATCTAAACAAACAAGTAAAACATATTAATACAAAAATTCAAACACTTAAAGAATATCAAAGAAAATAAACAAACAGAATACACTATAACACTAATACTAATATTTTAGAGTTCTAGGATAAAGTTAAAGTTTTTAAGTTCAAACTTGTAACACAAAAAAAGAGAATGTTCAAAGTTTTTAAATCCAATGTGAGGCATGTAGCCTACTTAAAGAGTCCAATAAAGAAAGAGAGAAATAAGCCAAATAAACAAATTAGGCCAAAGAACATCCTCTTAAGAATATTGGATTTTATTTTTTAGAAACCTTTACTCAACTTGGCTTTTGTATGTAGGTAATGAATTTTCAAATCAAATTTTCCCTAACTTCTTCAGATGCTAAAATTACAAAAGCTATTTACATAGATTTCCGATGACAATAGAATATTTCAATATTGCTAGAACGTAATTAATACATTAATTTAAAGACATTTTTCTGATAATACCGGTGATAAATGGTCAAATGGCTACAGACGTAAATCTCCAAATTGTCTTTATCGTTACATCTGTATACTAGTTATAGCATAAATGAATTTAAATATGTGCAAAACCCTACACTCCAAAAAAGGTCAATTGAATGTGAAACTCAGACAACGAAATATTTTAAACACTAAAAAGCAGAAAGTATAAATACAAAAATGAAAGGTGTAATATATTTTCTAAAGAAATACGCTATAACCAATTAAGAGTTTCATATTAATTAAATTATAATTATACATTGCGACATCAATTTAGAAATTCTAAAACGAAAATAATGTGTCATGTACAAAAAAGTTTAACTGTATTTTTTTCCTGTTGCCATATCTTAAAAAAGAAACGAAAGAAAAATTATATGATTTTTACAAAATCCACTAACTCGTGCCAACAAGCAAATACACCAAACATTAAAAAAAAAATAAAATAAAATAAAATAAAATAATTGCGTTCGGTGACAGTGCCAAATTAATATATTGCAACGGAAATGTTTGGGATAAAACGTGAATACCAGTTATGAATTTATGCGTGATTTTCAAGATAAACATTGATTGTTTGTAAAAAAGAGTGTATTTGTTTTTGCTTTTTGTCTTTTGTGAATTAGACTTTTTTTATGTGCACTGATGAAAATTTTTTAGAAAACTCAAAATAGCTATGTGCTTGACTTTCAATGCCCATTTTTGTATTTTATTAAGTTATTTTACAAAACCGATTCCATAAACTACATTGTTTTCTCAGTTTCCATGAATTAATAAAAGGGCTTGATAAGAAAATGTTTTTGAATTATGTCAAATATCTACATTATCCTACGACTCCTAATTTGTTTGTTTGTTTGTTTATTGAGAACATACATCTGACTTGTGTGCTTGACATCAAGTGCCCGCTTATAAGTCATCGTCAATATACAGGGACGAGATAGCCACAAGGAAATTTACAACACCAGACAGTTACATCCGGGAGCTCCACAAAGTGTGTGCAATGGAGCTGACGGGAGTCGAACCCGTCGACCTGACTCCTACGCTCACAAGCGATTAGCGGAATGGTGTCTTAATCACTCGGCCACAGAGGCCCCTACGACTCCTAATCATCGTTGAAGTAATAACAACAACAACAAAAAAAAAAACCTTAATGGAAAATAGCATTAATCCATAGTTCACATTTTTATGACCCAATGTGTAAATAATGTAAATATGTGACCCAATATGGTAATAAAAGAATATGTAACTGCAGCCATAAAAATTATGGGACTAATGCTTATACACAAGAGTTTATTGCTGTCGTGAACATTAAGAAAAAAAGTTCAAAGTTAATGAGAGCTTACGAATTTTGTTTCTTATAAAAAAACTAGTAGGCTATGTTCATTTCAAAACCTTCTTCTACATTATTCTAAATCATAAATTAAAATAGCACAATCATACATCTAGGATTATGAAATACGACGTATAATAAAGTTCTTTATATTTAACACATTAGAGAATTTTAAAAAAGTCCTTCTGACCTGTACAGGTAGGAAAAAGTAACTTCCCTATTTCATAGTCTTAAGATGTTAGCTAATTTTACTAGAAAACACGAAGCAATTACGAAGCTATTAGAGAAGAAATCGATTACAGAAAATCAATTCCCTGTTTCCGACAGTATAGAATTTGAATGAGAATTTCGCCAATTTATTCAGCTATAGCCAAATTGGCTTCATTTATGGCGATTTATTTTGAGCACTAAATTTTGATATATTTCGCCAGGTGTCGCTAAGCTTAGCGAGAATGAGATGCTGGCGCATATGATTGTATAGTTTTATGATGTGAGAGTTAAAATAATAATTACAAAAATGAAAGATAATTTGCGAGTAACCAGTTCACTAAAACTAATAAATTAATCCCTTATATTTTTAACCTGTTGTCTTGTTTTAAAATAACAGCCAACCTTCAAACTTTCAAACGGCTATAAGTCTGCCATTTTTTAAGATAGAGGCAAAGTAAAAAATTATCAAGAATCCTTGTATCAAGTCTAATACTAAAACAAACAAAAAAATAAATTTGGATTTCAATTATGTTCGTATATTTCTTTTGAGTTTGAATTCTTTAAGTGTCCGGTGGGGGACCAAGCTAGCCAATCACATTGCTCGAGATATTGGTAAGCTCAATACACATGCTTGGTCACACCCAAATAGGTTTATAAATAAGAGTGCTATCACATGACAAATATCACATATACAGGCTGTTTCAAAATACGACCGACAAATTAACCTTTACACGGGGGCTAGGACAGCATCTGTCTGAGAATACATGCAAACTTGGACAGATGTTATCCTAACCCCCGTGTAAAGGTTAAGCGGGGTGATAGAAGGCATCAAGAGGATGAAGACTTACCAAGCATATGAGGTCGCAAACCACGTTTAGTGGGAGAAAATCACAAAAAAAAAATTATGAAGGGTGTAACGTCGAGTGAAACAAAAAGGGCCAATGATAAATAGAAAAAATATTTATTTGACGTGAAACATAATTAAAATGCATTATAGTTCAACGTCAGAAAGGATACGACGGGACATTTTTATAGGAATATATTTTAACTCGTCCGGCAATCCTTCGTCCGTCGATGTCGGCCATGCAATGACCTTCGTGGCTGCAACTTTGAACAATTTCAATTATATATTTTTTTAAACGCTTCGGAGTAGTTTTTATAACGTATTAATCAAATTTATGAGCCAAGAAAGTAGATTTATTACATTATATCAATTCTTAAATATACATTTTCATATTGAAGAAACGCGTTTTACAGGTGAACATGAAATTTAACAGCATTAACATAATATTAAAATTAATAATATTTTGTTACTCTTGCATGCATAAATTCTATTACGCAGCTGAAAATATGCAATTGAGCAGGATAAAAACTGATTAAAAAATAGAAAATTTATTAAAACAAAATAAAAAACTATTCGAGGACATTTCCGAAATTTAGTAAGGCAAAGAAAAAAAAAAAAAGGGCTTTCATAGATATTTTTTTTAATCCCGAAAACATATTCTTTTTTGAAATTTCTAACTGTAAAGAATGATTTTGGAAAACGGGGGTAATTCGTAAGAGGTTATTCTATATTTTCATTCATGGTTACGTTATATTTATGGAGATTAAGAAACTTTTATATTTTTCAGAGGGTAAAACATTCGATTTATTTAATTTATTAACACTTTATAATATACAGGGTGTCCCAAAAGTCTCCGTACAACTTCAAAAATTTATTACAAAGAAAAAAAAGTAATAGGCCTTCAGCAAAAATAATTACAACAGTGCATAGAGTAACTTAAAAAGTTTTTTTCTACTGCCTTAGTAAACTTCAACATGAGATCCTTTCACAGCACGAAGAATATCAAGACGATATTTCAATTCAATCCATGAACGTTTTTATGCTAACATCAACAGTAGCTACTGCTGTTTGGATCTTTTGTTTTCATGAAATTCCATGAGAATTACATGTTCCGTGTTCATGGAATTCCGTGTTCAAGTCCGTGTTCATGGAATTCCATGAGACTATTATCTTTTGTTCAGATTTCGTCAAACAGTTGTAACTGCTGTTGATGTTAGCATGCTGAAACGCACGTGGATGGAATTGGAATATCGACTTGATATTCTTCGTGCAACGAAAGGATCTCATGTTTAAGTATAATAAGGTAGTACCAAAAAACTTTTTAAGTTACTCTATGTACTGTTGTAATTATTTTTGCCGTAGGCCTATTATTTTTTTTTGTAATAAATTTTTGAAGTTGTACGAAGCTTTTGGGACACCCTGTACTATTGAGAAGGAAATCCAATTATTATGTTCGCTATAAAATCAATTCCACAAATATTTAGAAATATAAATATTTGTTGTCGAAAAAAAATTGTTTTCATATAATATATTTGCGAAAGCGATTTTTTAATGCAATTTATGAAAATTCTTCCTTTTTCGGATAAAAAGGATTTGATACGATATTTGGAAATATTAAATCCGTTTGATGCTCTGTTAAATAGCACTTAGCAAATCAGTTTTGAAAACCTCTTAAGAACATTATTTGATCATTCGATTCTCATGCTTGTCATCGTTTAGCTTATGGTACAGATTTTCGTTTACCCTGAAAGATGAAAATATATAGATTTTTCTAAATGTAATATCCTATAAGTAATTAATTTATATGTCTATCTCTGAAAACTTTCAGGTAAAAAAGAATAATATAAATAAAAAATCTTCAAAATGTACTAATATAAATTTTATGAAGCTTAACAACAAGAAATCAATATCGAAAACACTGATAGTTAAATAATTGCATTTTTGATACAACTGGAAATATACAGGGTGTCCGGACTAAAAGTATCCGAAAGTTATGATTTATGTTTACAGAACTATCCATTAAAATATTTAAAAAAAATATTTAAATAGAATGAACATCTCGCCAAGTTTTAATATCAATAGATTTTGATGTGTGGAGATGTTAGATTCGGATGTTTGCCAGTCATGCAAAGATACAGTAGTGAGCTATTTGCACGAAGTCGAAAAACTTATTCTATGGATTTCCTTAGTAAAGATGTGGGAGCTACAGCAAAAGGTGCAGTGCGTGCTTTGGTTAAAGGAATTTAAATCTGTGACACGTGTTATGCGAACTTAAAATTATATTAGAGAAATTTTTGTATTATACAACATATACTGGACAATCATTTATATAAATATTTTTTTTTTAATCATTTTATACTGATTTGTGAATTGTTGACAAACTCGTTGTTGAACATGCTAAATAAGCACAATTGTTTAAACCTTTTTTTTTTTTGTGTGTGTGTGTGTGTGTGTGTGTTTTTGTGTGTGTATGTGTGCAATTACATACACTAAAGAGGAGGATTTTTAATCAAATTTATATTTTAAGGTTTATACGAAATCTGTATACATTCAATTATCTTCAGCTGCATTTTAACCTCATCCAGATAGACACATATAATGGTACCATAGATAAGATTAAAAAATTGAAACTGATATGTTTAGGGACTACACCCAGAAAAAAGTTTTGTTGAATCAAAAATAATTTGGTTGACCCAACAAAACTTTTTGTTTAAATATGGGTCAATGGAAATTGTATTTGAATTAACAAAAAAAAATATTGTTGATTTTTTTTGCAATTCCAAAAAAATTTTTGTATCATCAGCAAAAATATGTTTTGTTAATTCAAGTAAAATGGTTCAATTTTATTTGAATTAACAAAATTCTTTTTGTTACATAGATATATTCTATGTGTTATTTTAACAATCTATTTTCTTTTTTCAACAAAATATATTTTGTTTGTTTAAATAATAAAATATGTCATATTACGAATTTGTTTTGTTTATACTACAAAAACTTTTATTAAATAAACCAATCTAAATACGCAATTTTAAATATTTTTTAATTCATTTTCAGCAGTGAATTATGCCTGTAAACCTTGAATAATAACAAATGAATTTTTATCCTGCTTTTTTTCAAGCGCAAACCGAGAGAGTGAAAATTGCCCGATCCGGAGGCTCTACAACTGAGCTACAAGGAGCGATATCTCAGCTCGGCATTTCTGACTCTTACATATGTCGAAACGGCTGCAACCGCAGCACAATATGGAAATGTCATCAGGAACACGCAAATTTCTGCGGCAAACTTGAGACGACAACACAAAGCCCAGCATACGACAACACATAGTTAATTTTTATTTCATATTCAGCAGTGAATTACGCATGCAAAAAGCAGGATAAAAATTCGCTAGTTATTATTCGAAGATCACAGGCGTAATTTAATGCTGAAAATTAGATAGAGCTATTGCAGAAATCGCAAAAAATGCAACATAACAGCGCCACTTGTTGCGCGATTTACACCAAAAACTAATCAGCAACAATTTATATCACGAAGTAACTGAATATAAAGTTTTTTTTTAAATTCCGTGCATTAGTTCTTGAGATAGAGAGCCCACAAAATATTTGTCACATACAGACAGATAGAGTCATTGACAGTCATTTTCTAAAAACAGTCAAATCGTATTAAGGACCTTCTAAAATCCGTCGGAAACCGGAAGTCGAAAATTTTCATGATTCCAATACTTTCTTCTTGTAAATATAGAATAAAGTAATAAATGGGACAGGGGGATTTTTAAAACTAATTTGGTCCATCGAAATGAAAAAAAAGTTTTAATTATCCAAAAATTATGATAATCATTTAATTATATAGCTATACTAGCTGTTACCCGTGACTTTGTTCACGCAAAAATTAAAGAAGAATAAATGCATTAATTAAACAAAATATTTCTCTCCAGATAATTAAAAACGTAAATAATTAACTAACTCTTTATCACATTCCATAGGAAACAATACGATATTTCTTTGTTATAGGGACCTTGACATAACTCAGTCTTAAAAAAGTGAAAATTTGTACCAAATAATCGCGAAAATGAAAATGCAACCAATTCAAAATGGAGGGCCAAATAAAATCGTGGAAATCAACGAATTGGGTAAAAACAAATGTCAATTTTACCTGATAAACCACTTTATTTTTAACGCTTTTGTGAAACGTTTTAACAACCGTCCTTCAAAAATAATTAATTGGAAATAATATATGCTTTTTCTTTAAATTCAATTCTGCCTCCTTGATTTAATGTATAGCTGAATCAAATCTTGTTTTCTAAAAGACAATATGTTGACAGATGATTTTTGTTCTGAAGAAAAAAATTCATTCATGAAGTTTGAATTTGTGAAAATATGTTTTTATTTTTCGGATAATTTACTGAAATCAAGATTTTGTTTTCACAATCTATTCAAATTGAAAATAAATTCTGTTTTCAGTTTTAATGAGAAAAGTTTTTAGAGAAACTTCGTTAAAAATTTACAATAATAATAATAATAATAATAATATATCGGAATCTAATTCAATTTTTTTTAATTCTGAGAGTTTGTGTGACATCTTCGGATCAATGATAACCGATGTTAAGTAAATCGCGTTGCGTCCGATAGTCTAAGAGGAGTAGTTGCGAAATACAAACAGACGGTCATATTTTAATATAATAGGTTCGGGTACATTTTTCCTTTCTTAAAATTATGATGTGATTTTAGCAGAAAAATCTCATCTATATATAACTGATAATCATGCTTAATAATTAGTATAGCTACAGCGCCTAGAATAAATAGTGTGGAAATCTGCTACAAAATAGTACTAAAAAATTGAATCCAATAAATGTACAACGTTGCTGAAAAGATTACGATGGGATCGCAGCGCCATTCTGGTGGTAAGTATTTTAAATACTTAAATCATAACCTTTTCCCCCTCTAACTTAATGATTTTTATAAGTTTCTTTTTAATTATGAAAGCATGGCTAAAAAACGTGATACGCATTGTTTTGTCTCTGGTTGCAATATTATCGTAGTAGCACCGTTGCACATTTATAGGCTACAACTTTTTAGCACTTTTTAAAGCATTACAAGGATAGCCGGTTTCCACACTATGTATTCTAGGCGCTGTAGTATAGCTAAAAAACCATTTCTCTATTTCGTTTTAAATATGGCGTGAAACTCATCTACTTCCTATACTTAGTACTTTGTATTATTAATGTATGGAATTGATTCAGGCTCCTTTTAAAACATATTTGAAAATTCACGTTTTATTTACAATATGATGACGCCACTTTTTCCCCAGAGAAATATCTTTTTAATGATATAATTCTTAAATTCGTGTTTGTACGCTGTGCAGTAAAGTGATAATTCATATCCTTTGTATTTATATAATTATTTTTAATTTTCTTTCAGTAAACTCACATTTGTATGTAACTGATATTCAAGCTCAACCGATGTCAGTATCGATAAAAAAAAAATTCAGTTTTTCATCTTAAATATTACGTTCATTATCTATCTACTTTCATACTACTATATACTGATATTCATGCTCCTTGTATTATTAGGAATATTTGAAAATACATGGTTTTATTTATGACGTCACATTTGTGCAAGCCAAGGAGGATCCTTTTCATAGTTCCATGGCCCAAGCGAAATCTTTTCTTAAAAATATAATTATCATTCATTTTTCTATCTAATTATATTGCAGTCTTTGACAGAAAATGTCTTCTCAACGTAACTGATATTCATACTTGTCATGTAGGAACAAATACTCCATATTTGCTTTCAAATATCATGGCAATTCATCATCTTTTGAATTCTTTTGAATTTTTATTTTTTACGTGGAAATCGTTTAATTGAAAAATAATTGCTGAGGAAAAATTATTATTCCAGGTTTTTTATTTATTGGCAACGGTAATGCTTAGCAACGTAAAAGGATTAGTTAAATTTTAAAGGGGAAAAAATGTCCATTTATTCTCTATGAAAATAACGAAATTTTGAATTATTAAAAAAAATATTTGAATAAAATAAACCAAAACCAGTCTATGTTCATTTCCGTGTTATAATTACCCTATATGCAAATATACAGGATAATTAAATTCTCCATTTTGACGCTGGCTTCAGCCTAACATTTGCACACAATCGGATTTATAATATTATTAGGATAAGTCAAATAAATCAAGTTACGTGAGAAAGTTATGGCTACTACACAACAATTAAAATTTTTCAAAAACAACAAAATTTTGCTGGAATTACAAAATTATTGTAAAATTGAAAAAAAAAACAGATTTTGTTAACCGTTTACAGGCCGAATTCAGATCCCAATGTAATTATAATTTATTTTCCCTATATTACAGCTTCTAATGTTTTACTTTAAACATATCAATTCAGAAAATAACGAAAAAAAATTTATTTATGCTTTTTTTTTGTTGTTCCCATTTGGGAACATTGGCCACATCTGACTATATAATGGTCCAAAATTTACAGAACGTTATTATAACAAAAAATAAAAAAAAATACTAATATTTCTTTTCAAAATTAAGTACTATTAAAAAAATACAATTTGTGAAGTATAATTTAAAATGATACATACTACTCGAAGTTATGATATTCCATGGTATACAGGGAAACAATGCAAATGCATCCGTTTCTTGCATTCGTTGCATTCCAATCTTGCATTTATTCCACATTGTGCACATCTACCCTGAGAAGTGCCGATCAAGTAATGCCCATCAGTCTTTCTTAGTGTTACAGGGGTATGAATTTTTGGTCCTGGTCGAGCACTATCTTTTCTTGGCTTAATTCGTAAAAGGGCGACGGTGACTTCTCGGCGAAACTGTAGGTGAGTAATTTGGTTATTCTGAGGGCGTGTTGCCTTATGTAATAGCCATCCAGCAATGACAGCCATATTGAGTGCATTTCCAAATAAATTCCACCACCATTTCTTATTGCGAAGTTGAGGTCGATAACTACTCAGCATTTTGTCTAATATGTCTACGCCTCCCATTCCAGAATTATATTCATGAATCAAACGCGGTTGTTGTACATCAACTTTTTTCTTTTTTTCATGTGAATATCTTTTAGCGGATTGAAGTGGTTCATGAGAGCTATAATTTGAAGCAACAGTTACTACAGATCTGTCGTTCCACCGGCACATGTAAACCGATCCGTCACATTGATAATCAAATGTACCTCTTTCTAATTTTCTCAGCTCTTTACAAGGTATTACAGGACAATATGTTGCACGATTTTCTTGAATAGTTCCAGTTGCTTTTATATTTCGCTCTGCCAGGCTCTTCAGCAAATCATAAGAAGTAAAGAAATTGTCAAAAAATACTTCTATTTGAAGTGGGTTGTTGACAATCGACAGAAGACTATTGACAACTCTGGTTCCTAATGGTCCAATTTCATCTGATTGTTTGCCTGCATAAATTTCCATTCTGTATGGATATCCATTGCTTCCACATATCATCCAAACTTTAAACCCAAAACGAATTGGTTTCCCATGAATAAACTGCTTAGAAGAATGGTTCCCATAGTATGGAACCATGGATTCATCTATACTGAGTTTATTATGAAATATTCCAAACTGAAGGAATTTTGTATTCAGTTCATCATAAATTGGTTGAATCTTACCCAATTTATCACCAGGTTTCAGTACAGAATTATCCATCAAATGAAAGTTTCTTTTTAAATCCCTAAATTGTTTCCTTGACATGATGGAAGAGACTACAGGCACAGATGTGTCATCAGATGTACTCCAATAATCATTTTCTGATGGTACATGATGGTACCCACTCAATAAAAGTAAACCAAAAAACTGAGCAATGTCCTTCCAATCAATTTGTATCTTCACAGCGTGCTGAGAAGCATAATTCATCGTCATCTCTGCTAAGTAACCCAAGTACTCCTGAGAGATGAATTTAAAAAATATATCAACAGTTCCTGCTCCCAATATTTCCGGGAAATTGTCACAAATATTTTCAAGGGGTTCACTTTGAATGACCCTATCAAATGCTGAATTTTTCTTCCATTTAGGCAGTGCTTGTTTCTTTCTTGTTCGCTTTTCACTCCCTCCTGTTCCTTTATTTTTTCTTTTATTTTTAATTGTAGGAGCTGCTTGATCACCAGAGATTATATTCGAAGAAGTGGGCTTTGTAACTGGTTCTTTACTGATTTCAGTAATGGATAATCTCTTTGAAAAAAGGCACACACTTCCACACACATCAGCAGGTATAACTGGACACAAAATATTATCATCAATATCCTCCTCTTCAGAGATGCGTTCATTTTCATCCGAAGGAAGTTGGCAAATTTCGGGCTCTTCATCAGAAATATCAGATACATCAGAATCCCTTAGCGACATTAGAAAATCAACAGCTTCCTCTACATGTTTGAATCGCCTTGCCATATTTTTTTTAGTTTTTCTATATAATAATAAAATAACTGACAAACTAAAATAACTGCTGTTTGTAATAACTAACTAACAGCAAAAAAACTGACCAAAAAACACACAAACTGAAAACTGTTATCCAACAGAAGGTGAAATTCTAATGAAAGGCACTGAAGGGAGATACCCTTCTATTACGAGGATTCCCCTTTGCTGCAGGAAGGTTCCATTTCACTGAAAAGGGCAGACTGGCATACTTGGGCCACGCCTCCTACCACGTCTTGAATGCAAGAGATAATAATGAGCTGATGGGAGTGCCACGAATGCTTCAGTTTCTCATTTCCTTTTTACAGTACATAGCGGACACGGGCCAATGTTCCCATTTGGGAACATGATTATTGATTGACAACCTATGCAAATGTAATGAATAATTTTTTGTTATGTGCTGTTGTATATTGTTTTTGAGAGTTTTCTCGAATTGGAAAAAACATTTAGATGCCTAGCGGTCAAATGTAAGTAAATAAAAAAAAATAGAAAAGAAAACGATATTTTTTTACCAGAATTTATTGAATTAAAATTTTTTTATCACTGTGGTAAATATTTAAACATAAATATATATTTTTTTTTTCAAAAATTTATTTCAACCTTATAGTTTATAGGAAAAATAAGAACATCGTTAATATGTTGGAAAATATATGTTTTGCATTAAAGTAAATGTCATGTTCCCATTTGGGAACATTGGCTATTAAACGGAAATCAAGTAAAATTGATGAAATTTTGTTAAAATTTCGCAAGAGTGTTAACAATATTTTTTTGTCCAAGCAACAAAACCAATTTTTTTACTTCAACTAAAAATTTTGCTAAAACAACCAAAATGTACTCAACAAAACTGGTTTTGTTGTTTTAATCAATTTCTTTTTCTAGGTGTAGTAATTAAATTTCTTGCATATGGCTCTGTAATAAATAACCTGCTAAAATAATAATTTTTCTTCCAGAAACCTACATTTAATAATAAACAAATTATTAGTTAATAATCTAAAATGGTTCAAAAACATGTACTATAAAGTGTTTACGTAATATAACTCTAAATATCAATGACATTTTCAGGCAACACTGTCTTGGAGGCACTTTGCAAAGTCAGATGAAAACAACATTTATTTAGACAAGGAGATTAGCTTTTGTCTTGGTGCTTAATTCAGTCTTTTTTTTTTAGAAAATATATATATAGAAGTGGAGAAAACTCTCAAAAAAGACAAACAGATTAGTTTTTATGACAGAAAAAATATATGTCCACATATGGAGACTTCGGGACTAAAGAAAGTATTTATATGCATATGGTTTTTATATTATAACTCTGAGAACTCGGTTTCAAAAATCCAATATTATATTTTTATACTTCTAATTATCTTCAAAAGTTTTTCTGATTAATTTAAATACTGAGATTAATGTTCAAAAAGCTACTAACCTTCTGATGTTATCATTCTTCAAGCTTTAAAAGATTGCAATCTCTTAAAATTGTTTTTTCTTGTAGAAAAATTAATATTAACATCCTGCAATATTTTTCTAGAAAAGTCTAATGCACTCATTTTTTTTTTTTTTTTTTTTTTTTTTTTTGCCTTTCCTAACATACTAGGCTTATATGAATATACAAAATAAGTTCTAAACATACTAATGGAAATTTTTAGTAATTTTTCTTAAACCAACTACTTTTGTTCACAATTATTAAAGACAAATACATAAAAACTCCAAATGAGCCTGTTTCTATTATAATAATAAAATTGTATGACTTTTATAAATAATATATTTCCATTCGGTATGAGGTCAAATTTTAACCAGAAAGAAACATTATGCTACGAAATGCATACGAGATATTTGTGTATCACGAGAAGATTGTGGAAGATAAATAAATTTTTATACAGAGCTGCACAAAGAACTACATACATTGCAGTTTATGTTCGGTAATTGCTGCAAGCGTGTTTTTATTTGTGTTATGAGTTTTGTGATCTAATTAAATTTTAGTTTAATATATGAAGTGCATAAAAATCTTTAGATAATATACATGGCTGCACAAAAGAAATCGTGTACAATTCCGTCCATTGGCGAAAATTGCTAAAAGTGAATTTTTTACTATCTTATGCTTTTTCTAATTGAACTAAATTTTATCAAGCTATGCAGTATGTATGGAAATCTATAGATTTCCATAGATCATATACAAAGAGATCATATACAAAGTCATATACAAAGATACTTAGATCATATACAAAGCTGTACAAAAGAATTCGTATACTTTTTTGGAGTATAGAAAGTAATTGCTGAAATTTGGTTTACAAATGTGTTATGAGTTTTCGAAATAGTTTACTTCTAAATGTTATGGAAAGTGTTTCATAATGTATGCTTGACGCATGGTTTTGTTTCTTGTTCAGTTTGGAAATGATTTTTTTTTCATAATAAAGATGATATTTGAATATAAACTATTTGAAACAAATAGCGTAATTTTCTTATTTTAATATTACCCTTCAATTTTTAATTTAAAACTATTTTGTAGGTACGCAAGAGAAATTATAAAAAGAAAATAATAACGATAATTTCTTTTCAGTATTGGATTCGAAAAATATTGATTTAAATATTTAATCACTTTTTATTAAATTTTTCATGGATATTAAGCTAAAATACATTTTTCCCCGTAGCTTCTGTGAACATTTATAATGTCTTTGAAAATAAAATGCAATATTTTAGGAAAAAAAACAATCTTTATAATTTGTTTATAATTATCGATTGTCTTTAAAAGACATTTACATAAATCACTTGAAATTGCAAAACACGAGTAGCCTTCTGCTCAGTTACGCCCAATATTAAATTTTAAATATTTTAAAGAATCCAATTCCCCAGTTTAATAATTACAAAAAAAAAAAAAGAAAATAATAATAATTTTTGTTTTAAATAGGACTTTTAAAAAAATGCATTAAACTTACAATTGCATTTTATTAAAAATCCAATTAAATGCTTATATGGAATTAATACGACGTTAAATTATTGTAATTTATTTTTTTAATAAACGGCAAGTAATAAAAATTCTATTTATTTAATGCAGCACGTGAGAAAACATCCAGGTGCTTCTTCATAATAGAGAAGCTTCCTTGGGATATATTGGAAAAGTATGTGATTAATAAGAATACGGTAGTACGATGGAAGAAAATGTAATATATTTTATCCGTATTGGAGATGCTTTATCTTTTCTAGTACTTTCGTAAATACATAAGTTGATACTGGTTTTACGTATTTTCTCAATTATTTTATCTTGAATAGGGAGATCGATCCTTCAATCGACAATATATTGTGGAATATTTATCGTATATTATGAGACATAAAAGAAAATAATATTAGAGACACCACTTACGTAAAATACTGAAGTAACTAACAACGTAACAAATGTATTATCGATGTTTCGATGCATGTAAACTATACTTTATATAACAAATTGAAAGAAAAAAAATCAAATATTTAAAACAAAATACACATCGCTATCGGTATTATATATACAGAACTCTCAGGACTCTGCAAACAAAGTGTATGAATTATGATGCTTTGAGAGTTGAAGAATACACACTGAATTGTTTTGTTCAAACAATTTTGCTAAAAGTCATCGATTTACAGTGCTACACATCGTGTCCCAAAATGTTGAAAAACGTTAAATTTTTACTTATTCCAGGTAAAAAGGCAAATAATTTTCTAAATGTTTGTAAATAATTAAGATTAAGATAATGAAATAGTCTTATAATTCATTCTCAAAACTGTCGTCATTAAATATTTATACGTAAGCCTCTTAGAAAAAATAGATTATTTACATAATTTATACGACCATATCAATTAAAAAACTCCGTACCTTTATCTTTAAATTTAAGTGCATTATGCATTATTTAAGTGCGTTAAAATTAATTAAAGATGAACCTTTCTGAATGGGGATCATATATGAAATTACAAATGCAAGTGAAATTCAAATTAGAAAGGTAATATACGCTGTAGAAAATTTGCAAGCAAATGTCCAGTTAATCAACCATATTTATAAATAACGGTTACCGGATCATAATTTAAAGCATTCTCATTAGCCAAAATAGTGATAAATTATGGTTATGTCACCTTTTTCTATAAAACAGCTGCATGACTGGACAGCTTGTTGAACAATTTTAACAGTGTATGGCAAGAAAAAGGAACACGTGCTGCGTTTGACACAAGACTCTGATGTTCCTAGCAATATTAGATGGGGCATTTGTAGAAGAATTATCATAAGATTTCAGTTATTATGACTTGGAGATGAGGGAAAACTATTTGAGAATGTTTTGAAAAATGATTTTTTTAATTAAATTTCTCAGATTTAAACTTAAAATTTCCATATTTATCCAATCTCTGCCAGTGTGATGCTTTATTTATATTTTATATTGCGGTAATTATTTGATGCTTGTTAACTTATTTTTGACGTGAATAAAGACATCGTTAATTTGAATATGGTTTCCCTTTTTCCTAAACAAATAACATTTTAAATTGTTCGAACAAGTAGCATACATTAGTAGTCCGATTTAAAGATAAATATATGCTTAAAAAATATCTTTTTGGAGCATAAATATGGGTTTTTGTTTACCAATTTTGTCTACGTTGGGGTGGTATAAAAATTGAAAACTTGTAACTTTTGAAAATTTAATAGGATGAATACTTCAGTAATCAAATTGAAAGTATCAAATAGAAAGACACATTTCGAATCAATTAAACGTGGTTCAGTATCAGGAGTTCCAGGGGGAGCGATTTCAAAGGTTAAGTTCTTGTTGGGGAATTGTTTCTCATAAAAGTATCACGAATATGTCTGTATGTGATTATATTATATAAAGGGTCAATCTGCACACTGTAGAGAAAAAAGTTTGTTGATTTTGCAGACAAAAATAATCATTTTACGGAAATTATCTGTATTTAGTACCAACTTAACGTAAATTTATGTTCACATAACATAAATTATGTCCGTAAGATAAAACAGTTTTTTGTACGGGTATCTTGGCTGACATTTTTTTTATGCTAAATCAACAGAATTTTTACAGAGCCGAAATAAATGCACAGAACAGTCTTTCGATATTTAAAAAACAATTTTACAGCGCATGATCGAAAGCGCTTGTCTTCCAAATTTTGGGACATATTTACCCATGTAACACACTTTTGAAGTGATGACATTTAATTTCAACATTCCTATATAATTTATGTTAATATTTCTCCCTTTGTATGATTTTAACTTCAAAACTAAAACATTAGTTAAAAAAAATAATAGACCCAAAACAACTGCAATTAATATAATTGTTTTTGCATTAGTTATAACACTGTATTTTAAATTAAATTTTCAAACGTGAATAAACTTAAGTATATTTCAGTGCGATGTTAGGTATTCAAGTGTAATATAAAAATGATTTATTAAACATTATGGTAAATATTGTATATTCCCTTGTGTGACATTAATAATTCATACAGTTTTTATAGTCAAAAGTAAGCCAACAGTTAATGCATTTTTATTTAATGAAAATAAATTAATTCCTGAGTGAGATACGAAGTAAAGTTGTAAAATATTGTGTTTATACATTAAGGGGGAAAGTTGCCATAACAGTTAAAATGATGCTTTTTTTATAACTGACATCATTTAGTATATGAAAATTACTTTATTTGTTATATTTTTTTGTAATTCGATATTTAACATACATATAAATTGCAAATATTCATATATCCATTTTAAACACAGCGAATCTGTATAGTATAATGTGTAACTGAAGTTACACTATGATAATCCCTAATAATATAATCTTTAATGAAGTTGGTCAGATTATAATTTAAAAAATACAACAATATGAAATGTGTAAAAAAGGTAAGTTTAAAAAAGCGCAAGTTTTGATTTCAGAGTAAAATACATATACATACATATCGTATATATATATATATATATATATATATATAATATGCATAGTTTGAAAAGTATATAGATTCAGAGAAATAGAGATTGATAAATAAAACAGATATTGATTTTATCTAGATAGATAGATCCGTCCATAAGTAAAACAAAGTTTACTGTAAGAAACTGTAACATAGTGATATGAAAACAACAACAAAAAAAAAATACAAAAAAATTAGAGACCGAAGCACATGAAGTCCGATTTTTTGCACATGAGATACGCATTGTCTTGAACACAGCTTGCGCGAAATAAAGGCTATGATATTTCGATGTCATTTGATGGAAGAAGGATGCAAAGTTATATATCGCAAATTGTGAAATCCAGTTAATGTTCATCAAGTGGCAGATAGAGTGGTATATGCCTCGTTTTTTTTTTTTTTTTTTTCGAAAGTTGCGCCTAAAACGTGATCCGTAAGCTGCTACACTTTGAGACAAACCTTAGCAAATCGATTTATTCATATAAAAAATATGAATAAAATTCAAATAAAATTTATTCATATTTCTGTTTGTAAATGAGGAATAAGTCATTGTTACTTTTTAAATACTTTTATTTATGGAACAAGTAAAATTTCAACTCTAAATATTGAAATTACATAAGAAATAGAAAAGCTAAGTTATTCTAGAATTTTGGAATAAACAAATGTACCTTTACTTACGAATTGTAATATTCCAACTGGACGAAAAATGTCCGGGCCAGGATTCGAACCTGGGATCTCTTGGCTGAAGCCGCCACGCTCTACCAACTGAGCTATCCCGGTCGAATCTGCAGGGCATAATTCATCCAGTTAATCTTATTGATCATAGCATCTGGTCTAATATTTTAATCAGCTCAACAGAATAGATCGCAGGTAGTGGAACTCCAGTAAACGCTGGATACGTGATTACACCTGATTACACGTGATTGAAGTGTACCTTTACTTCTCAACTTATCACAAGAAAGTCATTTTTCTTAAAAAATCTTATAAAATAATAATACATGCTACACAGTTTTGAGAGCATTCAGACATAACTTCAAATTTTGATAAGATTGTTGCTAATTTTGGGTTTTTTTTTTTGCGAATTTATCAATTTCTAATTACTTGTAAACATTTAAATGCACTGTTGTCATGTTTATTTACTAAGGCTTTAGCATTTATGTACTTCAAAGTAATTTGCTTACAATTTAAAATATGGATTTACTATTTAGCTAATGAAGGGAAAGGTTATTTGAGTAACACAATAAGGAAAATTCAAATAAGTTAATGAATTCGTGAAACCGGAACTTTTTATTGAAATTTTCCGTATGATCTACACTGTTAAAAATTTGCAGCAAACAGTCCAGTCATTAGACAGTATTTTTTTTTTTTTTAGAAAATGGTTACATAACCGAAATTTAACTCTATTCTGACCATAATATGGGAAATAATATGGTCAGTAACAAAGTTAATAAAGTAACAAAGTTAAAGTTACAAGGTCAGTAACAAAGTTAAATCACGATTATATAACGGTTTTCTAAAAAAACAGTCGGATGACTGGACAGTGTGCTACAAATTTTTAACAGTGTAATATGACTAAAAAATATGAAAATAATTTTGGAAAGGGTCTTTCTCTAGCTTTTTATTGCATATTTTAACACACCATCAAAAATTTAATTAATAGAAAAAATATTTAATATTCACGTAGTATTATTTTTTTTAATTTTCACTAACAACTGCAGAAAATACATCATATAAAACATATTTGCGAGAAAATATTTTTTTATGTATATATTTTATGCATTTGTGTACAATTAGGTAAAAAAGTAAATAATTGCTTTATGATCGTTAATGAAAACTTTGATTTTCTTCTTATGCATTTTCAATAAAAAATATTAATATACCTGCGAGATTCAATTCTTATATTTTAAAAAGTAATAACACGACACTGAAAATTATTGTGCAGAACAAAAACTCCAACATAACATTTTATAATTCGCAAGCCAAAAAGCCAAAATTTTAACAAGTTAAAATTAAATTAGTTTAAAATTTTATATTTTTCACTTTAATATGTATGGCGAACACTGTTATTTTATAATTTCACATGCAATCTTTTGCATACAAGCAGAATTTTTATTTAATATATATATATATACAGGGTTCTTGCTGACTTTTGACCAACGCTAGCAATTTGGCTAATCAGAAATAAAAAAACGTTATCCAAATGAAAATTTTTTTAGCAAAATATATTCGTCATAAAACACTAAAACATCGATCTTTAACCCCTTAATGTACCATTCTTTTTTTTCAGTATGTTCTAAAATAACCCAAGTTTTTGTAACTACTGATAGATCAGTTATTCATCTAAATTCAACTATCTGTTACAAACACTATTAATCATATGTACTTTTAAATGCCTTGAGCAATCAAGAAAAAATCCCAAATCGAATTTAATTCATTAAAATGTTATGACATAAAGCTTCCAACTTATGATAACAAAGCATTTTAAGATATATATAATGAATTCTGAAAATTGAAAATATGTCACTTTAAAAAAAAAAAAAAAAAAATATTTTTTTTTTCTAGAATTCTTCGGCTTTTTATTGAAGTCCATACTTCAAAGGCAGTTTCAATTGTACTGTTGCCTATTAGGCCCATTAACGCATACTGAAATGACATTATTCACATTTTTTATATTCATTCGATTTCTCCATTTAATTTTTGTTGCATTCATCACACTGAACCCTCTTTCACAGTCCTCTGAATGTAGTGACAAGATTGCAGGATAAAGCTGCTGCGGATAGTTTTTTCGAATGAAATCTATGGAATCTCCTAAATTTCATGGTTCTGCAACGGGAACTCAAGAAACTTTTAAATAATTTCCATTCTGACAATATCTCAGATAAGGAACTGCGTGTATGATCCAAATGCATAAGGATAAAAATTGATTCAATTTCTTTTATACCACACCCAGATAAAAAGTTTTGTTGAATCAACAAAAATTTGGTTGACCCAACAAAACTTTTTGTTTAAATATAGGTCAATGGAAATTTTTTTTTAATCAACAATTTTTTTTTTTTTTTTTTTTTTTGTATTCATCACACTGAACCCTCTTTCACAGTCCTCTGAATGTAGTGACAAGATTGCAGGATAAAGCTGATGCGGATAGTTTTTTCGAATGAAATCTATGGAATCTCCTAAATTTCATGGTTCTGCAACGGGAACTCAAGAAACTTTTAAATAATTTCCATTCTGACATTACCTCAGATAAGGAACTGCGTGTATCATCCAAATGCATAAGGATACAAATTGATTCAATTTCTTTTATACCACACCCAGATAAAAAGTTTTGTTGAATCAACAAAAATTTGGTTGACTCAACAAAACTTTTTGTTTAAATATAGGTCAATGGAAATTTTGTTTGAATCAACAATTTTTTTTTTTTTTTTTTTTTTTTCAATAAAAAAAAAAAAAAAAAAAATTGTATCGTCAGCAAAAAATGTTTTGTTAATTCAAGAAAATGGCTCAATTTTACTTGAATTTTGCTAAAACAACCAAAATGTACTCAACAAAACATGTTTTGTAGTTTTAATCAATTCCTTTTTCTGGGTGCATAGTTTTGAAAAGGGTACTTTAGTAACGCGAATGAGAGTATCACCTGTACTGACACATGCGCGCGTTCGCACACACACACACACCCACACACAAAAAAAATGAATACTTGCAATTTGGAGAGTTTAATTTTTCGTTTACTCGCCCAAAGAAGCATTTCGTCGCGATTTGGCGCAATGGCGAGCGGCAGCGAGAACCCTGTATATATATATATATATATATAATGTATATATATATATTATTTAATATATATATATATATAATGTATATATATATATTATTTAATATATATATGTTATGTATATATATATATATATATATATTATGTAAAAAATGAATTTTACTAATTGATTATTTTAACCTAAGGAGAAATCCCATACTCTCAATATCATTTTAATTCTTTATTTCAAATGAACAGATTTGCAATTTAAACCTTTTGGCAGATATGATTTTCAAGAGTCAATTTTAATTTTTTTAATAATTATTCATATTTTGTCTTCTATTTGTAAAATATTCTTAGCACTTGACATTTTTCAAAAAAAAAAAAAAAAAAAAAAAAAAAACTTATAAGTGTTGAACATAGTTTTGCAAGATTATACGCGATAGAAATAAAAACCTTAAAAAAATATTTCATGTTTTCGACTGAAAGAGAATTTTTATTTCTAGATGTATGGAAATTGAGAAAAGCTTTCTGAATATTTAAAAACTTATTTAAATAACAATCTTATAACATATGATTGAGTTTTGTTATGTTATATTTTAAATATAATTACTTAGATTCGAATATATTATATTCAATCTAGTATATTTCCACACATACATATTTACACCCATGCCTACATTTATGAAAATATGTATATATATATATATATATATATATATATATTAAAATTGTATATTAACACCACCCAATTTTATATTAATAAAATTAATAAAATATTTCATTGAAAAACTGAAGCAAGTAATATAATATAAATATAAACAAAATTATTAATAATATTGCTTTATATGTTATAAGTTTATATTATAATGTTTTTCATTCAGTAAAAGGGTAATAACTAATTACTTTCTTAATCTTTACATACATATATGTGTCAGTGTTGTCCTTAAAATATAAATTGCGACATTGTTTGTAAAGTGTGTTATAAACATATTAAGGGAAATCCCATTAATTTTTCGCGCAAGAGTGATGAAGGCACTTGACTTTAGAGCCATGACAATAAATTTCTTTTAATTATTGTCTTCCGACAATTACAGGCCGTATCCTAGAAATACATCCTTTTCATCCAAGTCATAATTCTTAAACGGTGACTTATAAATTAATAGCTTGCTATGTCTTGACCTTTGTAGCGTGTTTTCAAATGTGGCATCCCTTAATTTGTTAATTTAATAAAATTGTTTTCATTTAGATCAAAATATGGTAATTATTTAATAAAATACATTTATTATGTTTTAAAAACACTTTTAAAATATATACATTTAGAAATTGGGCTCGGCATTTCGCCAAAAAACTATGCCAAAAATGTTTTGATGATAAGATGATGAAACCTTCTTCTAACCAAAGTTGTTCTAACTAACCTTGGTATAAGCCTGTTGTTTCTTTTAGTTGGTTGAACCTAACTTGGTTCTATGTTGGTTGGACCTAACTTTATTATTTTCCAAACAACAATGTGCGGTAATTTTATGTTAAGTTTGTTAAGTTAGGTTGTTGGTTACCAAACCAAGTTAGGTTGGAATGGTAACCAACCAACTTAAATAACCTAAATTGTTTCAAACAACATTTGATAATTTTTCTGAACCACAAAGTTAGGAGCTGATAAATGCTGATCAAGTAACTATTAAGTAGTAAAATGTTTTTCCAGCATTCTAACCATTAGACTAGAAGAAATGAGTGAATATCATCGTGTTCTAAAGTAACATATTGATTGTACATAGAAAATTATGTTCTAATTATTTGTTAATTGGCTCTAGACCGAGAGGAGTCATTAATATCTTATGTCGGCAGCTCCAGTCTGTTTGACTTTGAAAGAGGAAGTCATTTGAAAGGTTGAACTATTAAGAATAGTTTTTTGAAAATTAACAAGGTAGACAGTGTAGTTCTTGAAACTACTTTTTACCGAAGATTTATTTAACCCTTTTCAGGTGAACCTGTCGTATACGTCATGCGACATTCATATTTCTTCATTGCACTGCACTTCATTGTATTTTTAACTTATTAACATTTGAATTTAAGTTTTTAGTGTATTTTTTAACTTATCAAATATTTTTTTTTTTTTGTTATACTAATGAAATTAAATTTCGAAATTCACTTATGGAAACAAAAAAAAAACCAAAAAAAAAAAAAAAAGATGATGAATTTTGATGACCGATTTTTTTTTCAGCTACCTAATTAATAGCATAACTTTGATACGAATATATCATATCATATAATGCTAATCATATTTTATTTAAATCTTATTGTTAATTTTTAAAAAAGTATTGTTTTTTTTTCTCTCTTGTAGTCTTATTTAAATATTCTTTTCATTAAAATTAACTTAAATATATATATATATATATATATATATATATATATATATATATATATATATATATATATATATATATATTCTTAAATACATATAAGACGTTCTGAAAGAAAATTCCTAATATTTATTAAAATTAAAATGTATTAAGAATGTAGTTACAATTCCTAATTACTTTTTATTAGCATCACATTCTTTTACGATTTTTGTTTTGTCATTCTGATGTTTTATTAGAAAAATTATATATTTAAGTACAGTAATAAAAGCGCATTCTTTAAAAATATATATTGTTTACCTTTTCAGTTTACGTTGTTTTACTTATGAATTCAAAATATTATTGAATACACATCTATATTAATTGCTATTACATTTGTGATTCATAATAAAAATTGTTGATCTCCTGTTACAAAAAAGCAGGATAAGTAAGCTGAAATCATGTAATACGAATGACAGACAAAGGAATGAAAAGAAATATGAAAAATATATAGTCCATAGGGTGTGAATAACTACAAGTATTTAATATAAGTATATTATAGTGTGATGAACAAAGCACCCGTCTACATTTAGAGAGTACTCATAATCGAATCCGGAAGAAACAAACGTGATAAATATTTGCGCGCGTTATAAATTGTGTTACATATACCTGATTTTTTTTTCTTTTTCCACGTCCTGAATAACGAAAAATTTCCGTTGAGAAAATAGAGAAATACTAAAATGGAAGTTAACTGAAAGAAAGAAAAAGAGAATAGATGGCAATATCGTTGCCAGTAAATTTTTAGATTTTATTTATTTATTTATTTATTTATTTATTTATTTATTTATTTATTTTTTTTTTTTTTGGGGGGGGGGGGGGGTACCTAAAAACCTATTTGAAATAAACACTCAGTATTTTGTTTTTCCGACACCACGGAAAAAAATGTATAGTTTTTTTTTTTTTTTTTAATGCATAAAGGAATTTACCTTAAAAAAAAAAAAAAAAAAAAAAAAAAAGTTTATTTTATTTTATTTTATTTTATTTTATTTTTGTCCAGGCACACAAAGTTTTATAAATGTATATTTATCATTTTGCGTTTTATTCAACGCTTGTTTTGTTTATCATTATTAATATTTGTCTATTTTCAGTTCTTCTTAAAAATTGCAACATTTTTCTCTTTATTTTATTAGCTTTTTTTTTTTTTTTTTTTTTACAAATATTTCTCGTCTTATTTTTTTATTTGATATATTAAAATTATAAACACCAGAAAATTTAAACATATTTCATTTTCCTTGTAATTTTTATATTCATTTTATTTTCAATACTAAATTTGTAAATGAAAACATTCAATACTAACCATTATATTGCAATTGTTAAATTCAGTATGGTTTATATTAAATAATTTGGATTAAGCTACTTCACACTTTATTAACCCACGTGTATAAATATATATTAAACTATTGTATTAACAATTATTTAAAGCATACCTATATTATTCTCAATACATAAAGATAAATCGTGTTGTATTCGATATATGTCTAGGGAACTAGACTAATGAGCGACTCAGCTAATTTATCAAAAATAATTGAAATAGGAAGAAAAGTTCACTTTTTGTAGTCTTATAACAGTGAAAATGACAACATTGCGATATTCTTTTCTAAATATTATATACTCCTGTCTCATATAGAAAGGGGAATAAATAACAAATAATTTTTGAAACGGAATTTTTTTCTTTAGAATAAATTGAATAATTCTATCTCCTAATCCACTCATGTAGCGTATACACTGTAAAAATAAGACACATGTTACTTAATCTAGGACAATATAATATAACAACGAACAAAAATATTCAACAACCTCTTCGAATTTACCCACGAGTACGAGAAGGATTCTTCATCTTTACAAATCTCAGAAACCATTATATTTTCGAGAGTTAAAGAAGCATTAACAAAAGGTTTATTTTGCTGCCATTGATTTTTGGAAACGTTTCTGAATAGTTTTTATAGTGTCTTAATCAGGTGTTTGAACACGGAATGTAAGTTTTTTTAACGCTGTCAATTCTGAAGTAATCATTTTCATGTTCAATAAACATATTTTACAGACAGACATGGTAAATTAACATGAAAATTATTATTATTTTGTTACTCAAGCATGCATAAATTTAGCCACGCAGCTGAAAATGTGTACATGAGATTGGATAGTATCCTAAATACCAATATTCCGGTTTGAGAAAACTGATTAATATCTTCATAAAAACTACTCGTAAACGTTTCCGAAAATCAATGGCAGCAACAGAAACTTTCTATTTGTAAATGCTTCTTTATATATCGAAAATACACAAGTTTCTATGTTGTCTAAATATTTAAAATAAATAAATAAGTAAACTTTTCGGGATCGTGAAAACTCGGGAGTGGTTATTATATATTTTCGTTCGTTGTTATATTATATTTTTATAGATTAAGAACATTTGTCTTTTGTTACAGTCTACGTACGGTATGGATATTATGCGTTTTGAATGTAAAATTGTATTGAATTATAACCTAAGATCTTTTCTGGCCTCTTAATATAGGTAAATACATCAAGACAAAGTTATTTATGGAACGGTCTTTCACTATAACGAGGATTTGTGGTTATGATTTAAAAATTAATCCTTATGGATGTTACTGTATAACGGGTCATTCAAAGCGAACGTAATGGTGGTTATGTATCTATTAAACAATGCGGGTGATAGAAATCTACTTCCAATTATAAAAGGTATTCAAAATATGTGTAGCTTTTTTATATGGAATAAGTTTTACAAGGACTTATATTGTTATTAAAATACGAAATGTAAAACATTTAATGATCGCTGAGTTTTTTAATTTATATTTATTAACCCATTTTCGGCCAAAGGTGCGTAAACGCACCATTTCAATAAATATATTTTTATTAACACTGTGACGTATATATTTCACTAATTTTATTTTTCTGCTATTTTTAAGGGCTCTGAAGACATCTATAAAATATTAGTAATTGAAATGAAGTTATCACTTTCTGTTGAGAAATTTTCGAAATACGCTGGCTTTTTACTTTTGACAAATTCAATTTTTTGAAAATGTATAATTATTCCAATTGAGATTAATCATATGTTTTTATAATAAAGTTGCAAGTTTTGTAAATAAAATAAAAATAAAACAAATGCCATAAGAAAATTAACATTTTTTTATTTAAATTTAATGGTAAATTAATAATGGTAACGTCAAATTTAATAAAATATTATTTTTCCTGCACGAAACTTTTTTGGTGTGTTAATGAATGTAATTTAAGTAAATTTCAATGCAAATAATGCCATACTTTATAAAATTTCTATGCTTGGCTTAAGATGGGTTAAATTACCCTACTTCTCAGACGAATAAAAAAGTATCGCTATTCTTTACAATAAAAATTTACCATGGTGTGATAAATTTGAATTTTACAAATTTTCAGCTTTTCCCGGAGAATTAACACCTTATTTCCCGTCTTTAAGGACAGAAAACACTGAAAAATTTATAAAATTGAAAATATCATAACTCAGCAATTTTCTAGCGGAAAAAAACACTTTTTTTTGTTTTGTTTCCCTAGTTAGAGTATAAAGCATGTTTTCACACTCTTTTATTTAACTTAACCTAGTTTTTGTACGTAAAGAAAGAATTTTGTAATCGATTTTACACTCACTTCATAATAAGCTACAAGTATAAAAATCACGTTCACAGATATGTTTTCGATGAGAATACAGCATTTTAATATTTTCAGACCTTAATTATATATAAAGGAATAAATTTTTAGGCATTTTTCCATTAGCACGCTAAAGGTGTTTCTCTGTAACTTGTACAATTATATACGAGTTGAAATAACAATGGATTTAATATAGACGCAATCAAAATATGCTAAATTTCTGTGTAACTTCAACAAAGAAACATTTTGAAGGCTAAAAAGTAAATCATAAATTATAAATCAACAAATATTATGAGTAATGTTTAAAAAATACGCCTTTTTGATTTAATAGTTAATATTAATTAATTTACGATTATATGTTGACAAATTGATTTAGAATTCCTAAAATGATAGTTTGATTTTTTTTTTAATTTGCTGTTACCATATCTTTAAAAATTAGCATAACTAAAATTATATATTTTTGAATCTATTCATTTGTTTGCGCTTTCTACCAAGCATAAAAAAAATTCGGTACCCACGTCAAATTAATTGTTTTGGAACTACGTAAATTCCAGTCATAAAATTAGGTGCGATTTTAAAGACAAACATTGAATGCTTATAAAAGAGGGTCTTTTTAATATTTTTACTTTTATACTTATCTTAAATATAACTTATATGTCCCAGGTACGATAAAAACGTATTTTATTACCAGAGTTTCCCCAGGTTAAAAAAAGGGCAGGGTACTGCTGGTGAGAAAAAGGCACTTTTTTATTCCTATGGGCACTTTTAAGATTCTTAAGGGCACTTTTTTTAATTGTTAAAGGTTTTCAGGGTGCTGCTGGATGTGAGAAAAAGGCACTTTTTTATTCTTAACGGCACTTTTTGGATTCTTGAAGGCACTTTTCAGATTCTTAAGGGTACTTTTTTAATTGTTAAAGGTTTTTTTTAAGCCACTTTTGATCTTTAAAAGTCAGGGCACTCTTTTCAAGACAACATTGAGTCAATTTTTACTATGAAAGCAAAATTTTTAATGCAAAAGGAAAGAGGACACTTTTTTTCCAGAGGGTCAAGAAGAGTGCTAATTATTTTTATGAAGGACAAGAAGGGTGTTATTTTGTAAACCAAAGGGCTGGAAGGGTGCAGCACCCTTCTGAAACTGCCTGGGAGAAACTCTGTTTTTACTATTCTAAATATAACTTATAGGATCAGGTACGATAAAAGTATTACATCAATACATATACAACATCTTGCAAACAATTGTACTACCGAAAAGCTATTTTTAATTTTAAAAAAAATGTATTTGTAAGTGTGTTTCTCTAAGTAGGTTTATTAGAAAAACACTATAAGCTCTATTTTGAATTATCAGTATAATAAAAATGTATAATTTGTTTAGTTTAGCAAAATGTTTTAGAGTAAAGATCTCCACTCTTGATAATGAGACAAATAACATTTATAGCGCAATTTCCTTCATTATAGCCAGCCATTATTATTAGTATAAAAAATAAATCATTTGTAAAATTAATTCTGAAAGTAAAATTCATTATTTGTGTATTTTAAAAAGATTTTGCTATAAAAAAAAACTATACGTTTAATCAGTTTGAAAGTTATAAAAACGGAATTTTTTAATAAGAACTAAAATCACTGATTTTAGATCATCCTTAAATTTAAACAATTTGGAAATTGTACGTTAAACGTGACAAATAGTGTGCGTTCGTACTATAACTAGTTTTATAAATATTTATTATTATGAAATGTCATTATGAAATGATTAGTTTACGCAATAAAATAAGTACATTTTAAGTTGGCAACATTTTTTCTTGTTGACATTTACTGAAAATTCCAATGGAAAACTTAAGCCTAGCTTTGAAAATTTCAGAACTTGAAATCCATATTTAGACACATTTTCCATTTAATATCTATTTTCTCAGAAACATTTATCCAAAAAACTGTCGGTAGATTATATGATTGCTATAATTAAACAATTTTAGTATAAAAATTCGGTTTTTAAATTCAGTCATACGGAAATAATATGACCCAATCTTAAATATGACGTAATCACCGTGGCAACCTACAATCATTACCTATCATGGATATCATTGAATTAATTACGTATGATAGAATTTAATAGAATAAAGAAAACTTTTATTAATATCTTTTTAAGTTTTGATTCGATTTTCATAAAATTTGATAAGGTAAAGCTAGGAGAGGCTGCGCACAATTGAAAAGAATAACAACAAACAATCTAAATATTAATTTTTTGCTAGCTATGCATGAATAATTTTTACTTCATTTGTTTTTTATGCATTTCCATTGCTATTTTGTTGTTATGTTGTAATTTAATAGAATAGTTGTAATAAAACCAAGAAAGTTATTTTGCGCAATCTGTCCTTACAGGGTTGGTGTGATTGCGCACATTTGTAGGAGAGATTGTAACTAGTAATAACTACAATTAAATTGTTAACAATAATAATTACACTTAAATGACATTGTTGTAAGGTTTTTGTGAGCAAATATTATTGTATTAAGAGTGAATATTTCAACCTAACGATTAAAGAATCAGAAGAAGGAAATAATTTTAAAAATATTAAAATTTTTTAATTAAATGAAAAAAAATTAATCAGAAAAAAGCAAGTCCAGATAAGATTACAAAATAAAATTATGTAACTTAATAACACGTTTAACTTAAAATTAGTCAATTTTCATTTTTCATTTTTTTATGCAAATTTACCAATATGCTGCGTAATCTCTCCTAGCATGGAAACTAATGGGAACAGTGCGCCATCTCTCCTATGTAGCAGATGCGCAAACTCTCCAATTTCGGTAGGAGAGATTGCGCGGCGTTTTATTTAAACATAAAAGCTTCTAAAACGAACCGTTGATGTTCACATTGTTAGTCTAGATTAGTAGCTTATGAGAAATCCTTTAAGTTTAAAATATTTTGTACTATTGACATTGTATAGAAATTCTGATGCATATCTATGAAAATTCAAGCACTTACTTTGGGAAAACAAAACAAAATAGCAATACTTTATCTTAGACGCTCAAAGCAATCAACGCGCACTTTCAAGTAGACACTCCACTACTGTTGTTGTACAACTACCTGGAGTCACTGACCTCTCTCTCTAATCCTTCCCCCCGAACCTCTATGTGCGCAATCTCTCCAACCGCGCCATCTACCCTGGCTTTACCTTATGTGAATTTAAAAAGTCTAATGAAGAAAGCGCCGCGCTCGAAATTATCATTATAAAAAATTAGAGGTCTTTGGCTCGTTTTATGGATATAAAAGGGTTAAACCTGTGTAGAGTAATTTTCAAAATCAGAATGTCCTTACATGCGCTTGGCAACTGAATCGTTATCCCTACACTGTTAAAAATTTGCAGCAAACTGTCCAGTCATTTGACCGTTTTTATAGAAAATGGTTACCTCACCATAATTTAACTGTATTCTGATCATAATATGGGCAATAATATTGTCAAAATAGGGTTTAATTACGGTTATGTAACCGTTTTCTATAAAAACGGTCAAATGACTGGACAGTTTGCTGCAAATTTTTAGCAGTGTACAAATTACATGCCGGTAGATTAGAAAAAACATACATTAATATATATTTTATTAGATTATTTGAAGGAACAAGGGCAAAAAATTAAGTTTTAACTGCATTTTGCATTATACATGACGCATGCTAATCATTCAATGAAATAACAAGAAAGAAAAATCATGCGTCAAGCATAGATTATGTAGCACTTTCCAACGCTTCCAAAATAATTTTACGAAACATACCGTTTAATAAGCTAAAAGATAACATCTAAGTAAACAATTTGGAAAACGCATAACATATTTAAAAACATAATTTCAGGAATTTCCAACAGATACAATATTCGGGAAAATATCCGAATACTTTTATTCAGCCCTGTATATGATCTATAGATTTGTCTATGCTAGGATGCTAAATTTTAGTTTAATTAGGAAACGCGTAGCACAGTTTAAAATTATCTTTCTGGAGTTTCTGTCAATAAACGGAAATGTGTTCGCGAACTTTTGTGCTGCCCTGTATAGGATCTACAGAATTTATACACACCACGTAATAGACAAAAAGCGAGTTAAAATTAAAATCGCGTTTAGTAACTTAAAACGCACTTCCAGGTATTAGTGTTCACATAAAGTAGAGAATTATTTTGTGTGTCCCTGTAAATGAACGATGACTGCTATACACACACTATTCTGTAGTAAGCCTCTTGTAATGCACCTTAGATATATATATATAAATTTCAATACGAGAATATTTATAAAATATATTTGATTCATTCATATATGAACTTTTGGTACTTGTTTGTTATAGATGCTTTTGCGCTTTGTTAAAAAACTTTGCGCGTTTTGAGCTTAAGAAAGTTAGATTTTTTTGCCAAATCATATAGATATAAGAAAACAAACCTAATTCACGTTTATGGTTATCTCTACATGTAGTAAAATAGTTATGCAAAGAGACACTATATAACAACTTGAATTTCGAATTGAAAACATCCACTGAACAATATGAGGAAGATATTTTCTCAATTATTTTTTTTTTTCAAAAATAATTTTCAATATATGAACAAAAAAAATCGATGATTTTAAACGGACTTTTGCAAACGCAAAATTTAATTTTCAAATAAATAATGAAATCACATTATCAGACATATCTTTACATAATTTTAATAATGTTTATTAACCATTTTATATACATACATTTAAATAACAATTGTTAAACATTTTATAAATATATTTAAATCACCTTTGTTAATATTAGGAAGAGGAATTTATTTTCTGAATGATAAGTTTGATAACAGAATTCATAAGTTATCTGCGTGAAAGCGGAATTGCGTGCTAGGATTTCAACATTACAGATTATTTTACTATATTAATATGAACACTGAATTAAAATAACTGTTTTAATCGAGAAGTGTGGTATTTATAAGAGAACATGACCATAAAACAAATTTTTCGCTCACATGAATAATAAAGTTCGTACTTTAAGGTTGTCTGGTACACTTACTTTTGATTTTTATTTCTGAAAACTTTGTAAATCAATTTTTAATGTCTATTTATATGCGTATTGCTTTTCAAATGTGATGTATAATTTTTAATAATTTGATGTATAATTTTTAAAATTTTTAAACGATTAATTTTAGCCAAATTTATTAATATAATTTTTTAGTATATTAAAATAACAAATATTAATTTTTTCTTCAGAATTTACAAAAAATATCTTTTTTTGAAAGACATTTGATAAATTTAAAAAGACAAACTGTCATCTTTTTTGAGTAGCTTTACCACAATAATAGAGTTTGTTACTTTTCACTTTATGATTGTTTGGGCCACAGACCAACTTCATTTAAAGATCTATTATTTTATCTAAAAAAATTTTAAATGATCAGTTTTAGGGATTTCTATCTCTTCTGAAAGAATAACTTTTTTTGCTTTCATTTTTGAGTACAGAAAAACTATATATATATATATATATATATAAATTTATTTTAGGATTTATTTTAGGAAAAATATTTGTTTAAAAACATTTGATAATTTTAAAAAGACAAAAAATACATTTTTTTAAGAGTACATTTTACTACGATACCCATATTTTTTATTTTTTCTCTAAACAAATATTGATACATTTCCATCATATTGATTAAATTCAGAAACAATTTAATGCATATTTAACTGAACGGAATTGTACCAAACACATAATTTTTTTTCATAGAAATTTGAATATATAAATTTAAAATTACGATTATGCCAATCTTGCAGCTACAATTTTTACGATCATATATAAATTGATTCTCGGTTATATATTCTTTAAAATGTCTTTGTAATTTTTATTTTTGCGAGAAAATTTTGAAAATATGGTACTAGTAATAAAAAGCATTAATAAAAATCTACTTTTTAATTCTGGTTGTTCTTTAAAATAAATATTTTTGCAAATTCCGTAACCAAACTGATATTTATGATTCTCTGTACTCGAAAAAAAGTTTGAAAATAGCAATTTCTTTTCGGAAAAATAAAAATTAATTCTCCATTAAAAAAAAAATAAAAAAGTTCTCTAAATAATTTATATTTGGAAATGTATACATATGTGTGTATGTGTGTATTTACTTTTCAAGATAAAAACTAGTAAAAGCATTTATAGAAGAAAAATATTACTATTTTAATTCGGACCAGTATACGAATTGGAAAAAAAAAAAAAAAAAAAAAAAAACGGCTAACAAATACATGCGAATAATTTATAAAATATCCAATAATTGCATTATTTTTTGGAGCAGTTAAAATAGTAAGGGGAAAAAAAACTATGTTTGCCAATGTGTAACCACCATTCAAATGCGGAGATCCCGGCCATACGAGACGCCTGGTGGCGGATCTACAAACTAAAGCGCTCGTGAATCGATAGGGGTTTGCCGCAAGTAGCTCTAGCTCGGTCAGTAACACAGTGGGATAGCGATGACAGACGAGAACGCATCTTCGGATTTTACGTATTAAAATATGTATCTGTGATTTAAACATTTTGCGCAGAGGATTGGATTTGAAAAAAAATACACAAAAAATACCAGAATTTCAATATAATTTTTTCCAAGTAGTATTTTCACTCGGTACTTGTTTTTCCAAGCTTTTTCATTGGATTTTTAATTTTGAATGCGCTGTTTTGGAATGCAATTGACGGGGAAATTCACGCATACACATACATGCACAGATTTTAACCACATAAAAACTGTTAAAATATTTTTTCCGTTCAAGATGCTGTGGAAGCATTTAATATATATAAAGCCAGTGAAAACGGAAATTGTTTAAAAGAGGAAAAAATTGTGAAGTGTTATTAAAACCGGATTATTCAACTTCTTCCGCTGATAAGAAAGTACCGGGCTGATTCTGTCATAAAATTGGAATTTTGTGCTTGTTATGGCAAGGCGGGATTTTTTGAGTTTGTGTTATGTGCTGTGTTATATTTGCGTTTATGTGCTAGTTAATGCAAGAGCCCCTGCTCCAGCTACTAATGAACAACCGTGGGGTAAGTTATGAGATTCTAATGTCGTATCTTATGTTAAAAACAACAGGTGTATAGCTTGATTCTCAGTATTAAGTGCTAAAAACTTAATTTATGTTAGAGGAAGCATCTATACTTGTAATAAATATAGAAATTTGGGTATTGCATATATATTTTTAAAGCCTACATATAAGTAAATATATGTATTTCGTCAGTTTGTTTACAAAACCAGGTATAACGAAACTTTTCTCCTAGACAAACGTTTTTTATTTTATTTTATTTTATTTTATTTTATCTTTTTTTTTTAAATCTGAAAATGAAATTATTTTACCTAAATTATTAGATGGTGAATGATTATTAAAATTATTCGGTATATATAAAACAATGTGGCTTATTCATAAAATTGGAATTTTGTACTTGTCAGCACAATCTGGGATTATTTGAATTTTGTTATATTTGTGTTTACGGTGATATTTACTACAATAACTCCAGCTACTAATGAGAAAAAGTGGAGTAAGTTAAGAAATTCTAATTTAAGTGTGTAACTGAAGTTAAAAACAACAGGTGTATGGCTCGGTTCTAAATAGTACATATAGAATATATAATACACCTTAGTAGAATAAGTCATATGGTGGTAAAGCTAAATTTTGTTAATATTTAAACAATACTGCTATATGATGAAGTGATACTGCTATATTTGAAACGACATTATTTTAATAAATGTATTTATTTCGATAATTTTTCTAGAAAAACAGCTATCACGAAAAGTTTTTGCTACATTAACGTTTATATAAAAAACTGTAAAAAAAATAATGTACCACCTTTATATTTTAACATTTCACGTAAATTAAAATTGGAATATTTTGCTTGTTACGGCAAGGATTTTCTGAGTTTGTTTTGCGTGCTGTGTATAAATTATGTTTTCGTGCTAACTAATGCATGAGCTGAAAATAAGCACCCTGCGTTCAGTTATAAAAATCTACTAGCTTCCAAAATTTATAATTGTAGTGATTCTTACAAACATTTACAATATTTTGTTTGAAATGGGAAGACTACAATTTCTAAAGAAGTACAACTACCAAGGAGTTACCATTATAGACTTTAAAATTACAATTTTAAATGTAACATAGGTTTAAGCATTAGGTTTAAGTCTTGCTTCTAAATATTTTACTCCGAAAACATTATTGACATGAAGAAAGTATTTATTCTCGTGATAAATCTGAATTTTGTGATATTACTTCTTTACTTTTAAAGTCATTATTTCAACGTTTTTATTTATTTATTTATATATTTTTTTTTGTATTTCGTTTGTTTTTCTATAACTAAATTGGTCTCAAAACATCAAATTATTCAAAGGTGTAAAAATAACCAATATATCTTCTGCATATTTATATATTTTGTTCAAGACAAAAAATGCTTTTATAAATAGCTTACAATGTTTATTTGCTTTTTTTTTTCAAAACAGATTTATTATTATCAGCCTAATTGAAAGAGACATCAATATTACCAAAATCGTTTTCAAAAGTCATTTTGGAAGTATAACAAATAATAATTTCTAATATTACAGAAATTGTATTTTTGTTTTACGAAAGAATAAATTTTTTTATTAAAAAAGCTAATCAAAATTTCGACGGAAATTATGAAAAAAACAATTTTTATAAAAATAATTTGTAATAATAATCATGAAAAAAAAATCTAAAGAATGAATATTTGTTCTTGTAATTTTTAATGTAATAAATTTCCGTTTAGAACACCCTTAGTGAGCATTTTAAACACAAGTAAAATATTGCTTAGTAAAAATTAGTTTCCCTTATCGTAAATGTATACGATATAACATTAAAATTGGAATCATCACGCTGATAATTCATTCTCTCAAAGGAATAATACACGCGCATCATTATTTTTTTAAATAATGTAATATTGCTAATATGCCACAGAATGAAAAGCAAAATAATTACTGGGAAAATTTAGATTTCATGATCATCAGAAAATATTTTCCAAATACAATATATATATATATATATATATTAAATAGCGGAATCTAAAATAAATTTTAAAAGCTTATAAAGGTAAAGAAATTTTAAAATAAATAATAATTAATAGAAACTTTTCCTTATTTTATAATCTGCATTTTCAGAATCAATTATGCATTTTACTTTTATATATTAATATATTAACATTAAACATATTTCTATTGTTAAAGAAATAATTATGATTAGAGTGAGTTTAGATAAGCTAAATAATATTTCATAATGAAGCCTCATAACAGTAAATTGTATGATTACGAACGTTTTCATTGATAAAAATATGTCATTTTTCATGCAGCATTCATAGTGACTAAACTTGTTTATTAAAAAGTAAAGAAAAGAGAACTACGCAATACTTTATTTGAGTTTAAAAATAAATTTGAGTTTTAGAACGTGCAACACCTAAACTCAGTTGCAGTAAAAGACACGACTTAGTTCTAAAGTGAATGGTGTCAAGATTAGTGCAATATTATATTACTGAAGGTCTTAGCATAAGTCGCTACCTTATGTTTCAATGGAAAATGTATAGCATTTCTCTAAAATGTTATTCTTGTAAATTCGGTATAAGACCATTTGAAATGTTTTAGCATATAGCATAACTATCTACTGCTTATTTTTTAAGTACTCTGTATAACTAAATGTTTGTTATCATTTGGAATCCAGCAAAGTCATATTAACTTTTTTGTAATCAAGTTATTTTAGTTATCTAATAATCTCCCATTAGTAAGAAACATACTTGTCACTATTGATATTAAAGTATGCATAATTTTCAATGAAATGTTATTTTTATTGACTACGTAATTAAGTTTTTGAAATCTTCTTAGTAATCTAATAATCTCCCATTAGTAAGAAACATACTTGTCACTATTGATATTAAAGTATGCATAAATTTCAATGAAATGTTATTTTTATTGACTACGTAATTAAGTTTTTAAAATCTTTTTAGTAATTTTGGTATAAGGCCATTTTTAAATATGTTAGCATATTGCCCAACTATCTACTGCTTATTTCTTATGTACTTTGTATAACTAAATGTTTGTGATTATTTGGAATCCAGCGAATAAAGGAATAAGCAATTTATTCTTGTTTTTAAATAAGAATAAAGTGTTTATTTTTCTTGCACACACACACACACACACACACACACACATATATATATATATATATATATATATATATATATATATAAATGAGCTTATTCCTTTCTTGGTTTTTAATGGTTCATAAATGTTTCGTATTTTTAAGTAAATCTCCTGAAATCGGATTATTTTTACATCACGAACCATAATATCTTGGTCACTAATTTACTCGTAATGTGCATTTTAGTGATAACAAACACATTTATTTATTTTCTGACTAAATAATTCATTCAAAAATTCAATTTCATATATGTAACTATATTTTTCTGATGGAAGAAAAGTATTTCACATATCTATGGAATAAAACGTCGCACTGTTTTTTTTTTTTTATTCTAAACGTAAATCTGTTCGTAAAGCACATCTTAAAGATAACAAACTCATTTATTTATTTTCTAACTAAATAGTTCATTCAAATGTTCAATTTCACATATTTTCCCATCTCTCTCTATATGAATAAAAGTGTTTCACATATCTATGGAATAAAGCTTCGCAATTACACTTTATGTAACTCTGTTTTTTTATTCTAAGCGCAAATCTTCTCGTAATGGGCATCTTAGTGATTTCAAACATATTTATTTATTTTCTAACTAAATAATTCATTGAAAACTTCAGTTTCATATATTTACTACTTTTCTCTTCATGAATGAAACTATTTTATATATGTATGCTTTTCTTAAACCATTCTATAATACACTTTAGTTTTACCTTTTAAAAATTTAGTTATTTCAGAAATGAATGTCCTAATTCATTACGCTTAAGTAATTTTTTTTAATATTCAAAAGAAAAATTTAATGGTAATGAACGCATTAGGCTAATTAGTTAAGTTGAATTTTTGGCTGATATAATTTAACAGTAAAAGCAAATGCTGCATAAAGAAATACCACTGTAACCTACAAAACAAAAACGCATCTTATTAATCAGAAACGCTTCGATGCAGACAGATCCATAAGTTCCGGAAAATACATTTCCTTATGAAGGAAACACAATTTATACGGACATTCTCTTACTATATATATATTTCTTGTACAGAAAAAAAGATTCGCCAATACATTTATTTATTATTAGAGTTGCAAGCATAAATCTGCGCAGAAGAAAAATAAACTTACAAATGCGACAGATATTGCATCAATACATCATCACGGCATCAGGCTATATGAAGCCTCAGATATTAACTGTATTAATGTGTTTAAATGTCCACAAACATATTGATTAAAAGCAAATCAAGAAATATATTGCTATTTTACAAGCAGATGCAATTGCAATATACACATTAGTGCTAAATGCATCGATTTAATTTTTAACATGTTTGTTTTAAATTTAAAAGCAAATTTTCACACAGTTGATATTCAAAACTGTTAACGAATCTTATTCATCAATAAAGCTTCGAAAAATAAAATAAAATCCATGTGTTCTGAAAAATCTATTGCTTTATAAAATAAACACAATTTATAACGACATTCACAAAATATGTATTTTTTCCTTCTACGGAGAAATAGTGTATTTCTTTATTATTATTTGAAATATAAGCATAAATCTACGCAGAAGAAAGATAACCAAACACATGCGACAGATATTGCATCAATATATCATCACGGCAAATGCTCTGCTTTATGAAGCCTCAGACATCAACTGTATACGCCCTATTAATTCGTTTAAATGTCCAATAACGTAACGAATAAGAGCAAATCAAGAATTCTCTGCCAGGTGGTAAATCAGCGAGCAGTAACCTTATTGGCTGTCCGTAAGATCTGAGATTTGATGATTAATAGCATACTGACCACTGAGTCCATTAAGTTACGGCACAAAAGAAATAGGGGAAATTTCTAAGCTAAGGACTTCCTTTCCGTGTAACCAGAGATCAATTTTTGTGCACTTAATTTAGGTGGAAGAAATATTCATCACTGTTGCATGTTTCCGATTTTTTTTCCCTTTAAGTTTAGTTGAAGGTATCGAATACAGTTAAAATAATAGATTAGAAATCTTATGAAATCGGATGTAAAAGTTTATGTAGCTTGAATAGCATAACTTTGTATAGTTATTTGGAGACAAACAAAATGATGACGAAGAAATATATATTAATTTCATATAAGAAATACAAATTTAAGAACAAGAATATTAAAAAAATATATTCAAAGGATTATATTATAATATATCTTAATAAATTAAAAAATGAGACGTAAAAGGCACATTGAACAATCATTAATTTTTTACAAGAAATTATTTAAATCCAACTTATGCAGAAGTTATCCGATAATTCAAGACTTGCCGTAGATAGAAAATGAAAATGTGCCAGTGAATTATGGATAAAAAATTGGCAAGTTTCAAAATACTGTAGTGTTTTTTATTTTACAAATTGTTAGAAACTATTAGAAGAGACAAAAATTAAAAGAAGGAGATTGAGATATGAAGATTTTCCTGCCCATTTCAATTTTCATTTGAATTTTTTTTAAGATTTATGCTACGTAAATATTTAATATTTATGATGATTTTTTACTTTTACGTTACTATTAAAATGTTAAAATGACCACGAATGTAATTGCATTTTTTTTAGCCGTAATTATTTTGCTTTTGGTATTCAAAATACTTTATGTTAAACCAATGTTAATTACTCAAAAGAAAATGTCTATTTGAGCTTTTCTACATTTTCAATAATTAATATAGAGTAATTACTAAATATTATTCCACATTTTGTTTTTAAATTAACGATTTTTAAGATTTAGTAGCGTCTCTCTGCTCTAAAGCTTGCTGTTAATAAGATGGAACAGTATAAATCAAGAGGATTATAAAGTAACATTAGTGGTTTAATGCAACAAAGATTGCCTGAAATTTTGTTTGTTCCATTTCTGGTTCTTTATATACGTATATTACTTTTTTTTTTTTTTTTTTTTTTTTTTCATTTTGATGTTTCACCGTGTAGTACAAATGTTTCCTACTGAAGTATTTCTGGTTAACTTTTTCCTTGATATATCAAAATAATAAATACCAAAAAAACAAGTGCAAGATTAAAGAAAAATTGGCATTGATGATGAACTTCTCCAAAGTAATAAAAAGACACCTAACAGCACTAAAAAAATATAGAAAATAAATAAAAACGGTGCTTACGATAATATGGACAATGAAATATAAAATATTATATTAAGAGTATAGTTATTGTAGTTTATTTTTTATTCATATGAAACACAAATGTGTCCTTTAGTTTATTTCAAAACAAATAAAAAAATAACTTTATGTTTTCAAATAAAATGGAATCTATAAATTTATGCAGAGAAATCTGCTTTAGCTTTAAGGGTTTCAGTTTGAACGCTAAAAGAAGGTCATAATTCAAAAATTTTCGTGGGTTTCAATAACAACATAATTTTGGAGGGTTTCTTAGTAATATAGTATGTTATTTTTGGACAGTATTAGGTAGTTTTATCATTAAGGAAAAAGAGTGTTTCCTTAAGACCAAAATTCGCGATAAATTTTGTGTGCTCATTACAAGTTATTTTTGTCGAAAAATGCGAAATAAGTTATCTCGCTAAAGTAAGACAATGTAATTTCCTGAATTATTTACAATAATTTATATATATATATATATATATATATATATATATATATATATGTGTGTGTGTGTGTGTGTGTGTGTGTGTGTGTGTTCTAAAATCTGCAAGAGACATTTTAATTTATTTTATTCCAGTGAAAATATTAAAATTTTAGCCGTTGAAATATTGATTTTATGCTATTCATATAAATACAAAACCCTACATAAACACTGTATGCTTAAATTGATGGACAAATCAGTCACTTGATAAAAGAAGTATTTTAAAAGCTTGAATAGAAATTTTACTAAAAAGTGCTGGCAACCATTGTGAGAACTTTTTGAAAAACCTTAACAAAAGGAAGGGTAAAACCGAAAGAAAAAAGAACTTTCTGAACGAAAAACCACAAAAAAGAGAGAAAAATATACAGTGTTAAAGATAGCCACCGTCTAATCTTCTTTTCGCCTTGCTTTAACGCTATTTAAAGCTTCCGTAAATGCATAGAAGCATGCAAGACTATTCCGTTCTGTGTTGTAGCGAACAACAGAGTTTTCCTTTCATTCTTTTCATTTTTTTAAATTTCATGTTTTAACTTATTTTTGCGCAAATATTTGTACGTTTCCATTCACTCTTTGGTTAGAAAATGTTTCTAAATAATATATTTTTTCTCTCTGATTTTAATTGAAACAATTTGGTAAGCGAAAAAAAAAAATATATATATATATAATGATGTAACGTTACAAAAATATTTACTAAAGTTTGAAAGATTTTATAGTTATATATTTGATTCATTTGGGTTTAAATTTTAGTTGAAAGTTTTATTTAAATATTGTTAATATCATTTTGATGACAATTAATTCTAGAATATGAAGGCATATGGTTGGAATAAGAAGTAATCTGATGAGAAGTATCACGTTTTAATTCTTCAAATTTTTATATACAAATTTAATTCTTGAAAATTAATATAATTGTTAAACATTTTATAGTTTTATTGTGGAATATATATTAAGTTAAAACTGGAACATTGAAGCTACAAGAAATTTTATAGTAAAAAAAAAATATTTTTTGTTTTAATTTTTTTTTAAATTGAATCACAAAATTAAACTTTCTATCCATTTTTAGAATACGTTTTAAAATGAAAAATATTTAATGTGGATATTTAAGTAAGAGATTTTCTTTCATTTCGGACTGATATTTGAAAATCTATTACCTCTGTGAATACGGATATGCTTAGCATATGCACTAGATAGTTTATATAGACTAGTTAACATATAAACTCGTTAACATATAAACTAGTTAACACATAAAATAGTTAACATATAAACCAGTTACTACCATTAATTATAACACAATGTAGATTTAAAAAAATCATTTTGAAATCATTTTATGTGAATGAGAAATTTATAAGTGATTAACGGGTATATAATATTGATGAATCTATTAATTTTTAAGACATTGTACGCCACATTTCTCAATATGCAAGGAGTTATAAAAGTAAAACTTACTATTTTGGACTGTTTTAATAATAATGTGTGTTTAATTGGATCTCTCCAATCTTATTAATGACTAAATCATATGTAAGTTTTTATTTGATTTTATACTGAACGAATATCACATTTTTTCTTCCTTAGTACAAAAGCAAATTTTCTTTTTATTATGAAGTTACTGAACTTGCAGAAATATATTTAATTTCGATCTATTTTGAATTCAACGCATCATATAGTTGTCGGTGTAGAACCATTCAAGCATCAGCAGGTGCTGATTTGCTGTTTGGATGAATACTTAAGCATAATAACAATAAAAAATTATAAGAGCTATTAGCTTTTACAAAAATACGCCTTTTAATTATTATTTTATTATTATTTATTATTTTAGAATTAAAGGATTTTAGTAAAGGACTTAATTTAAAGAATTTAGTGAAAGATTAAATTTATGTAACTTCGAAATGAGATGAGTATAAATGAGTATCTTTCGGTATTTCATAGATAAATTTGTTAAAAAAAGAAAAAAAAAACTCTAATTTTTTTAAGGACCAAAAATTTAGTATGTTTTCATTTGATTTCTAATATTGAGAGTAAATATTATATTTTTATGTGTAAAGGGAACATTTTTGTTTCAACAGAAAATTTAAAAGCAAAACATAACGCTTAAATATCTACTAACAACAAGACGTAACGAGAAAAACTATCGGAACAAAACATTAAGATTTTTAAGGGATGATATACTGCTAGGTTGAATACTCTAAGTAACACAAATATCAAAGCATGAAAACCCTTATTAATATTATTATTATATTGTGTTCATTCTAAATACTTTTTTGGTAAATAATTTTCAATTTACATAAAATAAGTTGAAACTGGTGTCAAACACTAAGAACTAAAATAACTTTTTAAAACACCCTCAAAAATTGATTTTATACTGAACGAATATCACATTTTTTCTTTACTACTGCCTACAGATTTCTCATAAGACGAGCCTTTATAATATGTACTGAAAATAAATTGAATAATGAATTAGATAATATTCGTAAAATTGCTTATAATAATGGTTTTAAAGTACACCATATTAATAAATTAATCATGGATATCACCAATAATAAGAAACCAGAAAAGAAAGATGATTCGCAAAAATACAAACCTTATACTCTGCAATATTATCCAAGCTTTTTTGAAAAATTAAAACACAGCCTTAAACGTTTCAATATCTGCTTAATAGCCAAGCCACCTAAGAAATTAAAGAATATCATTTGCAGTAAAATTGACCCAATTAATTTTGAGAATTATTCAGGAGTATATGAAATACCTTTCATTAAAGAAGACGGATCTAAAAATTACTACATAGGCATGACCAGCAGGAAATTTAATCGCAAAAAAAATAAAAAAAAATAGCATATAGCTGATATTAAATACAATAGAAAAACTACAGCCCTGAGAAGATTATATCAAGAAGAAACAATCCAAATAAATTTCAATGAAAGTAAAATAATATTTCCCTCCAGTCTATACTATCCATCCATAATAAGAGAAACCATAGAGATACTCACGCGCAAAAATACAATATGTAACGATGCGGCATCTTTTAATTTACCGAAACTGTGGCTAGAATTACTCCATGGTCAAAGATATGAAAATAAACAATCAAGTAAAAAATAATAGATAACGTGCGTAATTTTTAAAAAGTACATGAAAATAATAACCTCAAAGCCCGTGCATTTTTAGAATATTCTCATTTTGTTTTTGAAAATGACTCGGAAAGTGTCGAAACATGTAAATGCACTAATAAAAGTTGTCACTAATATGTCACTAATAAAAGTTATTTTAATTTATATTATAGTTGTTAATTTTACACCTTTAGCATTTTAAAGTAATATACTATTACAAGGTGGTATAATTTATTATACCATCAAAAACTTTAAAATGCGCTAGGCCTTTCGAAAGATCTGAGTCTTTCTTCGTCACGCGCAAAAAGACGTGCGTCTACTATGAAAGCAGCAGCAAGACCCTAGTCTTGCTGCTGCTTTCATAGTAGACGCACGTCTTTTTGCGCCTGACAAAGAAAGACTCAGATCTTTCGAAAGGCCTAGCGCATTTTAAAGTTTTTGATGGTGTTTTAAGAAGTTATTTTAGTTCTTAATTTTCAATTTAACATATCTTTTTCTTATTTTAAATAAGTGCATTACTAAAAAGAATATTGATTCCAATTTGTGTTCTTGCATCAAAAATATTTTTGAAAAGCTCATCTATGTCCACACAGGAAATAATAATAATTTCTCTATTTTTAAAAACATTGGTTTGTTTTGATTAAATATTATGCCATTTAATATTTAATATTAATAAATATTTATTAATAAGTGATTTAGAAAATACTTATCGCAAAATAAATATATTTAAAAAAATAATAATTGCGAAGTTCTTAAGCAATTATTTCATTTTACGTTCAAAAGTTATGTTTGCACAATAGTTTACTTTTGAGTTGTATTTTAATTATTATTTTAAATAACTATTAAATGTTAAAAAAAATTATAAAATGCAGTAAAACATATATTTAAGTGTTTTGGTTATATACGAAAGAATGAGTTTAGGATATCGTATTTTTTGAGAAAATTAGAATCTGGAAAATGTAAGGCGAATACATTACAGTCAACATTAAATGTTATCGATTGAAATTATTTTTGATACATTTAATCGGTATGTTCTAAACTATGAATTTAGTAAACTCCTACCTCAATAACTTCCATGATAAAAAATCGATTAATAATTTATTTACTAACAATATGAAATTATGAAAAGATTTGTTTATTAAAATTAAAGGTACATTTGTAAAATATTTAAAATCATACATGTATTATTATTTTTAAAAATATATTGTGCTTTTAAATCTGAAAATTCTTATAAAATGTTAAAAGTAAATGTATTGTGTTTTATTTGTAAATTATATGTATTTTAGAAGAAAAGAAATTACATCACTGAGCAGTAAAAAAAGCGATCCATATGTAAATATTTCAGAAAAATGTATTTAAAAAAATATATAGCTTCGTCAAAGTGACTATGATTTCTAAACAAAGCAAAACAAAAATATATTTTATATTAAATATAACATATATATATATATATATAGATGGATAAAATAACTTTAGTTTCATATTTCTTTTAATTCACCTTCAAAGACTCGCCAAAGCACCAAAGTGTGTATATATATATATATATATATTCATATAGCCTCTAGTCTCCCGTTGTACACTATGGTGGTTGCATGTCGGTAGCTGAGAGGTGAGGGAGACATGGTGGTTGGAAGTTTTCGACCTAGGGTATTTTCGAAAATAGACATGTGTGTCCCTATATTTCACTTTGCGGCCACAACTACCCTGCGCAGAACACTGGTGTATGTGTCTGGTAGTAGCCACGAGTCTCCTATCGTGCACTATGGTGGTTGCATGTCGGTAGCTGTGGGGATGTGGAAGATATTGTGGTTGAAAGTGGTCGACCTAGGGCATTTTCATATAGACGTTTGTTTTCCTATATTTCACTTTGCAGCCACAACTATCCAGCAAAGACCACTGTGTGTAGTAGTAGCCTTAAGTCTTCCATCTTTCACTATGGCGGTTGGATATCAGCAGTTGTAGGGGTGTGAGAGATATGGTGGTTAAAAGTGGTCAACCTAGGGCATTTTCATATTTCGACAAAAATTTTCTAAAAAATGTTTGGAACCTTCTTCAACGGGAATTTGTTTACACAGTTTAACATGAACTAATTAATATAGAGATAAATAAGTAAAGTTATTTCGCTCCCCCTAGTGGTAGAAATTGAAACTAAACGATATTGCAGCGCGTGCGTAGCAGGCCTGCTATACTTTGCCATATGCAGCGGGGACTAGTTCCGCTCGTCAAAAATGACTATTTTTATAGAAACCACAAAGTAAGTTACGGCCTTCCGTGCAACGCCGGACGGATCATCTAGTATTTCTTAAAAATAAAAATAAATATATAAAATATTCCTTTATTGCCAAAAAAATTCTTAACAGATATGAAAATATAATTTTATACTCTTAATTATCATATGTGGCTTCCATTTTTAAAAAAAAATAATCTTTCAGAACTTCGTAAGAAAAAATATATCAACACTTAAGCCAAAAGAATATTACTGCTTCATGATCATTTCAATGGTCATTTTATCCTTTCTATCACCACATCGTTAGACATTTCGAAAATCCTTTCCTGGGTCGTAAATAGCATATATCTATCCTGTTTGGAGCTATTAATGTCGTGTCGAATACTTTTGAGATATCCTAATGTTTGTTAAAATCCACCTTTAGGGAGAGGATTTCTACAGGCGAGAAGGTACATAAATATAGATTCGAATAATTTCTTGCTTTTATGGATCGTAAGATATTATAATTGTTGGGAAAATGGTGATTTCTATAAAGAAATTGGAAAGTGTGGGATATTATATAGTAAAAAGTTATTCAAAAGTTAACTACATTCATATATACATATTTATATCAGTCGAAAAATAACGTTACATTAAAAATTGCTTAATATAAGCGTCTTTAATCAATTTAGTAAAATATTTCTTTAAATAAATATTAAAAGTGATATTATTACACTGTCCGAAATTCTGAAATAATTCTTTCTGTTATTTACCATTTATGATATTCATTTTTTGAAAATGTTTTTTTAAAAACGTAGCAAGAAGAAAAGATCTACCTTTAAACAAGTAGAATATCACGTCTTGGTGCTAATTTCAATAGTTATTTCACTCTTCCAATAACCACGTCGTTATAGTCATTCCAAAAACCCCTTCACGTGTCGTAAATAGCATACTTTCGTCCCGTTCTGCACTATTAATGTCGTGTCTATAACTTCTTTTGAGATATATGTTAACGTTTGATAAATATACATCTTTATGAAGAGAGTTTCCGTAAGTGAAAAGATAGATAAAAATACTTCCAAATAATTCTTTACTTTTTGTGTCGTAAGAATTATAAATGTATATTTTATGAAGAAATTTGGTAGCGTTAAAATTCAAAAGTTAGAAGTAAGTTGATATAGATTCAACTTACACTAACTATCCACTGTACATTTTGAATTTTATTATACACATTCACAAATTATTATTATTTCTTAACATATAGAACATATAAAATATTTTTCCACTGCTAGAAATGCTGAAGGGGTCTCAGGAGTCTTAATCCTTCAAAATTTTCGAATTTTTTAATTTTTTTATACATTAAACTCTTATCTTTCCTGTACATTTTAGTGTAAATGTTCTCTTGAAATTCCCACTAGAACAGACGTTATGGCTTTTCGAATTATACCCACTCAAAGCTGAAGCAAAACATCTCATTTTTCTCAAAATGATATTTTTGGGCACAACGCGCATGATATCTGAAAAACTTATCAATATTTTTTCATGAAATTTTCCAAAAATATGTGTCATGTTAGTCTACATATATTGAACCTAAAATTTCATTTTTATTATTAAAAAAAAAATATTTTTTTAAGTAGTTATAATGTTGAAAATTTTAAAAAAATGTATTAGCTCAATACAACTTTCCATTAAAAATATAAAAATGCTTTAAATACAAATTTTTTGAGGTTCAGTGTAATTATTACAGTATGAGGTATAATTAGACTCCAAAATTTTATTCCAGATGCAAAAATTATTTTGTAATCGTGCGCGTAAGCTGTCATGGGAATTTTCTGCTCGACAAATGTCTGACAGTTTGAAGCCCCCTATAAATATTAATTCTGCATCTTGTAACTTTTTAAATATGTGAAATGAAAGAACACGCTTATATCTTTTCATCCCAATAAAAATTGTGTTTTTAAATCATATACATTTGAATATATTAAATGTTAAAAATGGTCATTTTTTTCTTTTTTTCTAATTTTAAGAGTCCTGAGACCCCTTAAGATTTGCTTAAATTAATACTCTCATTACAACATATGACGTTCACTTTTTTAAAAATATTCTATAAGAATTCAGCAAGTTAATAAAGAAAGAGGGATAAAACAGACACCTACCTTAATTTAAAAAAAAAATATATCACCGCTTAATGTCCATTTTCTTGGTCATTTCTTCCATTCTATCAGCACGTCGTTAGTCATCTAAAAAATCTTTTCCAGTGTCCTAAATAGCACATATCTACCTTATATGGCACTATTAATAATGTGTCATGTCTACTACTTCTCTTGAGATTGCTAACGTTTGCTAAAAATCCAGCTTTAGGGGAAGGATTTCTGTAGTCGTCTAGGTACAGAAAAATACTTCCGAATTATTTCTTTCTTTTCGGATTGTAAGAAATCATAAATGTTCGGTAACAATTTAGTTTTATGCAAAAGCTGGCAGCGTAACTATTCAAATATATTTATATGGATTTAATTTTTTTTAGTATTCAAAATAAATTTTAAATGTGATTATATCCACACACATACAAACTTGCACAAACTATTTATTTCTTTAACATATACAACATAAAAAAATGTCATTGCTCAAAATTCTTAAGACATGTTATTAATCAATACTCTTAATTACCATGACGTTACACTCATTTTTTTAAAATATTCTCAATAAAGAAAAACTGAGAAAAACAGAGACTTTTTTTCTTAAATCAGAAGAATAACACGACTTGGCGGCCATTTCAACCTTCCTATCACCGCATCGTTTGTCATTCCGAAAATTCTTTTTCCATGCCACAATTAGGGAATACTGTTCGACAGTATTAGCATCTGGAAGAGGACAAAGTACATAAGATATATTAATTTCTTCTTTTTCGATCACAAGAGATTATAAATGTTGTATAAATATCTATTTTTTTTTTGAGAAATTTGGCAGCGTACCTATTCAGCTATATTTATATATATTCAATTTATATTAACTTTTTAAAATAAATTTTAACTCTAATTACAACGAACACTCAAAAAGGTTTCTTTTTGTCATGTAGAGCATGCGAAACTTTTTTTTCATTGCTATACTAAAAAAAAATAATTATATAAGCTAAAAGAAAAGTATCATTTTAATTACCATTTGTAACTATCACCTTTTGAAAATATTCTCTAAAACTTTAGCTAGACATTAAACAAATGACAGAAAAATGATCTACTCTTTAAAAAAAAAAAAAAAAAAAAAAAAAAAATCACGATTGATGTTCATTTCAAATTTATTTTCTTACCTTGTTTCCCCACATCCTTAACCATTCCTAAAAATTGCTTCCCGTGTCATGAATACGTATGCCTATAGTATTCGGCACTATTAATGTCGTGTTTACGCTTTATATTGTAATATGATAACGTTTTCTAAAATTCCATCATTAGGAATATAATTTCTGCTGGGGAAAAAGTACATAAAAATATTTCTGAATGATTTCTAGTTTTTGGACCACACTATATTATACTTGCTGAGTAAATGTATACTTTATGAAGATATTTTACAGTGTAATTAATAAAATACAGTTATACAGCTTAAACCTGATTTTGAACACGCCTGCACAAACTATTTGCTTTCTGTACTACAGTATATAAAAAAAGACATACCATTGCTCAAAATGTATGCTAAAAGTAAATTAATATTCGTACTTTCTTGATATGATATTCATTTTAAAAATTATTCTTTAATTATTCAGCAAGTCAATAAAGGAGAAGAGATAAAAATAACATATCTACCATAAAACCAAAAGAATATCACTGCTTGATGGCCATTTGGATGGTCATTTCTTCTTTCCTATCACTACATCGTTAGTCATTTCAAAAATTCTTTCCTCTGTCGTAAATAGTACATATATATATATATAAATATATATATCCTGTTCGGCTCTATAAATGTCGTGCCTGCGACTGTTTTAGAGTTATGTTAACGTTTATTGAAAATTCAGCGTTCGGAATAGGATTTTTGTAGGCAAGATAGTACATAAAATTAACTTGGAAAACGTTCTTACCTGTTGGGAACGTAAGGCGTTAATACTGTTGGAAAATAACGATTTGTATAAAGAAACTCGGGTTTTTTGTTTATGAGCAATTCGAGATTTATTTAAAACCTAATTGTACACTTACATACAAATGGTATATATGTGTGTTTAAACACAAAATATGAATAAATATGACTGATGACATAAATCGAATATACACTTTTTCATCCACATAAAGAAAAAAAAAAGCTGTAAAGAATATATGAAATTTATCCAAATTTCTGGATATATATGAAAACAAATAACAAAAGTAATTACAATTAATGAATTTTATAATTCATTTTAAATTAATTTTTTTATAACACAACATATCTATATGTGTGCGTGTGTGTATTTACCTACCGTTAAAACAAAAGAATATAACTGCTTGATGGCCATTTCAAACTTCATTACGTCATCACTATCACCACATCGTGAGTCATTTCAAAAATCTTTCCGTGTGTCATAAATAACACATATCTATGTATTCTTTTCGGCTCTATTAATGTCGTAATTCAGATTTAGAAAATGGATTTCTGTATACTGAGAAGATATATAAAAATAACTCGATATTATTTCTTATTTTAAGATTGTAAGGTATCATCAATTGTGAATACATATGGATTTTTTTAGACATTTAGCATGTAAGTATTCAAATATATTTGTAACTATTCAAATTATATTAACAGTTTAAAAAAATTACATCTGATTAAACACACACACACAAACAAATACTACTTGGTTCTTAACATATGAAAACATGAAATTATTTTTAGTTGCTCAAAATTCTTCATATATATATATATATATGAAGATATATATATATATATATATATATATATATATATATATGAAGATATATATATATATATATATATATATATGAAGATATATATATGAAGATATATATATGAAAATAATTTCATGTTTTCATATGTTAAGAACCAAGTAGTATTGTTTGTGTGTGTGTGTTTAATCAGATGTATTTTTTTTAAACTGTTAATATAATTTGAATAGTTACAAATATATTTGAATACTTACACGCTAAATGTCTAAAAAAATCCATATATATATATATATAATAAATTAAATCTATAGCCTTAATTTCCATATATAATGTTTATCGTTTTAAAGTATTGCTTAAGTATAAATCAGTCAATAAATAAAGAAGAAAGATCTACTCTTAAATGAAAAGAATTTCACGGCTTGAGGGCCATTTCGATGGTGATTCCTTTCTTCCTATCACCACATCTTTAGTCATTTCGAAAATCCTTTTCCGTGTCGTAAATAGCATATATGTATCCTGTTTGACACTATTAATGTCGTGTCTATTACTTCTTTTGGGATATGCTAACGTTTGCTAAAATTCTAGCTTTAGGAAGAGGATTTCTATAGGCGAGAAGGTACATAAAAAATAGATTGGAATAATGTAAGATATTATAAATGAAGAAAAATATATCGATTTTTAGGAGAGCATTTTGCAGTATTTGTTCTTAAAATTAAGACGTTCTTAAAATCTGACAACCTACACATTTAAACATAATAATAAATTTATTTAGATAAATATATTCACATGTTTTGTTGAGTTTGTTGGTATTAAAGTTATTCCTTTGCTAGCCTGGAGAAAAAGTAGACTGGTAAAAATAGAGTTTTATTTAAAAGTATGTATAATTTCGATTGCATATACTAATATTATAATGAACGTATTACACATATAAAATATGCTTTATATTTGTAGATTATATGAAAACTTAATTTTTTTGTTACTGACAAGTTTAATACTTCAGAGATTAAAACTAAATTCATAATTTTACTTAGCGTACATAAAGATCATGATGTGAAAATATTGATTGAGGACGCAGTAGGTTAAAAAATCCCAAAAAGTAGATCTAACTTTAAACAAAAAGTCTATCACGGTCATTTCGATGATCATTTGATCCTTCCCATCAATATACAGTTAGTCACTCCGAAAATCCTTTTCCATGTCATAAATAACATATATCTAACCTGTTCAATGCTATTAATGTCGTGTCAGAGACACCTTTTGAATAATTTTAAAATTTGCCAAAATTCCACCTTCATGTACAAGATTTCTGTATACATAACTGGAAGTAAATTCTGGCTTGTCGTTAGTCGTTCCTAAAATTGTTTCTTATGTAATAAATAATATATATCTATCATGTTCGGCACCATTAATTCGCCGTTGGTCGCCGTATGAAATTTTCTCGCAAGCTAGAATTAAAAAGAATGTATTTAATTTAGAAATTACTTTAAAATTTCTTTGTTTTTCTTTACCTCTTGGAAGGTCGCGTCCGATCTCAGAGGTACACAGTATATTTTTACTGTTCAATTTCTCGACCGCCTGAGGGAATAGAGTGTTTCGTCACTATATCTTCCTGATTCTTACGATCTCTCATACCTTGAATGTGTGCACCTAATTGCTAAAATAATTAAAATGTATTCGTACATTGGTTTTTCATTTTTCCTGTAATGAGGTTTCGTCCAAAATGCTCTTTAACATTTCTCCTACACTACAAAGAGTGCTAATCCAAATAAGGTGGTATGTTTCTATTATAGACATAAGAACTACTTCTATATCTATGGTTATATATATCCATGGTTATATTCTATGTTTTCTATCAATGAAAGTGATATCATATTAACAAAAAAAAAAAAAATCATAAATTTGTGTGTTAGATTACAGTTTTGTCCAAATCATTTTCAACAATATTTAATTCCTCTGGTACTGAATTTAAGGCAATAGATCGTGAAAAATATGCTGACGGAATTAAATGTCAGTGAAAACTTGTGTAATTTTGACATGTAATAGCAATTGTTGTTCAGTTTTATGAATAAAAACGCTTGCTTATGATTTCATTTATCGTTCCGCCGTTGTGTGTTTAACGCACTCGATTTGGGATAAGAGCAATATATTCCAGCATGTTAAAATGACGTCATATTTAATAAAAATCGAGCATTTCCGCTTGTTTGTTTGTTTGTTTGTTTGTTGAACATATACATCAGACTTTTGTGCTTGATACAAATATCCGCTTAAAGATCTTCGTCAAGATATTGACTGAATAGACACAAGGAAATAACAGTACTGAATATTTACAGCCCGTAACTCCACAAAGAGTGTTCAAAGGAGTTGCCGGGACTCAAACCCGCCGCCTTCTCCTACGCACTGTAGCAATTAGCGGACTGGTGCCTTAACCACTCGGCCACGGTGAGCCTAGTATTTCTATTTGTAAACACGGAATATTTTGCTACGAAAGAGTCGAAATGGTGCAAAATTTGGGAATATTACGACGTCAAGGTGCTCAGATATCACGAAAATCATTTCATATGCAAAGTGCTCTCTGTCAAACATGACGTCGATATTTGCTGGAAATATAATTATCAATAACCTATTGCAAATTAAAATAGACATGGACCAAAAATATGAAAAGTATTTAAAAACCATTTGCGCCTATGAAAGTGGTGTTAGATTAGGATGGAAGTCTGTCATTCCATTGATAAAAGTCAAAAGAAAAATATATAATATTTAATAAGATTGGGAACGTAATATACATAATTTTTCATTTCATAACTAAAAAGACTAGAATTAGACTGTTACCGTTTATTATTTACTTTATCTTTGTTATTTATTTTGATTAAAGACCACGCCAGTGAGGGATATTCTACTGGTTCCCACGGCCACGTCAACAACAAAGAAAAACGACGGTATAAATTAACAATTTTAATAAAATATTAAATACATTTCCGTATTTTGGTAATTTTCCAGGATACGCTTCAAATCCACACCCCTCCTCTCTTTTAAATTCGAGCGGCCGGTCTTACCAGAATCGCATGCACGATCGAAGAAATTTCCTTCAAAACCACATTATCCGGACGAATGCGACCAGGGGAAATGAGGAAAATGAGGAAAATACACTGCTTCTGTCTTTCTAGTTGCGTAACCTTCAGTGTGCGTGAACTCGCATATTCACTAACTTTTCTTGATTATTGTTTATTCGATTTATGTTCAGTTAGTTAATTTTTGTTTGTTTATTTGTTTAATTCTACGATCTTCCTTTTTAGAAAGCCTAATCTTACATATTTTCTAACTTTATTTGCTTGTTATTTCTTGTAGTTGCATTTTTTCATTTAACTTGTCAAAGGTGGATAAGGGTGGCAAAGGGTGTCAAATGTGGACTTAAACTCAAATGTATTTTAAGCCCGTACTTGCCGATTTCGTTTTCGCCGTTATATATCGTGAACCCCTATTTAAATAACCAAAGTGTTGCCACTAGACCACGCATTACCTGATTTTGAAATAAACTATACATTAAATCAATCAAGTATTATTCTTCAATAATGTGAAATTAATAGAAATAGTCACTAAAATAAATTTAACTACAGACTTTATTTTTAAAAACACATAAAAACAATTAAAATTATAAAATAGATGTTTCGTGCACTTTCGTACACCTCATCAGTACTTCGAACACAATTGCCAAATCACCAGAACCAAAACAAGAAAAACAGTTAAAGTCACAGTTTAGTTAAAACATTATACTCTGCAGGAATCTGTACAGCCTCGTTAATTGGAGATTCAGCTAAAACTGTCATTCAACCCTCCAGGAAGATACGACTGCTCTACACGCAACATTTTGAGCAGACAATTTGCGCGTTCTGAAAATCAGGCACATGATCAAAATCCAAAGCATGCGCAACCAATTTCGAGGTTAGAGTGCCTCTATTAAACGAATCCCTATGTTCCTTCAACCTCACATTTAAGGATCGTCCAGTCTCGCCTATATAGTTGGATCCGCAACCCTTGCAAGTAATTCGGTAAACTACACCTGTAAGGTCAAATCTTGAATATCTATGCTTGTAGTTACCCAAAAAAGTCTTAATTGGATTTAAAGGCACATACGCAGTCATGATGCCTACATTCGCAAAAACACCAGATATTTTCTCAGAAATGTTGGCGTAGTACGGTAAGGATATAGTTCCCACAGGTGTGGCACTTTGGTAAGGTGTGGGATATTCATTCGATTTCTTCGATAGTTCCGATAAAACTCTATGGCACCATCTTCGCGGGTAATCGTTATGACGTAAATCAGAAACTATTTTACAAACTTCATTATTGAAACTGACCTCACTATTACACATTCTTAAACCTCTATTGTACAGTGATCTCACCACTGCAACTTTATGTGACATAGGGCTGTTAGACTTGAAATTTAGATATTGACCGGGAGAAGTAATTTTTCTATAAACGGAGGTTTTTAAAACATGAACATTGTTGACAATATTTCTTTCTATTAATATATCCAGGAAGGGTAGTATTTTATTAACCTCATATTCAATAGTAAATTGGATGGATCTCGACATTGAATTTGCCTTGCCCAAAATGTCAATAAGATGATCCTTATCGACATTCCCTTATCGAAGGATCATCTTATGACATTTCGCGCAAATTGTCTGCTCAAAATGTTGCGTGTAGAGCAGTCGTATCTTCCTGGAGGGTTGAATGACAGTTTTAGCTGAATCTCCAATTAACGAGGCTGCACAGGTTCCTGCAGAGTATAATGTTTTAACTAAACTGTGACTTTAACTGTTTTTCTTGTTTTGGTTCTGGTGACTTGGCAATTGTGTTCGAAGTACTGACGAGGTGTACGAAAGTGCACGAAACGTCTATTTTATAATTTTAATTGTTTTTATGTGTTTTTAAAAATAAAGTATGTAGTTAAATTTATTTTAGTGATTGTTAGTTTTATCCAGACGTAATTATGTATGTGTTTTTAAATTAATAGAAATAGTATTATTATAAATACAGTTCGGAATAATAGTTGTTTCTGTAGTTATGTTAGTCATTATAAGACTGGTTTCTTACTAAAATTATTTTTGTAGATTTATTATAAGTTCATCTAACACTTTTTTATACTGTTCTTTTAATCCGTTGAATCTCGACGGGTGACACATCTTCTACTATATATATAAAACACAAACAGAATATTTTATAACTCGAGTTCCACTGAATGGATTTTGATGAAATTTGCATTGTTCGATAGATAATTTTTCAGGGAAGGTTTTAGTATGTAACATATTGTTCTACGTACATTAGTTACAGAATTATGATAGAAAGTTCTGTTATTTTGGCCAAAAAGGTTACCATTGCTAATTTTTTGGCGACCATTATTGTTGCAGAAAGAAATGAAAAGGCTATACATCTCGAAAAATAAAAGAAAAACTGTTGCTAATTTTATTTTAAAATAGAAAGAAAAAAGAAAGAAAAAGAAAAGAAAAAGTGTTTTGATGAGAAATAATATTATAAAACAAAAATATTCAATTAAAACATGATTGGGAATATTCGAAATACTTAAAAAATTATTTAAGGGGTAAGATTGCTATTGAAATAATATTTGGCGATTTATGTTTTGTTTTTGGCGATTTTGATTTTACTTTTGACCCCAAACAATTTTATTTTAAGCCAAAAGGTGTTTTTTTTTTGTTGTAGAAAGAATTGAAATGGCTATAAAACTGGAAAAATAAAAGAAAAAACTGTTACCAATTTTATTTAAAAAAAAGAAAGAAAAGAAAAACAGTCATAATGAGAGATTTTAAGCCAAAAGGTATTTTTTCAAGTGAACGACAGCATTTTTACAGTATTTTTTTTGGTACTTTTCGGTTAGCCGGGCGCCAGTGATAGATATGTGCATGTATATATACACTCACATATATATACACACATATATATACACATATATATATATACATATACAGGGTGTCCCAGGATTATTGGGACAAACTTTAAAGGGAGGTAGGGGACATCACAAGGATTCAGATTTGCATAGCAACCCATGATCGGAAACGGCTTCGTTCTCGTTAGGTGGTGTTGTTCACAATAGCATTGGAGTACCTCTAACATCTGCATATTATCGCATCTTTTTGTAAGAGGTGGTACCAAGCTTACTTGACACTGACTTGACAACATGTCAGAAGCCATATGTGGTTTCAGCATCATGGGGCGCCTCCCTATCATGGCAGATGTGTTCGTGAACATTTGAATCAAGTGTTTGGGCACCGATCGATTGGCCGTAGTAGACCGGTTCCCTGGCCACCACGCTCTCCTGATTTACACTGCTTAGATTTATTTCTTTTGGGGTGCACTGAAAAGTGCTGTGTACGCAACGCCTGTGGATTCCGATATGGATTTGGTTGCAAAAGACTCGTCTGTGCTGCTGCGGATATCCAACAAAATCCAGGTGTATTTGAGCGAGTCAGTCAATCCATGGTCCGACGGTGTAATGCATGCATCGGTAGCAATGGTGAAAACTTTGAACATCTTTTGTGACGTTTTCCCATATCATATACCGCAGCACAGGTAATATCTTTGACCAATAAATTATTTCAGATGATCTCAGTCTTGTGCGTTTCTTATCCCTGTCATACTATTTTCCCATGACGTTTCGGATCATGTTAAAACCACATATGGCGTCTGACATGTTGTGGCATAGTGTCAAGTAAGCTTGGTAGCACCTCTTACAAATAAATGCGATAATATGCGGATGTTAGAGGTGTTCCAATGCTCTTCTGAACAACACCACCTAACGGCGAACGAAGCCGTTTCCGACCATGGGTTGCTATGCAAATCTGAATCCTTGTGATGTCCCCTACTTCCCCTTAAATTTTGTCCCAATAATCCTGGAACACCCTGTATATACACTTATATGTATGAATATATACATATCTATATGTATATACATATATATTTATATCTGTACAGATATCACTGGCGTCTGGCTAACCGAAAAGTACCTTTTTTATTCAAATACAAACTATATTAATGGCAATATACTTCTATTTACTTCTACAAATATGAAATTTCGTTCCGGCTGCTTATAACTCGAGTTCTGCTGAATGGATTTTCGTAGAACTTAAACTGTTAGATGGATAATTTTTCAGGAAAGGTTTTATTGTATAACATACCATTTTACGCAGCTTTTAGTTGTAGAATTATTATGGGAAGTTCTATAATCAAATCAATCCGATAATGAAAGATTAGCCTTTTTAATGCCGAATGGATTTCGATGGAACCTATATTGTTAGATAATTTTCTAGGGAAAGTTTTATTATATAACATATCATTCTACGTTGCTTAGTTCTAGAATTATAGGGAGAAATTCAGAAATCGGGTGACCATTTTTTTAAAATCAAATATTAGCCTTTTCAATATTTGATTCCGATTATGAAAGATTAACCTTCTGAAAAAGTTCTACTGGCCGGATATCAGATGAACCCGATAATCACAGATTAGTCTTTATAAAAACTTCTACTGAATGGATTTTGTTAGTTAATTTGTTTGCATTGTTAGTTCGATAATGTTTAGTGATGGTTTTAGTACATTGCATATAGTTTTATCATTCTTTAGCAAACCCTAACTGTAAATGACCAAATACAAGAGTTGGTCCTTAACAGCTAAAATTTTTACTGCACAGTAGAAAATATAATAGCGCAATGACGTCATTTTTCAGTAATGTGGAAGGATATTCCAGGTAAATATACAGATTGCTTTCAAATACAAGGTCAAATAAAACGATATTTCGTTTGATTCAAGGTTTATTTGTAAAAACCGACCAGCGCAGCGGGCATAGCTTGCTAGTATAATTATAAAATGCTTTAAAGTTCAATTTTTTAAATGTCGAATTTATGAAAAGTTTCTATCCAAATTTTAAAAATGGCTAAAAATAAATTAACTCTCTTAGTTAACATAAATAAAAATCATGTTCTAAAAAAAGGACGTATCAAATCACGAAAAAAAGGAAAGATGACTACCCTTAAGCAAAAATAATATCACGCCTTGGTGGACATTTCGAAGTTCATTTTATTATTCCTATCACCACACCGTTAGTCATTTCGAAAATTCTTTTGTGTGTCGTAAATAGCATATATCTATCCTGTCCGGCACTATTAATATCGTGTCTTCGAATTCTTCTGAGATATGTTAACGTTTGCTAAAAATCCAGTTTTAGGAAGAGGATTTCTGTAGGCGAGAAGGTACATAAAAATAGCGAGAAATAATTTCTTACTTTTTGTTTTATAAGATATTATTAATGTTGGAAAAATCTCGATTTTGGTGTAGGAATTTGAATGCGTAAAATATGCGTTTTTCACAATTCATTTGAATCTTAATGACACACATACACACATACACACGCACACACACACACACACACACACACACACACACACACACACACACACACATATATATATATATATATATATAATAAGTGTGTCAGTATAAATTTTAAAATGATTTTAATATTATGCTCATATTAGACTGTTATATAACACGGATTTTTTTTTACACCGACTGCGCAGGATATAACATTTTTTCAAATGTATGAAACTCATAAATAACACCTTCTTCTTATATACCGATACTAGATGAATTTTCATTTTCAAATACAGTTCCTTTTTTTTTATTTTAAACAAGGATAATTTTGATATAAAAATTATATTTACTTTAAAAATCACATTATTTCTTTTGAAGGATAACACAAAGAGGATGAACTTTTGAACAGAACAAAAGATGGCCAAAGTACCATGTACAGTTGGTTAACTGTGGGCAAAAATCTGGTAATTATGGATCAGTTGTAAGGTCAAAAATGCTTTTCGCAAAGATAGAAATGTTCCTGTTTTGATGTGTTTCTTTGTAACTATTTATACCAGGATACGTTTGAATCTATAATGCGCGAAATTTTGAAAAATCAGCTATATTTTTGCTTTTTTAACTGCACATAATGCATCAAAAATATATTTAAATTGAACATTCATTATAATATTATGAAGAATTTAAAAGGATAATCTGGGATATAAAACAAAAATATTTTACTATAAATAACAGAACAATAACTTGCTTATTTATATATATCTAAATGTATATTTCAAATTCTCAAACAATAAAATTATCCAATAAGCTATTTATTCTTACATATAATGCAAAAGATTTCACATGTCTCAATATTCTATTACGAACTAAAAATGTAAAAATATTTAAAATTATTTTTGAAGTAAAATATCTCATAAAACTTATTTAATTCTTTATGCATTTTGAATCTGAATGTCATTTAATAATGGCCAAACTTCCAATATTTGAAAATTAGAATGGATTTTGCTTTCTGTTATGCTCTTACGGGATATGCTTTCTACATTAAAGTGGATCATTTCAATTGATATTGCTGTCAAACAGAATATATTTTGGGATTACCACTGACGTGTTTCATATCAAGGGATATCCAAGAAGATAAAAAGATTTTCATATCAAAATAGAGAATACTTGTGTTTAATCGAAAAAAAAATCTTTAAAATGTTTTTATTCTTAAGCGCATATTAATGTTTTTTTTCAGTTAATTCTGAAAATTGAGAAAGTGTTTTTTTTTTTTTTTTTTTTTTTTTTTTTTTTTTTTTTTTTTAAGCGATAATTATAATGATTTCTTTTATCATTATGTGCCTCTCTTTATTTGAAACTTTTATATATATATATATCTTACGGTCAATGGGATTAATCCGGTCATTATTAATAATAACCGGTTATGTTTAATAATGACCGGGTATAATGGCCGGTTATTATTAATAATAACCGCGTTCATTATTAATAATGACCGGATTAATCATATTGACAGTAACATATATACATATATAATACATGCATATATATATACACACACGCACACACACATATATATAAGCATAGTTCCTTTGTAATGTTTTCTTTCATGAAGGGTAATAAACCCGGATATCTTGAGCAGAAATTTTATTTTTCTGAACGTTCTGCAAACATTTAAAGAGTCACGTACATTTGAATCAATAAGAAATTGATTTTTTTTTTCGCTAATTCTAAAATGTGCTTTATTTGTAATATTTTATAAAACTGCATTAAAAATTTCGTATTATAGCAAAAGTTATGGAAATAAGAATTTCAGTTATGTTAATACAGATCATAAAGACTTTTCATATTTAAGGTTATTCTATCTAGAACGATTATTTTGCAGTTTGCTTGACAGTTTCATGAATTATGCCAGAAGAGGTATAGTATAATGATTAAATTTTTATCATTCAATTAATTTTTCTTTAAAAATGATTAATTATGGTTTTAATCTTTCTCAATTTATGATTTTAATGAAATAGTTAGATCTTATTATTGAAATAATACGACTTTTGTTTAAACAGAAAATCATTTCATTTAGATTTTTTTATTAGATGTTTTTATCAATATTTATGAAAATATAAAACAAATTCGGCCACGCAATTGACTTATGCGATTCTTATCTTTCACTCAGAGCAATAGACGTGTATCTACTTTGACAAATAAATACTATTACAACATTTTTTTTATAGCCAAAATCACAAAACTAACACGAATGAAACATAAAGTTATAATTATTCTTATATTCATACAAATGCAACGTAACGTTGATAAAAGTGTTTTAATTGTTGATTCCAAATGGATTTATCGACGACGAGTGGAAAACACTAAAATCATCCCATTATTAATCTTTATACGACGTATATTGTGAAATCCAAAGTTTTGCTTAACGCTAAACTTTGAAATATAACATTTCTGTTAAAAGAATTATCTAGAGGCTGATGAAACAGTTGTTTTACCAAATTAAATCTGTCATAAAGTTTTATTTAAATATGATATTTAAATATACGTTTAGATATGTCCAGCCTTGACATTGAATATTTGATGTGCGTTCTCTGAAAATTTCTCAAGAACTATAAAAGCAATTTCCACGGCACTTTCTAAACTTCTTCTTTAAGTGGTTTTTACTACCCAACCAGAGTTTATAATTTACACTCATTCATTTTTATAACGTTCTGCAAGAAGTACTAAGTTGTATACAAACAGGAGATATTCATTAATGTTTAGATAAAATTTATTTTTCTTTATCTATAAACCACTTACATTCGTATTCACTATCTACTTCAACTCCCTCTTAAACGAGAATAGTTCTGTCAAACTCTTAAATGATATTCACGATTAACCTAATTGGGCGTCGCTGAAACCATGTTCAATCACGTTAATGGTCAGTTACCATTTCAGCAATCTGCCGAAGCTCTTGTGATTAACCGGAAGTTGAGGTTTATGGTGAATACGAACCTTATTCTTGGATATTGCTCTAAATTATCGTGAGGAATCCTGCTATAAGTAAAGCTGCATTACGAAAATGATGTTTCAGAGTCCTTGAAAATGCATTTAAAGTATTTCTCTGCTTTATGAAAAGTGTTGTTTCTGCTTTGAATTAATTAAGAATTTTTGAAGCGGCGTCAAGACATGCCGATCCTAACACTGACGCATTCCATTCAGCTTGCTTAAGTTTAATACGGCTGAGATTTGTTATTTTTTTTTGCATTAAATGCGCTGGATTTATTCTTTTTAGTTGAAACTAAAATATGAAATATAGCCTTTCAAGATATCAACCATATGTTACATCCATCTTAGTGCAATTTCAGATACAAAGACCAACTGCGTTTACGACGTTTTTCTATAGTTTTCGCAGAAATCTGATGACAATTTGTTCTCGTTTATTACTTTTTAAACACCCGTTTTCAAATGAAACGGCTTATCGTAGCTTGTTGAACTTTTACAACGTTAATAAATGGTTTTTTCTTGCATTGGATACGTAATCAGTAAATATCATATCAAACATTTGCTTTATCTTAAAGATCTCCAACTCATCTATAACAGTAAATATATAGGCAACAAGGGTTAAAAATAATTTTCTAACTATAAGTGGGGTACCAACGTTTTTTTATCATATGTAGCACATAAAATATCTATGATTTTTTTGTTTAATATCAATATTTAATACTTTAGTGATTTTTTTTCAACCTAAAAATGCTAATTCATGGGAGAACCATGTTTTGGGTGCATTGATAGAAGTCTGAAGTAAACGAGTTAAGCATTTAAAAGGAGTACAATAACCTCTTGCGTTGAACAAATTGAATCCAATTGTAGAGAAATTTAAAAATGTATCCAATTTTGTGGCAAAAGAAACAATTATTTTCTTTAATTTAATAATTTTAGTAAATAATCAGTTATAAAAAATATTCAGGACAAACGAAATATGCAAGCAAATTGTCGTACTTACGTAATTCAACTTTATTTAAAGTAATATCCCATCTTTCTTTGCGATAATTGAACGAATGACCTTTTTAACACATGCTTTTCCCGTTTTGTCACACACTTAAAAATTAGGTCTGATATGTTACGTCTTCAAAGGTAATATCGCCGAATAGCCTCAAGCAATATTTGAACCTCTGATGTTCAAATATTGTTTGAGTTTGTTCTCTGGTAGTGATATATTTTCTTTCTCTTCATCACTGTCATTGTCAATTTCTTCGTCTTTCAACAACCAAAGTTACACGAAAGTTGTTTTGGAAGAAATAATATACAAAAACAGTTTTGATTTACAGTTTTTACAGTTAATTTGAGAAAGCATTGTCCCTGTTATCTTCTGAGTAGTATGCAATAAGCTATGTCCTGAACATTAGTTGCAAATAGAAAATGATGGAGGAAACGTAATTGTCCTCATTAACCAGAGATACGTCTTAAGTGGATCCGAATTAACGAGTGTCTATTGTATTTGTGAGGGAGTATTACATTTTTTTTTTTCGAATGACTTCTGTCCCTTCTTAGAATTTGGAATTCTCCTATATCATCTCGATATCAATTTCATTTGTTCTGTATTTAAGTTCCTAGCAATTGTTTAGACTACCTCTAAAGAAAAATTTATTCTGTAGTTAAAAAATACACTCCCCAGAATGAATGTATGTCTACTTTTGGCTCACATTGTGGAAAGTATAATTTTTAATGTTACAATACGAATAAAATAAAATTGTATTTCTGAAAATTGAAAGTACATATTTTTTTTTAAATATTCGTTCTTTAAAACTATTAAAGCAGTTTCAATTAAAATTTAAACCAAACATAAGTTCTAGACTTATTTATGTTACTTTCAGAAAAGTTTAGCCTATAATTTGCTATCCTAAAACTTACATATTTTCTTTTAAAGTATTTCTCTCTTTTCACCAATGCTAAAGAAATCTCACCAGTAAAAGACGTATTTGGGCATATTTCCAACTCTGCTGAAGATAGCACTATTGCCAAATAGGTATCCATCTATTTTTTAAATTACCTGTAAAGGAAAAAAGTAAGATTTTCAAAGAAGTTGCGAACAGAATAAAAATTTATTTTTACTTTCAGATTCCTTTCGGATAACAAATGTATGAGAGAAAACTTGCAGTTTAAAAATGTTTTAGGCCTCAAAAATCCAAAATAATATTTATTCGAGTTTAGTATTTATCTGTTTGAAATAAAAATGATTCCTTAACACTGAAACAAAAATATATTTACATTTGTAAGCGGTATATACATTTAACATTAAAATAAATTTAGATCTATATGTTTACATCTATATTTATTTATATCCGCTTACATAGTCTTAGGCCATTATCCACTCTTATTATACTCTCTCACAAGGAAATGTAAAACATTTAAGAGAACTTTTACATAAATGAGAACGATGAAACATACGATACACTGTTAAAAATTTGCAGCAAACTGTCCAGTCATTTGACCGTTTTTGTAGAAAACGGTTACATTACTGTAATTTAACTCTATTCTGACCGTATTATTGCTCATTTCATGGTCAGAATATAGTTAAATTATGGTTATGTAACCGTTTTTTACAAAAACGGTCAAATGACTGGACAGTTTGCTGCAAATTTTTAACAGTGTAGAAATAGCTTGCCGTTTGATGATTTTTTTTTATTATACTTAATTTTTAGACATATCGATTTGTTTTGAAATTTCATGAAATGCATTAAATGAAGTCTTTGAAAATAAGAGCAACAGATTTTACACGTTTTACATGTGGTTTCATTCGTTGCAAACTGCATAACATGCGGATTTTTAATTCCAACTTGAACACTGTTAATGTTTTTAAGTACTTTCAAAGTTAAAATAAAGAATATTGCATCATAGTGCGCATTTTTGGAAATTTGTTGCAACTCTTTGTCTTGTAACCAAATATCATAAGATAATATGGCGTAAACAATTTGAAGATAAACGAGCCTATAATATAAAGCGCCCAAAATCAACTGGTGCTTTCAATGGCTTTAATAAATTGTTCTACGTAAAATATGAATTCTTTAAGTTAACTGTTTAACACGCTTAAATCGCAATCCTTATGAAATTAGGAGTTGAATATACACAGATAATATTAATACAATTATCATGAAATTATTAATATAAAACCCAAAATAAAGCTAAGGATAAATAATCCGATCACACGCATGACTAAATGTAATTGACTAAACAACAACAAAAACAGATGAAAAATGAACATATTTTCCCAAAAAACTTTTTTAGATAAGAAATTTATTTACCTAACGATTGCTTACAATACTTCCTTTTTCTGAGAACATAAATTTTGTGCAGAGATTTTAAAATTATATATTCTTACAAGTTAATCCTTAATTCTTTGGTATCTGCACTTCAGCATGTTGGTGCCTTCCTCCAAGTTGCATAGCCAATGGAATAGTCTCATTCGTACCACTTAAGTGTAATTTTCTTTAGACTTCTAGAAATAAATAAATCCTACGAAGATTTCTTAACAGCCTAATCAAAAATATTTAATACAGAAAAATAAATTAATTAAAATTAAAAATATAAGCAGTACAAAATTGTACTTGTTTTTTGCTAAATGCAGTGTGAAATAGAAAGATAAAAACTTAGTTAAAAGTCATATTCCTCCAACAGTTTTGGCTAAAACTATATAGCCATCATCAGGAACATCAAAAGACAAAACTGGTGATGTTTACATCATGACAAGAGTAAAGCGAGAAATGGGAGGAAACACGAAAGGAAAACCTAGAACCGAAAAAAAGGAAAATGCACATATTATGTTGGAGCTATCTGCCAATCAAAAAGAGAAACAAGAAGTGAAACTGAAGAAAACGCGTCATCGCAATTCCCAGATGTTCGACTAATTAAAGATATCAACACTCTGAAACGTACAAGTCTATCGTAAATCTATCAAGATTAGTTCAGTTATCGCTTTTGGGATGGCTGTCTTTAATTCTTTTGTTAAGCGTGCTTTTATCGTTTGTTCTGAAGATTCTGTCCAAGAAGAACTTTACAATATTATGGATACCACCACCCGCAGAATCATTGAGAAATTCGGTAAATAATGAACCTACTATTCTGCCTTCAGCAATAGTATTCCAATTTATAGCAAATTCCAATATATCCCTATATTCCTTGAAAGATTTAAAAGGGGTCTTAATAAATTTAACATCCATCTTATTGCAATTTCCCTCCGTAAACTAATTGATTTGCTTTCCAATATACTAGATCCTACCCCCTCCAGAATATTTTGCATTATCATACGAATTTTTACAACGGTATGTCCAAACGAAGGTTTTTGAGTGATAAAAGGAGCATAAGAGTAGCATTAAATTCCGGGATTAACCTCTGCGCTTTCGAGATTTTACGTTAACAATAAAGATATTCAAATGGATTTCAACAACGCTAAGATTATTTATCAGTGTAATAACCCCTTAAAGCTATAGTTAGAGTGTCAATTAAAATAACTTTAAGAAATACGGATATCTGTAATAATAATTTTTCATTTAACATACCAAGTATATGGCGTCCCCGCGGTGCAGGAGGCAGAGGTAGAGGAATGGTGCATAGAAAGTTCGCAGGCTTGAGACTTGTCTCGTAAACCGGCACTAATATGTGATAGTTGTTCTAGTCACGCAATTGTTGCAGTTGTTGTTGATGATGTTTGCATGTGTTAGTCATTTCTGGTCCTTGTTTTTGTTTAGAGAATTTAAAGTTTAGAGTTTTATATTTTGTTGAACTAACCCAATTTTCTTTCAGGTCCACTACGAGAGGAAACCGTGACTACCTCTGTAGGTTTTCACACCCCTCGAGTTGTGGTAGATCAAGTACGAGTTGGAACATTACCGACTTAAGGCCTAGGGCCTGGTTCCCTTTTTGGTTTCCAGCTCCGAAGCTGTTGGGGGACGCCGGCCCGTCTCCAAGTGTCTCGCTTTGACTACCCATGTTTTCTCCGCGTATCGCAACGGCCTACGTCGTCGACATGTGGGTTAAAGTTTAGAGGATCCGTATTGGATCGGTCCTCTGACCGGCCGAAGCGCCGTAGCGAGTCAAAGCTACTGGCGCGATAAAAGTCTCTCAGGACTTGGGTTCGGTGGTCGACTACGCGAGGTGCGTTCCCTCATGGACGACTGCGGCACAGCTTACTTTTATTCCAAGTATATGGACAAACCTTATGAAAATAAGTTAATCACTTTCAGCGTTTGTTTGGTTTAGTTTCACTTTTTCATAGGCAGATAGCTCCAACATGTTATGTGTATTGTTTCATTTTTTCCCTTCTTGGTTTTCTCTTCGTTTCTCATTGCTTACTTCTCTCTCGTCAAGATGTAAACATCACCAGTTTTCCCTTTTTCAGTCCCAGATGATGGCTATAGTATTAAACGAAATTGTTGGAGGAATATGACTTTTCACTAAGTTTTTATCTCTCCATTTTACGCTGCTTTTAGCAAAAACAGGTGCAACTTCGTATTGTTTATATTTTTAATTTGTATATTAGTCAACGGTGTAACGTCCAAATTTTATGCTTTTGTTTGGAAATAATATTTTTTTTCATTTTCTAAACAGCGAATCGTACAACACGTTTCAAATGAAATGACTGCTCAGTAATAGGTTATTTATTATAATTAACACTTTGTAGAAGTTTCCCGAGGTCCCATACAGTTTCCTGAAATGTGTATCATAAATCGAATACAATATTTTCAGTTACACTATTTTGAATAGAGGAAATTTATACAAACATAAAACCAATGTATTTTCACGAATGCATTACATATAAAATGATTATCTCATCCATCCTTTTTAAATCATTTCCTCTTTGAGTTAAAATTAAATCATCAGCTTTAGTGGTTTAAGTGCTTAAAAGTTTCAATAATAAATTTATGTCGAAATGCGACTATAGAATTTCATTGTGTTGATGCAAACTATTGTAAAAAATTAATCATCCGAGTGTATCAAAACATAAATTACTCTCTAATTTTTCTCCTTTCATTTTAATATTCCTAATTTTTGTTTTAGTATATATAAATATCAATTTTCTTTATAAATCTTTAAACTTAATGCAATATTCAATACGACAATAAAATATATATCAACACATTTTATGTAAATATATTTATTATATATATATATATATATATATATATATATATATATATTATATACATTACCAAATACATAAATTAATCTATGCCTGTAATTATTAGTCTATCGATATTTTTTCTTATATGTGCATCTATGAAATTTTATGTTTTTGTACGTAAATCGGATGAAAAAGTCTTTATCCGTATGCTTTACAAAATAGAAAGCTCTACCATTATCGAAGAAAAAATATTAGAGAAATTACATTATTCCGATTTTCTCTTTGGAAGAAAAAAACTTTAAAAATAAAAGCTGTAATATTGTAAAAAAAGTCCTTGATAATACAAAGAGTTAGTAATGAAATTCTTAAAATACAAATGGAAACTCAATTTTATCAGGTCACTACCGTGTAATTTCATTTGCCATTATCGTTAGCTTTACATCGTGCCTTAATGGTGATCTTGAACAATGTTTAATGCTTAAGACCTCCGGAATCTATGGGACCGTTAATTTAGTTACTGTACTTTTTCTTATCGTTATGTTATTACCAACTTATGCGCATTCATTGCTAATGAGACACATTTAGGTTTATTGAGAGATCCAGAGAAGAAAAAAAAACCTAGATTAACTCAAAAAAGGTTTATTTATATTTATACGTAACATTAATGCATATTATGTGTTGAAAAACCAAAAGTGAAATGCTTTTTTTTGCAATTGAGGCAAAATAAATGGACTTCACGTTGTAGTTATTAAAGGTGGGGATATAAATGTGACAGCTATATTATATGACTTACGCTAAAGCTGTCGTCTGTTCCGTTATATTATCGTTTTTAACTTTAATATTCATTGGATTATAACCAGTTCATAAGTTATTAAAGTACGTGGTATAAATGTGAAAGAATATATTAAAATGATTACCTTATAGCTGTATTATACACATTTTCGTTTAAAACTTTAAAATTCTGTACAATAACAATTTAATTCAAGTAAGATTTTAGGTCTGGTGAAATATTTTTATGTAACAAAATACAAAATAAAATTTTAACTTTATTTCTTTCAACTGAGAGAAAAGTGACAAGCTTCGAATCGTTCCTAGAACCTCTGGTTTAAATTGACAATGGTCAAACAGTTGACTTAATTGTGCGACACAATAAAATCGGACAATCATTTAGCAATAACATAAGGTCTGCCATTTGAAACAGGCAGATATTATTGCCAGGTAGTTGTTTGATTGAATTATGTCGATTGCTAATTTTGATTGAATTATGTACCTAAATAGGTATAGAATGTAATCCATAGGTTAAAGGTTCGATTCCCATCCAGGCCACATTTTCACACAGTTGAAAGAAATAACAACTCGTATGATTTCTTTGCCAAATCACTATGATTGAAGTAAAAAATACCAAAGTAAAATTAAAACTTTTCTTTGTATATTTTTATATTTAAATTTATATATATCTACGTATTTAATTGTCAATCGTTCTACCTATTTTTATTCTTTTAGTGTATGTTTCTGGTTTATCTATGTATGTATAAATGTATCTCTCTCAATCTATTTATCTATCATTCTATACATATGTGTGTGTATGCTTTGGCTTGTGGTGTATAGATAGCTTTTACTATTGGAGCACCATTTGTGCTGGCACTAAAGTCTATATATTTGTACTCATTATATTAGATAATAGTTGCTTGTTCACTTGTCAGAGATAGCGTAAAGGTTGAGGGAAAACAGGTGATCTCATTGGTGAGGTCGCTCAAAGTCTCTGGTTCAAGGTTAGGATCGGTAGTATATTCACCTTCTTCAGTTTCAATTTCAGATATACACTACGTGACATTGAAAATACAACACCAAGAAGGAGTGGCCAGAAAGTGATGAAACTCAACAAACAGAGAGAGGCAGCAACGAAAAATAAGTCATCTTTATTTTGAAATGATATTCATAATACAGAGAGAGAACAGCGTCGGCTCAGTAGGATGTAGGGCCACCGTGGACGGCAATACACGATGCAATACGTCTAGGGACAGAGTCAATGAGAATACGGATGCCGTCCTGAGGAATTTCTCTCCATTCCCTGTCAACCATTTGCCACAGTTCGCCTTCTGAACTCGGAAGTGGCAGGGTCTGCAAATGACGTCCAATCACATCCCAAATGTGTTCGATTGGTGAGAGATCAGGAGAGTGCGCTGGCCAGGGAAGCATCTATACACCTTGCAGCGCACTTTGGCTGATGCGAACAGTGTGCGGTCGGGCATTATCCTGCTGATAAAGGGCATTGGGCACCGCCTGAAGGTAGGAGAGTACCACGGGCTGCAGCACATCATCCATGTATCGTTGGGCCGTCATAGTGCCCTGAATACGAACTAGAGGTGACCTGGAATCGTGCGCAATTGACCCAAACCATGATGCCGCGTTGTCTTCGGTGGGACGTTCCACAATTGCTGCCGGATTAGACCTGTCTCCACGTCGCGTCGACGCGACACTCGTACGCGGCGACTATCACTGGAGAAACAGAAGCGTGACTCATGTGAGAACACGACCCTGTGTCATTCGGTCGTCCATATCGCCCTAACCCACGCAGACGTTGGCGTCTATGTTGTGGGGTCAATGGCAGTCTTCTTATCGGACGCCGTGAGTGCTGGCCATTAGCAACTAATCGACGGGAAATGGCTCTGGTCGATATGGGAACATCTAGGGTGTCTTTAACATGTTGCAGGATGGATGTATAAGTGGCTTGCGGGTTCGCCACCACTTGCCGCTGGTTGGGTCGATCCACGTGTGCTGACGTCACTCTGACTGCCCCAGCACCTCTAAAAATTGCCACATTTCCCCCGCTCCAACCAACTTCGACACAGCCCGTGAACTGTGGATACATCCAGGTGTGCCGTGTGGACCTAACTGCCCTTAACAGTCCAATTACCATGCCCCTCGTAAAATCGTCTGTCTGCTGGAACTGCCACCGTTGACTATGGCCTGGCATTCTCTGCTATTATACGCGTCCTCTGAGAAAGAACAAAATTTCTACAATGATTTTCCTTGCAGAAGTGATGGCACAAATATTGCACATTCTGCAGGCTCTATCCCTAATATCTTATTCAACGTGCGCTGGAGAGCAGCGCATTTCACATCGTTTGAATAACTCGGTGACATTCGTCTACCCTGAAATTTGCTTTTTCTGGCCACTTCTTCTTGGTGTTGCATTTTCAATGTCGTGTAGTGTATATTACTTTGATGCAAAAGTATTTTAATAACTAATTTTAATATAATTAATTCCGGTAAAGTTTTAATACCTGATAATTTTATTATATCTGCTTGCTTTGAACCAATCGGTAAAATTATCAGTTATTAAAATTTTACTGTTATTAAGGGTACTAAAATTAAGTATTAAAATACGACAGACCTTTGAAAGAACTTAGTATATCTATATAAATGGCAATAAGTTGTTGTATATGTTTACCTATTTGCCTATTAGCACATGATATGTGTTTTTATTATTATGTTAGTAACGGTAATTTTATATTAAATTTCGAAATACAAACACTACACAAATTTTAAATTTTTGATCAATTTCACACCACATTTTATTTTATATTTTTTTACTTTAATATACAGTACATTTTATCTATTTATTTTAAAGTCTTGAATTCATACCGTACTGACAATAAATAATTTTTAGCAATATTTTATCTGGTGCACAAGTTATTCTCCACACATATCAACAGAAAAAAATTCTAATGGATTCTAAGAACTGATGTGTTTATTTTATTTATATTTCTTTAAACAGAGCAGTGAATTTGACAATTGAATTTAATAGAATATGAAACATAATATCATTTATTATAAATTACCGTTTTTCCTGTGTTGCCATCTCAAGAACAAATTTCGCTACTTACATAAATACATTAATTCAACATATTAAAATAAAAACGGTTAAAACAAAATCTTCTTACTATACTATATGAAGTACGGAAATTTTCAAAAACATCCTTATTTAATCTTTTACAAGAACTGCATTGTATCGCGTATTATTATCTTTTCATATCTTTTTTACTTAATGATTATCCTGAACAAAAGAAAGTTGTAATAGTTAAAGAAATATTTACTGTCATTTAATATATTCGAGAAAAGCAGTCAAAGTGTTAAAAAGAAATAAACAGGTTAAAATAAAATGTCATTTGTTTGTGCAAGCAATGTTATTTTAATACAGAAAAAAAAATTCTTTATTTAATTTGCCAGACGCATGATATTACCATTTATTTATTCTTTACTTAAGAGAAATTTTATAGAAATTAAAGCATTGAAGAATAATTAAATGCAAATATATATATACACCAAACATACTTTTTAAATTTTTATCGTTAATAAAAGGGACATATTTATTTTAATGCAATCGAAATATACAAATAAACTAAATAGTTAGTGAAAGATAAAATTAATGTATTAGAAAAAAAAGGGCGTATTTCTTTTCGCAATGCTGATAATCTAAAATAATGCAACGGAATTAAATCAGCATTAAGGCTTTATTTTGAGTTTTAAATGTTTTTTTAGAGATAAAGGCATTATCAAAATATAGTTATTTGCCTACATCTAACTTATGTAAATCATTCCTGTTTAAAATTCAAAATCAGTTAAATGTTATATTTTATTTTGATGTGTTTAAAATATTCTCTTTTGAAGTTGATTACACAATGAGTTATATTTTGTGCTTATCTCATTATTCATATTAGATGCTGATTCTCAGAGTCTTACATATTCTATATTATTTAAAAAATACCAGATTAAAATCACAATTAAAAAAAAAATATTTGGAAGATTATATTTCAAATGTTGCACTAAATTATTGTTATATCATAAAAGTTATTCAAAAATTACCGGCATTGTGATATGCAAAATTTCCGAAACTAGATTTTTTTAAATTTTATTTTCATCTAAGTACACTGCTGACCATTAAAATTGCAACACCAGGAAGGAATGCAAATAATACAATGATATTTATTGGAGAAATACATTTTAATGGGAAGGGAAAGTAATTGAATTTTCAGAAAATTTGAACGTATAGATCCGGAGAAAGCACTACCCAGACTAACCACCCCTGGCCGCAATAACAGCATTTATCTGCATAGGCATGGAGTCGAACAGATATTGGATGTCATGTACGTGTACAGCAGTCCATACACCTTCAACAGTATGCCACAGTTCATCAACCGTAGTGACTGGCGAGTGGTGGCGTTCCAGGTGCTCAACAGCCATTGGACAGACATTTTCAATTGGTGAGAAATCAAGAGAGCGTGCTGGTCAGGGCAACAGTCGAACATCTTCTGTGTAAAGGAAGGTCAGAATAGTAAGGCCAAAATGAAGGCGTGCATTATCCTGCTAAAACGTAGAGTTGCGGAGGCATCGATGATAGGGCAGAACCATGGACAGTAACACATCAGAAATGAAACGCCTGCTTTTGAAATTGCCGGCAATGCAAACAAGAGGTTACCGAGACGTGTATCCAGTGGCACCTCATACCGTCACTCCAGGTGGTATGCTAGTATGACGAGATCTAATGCAAGCTGGCAACGTGCATTTTTAACGATGCCGCCAAACACGGATGCGGGAATCATGATGCTGTATATGACTCAAGAATGACATCTCACGTCGTCTTTTCAGATGAATCCAGGCTCTGTATGCAGCATCATGAAGGCCGTATCCGTGTTTGGTGGCATCCTTGAGATTGCACATTCCAGCTGACATTCGACATCATCATACAAGCCTATAACCTACAGTGATGGTGTGGGGTGCCATTGAATACACGTTTCAATAACTTCTTGTTCCGATTGCCGGAAATATGAAAAGCAGCCGTTACATTTCTGAGGTGTTACTGCCCGTGGTTCTGCCCTATCTTCAAGGCCTCCGGAACTCTACATTTCAGCAATACAATGCATGACCGCATGTTGCTCGTACTATCCTGACCTTCCTTGATACAAAACATCTTCGATTGTTGCCCTGATCGGAACGTTCTCCTGATTTCTCACCAATTAAAAATGTCCTGTCAATGGCCTCTGAGCGACTGGCCCGCCACTACGGTTGATGGACTGTGGCATAGTGTTGAAGCTGCATGGACTGCTATACTCGTACATGACATCCAATCTCTATTCGAATCCATGGCTAGGCAGATAAATGCTGTTATTGAGGCTAGGGTGGGGGCTGCTCTGGGTAGTGTTTTCTCGGGACCTATACCTCCAAATTTTCGGAAAATGTAATCACTTGTCCTTCCCATTATACTGTTTTTGTCCAATGAATATCATTATGTTATTTGCATTCCTTCCCGGTGTTGCAATTTTAATGGCCAGCAGTGTATTATCTACTGTATAAAATTAAGATTATACATTTGAAGAATGGTCAGATTTCTGCTAATACACTAATGTAGCGTTTTTGTTACATTTAGACTGTTTTTATTTTGTCTTTATCACTTCAAAGTTCAAAATAAATATTTTGCCGGAATATTATCAAAATATCCCATATTTGTGACCATTATAGAAGTAAATGCTAAGGTGGTTACTTGTTTCGCTAATTTTGCAATGGTAATTAATTTGCCTTTCATTTTCTGTGAGTAGCATTATTAGAATTTTTCTGGTAGTAGAATACCAAGGTAGATGCGATTTTTGCTAAATTTTACTTAAGTATCAAAGATTTAACATCCCAAGATTTAACGTTTAAATTCGGTAACCATTACATAGTACTTCCTACGCATTTGAGGGGAAAATCAACTGCAACAGATTGTCGAAATACCGACTACAAACGAACCACAAGGAGATTTTAGGCTATGTCATACAATGAAAATGTTATTGCCAATCAGATATTTGCGATAAGATATTCGGGACATTTTAAATACGATTATTCCAATGATTAACATTAATTAAAAACAAATATACATCATGTGAATATCGGCCTAAATAAAATACACTAGAATATATTATAAAAAAACACATATTATATATAAATGTAATAATAATTCCTTTAGTTTCATATTTTTAAAATGAAGAAATTAGCCGTAAGACTAAGTAATGAATATATGCAATTACTAACACACATTTACAAAATATTCTAATTAAACGAGAGAGTTATAATAGTAATTTGCAAGGCCTAATTAAAGGTTCTTTTTATAAAAATCAAAAATGCTTCTGTGAATTCAAAGCAATCGTGCTGACTTAATGACAAAGCAAAGGTGCCGACTTAATCAAAAATCAAAGGTTCCAACTTAATCGACCTTGAACATCTAAATCAAATACGAAAAGAATTGACATCAAAGGTTTGAGATACATTTTGCAACATATGCGGAAAATATTTGAAACTCCTATAAATTAACACTTTTCCATTAATTTGTAATTTTTTATTGGCTTTAAATACCCTCTGTCATAATATTTCCATCATAAGGTATACTTTTGAATATTTAATCAATTAGAAAACACATACTTATGATGACAACTTTATGATGATTCCCATTATACGCGTAAATGGCAAACACAAGAGTTTCTTATGTATCTGAATGTTACAATTGAAAAATATACTTTACACAAAATATAGTGTTTTAGTCTTTCTGATACTATAAGAAAACAGGCTCAAATGTCTTATATTTGATTTACTACTTAACTATATAATATAAAAAATTCTGTAAACACAGAGAGGGTTTATCTAAATAAATATCTTCGAAAACCCTTTAAAGATACGAGCGGCGTACTCAGTAAATAAACATTTGTGAATTCTAAAATAATGAGATTAACATTTGCACTTTATTTACCCTCTTATTAAAATCTTTGCTCTGTTTAACTGTTGTTAAAGTTGATCTTCGCAATTTTTCTGCTTTAATTTTTTTTTTTGCTCTGTTTCATTATTTTATTAGTATATCACCACTGGTGTACGGAATATGCCGCCCGTATATTGGTGTAATATATTCTATTTTTTAATTAAACTTTTTATAATAATTGTGACCACTATTACTGTTCTATTACTATTAGACATTAGACTCTATTCTTCTTTAGAATCAAAAGTTAATATTTAGGCTTTAAAAGACTTTGGCGCATCGAATACGCCACCCGTATCTTTATGTTACAGCTAACTGTCTGTATTATAATAATTATAATTAAAATAATTTTTATCAACAATTTTATATTTATTACTTTTATTTTACTATTGGTCAATGCATTAAACAAGGATATCATTAAAAGTTGTTTCTTATATTTTAAAAACCATAGAGTGCACCCATGTCCTTATGTTACGACAAAGCGGCCGTGTCTTCAACCCTTAATTTATCATCGTCCTACATACAGCGTTTATTCAGAAATTCTGAATTCTCACCAGGAAGTTTGATTAGTTTCTATTGCTTTATATATTATTGGTTATTTCATGAATAACATGAAATGAAATTGCTATTCAAAGTTTTTGGGTCTGAATTAGGACTTTTTGAATAAAATAAATTGCCAGATTTAGCGTCCTATATATAGGACGATAGTAAAATATGGGTTAAAGATTAATTGTACAATTAGCAAATGTTAAGTAACTATAGGCATACGTTATTATGAAATATTATATTTCAACCAAACTGACTACATAGAAATTAGAGTAAAAATATCGAAATAAACATTTTTATTTTCAACTAAGTGAAAAAATGTTCAGACAAAGAGTTGAAAAAATACATTTGTCTTAAAGTTCCCGCGATGTTATGCAAACGTTATTACGAAATATTATATTTCAACCAAACTGACTACATAGAAATTAGAGTAAAAATATCGAAATAAACATTTTTATTTTCAACTAAGTGAAAACGTGTCCAGACTAAGAGTTGAAAAAAGACCTTTGTCTTAAAGTTCCCGCGATGTTATGCATACGTTATTATGAAATATTATATTTCAACCAAACTGACTACATAGAAATTAGAGTAAAAATATCGAAATAAACATTTTTATTTTCAACTAAGTGAAAAAGTGTCCAGACTAAGAGTTGAAAAAAGACCTTTGTCTTAATGTTCCCGCGATATACCAACTGCGGTATCCTGGGCGACTCTGACCATTATAAAATCCTCTCCTGCAGTCTGAAGGCATTGCCATCTTTTTTGCGATCTGCAGATCAATAGAAGGAACTTCAACACATTAAATTGAATTATCCTCTATTTAATGGGTACGAAAGTCCCATGTATGTTTTGAATGCGTAGAAATGACTATCCCAAAACATATAAATGTAAAACGAATGCACACACAAAGGCATATATACAGATTTAAATATTCCTATACTGTGATTAGAACTTTTTAAAAGTTCAATGAATATATTATTTCAAAGTACGCTTCTTCTAATAAACATGTTTGACAGAAAGTTGAAATATCATAGTGCATTCAGTGACAGTACTCCAAATTGACAATAACACGTGAAACACAGCATTCAAAAATTTTTAGACGTAAAAGTATTTTTCTATGCGTTCTTTCTGAACGTGAAGGAAAAATACAACAATTTCTTTTGAAACAACGTTATATTCCTTTAGATTCCATTAAAAAATTCCTGGTGCATCGATTTTTTGGAAATACGTTCTATGTTAAGGGTACTTCAATTCCAAAAGCTTTTGTTAATAAAATTGTGTAATTACGTGTTATTTGATGTTTCTGATTAGCTTGAAATCCATGTCTCAAATTCAGTCTTTTAATAATATCGAAACATAAACATATTGTATGTTGTATAAAACTAACTTAGCTATAAATTAGTGATGTATAATCATACGGCGTGAGTTTTAGTTAGTCAATTATGAAGGGAATAAAATTATATAAAGTTTCCTTTTCATCCATATGTAAATTATAATCTACATTATAAATTACGATAAAGTTAAATGTCTAATAACTGTTTTTTTTTTTAGATTTATACATTAAAAATAATCGTATGGTATTATTTGCTTTAAACACTGGTGTATTTTAATCTTAAGCCAATGATAACATGTTTATAAAAATTACTAATAAAAATTTAAATGCTTATGAATATAAAGAATTATTTACTAAACATTCTCTGATAATAGTTTGCATTTCATATAATAGGGGTTCAGTATATTAAATTTATAATATTTATATTTTTTTACATTTTCCCGACAACTGTTGACTAAATCAGTTGATTTTTTCTCATTGTTATATATATCTTTGCATGTCTGTAAACAGTACAATAAATTGTGCATATTATTCAGTTTATATAATACTTTTGCACTTGATTACCTTAGAAGATGTCTGAAAATTAAAATATATATCATCTTTTAGAAATACAGCTTTCTACAAAAATTTATTTTTAATGAAAATGAACAAGGTAATTTCTTTATGTAAAATTTCTTGAATTCTTTTGAAATGGATTTTAAATTTGTTTTGTCTTCATAAATAGCTAAATCATAAACACAGTGAAATTTAAACTTTCTTAAAACAATTTCCAGAAGAGAATATAGTATACCTTCAAATAACAATGTGATTAGATAAATCTTTATAGTTGGATTAAAATATTTAGTTTTGCGTATATGATTGAAACAGTAATTTATCTTATCTCCAAGTTCTCTGCGAAATGAAGTTTTAATAGTTTCTGACATATATTTCTATATTTGTATATCGTTTATAACAACATCTTTCTAATAAATGTTAATAACTTTCTAAAAATCAATAGCAAAAACAATTATTTTCTATCCAATAAGATGTAAAAATACATAGCTGCTGTTATGCATAATGTTATTATAACTAACAGTTTATTGATTTTATGTAACACTTTATGGTTTTTATACCACTGTAACACTTTACTGTATTACTACTACTATACAACCGTTAGACAAGATAAAATATCGGACGGGAAGTGTTTATTTGACAAGTCATAAGAAATAGTGCAATGAGATTCTTTGCTTTTTCATCGTTCCTGTGACTACTATCTTACATCAAATGGCCCCCTTCGTAAATTCTAATCAAGCTAAACTTGTAGACGATTCTTTCTTTCTACATGTTGACAACATTTTTACGTATAATACATCGTACGAAAATTAAATGAGAATATATTTTATCATTTTGATCTGTTAATTTTTTCTCTATAAGATAAGTTTAATTCAAGATTTTTTAATAGATGTTTTATCGGATTAAATATAATGCGTGTATAATTATCAAAACTTATACAAGCTACGGTTTTCAGAACATCTTGACGATACTCTCTGTTTATGGAATATCAAAAACTTAGCTGCAGCGGCAAATTGAAAATTCTTTAAGCATAAATATTGAGATATGCAAAATACTGGGTGTTTCTAAAGTTTTTAAGAAATGGGTTTTTAATCGAATTTCTTTGCAAGTTATGTGATAGAAGGTTTTCAACACAAGAAAAAAATAGACAATGTTTGTGCATGTCTACATGTATGAACAGATGCAGGAGGAATTTGCCCACAAATTCAGAAAATCTGTCTTTATCACAGTAGCTATTAAATGTTTGGTAAACAAATTCAAGAAAACCAGTAATGTTAAAGATGAAGACAGATCTCTAATAACACAAAATGTTGTGCATACTGTATAAAAAGCGGTACTATATACATAGTAGGGCGTATCGAAAAAATCCAAATGTCTTAGATCTTTTTGCGGTAGTGCGGAAAAGTTGTGAACTCTCTTTATTAAAAAACGTGCAAAATCTTAAAACTGTGGGTTGATATCTTCTGTCGCCTCAGTGAGCCTAAATTTCCAAAAATTGGACTAAAAATGATTAAAAATCAGAAATTAATAATTAATCACAGATTTCGCTCATCGGTTTGAGGTAGTGCTTACAAATTACTATTTTGTAACAGCAACAACCATAGAAAATTGTAGAATTATAGATTAATATCTTCTGTCGCCTCACCGCCATCGATTTTTTTTTAATTTTGACGCATTTTGGTAGTTTTCTGCATAATTGTTTACTGTTTGCAGAATACACAATCGAGACCGACTGGGTTTCGTGGTCTGCCAAAATAGTGAAGACAATGTGGGAGCCCACAAGGAGTGTTCAAATGCGTTTAAAACTGGACAACACAGTTCTTGTCAGTGAAAGGTACGGTGTCTCCAACAAAGCCACGGCTGCTATTGCATCGCGTGTTATGCAAGATTTGGGTTTAATATCGGAATCAGATACCAGCCTCGTCACAGACAAAAATAAAATATGGATGGAAAAATAGAGAATTTACAAAAAATTGGTCTCAAAATCAAATGAAAATCGTTCAGCGCATTGCTGTATTGTATCGAGCCTGGTTCTACGTATGTGGGACATTTTACACTTGAAAGCGGATCTAGTCTTGATATATCTAATAGCATTTACTAATACGTAACAAGTGCTTTATTGAATGATTTTAGCAACCTTATTGTTCTCGGGTGTGAACACAGGAGTGTCTAATAGCGTAATTTCCAGGCTTAAATTGAAACTTCAGAGGCCAGTCCAATGGATTATCTGCTTACTTCATTTCAATGAGTTGCCATTACGACACTTGTTTGATTCCACAGACGGCAAGTCATCTGGCCCCACATCTTACACCGCAGACATTGGACGAGACATCAAAGGATGCGAAAAGCTTTCAATTGTTGCTTTTAATAGTATTGAATGCAAGTTGCCAGACATTGATCCTACCACCCTCAGTTCAGATCAGAAATACTTATTGGACGTTTGTACCACCATTAGTTCTGGCGTTTGTTGTTCAGATTTAGCTATCCGGGAACGTTGAATTTGTCCCGCTAGCTAACAACTTCCAATCGAATACTGAGGTTATATATATCTACATCAGACCCATCAAATGAGTTGCTAACATTGGTTGAACTCATTCTAAGAGTCTACGCACTCTCATGGTTCCGAATTAAGATTCTTCATTCCATAAAGGATGGTGCTAGACACCTGTGGCATTTCATCAGCTCATCTCGGTAATTGCCAAAAAAGTATTGTGACATAATCGACCCAGTTATTTCTCGCAACGTTTACTTTGCGGCTCAAGTAAACATGCTTTTGGCCATGTTAACTGATGATAGGTGCCATATTATGACTCTTGCAACTCGGTGTATTATCAAGGCAAGAGAAATTAGCCCAGAGGGAAATTGTGTTCGCAAATTCGTTATTCCTGTTGTTAACTTTGCAGCTACAGACTATGTAGATCTCATTGACTGGCAAGCTTGTTATGTGAAATCGCCTCCTGTTCTAAGAGAGATCAGTTCTCAAGAATTTCTGAAGATGATACATGGCAGTATGCCAATGTATTGCTGGGACTTTATTAAATTTGCTTCACACACAAGTAGTTGAGCGGATTGTGAAACTAGTCAATGCAGCCTCCGGAAAAACAGTTGGGATGTAGAACAGGGATAGATTTATAACAGTGACACTAGAATCCAGAAAACACATGTCAAAATTTAAGACCAAATATGATTACAAGGAGTAATGCTTTTGTCATTTGTATGTTCGTAAGGTAAAATAAAGTTTGTGTTCGCGTTAAAAGGAGGTAAGTGTGACGTGTTTTTATTTAAAATTTTGCCTTCATTTTCCAAAATTTGGTGTCGATGAAGCGGCAGAAGATATTAACGTATAATTCTAAAATGTTTATGGCTGTTGTTGTTTCTCGGCGTGAAAAAAAGGGTGTTCCACTATTTTGGCAAATCGACAAACCCAGTCTGTCTCGATTGTGCATTGTGCAAGCAGTAAACAATTATGCAGAAAACTACTAAACTGCATCAAAATTTCAAAAATTCGATCCCGATGAGGCGACACAAGATATTAACCCATAATTCTACAATTTTCTATGGTTGTTGTTGTTACAAAACAGTAACTTGTAAGCACTACCCCAAACCGATGAGCGAAGTATGTGATTATTTATTAATTTTTATATTTTAATCATTTTTTACCCAATTTTTGGAACTTTCGGCCCACTGAGGCGACAGAAGATAACAACCCACAGTTTTAAGATTCCGCACACTTTTTAATAAAGGGATTTCACAACTTTTCCGCACTACCGCTAAAAGATCTAAGAAATTTGGATTTTTTCGATACGCCCTAATACATAGCCCAAGCCATTTATGTGAAGACTCAGCTGTGAAGTCGCTATGGTGCATTCTACTGTTTGCAAAACTCTAATTTATCATTACCACATTCAAATTGTGCATAAACTTGAAACTCAAAATTATACACCTCGGCACGCTATGTGTAACAGTATTCTGGAAGCTGTGGAGAATGACAACTTAATGAGGGTGAAATCTTTCTGTACCTGTTCATACCTTATTTCATGTAGAAAACTAAAAATAATGGCTATTTATTCTTTTGTTGAAGGCATTCTTTCAGATCACTTAAAAAAATGGATTTAGAACATATACCTCAAAAATGTATATACACCTTATAAACAACCTGCAATGTGCCAATTAAGTTTTTAAAAGCAGAAATTAAATATTTTCTAAATATGTATGCTTTAAAAGTATTATTCTATTTTTATATACTTAGTTTTTGGTATTTCATTTGCATCGTAATTTTGTCCCATGTCCCAGTGTACAGCAAATTTCCGTGTAAATTGCTACTGAAAAATTCTTCTGCTTTTTGGTATAGTTTATGACAAAACTATACCAAATATATAATATATTGATATAGTTTATACATAAAATTCTGAAAATCTATAGCAAACATAATAATAATTTTTTATCTAATATGATGCAAGTAAAATAGTTGCAGTGATATATAGTGGTATTACAGATAAAACTTTATTGTGTTTTTGTAACACATTAATGCTTATTGTAACAAAACAGTTAGAAATAAAACGAAATCTAGTGAAAGAATTGTGAATGTGATAGGTTATAAAAAACAATATAATGGGATTTTTGTCATTGTTTCATTCAAGTATCTACTATTGAACACGCAGTTGTCATAAACATTACTCATCCTATTTTTTTTCACTTATTGTGAAAAACTTAGGCATGAATTATGTATAGCATGGACATTCTGCCAGAATATACTGTACTGGCAATATGTGACACGTAATGATCGTAAATTCTGTCCTTGAAAGTCATCTTCGTCAATTTAAATCACGCTAAATGTGTAGATAACGTTTTTCATTCTACTTGTTGGCAAGGTTTTTACAATAATACACAGCAAGGAAATTCTGTGAGAATATAATGTACTGGCACTATCTGACACATAAAGTTAGTAAATTCTGTCCTCGCAAGTTCTCTTCGTAAATACTAATAACGCTAAATGTGTAGATGATTATTTCATTCTACTTGTTGACAAGGTGCATATTATATGGAAATGCTGTGAGAATATACTGTACTGCTTTTATATGGTAATTATTCCCATATAGTATAGGAGTAATTAGAATTTTTAAATAAATCTTTTATCACATTAGATTTAATAGCTTTAATAGTTTCAAAAATGCTTCAAGCTACGTTTTTTTAAAAATATTGGCATCATTCTTTTCGTTTTGAAATATATATTCATGTCTTCATGTATAATTGAACCTTAACTGCAAAATGAAATTTGAAATTTCTTAAAATATGTAAAATATTGTATGTATTGTATGTATTGTAAAATATGTAAAATATGTGAAATATTGTATGATTTACGTCCACAGAAGAATTAAATAACTTCTAAAAGTATCGTTTAAAGATAATATTTGCTTTTTTATACTTAGTGTTGTTTATTTAGTTGACGTTGTAATTTTTTCCCATCTGCAATTACAAAGTGAGATTTCGTTTTAATAATTTCTAACACATTATTCTATATATGGATTTTGTTTATAAAATTAATTCATTCAAAAAGGTTAATCACATTCAAGAAATCTTTAACAAAATAATATTTTCTGTTAGTAATAAGAAGTAAAACAACATAGCTATGCACTAAAAATTAAAACAATATGGTATCTCTTTACATCGATAAATAGCGGTGTTACAACTAAAAGGTTATTGTATTTATTTAACACTTTAATGCTATCATGATACGTGCGTTAGACAATTAAAAAAAATAAAAGAGTTTTAAGGTGACAGGTCATAAGTATTACTGCAATGGAATTCTTAACTATTTCCTCATTCCAGTGTCTACTAAAAGACACGTAAATGTCGTAAATTCTATCTTCACAAGACTCTTTCGTAAATTGTAATCACGCTAATCTTGTGGACGATTCTTTCTTTTTACTTGTTAACAAGGTTTTTAGAATAATACATAGTACAGAGGTTTTGTAAGAATATATTTTACCGTTTTAATTTATTATTTATTACTTTATAAAATAATGTAAATTTGAGATTTTTGAAAATAATTTTTTCGAAACATCATAACGACACTTTCTGTTTTCACGACTATCTAAAATTTAACTATACAGAGAAATTGCAAATTCATTAAAAATGATATTTAAAAAATGCAAAATAATGGACCTATTAAGTATTTAGCAGCAAAAATAAATATCGTCCAAGTATGTGTGTTCAAAAAATAATATTTTTTAAAGGTTTCGTACATCTGACTAAATTATATTCGTCTTACTCATCTGTCTGTCTGTCGGTCACAGAGTTAGTGCTCTGAAACTGCATAAGTTAGAGACTTGACATTTTGCTTACTTATAACTGAATACCTTCTGTCACACGACAATACATAATTTTCTGAAAAAATCTTATATTATTTAAATTTAGTGAATTAATTTAATGATATCCGACCATTTCTATTATTTAGGTTTTAAAAATAAATTTAGATTAAAAAAAAATAACATTAATGTCAGTCTTTTGCGCGTAGCCTAGGTGGCTCAGTGGTAACGCTTTTCCTTTCTAACCCAAATGTTCCGGGTTCTGTTCTCTACGACGGAAGTTGACATTTTCGATTTTTTCCACCGGACTACATTTTATTGTCCGATGGATTTAATTAAAAGAACTTTCGCAATTATGTATGTAAATTTTGCTCTTTTATGTAGTTTTTATAGCTAGAATTAAATCATGTAATTAAATATGCTTTTTCAGATATCCATACACATGCTATTATAATATTCTGAAAAGCATTTCGTGAATATTTTTAATTTGATTAAAAAAAAAAAGATTCTTCTTGTTATCAATTTATTATTAAATTTAATGGCACTGCCATCTATGTTCATATTGATAAATTGTATTGATAAAATATAAGGATTTGATAATTATAAATTAGTAATTTGAATTTATTAATTAAAGGATAAAGTATTTTGAAAAGAATACTTAAACAAAATTCTGTGTGCATCCACTTGTTTCAATATACTTAGTTTCATGTATTTCATTAGCATCGTCATTTTGTCTTATCTTCTGTGCACTGCAATTTTCCGTGTTAATTTTTTCTTAAACATTCGCTGTTTTATCGTACAGTTTATAAAAATACCCCTTCTATACACTTGCATCACATTCTGAAAATCTATAGTAAAAAAATAATAAATTTGTATCCAATAATATGCAATATAATGTGTTGGCAGTGATGTACAGCGGTATTACAGATAAAACTTTATTGTGTTTGTCTAACACTTTAATGGTATCAAATTACAACAGTTTGAATCAGGAGAGATTTGTTAAGGTGACAGATTATAAGAATTACTGCAGTGAATTCTTTGTTTAGTCTCGTTTCAGTGTCTACTATCTGGCACGTTATGGTAGTAAGTTTTGTCCACGTAAGGCCTCTTCATAAATTCTAATCACGCTAAATTTGTAGACTGTCCTTTCTTCATACTTATTGACATGTTCTTTAGAATAATGCATAGCATGGAAAATCTCTTTCAATGCACCGTTCTGTTTTTATTGGGTAATAAAATAGAGATTGTTAAACATATCTTTTATGCATTTTATGTAATAATTTTAATAGTTTAAAAAATGCTTCAAGCTACATCATTTTATTAAAAAATGGCACGATATTTTATATTTTAAAGTATATATACATGTATGACGAAAACTTAACTACAAAGTGAAATGGCAAATTACATAAAAAATAATTTTCCAAATATGCAAAATAATAAATAATTTAAGTCCACAGAAGTAGAAGTAAATAAATTTTAAATACATTTATTTTAAAGATAATATTCGTTTTGTATTTTATATACTGTAAAAGCACATATTTTCGCGAGGCTTTAATTTTCGCGATTTTCGCGAACCTGTCGTAATCGCGAAAATTTAAGCCTCGCGAAATATTTTTGCCTCAAATAATAATAAAAAATCAGAAATGTTTCACTTATCCAAAATTTAATGATTACAGTTACTTAAATAAGAAATAAGTAAAAAAATTTCTTGAATTCTTACAACTATTTCTTGAATAAAAACAATAATACAACTAATAGAATGCAGCTCATTCACTTGTAATATTTATATCGGCTTCTTTGAAGCAATTCAAAATTATCTCATTTTTGGCTTCAACTTCAACACTGTCAAATGTGCGCACAAGCCAAGAAGCGTGAATCGGTTTTAGTCGTGAAATTCGCGGGTCTACAGATTCTTTTTCCTCTAAAAATTTAAGCTCGTTAGAATACCGATGGGGAGAGGGGGGAGGACGAACTTTTCGGACAAAAAGAAGTTTCTTAAAATGCCTTATCCAAAAAGCGGTTCTATTTAGGTAGTTTTGGGATTTTTAAACTTTTGGTTCTGTTCATATAAAATTCGCGAACTTTTCAGCTCGCGAAATCACCGATATCTCCATTTTCGCGAAAATTACGGCTCGCGAAAATAAGGGCTTTTACAGTACTTGGTTTTATGTATTTGAATGACATCGTAATTTTAGCCCATCTGCAATTAAAATGCGAGCTACTGTTGTAAGTGTTTCTAGCACGCAAAACTATATTTGTATTTCGTTTATAAAAACATCCCGTTCATAAACGTTAATCACATTTTAAAAAGCATTAGAAAAAAATTACTTTTTATGCAATAAGATGACAACATAGTCGCTTTGATGCAGAACGTTATTAGTAGTTTTGTACTTGTGTAACACTTTAATTCTACTATAATACGTCCATTAGACAAGTAAAAAACATCAGGAGAAAATTTTTAAGGTGACAGGTCATAAGTGTTACTGTAATGAAATTCTTAGCTTTTTCCTCATTCCAGTGTCTATTATCTGACACGTATTGGTCGTAAATTCTAATGACGCTAATCTTGTTGATGATTCTTTCTTTCTACTTGTTGACAAGATTTTTAGAATAATACATAGTAGTGAAATTTAGTGAGAATATATTTTACCGTTTTAATGTGAATTGTTACTGTACAAAATACAGTATATTGCAAAATTTCGAAGCGAATTTTTGTCGAATTAAATATAAGATGTTTAATATCTTGAATATTGCTACAATCTACTTTTTGCAAAACATCACGACGACATTTTCTGTTTTCACAACTATCCAAAACTTAACTACAAAGAGAAATTGCACATTCCTTAAATAGAATATTTCAAAAATGCTATAAACTGAACTAATTAATTTTTAGAAGCAAAAATAAATAGCTTCCATGTTTTAAAAATGTTATTTGTTTTTTTATATACTTAGTTTCATGTAATTCATTATTATCGTTTTGTTGTCTCATGTAGAAGCGCACCGAGAATTTCAGTGTTATTTTTTTTTCTGAAAAATTCCTCTGTTTTTCGGTAAAGTTGACATCAATACACCTTTCAGTCAATTGCATCAAATTCTGAAAATCTGTAGTAAAAATACTAATAATTTTTTTCTGAAATAAAATACAAAATAATGTAGTTGCAATGATGTATACTGTATAGATGTATACTAATACAGATAAAACGTGTTTGTGTAATTTTTTAATGGTACCGTAACAAAATTGTTAACAAGAAAAATAATTGTAATAATTGTTTAGGTGAGCGAATTGCTAAGGTGACATGTCATAAGGATTACTGAAATTCGATTATTTGCTACTGTCTTGTTCCGGTGTCTACTATCTGATACGTAAAGGTCATAATTTTCGCCCTCGCATGTCATATTCGTTAATTTTATTCACACTAAATAAGTAGACTATTCTTCCGCCGTACTTATTGACAAGGTCTTTAGAATAAGGCATAATTTGGAAATTCTGTGAGAATCTACCGTACTATTTTATTTGGCAATTATTACCATATACAATACGATTAATTAGAGATTTTTAAACATACTTTTTCATCACATTCGATATAATAATCTAAACCCGAAGAGAGTTCAACATCGCGCATTCCACCCCAATGCTATTTCGGATTCCGCAACTTCAACTGAGAATTTACCTTAAATGCGTTTGCAATATAATGATAATGAAATGTAACACATGATTCCTATACAAAATATAATAAGGAAACGAATTGTGATATATATTTGCATTAAAAATCCCATTTGTTAATGAAAAATGCAAATTAATCACAGCATGTTTTGCACTGTAAAAAATTACGAATGTTTCTTATTTTATGAAAATATGCTATAACCACGAACGAAAATATAATATAATCTTCTGAGTTATCCGAAATTTCAAATAGCATGTTACATTGTCTTTTGAATCCCCAGAAACGAATACATTTTCAAAATTTAAAGAATAATTTATAAAAACAAATTATTTTTAGCTGCCCGAATTTTTCAGAAACGTTTCCGAAGGGATTTTATAGTGTATTAATTAGTGTCCTTAGCCCGGAATACCTGTTTTTCGAATGCTATCAATTCTGAAGTAAACATTTTCATGCTCAACAAAAAATGTTTACCAGACAAACATGCAAAATTAACAGCGTTAACAATAACATTAAAATACATAAAGTTCTTTACTCTTTCACGTATAAATTAACTTATGCGGCTGAAAACGCGTACTTGAGAATGGATAACATTCGAAAAACAGGTATTCCAGCCTGAGGACACTAATTAATACACTTTTAAAACCCTTCGGAAACGTTTCTGAAAAATTCGGGCAGCTAAAAATAATTTGTTTTTATAAATTATTCTTTAAATTTTGAAAGTGTATTCGTTTCTGGGGATTCAAAAGACAATGTAACATGCTATTTGAAATTTCGAATAACTCAGAAGATTATATTATATTTTCGTTCGTGGTTATAGCATATTTTCATAAAATAAGAAACATTGGTCATTGTGGATTCTTCAGTTAACATTTTCAAAATGCTTGAAACATCGTTTTTAAATAGATATTAGTATCAAACCTTGAGTTTTGCAGTATATATTATTTTCGTTATGTGCAATTGAAACCTAACTGTAAGATAAAAATGCAAAATTCTTAAAAATAAATTTTCAAAAAACGTGAAATAATGTATCTTTTAAGTCCACAGAAGTAGCAGTAAATAAATTTTAAATATATTTATTTTAAAGATAAAATTTTGTTTTTCATATACTTTGGTTTATGTATTTGATAGAGATTGTAACTTTGCCCCTTCTTTCATTTCTATGCGAACTTCCGTTTCAATTGTTTCTAACAAATAAATCTACATTTGTATTTCATTTATAAAAATATCCCGTCCATAAAAGTTAATCATATTAAAAACAAAACAATAAGAAATATTTTTTTATAGAATATGATGTTAAAAAAAATAATTACTGTGATGCACAGTTTTAATACAACTATAATGTTATTATACTTATGTAACACTTTAATGCTATCATGATATGTCGATTAGATAAGAAAGAAAGAAAACAATAGGAGAAGATTTTTTAGGTGACAGGTCATAACTATTACTGCAATGGAATTCTTAGCTTTTTCCTTATTCCAGTGTCTAGTATCTGACACGTAATGGCCATAAATTCTATCCTCGCAAATCTCCTTCACAATTTCTAATCACGCTATATGTGTGGGCAATTCTTATTTTCTACTTGTCGGCATGTTCTTTAAAATAATATATAGTACGGAAATTCATTGAAAAGGTATTCTACCGCCTTTATCTATTAATTATTGTCGAATCATATCAGATAATATAGATATAATTGAAGATACATTTATCAGAGTGATATAGTACGTTAATACGTTCAAAAATCTCCAAATGAATTTTTAACAATTATCATCACGACATTTCTCTTTTCTAGAAAGTTTTATTCTTCTTAACTAACTATAAAGTAACTATGAAGTGAAATTGCAAAATTTTTTATAAACAACTATGAAACAATGCGAAGAAATGAACCAAGTGTGTTAACAGTAAGATAGAAAAAATCACGAAATATTTTTTAAAGATAATATTTGCTTCTCTAATATTTTCTTTTCTGCATTTCATTAAAATCTTATTTTTCTTTTTTGTTTCTATGTGCATTTTGAATACGAGTTTCTGTGTTAACTATTATTAATTAATTTTTCTAAAATATTATTATTTTTTGTTTAATACAATATCTTGTTCATAAACCAGCATCCCATTATAAGCATCTACCGCAAAAATTATTATTACTTTCTATGGAATAAGATGTAATATAACATAGTTACAGTGATGCATATCCTTACTACGACTAAAGTTCATTTTGTTTCTGTAACAATTAAATGGTACCACATTGCAACCGTTAGACCAGAAAATAACATCGGGGGATAATTGTTATGTAAACAGGTCATAAAAAATACTGCAATAAAATTATGTTTTTTTTTTCTCGTCCAAGCGTCTACTAACTAACACATTATGATTGTAAATCCTATTCTCGTATGTCTACTTCGTAAAATTTAATCTCCTTGAATGTATAGATGTTTCTTATTTTTACATCATTTATCTACTTTTTGAAAATTGCTTTAAAATAATATATAGCAGAAAACTCAATGAGAAGGTCTTGCATTATTTTTATTTGTTATTCATGAACATATAAAACAAGTTAATTTGGAGATATTGTGAACGAACTTTCTATCATATGAAATATAATACGTTTAATATTTTCGAAAATGCTGAGTTATATTTTCATGATACATTTTGTTTTAAAATGAAAATTAATGAACCATTTTAGTTAACAGTAGCGAACATAAATAACTTCAAAATATGTTGATTTAAAATATTGGGTTGAGGAAAAAGTAATTTCGTTTTTCTTCATGTTTTTCAAAGAGAATTTATTCATATAAATTTCAAACACTAATCGATGATATATGTGCCGTTTTTATCGATGACCTTTTGCCACTTTTTCACTAAAACCATAATTCCGTCACTGTAGAACTTCTGAGATTTCTGGGCGAAAAACTGAATCAAGTGATTTTCACAAGCCTCTTTTGAAGCAAGATTTACACCATTAAGAAAGTTCTGAAGAGATCGAAACAAATGATAGTCGGTCAGGGCAAGGTCCGGGCTATAGGGTGGATGCATCAAAACTTCTCAACCACGCTCTCTCAATTTTTGCCGAGCCACTAAAGATATGTGTGGTCTGCCGTTGTCGTGATGGAAGACAACGTCTTTTTTATTGAGCAATTCTGGCCGTTTTTTTTAATTGCCTGCTTCAATTGCATTAGTTATTGACACTATAGAGTTGAATTAATGGTTTGTCCAGGTTCGAGCAGGTTCGAGTAGCTCAGGAAGAACAATGCCTTTCCAATCTCACCAAACATTCAGCATCACCATCCTTGGCATCAATCCGGGATTTGCCACCGTTTGTGAAGCTTCTCCGTGCTTCGACCACGATATTTTTCGCACATTATTGTCGTACGTGATCAACTTTTCATCGCCCGTAATCATTCGTTTCAAAAATTGCTTGATTTCGTTTCGTTTAAGCAACGATTCACAAATGGAAACTCGGTCCATTAAATTTTTCGCTGTTAATTCATGCAGAACCGAAGTATCCAGCTTTTTTTGGTCTCCAATCTTATGTAAATGGTTCAAAACTGTTTTTGACCGATATTTAGTTCCACAGCGATGTCGCGAGATGAAATATGTTGGTCTACCTTGATTTTGTTAAGAATTTGGTCGAATTTTTCAACGATTGGCGGCCAAGGCTAGGTTCATCTTTAACCTAGAAATTTCTGGAACGAAAACGAGCAAACTAATTCTGACACGGACATTGACACAAGCACTCATCACTATTAGCACCACATAATTTTCGATAAGCCTGCGCTGCATTTTTTCCTTTTCGGAAGTAGAAAAGTAAAATACGACGAAAATGACCTTCTGGAATCTCCATTTTCAAAGCAAAATAACTTTTGACTGAGTAAACAGATAACGCTACCTTTATATCTAGAATATTCTATGGACTGTTACCTTTCAAACGGTCTATAGTATGGCTTCATTGAATAAGCATTACTCGAGATATGCGACTTTAAAATCATCAATTGGGAAAAAACGAAATTACTTTTTCCTCAACCCAATATAATATTTACTTTTACATTTTAATTTTATCTATTTTAAATCGTAATTTCTTCTCATTTCCCTATAACATACAGCGAAATTCCGGCGTGATTTTTTTAAATTATTATTATTGCTTATTTTTTTCTAAAAATCCCCTTAAATGACCCTACGACACGTTCTGATGTCGATAGGGAAAAAAATAACTACATTGTATGCAGTAAGACACAGGATACTACAGTTACATAGATGCTTAGCTTTATTATAACTAAAAGTTTATTGTATTTATGTAACACTTTAATGCTACCATAACCCAACCGTCCGACAAAAAACATCTGGAGACAATTGTTAAGGTGACATACTATAAGACTTACTGCTATGTGATTCTTTGCTTTTTCCTCTTATCAGTGTTTACTGTCTGACTTGTAACGATCGCAAATTCTATCCTCGCAAGTCCTGTTCGTAAATTACAATAAAGCTAAATCTGTAGACGATATTATGTTTCTATTTGTTGACCAATTCTTTGGAATGATACACAGCACAGAATTTCAGTGAGAAGTTATTGTTCACTTTTTATTTGTTCATCATTTGTCAAATCATAAGATAAAACAGAGACTTTTTAGCATTTTTTTTAGATTTGATATAATAAATATATTTAAAAAAATTCTACATGATACTTTATTTTAAAAATATTATGACAAAAATTTCTTCAAATTCTTGAAAGAAAAACTATTTTTAAAATGCGAAATGATGCATCTAGTGAGTTAATAGAAAAAATACATATTTGTGAAAGATTTTTACATTAAAGAAAATATTTTCTTTTTGTATATTTAGTTGTGCGTTTTTGTTTGGCATCCTAATTTTGTTTCATGTGCGAGTTTACGTGTTAACTGCTTCTTAGATATCTGTCTTTTTTTTTTTTTTTTTGTTTATAACAATGTATCTTTCATAAACATGCATCATATTCTGAAAATAAATAAAATGTGATGTAGAAGATGTGAAAAAACATAGCTGCCGTGATGCGTAAATGTATTACAACTAAAATTGTATGGTGTTTATGTAATACTTTATTTCCACCCCACTGCAACTGTTAAACAAAACAAAAGAAAGAAAACATTGCAGAAGAGCTGTTAAATTGGCAGGTCATACGAATTACTGCAATGAATTTCTTTGTTTTTCCTGTTCTTGTACCTAGTATCTGATATGCGTTAGTAATACATTCTAATCATGTTAAATGTGTAGACAAATTTTGTTTTCTGCTTGTTGACAAGTTCTTTGAAATAATACATAGTATGGAAATTCAGTAAGAAGATATTACATTATGTTTATCTTTTTATTATTACCGTATAAAACACGATAATCTGAAAAAAAATTATGCACTTTTTTTTAGTTTACTTATAAAAATTTTATTATGCAAAAATGTTACAAGCCACGCTTTTTAGCTAACGTTATCACTATACATTCCCTTTTGAAGTATACTTCTGTCTTCTTGTCTAACAAATATTTAATTACTCGTGAAATTGCTAATTCCTTGAAAATCTTTTTTCAAAATGCAAATTATGGCACCAATTGAACGGAACAAAATGGCGAATAAATAACATTCAAATATTTTTATTTTAAACATAAAATTTTTTGTTACATTTTTAGTTTTTGTATATGATTCACAATGTACTTTTCCTTACCTACAAGTGTACGGCGAGATTCCAATTTAATTACTTCTAATACATTTACGTACATTTTTATATCATTTCTAGCAATTCTCTATTAACAAACATATTTCATATCCTGAAAATCAATAGAAAAAATAATTTATCCAATAAAATGTAAAAAAAATATAGTTTTATTTATGCATAGTGGTATTACAAGTGACATTTTATTGTGTTTATGAAACAATTAAATGCTACCATGATACAACCGTTAGACAAGAAAAATCACCGGGGGAGAATTGTTAAGGTGACAGGTTATAAGAATTACTGCAATGTGTTTCTTTGTTTTTCCTCGTTCCAGTGTCTTCTATCTGACACGTAATGGTCGTAAATTCTAGCCTCACAAGCCCCTTCGTATATTCTAATCACGCTAAATATGTAGACCATTCTTTCCTTCTACTACTTGTTGACAAGTTCTTTAGAATAATACAAAACAAGGAAATTCAGTGAGAAGATTTTCTAACTTTTTTATATGTTATTAAGTACCCGTATAAAAAGATATAAATTAAGTTTTTTTTTTTTTTTTTTTTTTTTTTTTTTTTTTTTAAATTTTCGGGGTGTTGAAATAAATATAAGGAACATAAATGTTTGAATTAGGTTATTTTTCTATATTAACATTCATTAATAGTATTCTGAGTAGTACTTTATTGCGTGTGTGTTAAATTTAAGATAGAGTAAGCATTTTCCTCTAAAATATCATTTTTTAAAGAATACAGCTGTAAAACGAACTGTAACAATTTTTACGTGTTATAACATTCTTTTCATAAAGTCAATAACTGAAATTTGGATCTCTCTTTTAATATATTACAATATATATGGTACTCGGGAGGGACATCTATGCTCTACAGACTTGGTTTCAAGTCTGAGCAGTCCTTCTCGGTCAGTAAAATAATATATATAGTACATTTCAATACAAACACAAAAATGGACAACACGTTTACTAATATTGAAGTCTAAATTTAAGCAACATAATTTTTTTTTTTTTAAATTTCATATGCCTTTCAATAATCCTTCCCTTTAAATTAAAGCACTAATAGGTAGCGTCACATATTTGCAACCAGTTTCAGTATAGCTGATTTTTTCGTAAATGATAAATTTAGAAGGAACAGATAGTTTAAAGTGTTAATAAGCTGGTTTACCTGTTGGAGTTGTTCTGTAGAATCACCGTAAAGACCGAAAAAACGAAATGAACGGTATCCCGATTACAAATATCTTCCGAACTATTGTGGCTGTTATATATAATTGATATACTTTTTAATAAATATTCAATTATGAAATTAAATAAAAAGTTTCTGGTGAAATATTTATATACAAATATACAGGGGGACTTTTAATTAACCTACAACTTTTAACTTAAATAATTCTTGAGTCGTTGCAGATAGCACTACATTTTTTTTTTTTTTTTGAAAATAAAGTGGAAAAGGTAATTTAATGAATAAGGTTTTCAAAATGAGAACCTTCAGAGGTGATACAATACCGCAACTTATTAGTACTTGAAAATGAGTCAGTTATGGAAGTTTCGAGGCTAATAAGGTCTGTCGGCTTCTTATTGTAAACAAAATCTTTCATATGACACCAAAGATAGCAATCACATGGAATCATATCTGGTGCATAAAGTGGCCAGTGTAACGCACCAGGATAACGATTTGGATATTGATAGGCGATAACTCGGGTTCCAAACTCAATGTTAATGTTGAAGGCCACTTCTGTAGAAATAGTGTTGCATTTTCACCACACAAATACCAATTTTTAAAAATTAAAATACGATTTTCAGTTGAATACGACGCTTTGGAAAACATTTTCAAATTTGCGTGGAATTGACACTAAACAAATTCATTTTAAGCCCTCTCTCACTGCATGCAATCGTGCCGCCATCTAGTACGGCTCTGAGAAGTTATTTCAGTTTAAAGTTGTAGTTTAATTAAAAGTCACCCTGTATATCTAAATTTTATATCTGTAATGCAGATGTTATACTGCAAATTATACTAAACGTTATATTTCATTATACTTCGTTAAATCACTCCAAAAAATACCATGTATATTTTAAATTTTCCTATTTCAAGATGTATTTACATGTGTTCATTCACAACCACAGGTTTTTATTATATACATATAAAATTTTCACGATTTGTTTTCTCTCGGAATTATAAAATAAGAAGTTGCAGAAATATAAATTTAAGAAATGTTATCTTTAATATAAATAATTAAATGACAATCTGAACTTTTGCACATACTTGTAAATCTATGTTTGAAAACTTTAAAAAACAGATGATTATTGTAACTAAATAATAAAACAAATACTTCGTTTATATTCCCGGAAAAAAATATCAAGAAAAAATACTATTTGAATTATCTCTCTCTATATATATAAACAAAATATTATGCTAGCAATCATTGTAGTTAGCGTGCTAACAATTTCTTAGTACGCTTCACTTTTTAAGCCTGAAAAAGCTGAACAAACAAAAAATTGTTTACAATGAAAAGATTATTGTTTGCCATGCTAATAACATTGTGGAAGCAGAGACTGCATTTTATTGGCGATACACGTTTACTGTGTTTTCGATATAAAATAATCTCAAACAGTTGCAGCTGACGTAATTATCAAAGCGAAGACTAACTATTTATTTATCTTTTATAAAACATTCTACATTCTTTTATAAAATATTCTATTAAGTGACGAAATTAATTCTAGTCATCAATATAAAGAACATTCCATGAATTTTGAGCTGATTGCAATTGGATTAAGTTGTAATTAAAAAACAATATTTTTTCGCATAACAACAAAAATTCTCTTCTGTAATTGTTTTAATCGTGTGAGAAAAAATTGCTTTGTGTAACTGTTTCTAAAATACATTTAAAGTATTTTTTTGATTACACACTAAATTTTTGAAATCATTCGGGAGATCATTCGGGATATCATTCGATGCCACCATGTTGAGAAGTTGTAAAAAAAGTGTTAATTTATTTTCCATTTTTGTAAAAGTCAAGACTTATTTGAAAGAATAAATTTATGTTAGGTTATAATACCTGTAGAGGCTTTTTGTATTTGCTTATAAATGATATGTTGACACGTTCGAGAGTGAATATGAATTTCGTTGCCAAATCTGAAAACGGATAAATGTCGCCTGTTCTAACAATTTTCGGTACGAAATTTTAATTTTGGGAAAGAATTACTCTTACGTTAATAATATTAAAAGTAGCTATTCAAATCACAAAAGTTAAAGTTTACTGAAAGCTAACGAATACAGTTAAATTTGTACTATTCATATGACAATAGGCTAAGAAAGACGTTTTGTAAACTTTTAGAAAAATACGTTTCAATGCGTTATTGCAAAATAATCGCTCGGAATAGTAAAACTTATTTTAAATTCAAAGACTGACACTTAATCATCTGCACTGTATTATAGAACTAATCAACCGTTTATTATTATTATTATTAGTAGTAGTAGTATTAAATGCTGAAATATAATTAAGGTCGTCATTCAAAATGTATAGACACATACTTTCTTTACTTCAGGCATATAACAACAAAACTTTTTATTAAAACAAAAAAATATTCAATGAAAGAAAATGTCCTATTAATGTGATGCCAGCTTCGAACGGGTTAAATTAAAAATTTTAAGTGTAGTGAAAACAATATTTTTGGCGGATGGGAGATAGAAGATTACCCATATTTGAAAAAGTACAATTTTAAATTTGAATATGTAGACACTAGTGTGTAACATTTAACATACATCAATGCACCAGAAACTTATATGTAATGTGCGTATATATGTTCAGATGTGTAACGCACTTTCTATTTTCTCGATTATTTTAAATATTTCTGACTCATTTAGTGTTTTTCATTTAATATTTGACTCAATTTTTATATAACAGTTTTTTTTTTTTTTTTTATTAATTGTATAAAGCATGTCTATATAATTGACACTTGTATGTAAAAATTGCCTCCAGAACTGCTCTCATACATTTTAAATATATTGTAGCGAACATCACTCGTACTAACGTCACGCTTATCAATTATTGGCATTAAATCACATTGTTTGGTGACAAAAGTAAGCTTGAAATCGTAATTAACTAAATAACATATATCATAAATGCAGTTATTTTCAGAGTTACATCTGTTAGTTTCTTCTTTAAGTCAGATGATTGCGTGTGACATTAGGTGGATATTGTCGATTATATCAAATATACAACGTTGGTTAAAGCAAAAAAAAAAAAACTGAAAATAAATAAAAAAGAACATAGGACTTATTACATATTGTTGCATTATTACATCATTTTTCTTTTATTCAAATGTTCGTAGAAATGTTTCGCATGGGTGACGATTATCAAAAAAAGGTCTATCATGTTGACCAATGAGAAAAAGCACAGAAACAAAATACTCACCTCAATAAGAATGAACTCGAAGTTAGTCAATTGAATTTCTTCAATTAAGATTAAAAGGATAAAGGTAAATTTGACGAATAGTACGTTTTATTTGAAAATACAAAAAGGAATAAAATAAATCTTTAAAATGATTTTTGATAACGAACTCCATAATTGCGTTGTAAATTCCCAAGTGATATTCAGTCTCCTGATATTTCATGCTAATATGAGCAATTTTTAGTGTATTAATCAAATAGTTTTCATTCCCAGGAAAAATATATATATATATACCATGTAGAAAGAAAACACGTTCCTTTATCATTTATCTACATTTCAAGAAAAAAAGAATGGGAATAGGTAAAGATAATATAATCAATTTAGTATTTGAATATATATTGGTTTTGTTTTATTCTCTTATGTATATATAATGGGAATAGGTAAATATAATATAATCAATTTAGTAATCGAATATACAAAGTCCCGGACCCATTTTGATGTTTAATAACTCATAAAATAATAAAGATAGATTAAAATTAATAACATAAATTGTTAGATAGACTCAAAAAGTTTCATGACCCTTGTTTCATGACTCTAGGATTGTGTAAAAATGTGTCTCTGACACGCTCAACATCAAAATTACTTGAGCAGGGACGTCCGGAACGTTTCTTATCTGCGATACTTCCAGTTTCAAGAAAATTCTTTTTCCACCGCAAGATGCTGCTTTTGGATGGAGGATCTTTTTGGTAAATTCTTCTGCAATTTCTCTGTGCTTGCACTATCGATTTTGTTTCTATGAACCACCATAAAATATGTGCTTCCTCTTGTGGTGTATGCATTCTCCTTAATATCCGCTCGAATAAAACATCACATACAAAAGTAACATAGAACAAACACATCAAAAGTAAACATAACATTGCAATAGTTGCCAAAAACAAAAGAGAGAAAAATGCAATTAATAAGCAGACGATATTTAGAAAAGTACAGATATTTAGACTGGAAAATGAAATTATCTGAAATTAACCACACGCACAGACGATATTTACAAAAGTAAAGATATTCAAACCTGAAAAGGAAAACATATGAGTTATTCCATCAATAAATGCCATATGTTTGTTTATATCTTCATTATTTTATGAGTTATTAAACATCAAAATGGGTCCGGGACATTATAAACACACTGTATATTGGTTTTGTTTTATTCTCTTATGTAATGTTCTTAACCAATCTAACAAAAGAGGAAATTCCAGATTCCTTAAGATGTTACCAATAATTGTTAAATAAGCACTGCAATTAATGTATAGAGATTGAAAACATTTTTAAAAGGAGATAAATGACGCAGAGCCACATGTTTATTTACTCTTTTTTGTTTAATTTCTTTTATTCACAGCCAATTCTTTGAATTATGAAATACTAGGTGCATAAACATTAAATGCAATGCAAGAATTTATAAATAAAAATCTTTATAAAAGTATCACTATGTTAGAAGTTGATTTATAAAGCTTGCAATAACTTGATAACAAGAAAAACTTCTGATAACCTAAATTTTTCTCACTTCTTTCGTCAAGAAAGCTGTTATTGACTTTTATAGTTCGTTGTTCCTATTAGATGTTAAGGTGAATTGATGTATCGTTACGAAGGCTAAATTATACTTAATCACTTTACGGATCAGGCAATCAATTTAGATTTCCAATAAAACTCTCTCTAAAGAAAATAAATCCAGCATTTGATGGAAAGATAGTTAATTTTTCTTCGTCCTGACATTGTAGAATTGATGAAGTATTGATAAATGTTTTTTGTACAAAACTAACACAATATGTTCGATAATCAAAGAATCTTCAAAATAAAGTATTTTCACATTTTAGGGATAATATTTTGATTTATGTTTTATATCATTCGTCGAATGTATTTATCAATGGAATTTATCTTCATAATATTTCATTTGAAGAAGAATCATTCATAAATTGGTATGATATACTGGAATAGAGTATTGAGTATGCAACTTGTATTGAAAAACTGATAATACAATCGGATAAATGTATAAATATTTGGTTAGATTCTGTTGAGAAATAAAAATAATTTTCAGGTGAAAGTCTCGTTAAATTATTTATTAATTGCCTTTTAGGACTTACTAGTTGAATTTTCCTTCTATTATTCTACTATATAATTAAAAATATTTATAAAAGTGTCACCATTTTATACATAAATGTATGAGGCTTTAAACAACTTGATAAAAGCAGAAAGTTTTTATAAAAAAATTTGACGACACTTCTTTCCTCAAGAATGCTGCTATTGACATTTATAGTTCGTTCTTCCTATTACATGAAATGGTAAATTGATGTATTGTTACGAAAGCTAAATTATACTTCATCATTTTACGGATCAGGCAATCAGTTTAAATTTCCAATAAATTTTTATGTAAAGAAAATAATTCCAGTAGTTAATTGAGAAATTGCTTTTTTTTATGCTGACATTACAGAATTCCTAAATTGATAACATATTTTTTTCTTAAATCCGAACACGATATATTGGAAAATCGAATGATCATTAAAATCACGCTCGTGCTTGTTTCAGAGTTAATACTTTAATTTATATTTAATATCACATCTCGAAAAATATTTATCACATAAAAATGTCATTAAAATATTTTACTAAAGATGCATCTTCATAATTTAAAGGCACAATTTGCGAAAATATTAATTTTACCTTTTTATATTTACATATATTAGAATGTATGTAATGATACATTATATTATTATTATTAGCAGAAGTAGTAGTAGTCTAACTCTTATATATCTTAACAATAAAAGTGTAACTTTATTTCATATTGTTTTATGATATGAATCAAAATGTTATAATTATCATTGCAAATTTAATTTCTGAATAAGTGCGATGAGTAGAGATCTCAGGAAATTTGATTAACAAAGGTCTAAAACAGAGTTCAAAATAAATAATTTATTCATCATACCATGAAAATGAGAAAAAAACGAGTTTCTAAAGAACGCGAACTTCTTTTATCAGGCGAAAAGAAGGCCAAAATGGAAGTAAAATAGAAATGTACAATTGCAAGTAAACAGGCATTAGGAAAGCAAAAGACAACAACTACTCAGGAAATGACACAAATAAACATATGTATGGAAAAAAAACATTTGCTAAAACCGGCATATCAAAGGTGAGGAAATGATACAAAAAATAATAGATGCATAAATAAAGGAATTGAAAATATTATTTAATTATAAACAAGAAGCATAAAGGAATCGGGCAGGGAATAAGCTAAACAGTCAAGAGAGATTTATTCAGTGGTGCAATTGGCATTAAAAATAATTTTAAAGAAGATTTTAAACTTTGTTTAAACCAATGGCTGAATGTTTTAAAATCCATTATATTGTTGTGTTTTATCCAGTTTTAGGCCTCTTTCATCATAATTATGAATCTTTAATAAACTTCCAAAATTGTTTCATAATTAATGCCCTAATTTAATGCTCATACTAATTATACGGAACGCATAGTCAGACATATAACCTCTATACCTTTCGAGATTCATATCATCTGTACAATTTCAAGTCTCATACCTTTACACATAAAATAATTATTGGATTACCGTAATAAACCAATGACCCTACTTATAGTATTCCGTTAAAAGGTATAAATAGATTATTGAGGTCAGAATACAATTTGGTGTTTTTTGTTCACTGTAGCCACACGTATTTAATTATGATGAAGCTTTTTGTGAGTAAATGTAAACAAGTTCGCTTTGATTTAACAGATTCATGAATTTATAAAATACGTATTATACCTTTTGTGTGATATGAATTTTATAAAAGTATTAATTTTGAATTCTCTAATAGTTTAAGAAATTTAATTGTTTAAATAGTGTTTGCTTTGAACGCCTCTCTTTGCGTGTTATATAATGTTTATAGTTGTATGTGTATGTGTATTCGAACACGAAAAAGATTTTTAATCAAATATTTTTTTCACATCTTTAATTAATTATAAAAGTTTAATTTTCTACATTATAAAGATATCTTTTAATCACTATTTAATATGATTTGCAGATGCTTAATTCTTTTTTTCCCTCTAAATGTATGACTAAGTAAACATTTAAGCACTTTAAAATAATTTAGATACCTTATAAATTTGGAACATTGAAGTACAGAAAATATTTTTTACAATTTGATGTATAAAATTTACAACAATATACAATTTGGCGTTTTTCGTTCACTATAGCCACACGCATTTAATTATGATGAAACTTTTTGTGCATAAATATAAACAAGTTCGCTTTCATTTAACAGATTCATGAATTTGTAAAATACGTATTATACGTTTTGTTTGGTATGTATTTTCTAAAAATATTTATTTTGAATTTTCTAATAGTTTAAGAAATTTATATGTTTAAATGGTGTTTGCTTTGAACTCCTCCCTTTACGTGGCATATTATGTATATAGCTGTATGTGTATTCGAACAAGAAAATTATTTTTAATCAAATATTTTTTCCACATCTTTAATTAATTATAAAAGTTAAATTCCCTATATTAGAAAGGTATTTTTAATCATTATTTAGTGTTATTCGCAGATACATAATTATTTTTTTTATCTATGATAAAGTAAATATTTAAACACTTAAAAATAATTTAGATGCCTTATAAATTTGGAACATTGAAGTACAGAATTTTTTTTAAGAAAGTTGTGATAGATACCGTAATAATTAATATTGTGCATTATTAGAATTGCAGTATATCTTTATTCAATTTCTTAAGCTCTAGAATCAAAGAATGGCTGTCTTCTCCCAGAATATATTTTAATTTATTTGTTTTATTTTGCACAGAAACAGCCCAGATGTTTAATAACGAATGTTATAAATGAAATAAAGCCATTTTAAAAATGACGAAAATAATGGATTATAGCTTATATTTAATCCAATCGCTGTATGCATTTTAAACCTGTTAAGATGTTCAGTTTTTTTTTTCATTTTTATGTCTCTTTATTCTTAATGAGTTTTTAATAAACTGGTTATTCTGTTTCATCAATAAATTCCAAAATTCCAGTTAATTCTAATTATGTGGAAACAAAACAAACACAAATATAAGCTCTATCCTATTGTAGATTTATTTCCAAAAATGCGCTTGCGTCTCAAATCGTCATACACAGAATAATTATTGGATTTTACATAATAAACCAACTTTACTAGTTAGTATTCCGTGAAAAAAAGTAAATTGATTTTCGATATTTGTATACAATTTGGTATTTTTCGTTTACTCTAGCCACACACATTTAAGTGAGATCGAAACATTTTGTGGTTAAATGTTGACGAATTTGTTTGATTTACCATCTTAATGCTTAGTAAAATAGTTTTTATGTTTCAATCACACGTACTAATCTTAAAAATATGCTATTGTCTACTGCTTCTTTCGAGCAACTTATTCACTCTGGATATAGGGATATTTTGAAGAATGAATAGTACCCGTTAATGTAAGTAACATGCGTAATATTTAACAAGTAGTCGCTTTTGAGTGTCTTAAACTGTTGTGTAAAGTCGAAAGAACTGACAACAACTATTTTTAGAGCGCTGTGATAGGTGGAATTCCAGCTGATATCTACCGTAGATGATGCGAATAGCCATAAGGTTGTCTTTAACGAATTTACGAAAACGAAACATTCACATGGTGCGGTTCCGACAGTTTTTCTCTTGAAAAACCTTTTTATGAGGAAATATCTGATATTGCATATGGTACGATAGTACGTGTGATCGCAGTATTAGTCTTATTGTTTGGTAAATCTTTTGCAAAACAAAGAATTTTTAATTTTCCGATAGTTTAGGAAAAGTCATTGTTTAAATAAAGTATGTTTCGAATTATTTTCTTTGTTTGATAAAAAATAGTTCGTTTACAGCTATGTACTTAACGGAACACAACAAACAAATTCTAAAAAATTTTTTTTTACATATTTCAGTAATCCTAGAGAAAATATTTTTTTAACATCCCAAATATATATATGTTAGTTATTATTAAATGTATTTTGGAGATACATAATTCTTTATCTAGTACAAATTAATATTTATACACATCGAAGTAAGTCAGATATCTTATAAAATTGAAACACTGAAGTAAATAAAATAGTAAATAAAATGTTGTCATAGTTTCTGCAATAATTAAAGTTATTCACTATTAGAATTGTACTATATTTATATTGTATTGCCTGGCTGTAATTTTTAAGCTTCCATGAATGCCTTGCTTCTCCGAGTATTCCGTTCGATTCCGAGTAATAAAAGTATGTCATAATTGTTGCATTGATTGTAATCGAGCTAGAGATATATTCAATTTTGTGGGTTTAACTTATAATAAATAACGAAAGTGTGACTTCTTTTGTAAATTTTTCCACGTATCATAGAAATATTAGATTTCATTACCTATAATTTTTACAAAAACAAAGCTTCACTGCAATCACGAATATGTAAAATACAAAACGGACACTACCGAATAGAGGACACTTCTTTTTAATCTCCGAAATTTATATATTTGTACATTTTTACCTCTGGGTAGCGGACAAATTCCACGCCTATGACCTAAACGTTATTCAAAGCTTTATCTGTGAATCTAATGGCTGAATATATTTAACGCACATTATAATGTTATATTTTACCAAGTTTTTATGTCTCTTTCACCTTAATTATGAGTTTATACTAAACTAGTAAAATTATTTCATAATTCATGCCAAAATTTCCAGGTCGTACTAATTATACGCCAAACAGAGTTAGAAATATTAACTCTATTCTATCGGAGATTCATATCAAATAAACGAACTCAAGTCTCGTATCGTTACATACAGGCTAATTATTGGATTTAACGTAATAAACCAACGTCCCTACTTAGTATTCTGTGAAAAAGGGTAAATTGATTTTCGAGCTCTGAATTCAACTTACTATTTTTCGTTTACTCTAGCCACACATATTTAATTATGATCGATACTTTTTGGGGGTAAACGTACACGTGTCGGTTTCCAGTTAAAAATTGCATTTTTAGTAAATACAATTAATGCTTATTATTCGATAAGCATTTTGCAACAATGTATTTTGAATTTTCCAATAGTTTAAGAAAATAAACTTTTTAAATATAATTTGCTTTGAACTCTGTTCTTTGTGTCAGATAAACATTTATTTTGCAGCCGTGTACGTAATCGAACACGACAAATATTTTTAAGAATTACATTTCTACATCTTTCTATAATGATAAATGTTAAATTTTCCTACACCATCAAAATATTATCAACCTTTTTTTACTGCATTTTCCAGATAAATATTTTTCTGAAACAAATTAAGTGTTTATTCTTTAAAACCAAAACAGATCCTTTTAAATTTGAAACACTGAAATTCAAAATTTTTGTATATAAAAAGGAATTATATTTACCAATTTACCGCAATAAGTTTTCGCAACGTTTTTGCGCAACGCTTATGTTTTATTATATCTAATATTTACTATACGAGTTTCGTAGCCGTTTGGTAACGAGTTTCGTAATGAATTCCTGCCTTCTCTAATATAAACATTTTGTGTCTCCTTAAAACGTTCCAGTTATCTACCAAAGAAGGTTAATAAATAAAACTAATTTTCATATACATTACGAAACTATGTTTTATAAATTTTATATAACTCGATGTCTGAGTATTTTTCAACATCCATTATAATGTTTTCTTTGATCAAATTTATATGACTCTTTCACCATAATTATGAGACTTTACTAAACTTACAAAATTATTTCATAGTTACTGTAAACATTTCCAGGTTAACTTTCCAGTACTAATTATAAGCCATGCAAAGTCAGATATATCACCTGTATCCTATTGGAGGTTCATATCAAATAAGCGAGCTCATGTCTTGCATCTTTACGCAAAAACTAATTATTGGATTTAACGTAATAGGCCAACGTTCCTACTTAGTATTCCGTGGAAAAGGGTAAATTGATTTTTGAGCTTTGAATACAATTTAGTATTTTTCTTTTACTGTAGCCACATACATTTAAATATGATCAATAGTTTTTGTAAGTAAATGTAGACGTCTTGAAAACGAGTGAGCAATGTCATGCTTTGTAAAATAAATCGTATGTTTTTAATTGTTAAGCATTTTGTAAAATGTAATATTTTTAATTTTTCCAATAGTTTAAGAAAATGAATTGTTTAATTCTTTAAGCTAGTATTCTTTGTTCAATAATGTGTTTTATCACGTAAATAAAAGAACAACTCCAAGAATTTAAGCAAAGTATGAGTTAATATCTATATAATGTGTTTGCTGATATATATCCATTTATGTTGAATAAGGTGAATAATTATTTACTTTAAAATAAAAGAGTACTTAACATCCCGAGTTATAAAAAGCAGTAGTAGTTACAAAATTTATTAAAATTGCCTTATATGTATATTATATTTTGTAGCTGTAACTTTTAAGAAACCGCAAAAGCCTGCTTTATTTTCCATGTTCTATTCTTACAAATGTGTGATGAAACATTCGAGTTCATTATCTATACAGCTTACAAATAAAAGCATTCCTTATAGTAATCACGAAAATGGGAAATATATCTTTTAATGAATCTAACGGCTGAGTACATTTAACATATATTATGATATTCTATTTTCGCCGTTTTTATGCCGCTTTAACCTTAATTATGAGTCTTTACTTAACATGCAAAATTATTTCATAAGAAATGTCGAAATGTCCAGGTCATTATAATTATAGGCAATGCAGGATCTGAAATATAAACTCTGTTCTATTGGAGATTCATATCAAATAAACGAGTCCAAGTCTCGTATCATTACACACAGAACAATTATTGGATTTAAGCTAATAAACCAACATTCCTACTGAGTATTCTGTGAAAAAGCGTAAATTGATTTTCGAGCTCTCAATACAATTTGTTTTTCGTTTACTATAGCCACACACATTTAATGACTATCAATAATTTTTATTGGTATACATATAGTCGCGCGGACGGATATTTAGCAATTTCAGGCTTTGTAATATGAATTTCATGCTTTTTATTTGGCAATCATTTTATAAAATGGGGTATTTTCAAATTTCCACATAATTTAAGAAAATGCTTTGTTTAAATAAAATTTTCTTCGATTTGTCGTACTCTTTTCTTTAAAATAAACTACTATATATACCGCCATGTACACTCTCAGAAAAAACTGCAAATTTATGAGCGTTTACCCTACGATTTTCACGGGCAACCACCTTATTTGATGAAAAACGGTCTGATCCAATAAATAAGCAGCCTTATCCCTTAGATACTTAGAGAATTAAGAGCAATCCACATATTCTTACAGTTCTAGCCCATATGTTAGCAAAAATACGGTACGACCCCATACATTGTCCTCCGCTAGTGTGTAACCCTTCATTTTACTCGTGTTTCGAAAATTTTAACCCGCCAAAACAGCGATTCTATGATGATTGTCTAACGTGCTACGGAACAGTAAGCAAAGTGTTATTGTGTTTTAAAGTGCATTATATCCTATGCGTTATAATGCTATATTACTTTACCCCGTAAAATTACGGGCTGCACAAAATGATGGGCATGATTTTTTTTTTTTTTTACTGGGTATGACTGGAATCCCTGCTGCCGGCCTCTGCCCGTAATTTTACTGCAATTTTTTTTACAGTGTACCTAGTACAGTGCAAAAGGAATTTCAAGCTTTCTTTTTTTCTATATTTTTCAATAATCAAAAAAATATTTACTTTTACGTTCACAAAAAAATATATTTTAATCATTGATAAATGTGTTCAGTAGATACATAATTTTTTATATAGAAGAGAGTTAATATTTATATGCTTTAAAGTAAGTCCTTAAAGTAACCTTAAGTTAAAGTAACCTTATAAAATTAAAACACTGAAGTGAATAAAATTGTAAATAAAACGTAGTCGTAATTTCTGCAATAATTAAAATTATGCATTATTAGATTTGTACTATATTTATATTATATTGTGTAACTGTAATTTTTGTGAATCCTTCAGTGCTTGGCTTCTTCTTTAACTTAGTTTTTGTGCCAAATTAAAATATGCGTTTTGTTATGATTACAACACGAAAAAGTTTTTTAAATCAAAATTTTTCTACTTTTTTTCAAAAATCGGAAAAGTTAAATTTTCTATCTCACTAAGGCCATTGTTAATCTTTATTTGTTTGCAAATTCATTAGTCTTTGTGTAGGACAAGGTATATATATATATATATATATATATACAATTTGAAATAAGATCAATGTACTATAAATTTTAAACACCCAAGTATATAAAATTTTAAATAGAAACTATCGTAATTACAGAATTAATTAGAATTGCACTATAAGTATATTATATTTTGTAACTGTAACGTTTAGGAATGAACGAAAATCTATTTTTTTTTTTTTTTTTTTTATGTGTGACATAGAAAAATTTGAGTTCATTATCTATGAACCTTACAAATAAATTAATCTTTATAGTAATCATGAAAATATTAAATACAATAAAATCGCAAAAACGGATAATTCCGAAAATCGGAGTATTTGTTACCAATAATACCATAAGTAATACATACATCTATTTAACGGACACTTTTTACATCTCCAACACATATATTACACCTATATAATACATATATTACACATTTTGTACTGTATATATTTGATTGAATTTAATGGCTGAATGCGTTTAACACCCATTATGATGTTTTATTTTATCCTGTTTTTTTGCATCTTTAAACTTAATTATGAGCCTTAACTAAACATTGAAAAACATTCCAAAGTTAATGTAGAAATTTCTAGGTCGTACTAAGTATAAGCAAAGCAGAGTCAGAAATATAAACTATGTTTTATTGGAGATTCATATCAAATAAACTAGCCCTAGTCCCGTACCTTTATACATAGAATAATTATTGATTTTAATGCCAAAAACCAACGTTCCCAATTAGTATCCAGGGGAAAATGATAAACTGATTTTCGAGATCTGAATACAATTTGGTATTTTTTGTTTACTGTAGCCAAACACATTTATTTATGATCAATATATTTTTTGTGTAAATATAGACACGTTGACTGTGATATAGCATTTTCATACTTTGTAAAATAATTTTTATGTGTAGTATTTTGTAAGCTTTTTATAAAATCAAGTATTTTGGAAATTTCCAATAATTTAAGAATATGAATTGTTGAAATAAAGTTTTCTGTGAGTTTTTTTTTTCTATTGATTAATAACGTGTTTACTGCCACGTACGTAACAGAACAATTCTAAGAATTTTAGCAATGTATATTTGCTAATATTTTGTAGTATATGTACAATTAATATTTATTTAATGTAATTACATATGCTTAAGTCTGTATGCTGGATAGAATAAGTATTTATATACTTTGAAATAAACCCTGTCACGTACGTAACAGAACAATTCTAAGAATTTAAGTAATGTATATTTACTAATATCGTGTACTATGTATATGCAATTAATATTTACTTAATGTAATAACATATGCTTAATTCTTTATGATGGATAAAATAAAAATTTATATACTTTGAAATAAACAAATCATTCTATAAATGTTAAACACCTGAGTAAACTAAATTGTAAATAAAAGCTGTCGTAATCACAGCATTAATTAGATTTTCACTTTATGTAAATTCTGTTTCATAGCTGTAACTTTAAAGAATAAAATAAAATCTACGCTTTTTTTGTAACTTATTTTGCGTGCCAAATAAACATTCGACTTCATTATCTACGAATAAAGATTACAAATAAATGCAATCTTTAAGGTAATCACAAAAATACAGTAAAAACACCATAAGGACACTTCCAAATAGCGGACAATTCTGTTCAGCGAACAAATTTTCGATCTCCAATATCTATATATTTGTACATTTTGACCTCCGAAAAACGGACACCTACGAATAAAGGACAAATTCCGTGCTCCCGACGGGTCCGCTTTACAGAGGTTTTACAGTATATATTTCATTTAATCTAATGGCTGAGTATGTTTCACACCATTTATGATGTTTTTTTAATCTATATTCTATGCTTCTCTCATCTTAATTAGGAATCTTTAATAAACTTCAAATTTATTTCATAATTAATGTCGAAATTTCTAGGTCGAACTAATTATAAGCAATGCAGAGTCAGAAATATAAACTTTATCCTATTGGAGATTCATATCAAATAAACGAGCTCGAGTCTCGTATCTTTACTCACCAACTAATTATTGTATTTAACGTAATAAACCAACGTTCCTACTTAGTATTCTGTGAAAAGGGCGAATTGGTTTCCGAGCTCCGAATACAAAATTTGTTTTTTTTATTGTTTACTGTAGCCACACACATTTAATTATGATCAATACTTTTCGTGAGTAAATATATACACACTGACTGCGATTTAACAATTACATGCTTTGTAAAATAAATTGCACTTTTATTATTTTGTGAGCGTTTTGTAAAATGAAGTATTTTGGAATTTTCCAATAGTTTAAGAAAATGAATTGTTTAAATAAAGCTTTGTTTGACCTCTTTTCTTTGTGTAGTAATGTGTTTACTGTCACGTTCATAATGGAACAAGACTAGTAATTTAAGCAAAGTATTTTCTGAATAATGCAATAATTTTAAATCACTCTACTTTCAGAGCAAAGATAGTTAATAATGAATGTATAATATACAAATAAAACTCTGAAAATAGTTTCAATAGTTTATAGCACAATAAAATGTAATAAGTGATACAAGGAATTCTGTACTGAAAACTATGATATATTTTTTAAATCAGTAAATTTATAAAGTAAACTGACTACCCAGTTCAAAATTCATGCTAGTACCAGCAACAAAAATTAGGCTAGTCATTGATATGTATTGCTGGGTATGCTACAGTTTCATGCTATTATATGTTTTATAATGCTAGCAAGCATCAAGATGGTCCATACACACCATGACTTGCTGGGTAACTCTGGTGGAACCAGCAAATGTTTATGATAGTACCAGCAGCAAAAATAGGCTAGTTATTGCTATTATATGCTTTATAATGCTAGCCAGCAGTTAAGTGGGTAAATACACACCATGGCATGCTGGTAATTCTGGTGGAACCAGCAAATGTTTATGGTAGTTTCTGCTATTTTATTGCTGGGATACAGCATTTAATGCTAGTCTAGCAAACAGATACCAGCATGAATTTTGACTTGTGTAATGGAGAAAAATGATATCAATGTAAAAGAAGCAGATAATTATTTAATTGACTCATCTCTAATAAACAATAAACAGAGGCAAAATAATTCTGTTGTCATAATGTTGACATGTGTGAATGTCACCAAAACTTACGAACAAATTGGTTTGAACATAAATAAATTCATTTATTTGCGTTCCTTATAATCGCAAAATATTATTAAAAAACTCTGTTTACCGTTTGACATTTGAGAATTAAATTTGAATAGTATATATAATGTGCCAGCTCCCTTGAAATGCTTTATCCCGTATTTAAAAAAAGCATATTAATACTTAGTAAATATTACAAATTTAATCTCCTATTAAATAATATAATTTACAGATAAAATAGTTAAAATAAATGTATTAGATAAAATATTAAATAAAATCATTTACAGATAAAATATGAAATAAAATCATTTACAGATAAAATATTAAATATTTATATTAAAGATCTAATTACTATTCAACTAGAATAATTGACTAGAATATCAATTTACCGTTATGTGCCTTAACATATTTACAAATATTTTAACGATTTTAATGGATACAAAAATAATAAATCTGTAATATCAATTTTGAATATAATCGATTATTGTAATTTTCATTAGATGTGTCCATAGCGCTATTTTTAGAATCACTTGTTAAAAAGTATAACGTTGTTTATTGTATAAAATATATACTGGATAACACAGAAAAAGCGTATTTCAAATGCATACTTGCACTATTGAAAGTAGTGAGAAGTAGGGCTTTTGAGATACAGATATTCTCACCATTTAGTAATTATCAGTTTCACTTGTTAATTTTTCTGCATGTAGCTAACATTAGTTAAACACGTGTAGACGGTATTTGTATTTTGTGGTCGGAATTTGTTTTAAAATATGCAAAACATATCTACGTTATCGATTTCATGTAAGTTATGTTTCTGAAAACACTGTGTGCGGGTATATATAAATTACTTTCTTTTACTTCTAGAAAAATGACGAAATGAATAACAGGGTTTACTTAAACATTCAAGTTACTTAAATTGTGACTTACAATTCAGACAATTCAGTAGTAAATTGTGACTTACAATTCAGACAATTCAGTAGTAAATTGTGACTTACAATTCAGACAATTCAGTAGTAAATTGTGACTTACAATTCAGTAGTAAATTGTGACTTACAATTCAGACAATTCAGTAGTAAATTGTGACTTACAATTTACTACTGAATTGTATCTCGAACTTTGTATCATTTGCAAACGAATACATAAAATTTAAATTCAATTAATCCTCAAAATGTGTAAAAGTTTTATATTTAAATACTGAAGTTTTATTTAACATGGAGATGGAGATTTGATGATGAATATATAACATGTATCAACTAAACACTTTAATGTGCGCAATTATTATTATTGTTATTATTGGTATTATTATTATTTGAATACAAAATATATTTCTAAAATATCAATGACAGAATAAAAGCCCTCATTGCGTAATTATTTAATCCTTAGAATTACTCAGTAAACAACAATACTTTTAATGTACTATAATGCTAATAGTTTAGAAATAATACTGTAAAATAAACGATAGTACGATGATACACTATTAGTACGTATGATAAAATTGAACATAATAAGTAATTAATTAACTAAGAATTGAATTAACTTATTAATTAGTTAACTTATTATTTAGTTAACTTATAATTAAAATTTTCATATTGTCATAAATATCGCTATTTTAATCAAAATACTTTTTAATTACAATACTAAAATCTCTAGTTTAATATAAATGTTCATAAATTTCATGTTTACTATATGTGCGAATTACACTCTTTACTGTCAACTTGCAATCATTTCCTCAATTATATATTGAAGTTTCATACCAACAATTAAGGCTATAAATCTCGTGCTGCAATAATTATTGGTGTAGAATTAATGAAGCAATATCTCTATTTTGTTTACTAAGGAAAATGGTAAATTGATTTTCAAGTTTTGATCACTACTGCAATATTCTTTCCCCATTTACTCAGCGGTATTAGCTTTAGTCGATAAATTTTTAAAAGGAAAAATAATTGGATATTTACGAACTAATTTTAGATTGTATGTAAAGTTGTTATTTATTTTTGTAAATTCTGTGATCGAAATTTGTTTTCGGTTTATAATTGCGTTATTGGATCGTATATATCTATTAATCAAATTAAACTAAATGATGCATTACACATAAAAGAGTTTGCTAAAATATTCGTTGTTTCACGATTTAAACGAGAACTACGTGTTCATTTAAGTAAAATTTGGTTGATTTAAAAATGCTAATTAATGCCTGAATTATAAATTGGACTACTTAGGGTTTCCTTTGAGTAATTATGCTTACCTTAATATTAACCGACAATGAATTTCTAATTGTATTTCCACGTTAAATTCTGGCATAATATAATGATGCGTGCATGTAAAGATTTGTATACAAGTTTCAATCTTATTCTAACTAGGATGAATTATTTCTTTTATTTTTTGAAAAATATTGATGGTTATTTGAAGTGAAAATTATAGAAATCATAAGAAAAATATTTACAAATGAAGTATGACACGTGTATAATGATATGTGTCATTCTCGATATTTAACCTATTCACGACGAGCACCCAGTACACAATTTTCAATCATTCAGCAACAATCTTTAAAGTTTACGTTGGTAATTTTTACTGCCCTGTTTAATTATATTTATTGGTTAGTCAGTTGAGCTCTGGAGTACGGAAATTGCCTGTGTTTGAATATGTGTAATATATTCTATTTTCTTCCTTAATTAAACACTTTTTAGGTGCGTTCGTAATTATATAAATACATAGCACATATAACTGTCGCCTGGTCCGTCCGTCCGCATATAATAGCGCAAGAACTACCCAACAAAATGGTTTGAAATTTAATATATATAATCATTGCAGGATTTTGCCGAGTCCTTTAAAATTCTATGAAAATCGAATCAAAACTTAAAAAGATATTAATAAAACTTTTCTTCATTCTATTAAATCCTATCATACGTAATCTATACAGTAAAAGCGCAAGTCATGTGACTGAGGAAAACAAATACTGACTAATCACATCTTTTTCCATATGCCAAGTGGTCATTTTTATTCAAAATAATTTTTTCGAATAAAATTGCATAAAAGTTTAATTTTTAGAAAGATAGTTCATAAAAGTGTTTGCTTGAGAGATGAGTTACATTAAAAAATGTATAGAATCTGGGATAACTTCAATGAAAATTAGTTAACAGCCAACTATCTCAATCCACTAAAGTAAATAAACGAAAGATTTATTCATCGTGAGTCATAGAAATATTAAACCATGGAGGCTATCATTCTCAAAGCAAGATCTCCATTGTGAATTTTACAGCGCTGTCTGGTGTCTAAAAATATTCGCATCTGTAAACATGGCATACGTAATAAGAAACAAGTGGGTAGGTGTGATCGAAGATCGCTCAAAGGGTTTCGTTTAATATTCCTTTCAAAACACTTTATCCTTTCTTTAATAAATCCAAATAAATTTCATTTTTAGAAAAAAAAGTTATGTTTTTTATAAAGTAAGAAATTACCGGTCTAACTTTTTTTTTTCGAATATCTAAACCAACCCGATAGCGGGCTATAAGCCCGCTATTATATTCTGCCATAATAATATCTGTCAGGCGATATTTAAAAAAAAATATTTTCAAAATTAAACGTTGTACACTTTCAAAATGTTAAAATTTGCGAATATTTCCATAATCGGATTTTTATCATGATTCAATATGTTTCTCAAACTCATATACTTACTATTCTCTATTACTCATATTGATACGCGCTTTGTATTATTCTCAAACATTTGAAAAATCCGTTAACCTTCCAATATGACGTCAGATTTTCTTTTTAATTCTCTAATGACGTGATATTAACCTGCTTTCTGTACATACACATACTTTTACTCCTTGTATTATTGAGAAATCTTTGAAAATTTCCGTTTTATTACCACTATGACGTCAATCATTTTTATTTCATATTAATATTTTTCCAATGGGTAAAACGTTTTATTTCATTTTCATTTATCACGTGGAAATCGTCTGATAGAAAATTAATTAGTGTAGAAAGAATTTCATCGTGGATTTTTAATTTTTGGCATCTGCTATAACGAAAAATGTTTAAATTTAATAGGAAAAGGCTGTTAGAATTTTGGTTTTTTATCTCGGCATACTAAAATAATACGATTTTTTCAAATTTTAATATTTTGAGCTTCATAGTACGCATTTAGCTATAAGTACACAAATTTTCATGCCTGTAAGTTGTATAGTTTCTGAGAACGGCTCTGTGACGGACAGACAACAGAGCGGGAGTAATAGGGTTTCGTGAGATGAACGAAACCCTAAAAAATGAGACATCCTCATTTTGCTCATATCAGACGATATAATTTATTTCCCTGAAATAATAACGATGATTTTCGTTACATTGTAAAACTAGTTGTAGCTGGAAACGAACGCACCTCATTTGTCCGGTTTAACGTACAATTTCCAACTTGTTAATAAATTTGACGGATATCACTTTTATGCCGCTACTAGAATTTCTTCTTTAGCATCGAAAATCGATATTTACACTTTAAAAGGCACAGTACGAAACCTGCTATGTTACTTCAAACAGTCCGTTGTGAGTTTTATAATAATTTTAAATAGATTAGTTTTTTTTTTAATAGCAATTTTCTATTTATTACTTGTATACTACTACTGGACATTGTATTAAATAAGGATATAATTAAAATTTGTTATTTGTGCTTTAAAATTCAATGGCGCATAGAGTGCGAATAGAGTTCGAGCTTACAGTTCACACCAGCCGTGTCTTTATGTTACTACACAACGCCCATGTCTTTAAAGGTTAATCAGATTCATTCAAACGCCCATGTGACTGAAAGTTTCAGAAAGCTATGGTAGTATAAACAAACATACGTGGATGTTTTAATAACACATTCAAGTATTTAGGATACAAAAGGATCAACATAAATACAGGTTAAGAAGTTTGTAACCTATTTCAATATATATATTGCCTTTTAACTATCTGAAGGACTACATCTCCTCCCCCCTTCAAATAAGAATTATTTAAATCACACTAAACATCGTTGCGAAATGTAATTTACATAAAGTACGATAAAAATAAATCTGCTTGTTTTAGAAAAATAATAAATCGATGTATCGATTAAATTTTTATCATACAAGGATATCATTTGTAACAGGATTTATTACCCACGGGAATTTAATAAGATTAAATTTCACCCATTAAAAAACAAAACAAATATTTTGTATTTAAAAGAAGTGAAAATATTTTGATTGCAATGCTTCGATTAAAAAATAAAAAGTTTATTGATAAGTATGCTTATAGGTGTATTATGGTAGATATACAGAACAGTAGCAATTGAGAATTGTATAATTTTTGTTACGGAATTTTGCCTAGATAATATTAATCTAACAATTTCGTCTTTTTAGATTTACACAATAATATTTTTTTTAAATACATTAATATTTTTTAAATTTACACAGCTATGCTAGTATAAACAAACATACGTGGATGTTTTAATAACACATTAAAGTATTTAGGCTACAAATGGATCACAATACATGTTAGGGAGTTTGTAATGTGTTTGAAAACAGATTTTGTCTTTTAACCATCTGAAGGACACTCTTACCTCCCCACTTCTACAAACAATGAGTATTTAAACCACAGTAAACGTCATTGCGAAATATAATTTTATATTTTTCATATTTTGTTTTATGTTCAACATAATGAGTTTATGCTAAGAATATAGAAATATAGCAATAGATATTATAAAACAGAACTATACTTGTGACACTATATCTAATTTCGATGCACTTTTCACTCCTAATAGCTCTAACTTATGTAGAAAATGTTTTGAATTTCACCACACGCATTTCAATTTGAAAATTTATGTATATTGATTTTTTTTTTTTAAATGACACTTTAAATTCCCACGCTTGCAACATACAAATTGCAAAAAATATTTTTTTTTAATTTTTTCCTTTCACTTGCAATTTAAAATATTAATATTAAACGAACTACACATTTTATCACGTGTCGAAATTACTTTTCATATACAGTACGATAGAAATAAATCTGTCCGTTTAAAAAAAATAATAATAAATCGATGTATCGATTAAATATTTATAAGTAGATATCATTCGTCAAAGGCATTAGTACCTCTGAGAATTTAATAAGATTGAATTCAGGTCCATTATAAAAAATCAAATATGTTTCTTTTGTGTTGTATTTAAACAGAAGTGAAAATATTTTGAATCCAATACTTAGATTAAAAATAGTTTATTGAAAATTTTACTTATCGGTGTATTGTGGTAGATACATAAATACAGGCACAGTAGTAATTGAAAAATACATAAGTTTTTGGTTAATTGTCCAGAAAATATTAATCTAACGATTTACACATTAATAAAGTTATGTAACACAAATATTATATAATTCTTGTTGTTTACATTAATACAGGGTGATTAAAAAATATATATATACGTCAAACTTCAAGAGGTGGTGGTAACCACCAAAATAAACAATTTTCATCATAGAATGCATGGTCGGAAATGAAACACAAATGCGCTAGAGGTCGCATGATGGTCAAACCGATGAGACGAGGCTAAATCCAAGAATAACATAAAAGTTACAAAACTAAGTTTTAATGAGAAATAATTACAATAATGCACAAAACAGCGACCTCCAATTGTAATGTACGCGGAACAGCGACGAACGAGGGATTGGCGAACGATGCGCATCCGAAATATACCTGGCATATCACTCACTTTACAAGCATCGCCCGATAGTATGCGACAAGTTCCTCTTCCGATTCAAGGAAATTCCAGAGCTGAGAGTCTTCAGCTGTCCCCACAAAAAGAAATCGAGACACTACCGGTCGGGAGATCGTCGTGGCCAAGCTATAGGATCACGTCGTCCAATCCATCGGCCTGGAAAATTCACGTCCAGATACTGTCTCATCTCGCCCATAATGCGCTACATTATGGGCTACATTATGTCTACATGAGCTACATTATATCCCAACACGATAGTGCTCCATCGTGTTGGGACAACATACGCTGCCGGATATCTGTGGGCACATCTTCCAGCAAGTCTGGCAGTACCTCATGAAGAAACGTAAGGTATTTTCCTCTGTCAATGTGTTCCGGCAGAAGATACTGCTTTATTAGGTGGTCACCGATAATTTCTGCCTAAACATTGATGCAGAACATTTGATAATGATCGCATACATTTGCATACGGGTTCTTTCTCTTCCCCAGATGGCATTTGCATACATGGTATTCTTCTTCTCCCGGTAACTCACAAACGGAATGGTGCTTTAATGGTTGCGGAACAGTTGTTTCCAAACGCACAAGCGCTTTGCTTTTCATTTCCGACAATGCATTCATGATGCAAAGTGTTTGTTTTGGTGCGTACCACCACCTTTTAAAGTTTGTCTCATCTGTTTGGAATCACTCTGTATATTACAATGAACTAAGTTAAACACTATTAAGTAAGCATTTCAAACTATGTTAAAGAAGAAATGTCCAACCATATTAATTAGTAAAAGCTTTAAAAAAAAATATATATACATAAAATAAAAATAGGGTGAAAATTCAATGATATACCATAATAATATTAATTAATAATATACTATTATGTATTTTTTACTATATATATTATAATATTTAATAATATACTATTATGTATTTTTTACTATATATATTATAATATTTAATAATATACTATTATGTATTTTTTACTATATATATTATAATATTTAATAATATACTATTATATACTACATACTATATATACTATAATATTTAATAATATATTATTATATACTACTAGGGGGCCTACCCCCTGCAAGCTACGCTCGCCAACCCCCGCTCAGACTTCGAGACCTCTTAAAACATGACAGCGTGCTTTGTTTTAAAAATATTGGTAAATCTGTAATTGGGTTGCCATGCTTTTAACGTTTTAATGGGGCATTTTTTTTTTATTATCATGGCCTCATACACAGCTGTTGCGACAACTGACGACTGTTTTCGGGATTGATAAGTAAAATCATCTACACCCTGAAAACCAGCTTGTATAAAATGGTTAGGTTGAAATTGTGGCTATCTCTCGGACTTTTATAACAACGATCTGTATTCTATTGTTCCTTTGCGTTTAAGGATGAGAAAAATTCCATCTGCTGGTGAATAACATTAAGAACCACGGTATTGAAAAGTACTATGTTATAGACATTTTCAGTAACAGGTTTTAATTTTCTCTCTATTTTAGTGCACCATCATACATATTTTCATGTCATTTTAAGTATGTAAATTATTTATTTTAATTAATATGTATATACGAATATTCTAATAATTATTTATCATACAAAATTAATTAAATATTTTGTGCATGCACGCCTGCATTTATTCGGCATCAATTGATGAAATATTTAAACAAATTTGCTATCCGCGATAATTTTACACAATGTTATGTCACTTGAATATTGTCCATAAGAAAATTCGGTACTTTTCCAGTTTAGGATCCTTTACTTTTATGTTTGGCGTAATTCGAGCTTCAAAAAGGGACAGATTCGTTAATATACATATATTTGTTGCCAAAAGTTATGAAAACAAACCCAATGAACTTTTGGTGCTTTTTTATTATAGGGGTCTTGACGCTTTTTTAAAAAGCTTGGCGGAATTCGGGCAGCAGAAAGTGAGATTTGGTGCCAAATGACATAAACAGCCATGGAAACAAATTCGACGATTTTTTTGTTTATATGCGTATTTTAATTATACGTATATTATTATTGTTTTTTCTATACAAATTACTTCTGATTATATATAAAATAGGATAAATGACATTTTACGCTAAACAAATTGTATAAATATTGAAAAAATGCTTCTGTATACGAAATGACAAAGTGAATAGGTTGACAGAAAGTATGTTGCCAAATTTCCTTTTCCGCCAAGGCTATTTTCTCTGTTTCGTCAAGGCCCCATATACTGGAAAAGCACCGTATATATACAATTTATTTATAATTGTCTTTCAATTTACCTCTTTTTAATTTCAATTTGAAAATGACGATTAAAAAGAAATCAATAATCCCTATCCAGATCCTTTTCAATTTTTTTCCCTTTTTTTGTCACAAAAAAAATGAGTAATTAGTTGCCATCATTACAGTAATGTCATTAAAATTAGAAAAAAATTAATATCTCGAAAACTAATTCCAATTTTAAAATTCTATTACCAGTTTTGACATCAGCGGATTTTTATGGACAATTGGTATTAATTTCACCATCAAGCGTTTAATATTTTATTAAAAATAGCCCTGAAACTTATTAAAAATAGCCCTGAAACATAATCAGTCGTTTAATCAGTCGTTTCATAAAATCGTTTCATAAATTCGTTTCATAAAATCGTTTCACAAATTCGTTTCATTAGGATTTTATATATATAGGGTAGATATACATTATAAAAGTTAATAATATCTTATATCTAACACAATAATTAGTTTTTTATTCATTGTTCTCCCTCTCATACAGTACAATTTGTATAACGTTGTCTTGTTTAACGACAATATTAGCTACGAACACTACTACGGAAAATTTGCCATTGAAAAGCGGGTATAAGAAAATAATTTGTTTCATTTCGCATACCACATACTATTTCTAATAATTTTGCATTTCATTTAAATGTTTGGCAGTTCTTGTACACTTTTTTATGTTTTCTGTTATTTTTTCAATTTATCCGAAGTGTGGCCTTCGTATGAATACGATTTTTCAAGGATATGACGCTCTGATACATAGATTTGTAGAACCGAAAACCCCCTAACCCGCCTGTTTCATGAAAATTGAAAGAACTGCTTTCACGAACGCAAAAATATATAACTGACTATATAAATAAATAATTGAACAAAAATTGTTCGTTTAATAGCATAAGATTTAAAAAGGGCTTTTGAAATATAAAACAAAAGAAAACTATTATTTCTGAAAGAATATATCAAACAAAATCTAAAAAAAGTACTATTTTACATATTTTTTAGATGCGTCATATAAGAAGTGCATCTTAAATTATAAAGTATGTGCCAAAAATAAAATAATAAACTAAAGAATATTATGTTAAAATGTTACATTTTTAACATGAATAATCTTAAAATAATAAATGTTATGTAATAATCTGTACATTCAGAATACAATTAAAAAAATCTTCGTAAACCGCTTATGTTTGAATCCAATTTCGTTTCGAAAGTATACCACCATTTCTAAGATTTATAAATTGATGGTAAAATATTTTTTTTCGTTACATCTTTCTAGCTTCATGTCTGTAAAATATTTTATTCGTAGTAAAATATATTTTATTATCAAAGTCACAAAATGTCGTTACAAATATTTTTCTAAAATATTTTAAAAAATACATTTTAATTTATTTCTAACTTAATTACGTATTTATTGATTTTTATTTCAGAAATTCTTTTGAATATGAATAATAATATTTGTTAAAGGATACATAATGTAGTGAATATATCTAATGCATTTTCAGTTATTGTAATTGTATTGCGAATTTCAGAAGTCTTTTACATTTTTAAGCGCTTAATGTTAGTAGTGCATGTTGTAAAATAAAGACAAATATTTCTTGATAAAAAGAAATATAATATAAACATTTACAAAGATTTACGAAAACTTCTTCCGAGTTATCCATGATTCTAAATAGAATTATGTATCTTTAGGAAACAAAGAAATGAATATATTTTAGAGATTTAAAGATGAATTTATAAGCGCAAACTTTCTTTTGCTGCCACTGTTTTTCTGAAACGTATCACGAGTAGTTTTTATACTGTATTAATCAGTTTCCTCAATCCAGAATATAGGTTTTACTGAATATAAGTATAGGATGCTGTAAATTCTCGAGTAAACATTTTAATTTTCAAGAAACATGTGTTACTGACAGCAATGATAAATTAACAGCATTAACATTAATATTAAAATTAATATTATTTTGTTATTTTTGCATATATATATATATATATTCAATTAGGTATCTGAAAATGTTTAATCGAGAATAGATAGAATGCTGAAAACCGATATTCCAGTTTGAGAAACTAATCAATACACTACAAAAACTAGTCAGAAACGTTTACGAAAATCAGTGGCATAAAAAGGAAATTTGTTTTTATAAATGTTTATTTACATGTAGAAAGCATATTGGTTTTTAAGGTTTCAAAAAACAATGATTGCTTTCTCGAATTATGTGTAACTCGATTAAGTTTTTTATATTTTTTCGTTCGTGGTTATATTAAATATTCATAGATTAAGAATCATTTGTCTCTTTGTCTCTTTTTACAGAGCATATTAAAGAAAAATGTCAATGCTCAAAAAATTACAAATCAAAAAGGAGGAATAGTATCCTGGCATATTATTATTTTTTTTAAATAAATTATATCTAAAAATTAGTCCGTATAAAATTAACATTTTCTGAATAAACCGTTTACTAATGAATCCAATTTATTTTGTTAAAAAAACTACCGTGTCTGAGATTTTGATGGTGAAATATTTTGTTTCGAGCCAAAACATGTCAACAATCTAATAAAAGTTATTTTACTATATATTATGTTTTTAGTTTGCATGTAGTTGTTACAATTTATTATATTTTTATATTTTGTTTCGTTTTATCGTTTGCGCTAAAAATCTCTAAATGATTTTTTTTTTTTTTTACTAAAAAATATTTTTTTTTCAACGGCATGAAATGTCATAACAATTCACCTCTCAAAACCCTTCCAAACAGTATCTAATTTTATTTTGTACTAACTTAACTATGTATTTATTAAATATTTGCTTCTACATTGTAGTGAAGATAAATATTAATATTTGTTAAATGATACAAAACGTAACTTATGCAACCAAGGTAGCTGGATTATTTAAAATTTCATCATTATTTTAATTTAAAAAGATAAAAAATCATGCATTTAAAAAAATAACAAGTTTAAGAAATAAACAATCAATTTAAAATTTCCTTTACAGCAGTTTTTTTGTTATAGTATTTTCTTATGTTAACGTGTTCTGGAATTTAAACAGGAAAACAATTTAAGATTTTGAAACTTACTTTACAATTTCTGACGTGTTACATTTTCAGAAAACATTTTTTGAATTAATAATAATAATAATAATAATAATAATAATAAAGAATATTTCAGCAAAAATTAATACGTGCGGAACTAAAACAACAATTGCACGAATAGGAAAAAAATCGAAAAAGTAGTATAAAGTTCGTAGAATCCTTGGAATTTCCAAGAAGTCTAGCACCAATATTTCAGACTATAAAAATTCTGTGGAATATTTATAACAGAATTCGTAATCAAGCGCTGAACTCTTCATGGCGCCGAAATCTTCAAAAAGTGAACTTTTTTGAAGAGTTCAGCGCCATTTCATCTGGGCGCGTGCGAGAGATATCAGGCAAGCTGACATAGCTTAGGGGTTTTTAATTCGTTTTAATCTTTTAAATTGGCACTGAAGATGAAGCTTAAGGACTTTGAAACAGCTGTTTGCCATTATACATGATTTTAATTTGTGCTATTTCAAACGTTGTACATTTATTTTTAATATAACGGCACAAAGTTTAATTCACCTTTTAGATATGATAGATTAAGTCTAATATAAATAATCTTGAATTGCAGTACTACCAATCATTCTTTTAAAGATTTTTAAATCAAGTTTTTTTATGGTACTTTCAAGCACTGCCAGAGAATAGACGGTTAATGTCTAGTTGAGGTATTAAAGAATAACAATAGGGTTAGTTTTAATGTCTTTTTAACACTTTCCAACATAGTTAAAAAGTGTTTAGGAATTCGTCGTGTTTGGAACTCGCCGTGTGTTTGGCACTAGGGCATGCTCTAATACGTGTAAATACAATGACATTTTCATGTAATTGATAACTATTATTGAGGTTAACCATTGCATGAAAATGAAGGGTGTATTTTTTATAGTTTGTTCACTGGGGCAATGAAAAGAATTCCATTTCATTATAATACATGGCGAAAAATAGTTTGCAGTGTATTTTAGTGATGTTACACTTCTCACACATATTGTAATTGATATAAGGTGCATTACAAGTTGCTTACTATAGAATATGACGTGAATAGCATGTATTGTTCATATACAAGGTCACACAAAATAATTCGGTTACAGCGATGTCTATGAGAGATAAGTGCTAGAAATGCGTTTTCGATTGTTGTATGCGTTTTTAAGATTAACTCCTTTTTTCCGTATTTGTTGGTGTATAAATTATATAAATCATATAAAGTCATGTACAAAAGATTTCGAGTACATTTCTGCTTAATGGCGCAAATTTCTGAAGGGGGATTTTCACCTGTGTTAAGTGTTTCCTAAATGAGCTTAATTGTTGCATACTATGTAGTATACATACAATTTAATAGATCATATACAGGGCTGAACAAAGAAATTCAGATTATTTTTCATATGGTAAAGGAAAGTTTATAGATGGTAAACGATGAAATTGTGTTTTCAAATGTGTCATGCGTTTTCAAAATTGTTTAATTATACAGTGTTCTGAAAATTTTATAGTGTATACATGACGCATTAATTTCGTTTCTTGTTTTAATTTCAGATAATTCTAGTTCTTAATATAAACCATTCTTTTATTTTATATTATCATAAAAAAACAAAGAATTTTACTAAAAATAGTCCTCAGCTTTTGTTTTAAACTGTACATTTCAGTTGCCACTGGGATTTTTTTCTGCGAAATTCTGCTCAACGAATGCAAAAAGAAGAAAGATATTTAAAAAATAAATGCTTGAAAGAAATGACAAGATTACAAAACAACTTAAAGACCTTAGAATAGCGTTTTTAAAAACATGAATTTTAAAGCACTCACTAAACCTTTAGGTATTTTAAAATGTTGCTTTACGTAACTTAGAAAAAAGCAACTAAAAACCAAAATTCCGCATGAGACATAGAAACAAATCCCTCAAGAATCACGCCTAAACCTGCAAAGCCACGAAAAGAGTTTTCTTTAAAACCCCAAGTAAAGATGTATGTGGCTGAAAAAAAAACAGAGAAACGAGACCGGGGATCAAAGTACGCGGAAATTGAAAGAAGGCTAAAGAGAGATGAAGGAAAAGTTCCCGATAGCAAAAGATCGAATGTCTCTAACCCATCATGGAATCAAAATACTACGTTAAAAAATAAATAAACAAACAAAAGAAAATGTGAGTTTCAACTGTGGTGAAGTTTTTGCGATGTTTCGTAATGGTATATCGAAAGAGCAGATGGATGGCGTCAAAATGTTCAAAAGAAATATTTAGTTGTTAAATGTTCTGAAGGTAGAGTGATGGGAAAAAATATGAACGTAGGAATGAAAAATATTTTGTGTTTCATTGCAGTATAATATTAATATTAGTTTTATTCATTTTTTTAAAAAATAATTTATTGAATTATATATGAGTAATTGATAAAAAAAGTTTTTTGAATAATATTTTTTGACTAAATAAAATAAATAATAATAAATAAATAAAAATAAAAAAATTCGAGATTTTATATATATATTTTTTGTCAGCCCAAGCTTTTAAGTACAGGAACTTTAAATCAATACAAAAAAAATTAACATTGATAAGCTCACTAAAGACGAAACAAATGATAAAATGTATATTTATTATACTCCATATGATGCTAACAGACAACGACTCAAGTTTCGAGTGCAAATATCTGCTCTCATCATCAGGTGAGATTAGCAGAGAGTAGTTACCCAGGAAAAGCTAAAGATAGATTTGCAGATAAGTACTAGGTTCGTCGATGTATACAGCAATAAAAAGGAAGGGGCGCGGGGGGGGGAAACTACGCAATCAATAAAATTATGCTAAAAACGAGGGGAAAGGTATCATCGTAAATGAACGCGTGGGAGGGTTTGAAATGTCAACCCACACGTAAGTCGGAGGTGAAAAAGAAAGAGAAAACCTTGAAGTCCGACCCACATACAAATATCGAAACATTTGGAAGCTAATGGAGTTAAATTGTTATTTAAAATAGAAAGTTACTTAGGACTACGATAGTAATAACTGGAGAAAATGGTGAAAATTATTGATTACGGATAAGATAAAATAAAATAAAACTATGTAAATAGGAGAGAGGAGCAGGTGTTAAATATATTATCAGAATATTATTAAAGGTTGGAGTATTCTTAATTACTGCCGAAACAGAAAAGTTAAAAAAATAAAATAAAATAATGAGGATAAAATTAATAACTGAAGTAAAAGAAAATTTATTATTTACTGAGAAGAAAAGATATGAAATAAAAAGAAAGAACTACAGGAATTTTAATGTAGACAGGTTTGAATAAATTATTTCAGGCAGTACAGAGAGAATATGTTTCGAATTTTGCTATATACATTTTGTTTTTTGAATATCTGTGTTAAAGGGTTTTTTGTTCAACAAATAATCTATTGAGGGCAATGAGCATAGTGATATCGGAATTAAGGAACTCTTCGCTCTTAGTTGATTAAATGATAAACAAACGGACTTCATTTTTAATAACAAATTCTTGAAACAGTCAAAAAAGCCTCGCCGTGAGCAGCCTAACATTTCATCCGCTCTCTCATACCTACATGCATTATTTTTATAAAAAATTGATTAATATCCTTAATTTTAAACGCTTGAGTACATTGATGACAATTTCATTTGAATTGATAATTCTATTAACATCGCTTTTGTTTTAAATATACCAAATCCAATTGATCCTTATATTCAATTAACGGCTGAAACCGAACATGTTAATACTTTTATTTATTTATTTTTTGTACGTCGTAGTTACGAGGCTCGAATCCCATTTTCAATCTTCCGTATATAGAAAAGACCTTGTTGTGTTAAAAGCCTACTCTAGTATTGCGATACATTTACAAGCTAGTGTTAAAACAATGACAAAGTTATTTCCAAATTTATCGTTCTTTTTTCAATATTTTTAATTGATTTTGTTTTTGCAGAGGATATCTGATGTTGGTGTGAAATGTTGTACTTTTGTATTGGTTTTTCGATTTGCAGTTTTACTGTTTTCTGAGAATACTTTGAGTTACAGTCCCGAAATCGAAACTGTCCTTTAAACTGCAAACAATTTCGAAAAACTTCAAAAGTGCAACGCTAGACATCAATCTCAGATATCATATGCAAATGAATTATTTAAAAATATTGAAATTTAAACCAGAAATTTCAAAATTGCGCTGCCTTTTGTTTAACATTAGCTAGTGAGTGTCATCCAGAAATAGCGTAAGCTCTTAATTCCTACGCACGCCTTGACATGTCAACCTGCTAAACACAAATGATAGCATTGTACTGTGTACAGTGCACTGAATATTTTGTCATGCTGATTCCTTTTCTAAATAATAAAATTATTTGAAATGAATAGTTGTAACAAAGGTTTCATTTCTTCTATTACTGACAAAGCTGTGAATAAATTTTGCAAGCCTTGAACTATTTCCACTTCTACTTCTACTAAAAATTATCTTCTTGATAAAACCATTGTTCTCACATTTCACCCGCAATTAACGTTTAAGTTATCAAAAGTTTTAATGACATATTTAATCCAATTAATAAATTTCATTTCCCTTCTACTAAATCAATAATAGCAGGTATATGATTTATAATGTTTCTTTGTAGATATTGTGAATTATCATAAATCAGCCAAACTACGCGTTCTTTAATTAAAAGAACATATCTAAGCACAAGAACTATGTAAAACAAACAACAGTTGTATAAATCCGCAATAGCAAGGCACTCATGAGTGAAGAACCATCTCTTTAATTGCTCTTATACAAACATTATCCGCGGTGCAAATAATCCTTCGATATAATACGTCTAATATATAATACTTCACATATCTTCTAATATAATACTTCTTTGAATAATTGTTTTTGTCCTTGCGCGGATAAAAACAACTCTCTGTTAATCTCACCTGATGAAGAGAGCAGATAATTGCTCTTGAAATCATAGTCATGGTCTGTTAGCATAAAAAGAAAAAAAAAAAAAAAGATGTGTTGTATCATCAAATCGGTTTTTAGAGAATGTATTTTTGATAGGTAATATTTGAACATATTCATGCATATATATAAATATATATATATATATATATATATATATATATATATATATATATAATATTTATTTTGCTCGTACAAATATTCGATAAATCATTGTACACATTATAGAAATTTTGTTTTACAAATGATCCACAACGGTAAATAGGAAAATGTTTGTATATAATGCAAATATCTAGGTTTCCGTTACGGAACTGATAGCATTTCTGCTACAAGCAACATTAAAAATACAATAAATTAGAACATAACAATTACCTACGATAAAATACGTTATATTTTCTGTGCTTAAAACAAATGAAAAATGCCACGCAAGAAAATTATTAAGAAAAAACTGTGATCTTAGTACTTTCTTCTATAACAAAATGTATTGTTTAAGTAAATAGCGTAGTACAAAACAACAAATATGAATACGAATATAGCACATTCAGGTGATAGTCGGACTTCCATATAATGAATGGAAAGTGGCTATTTAAGTAAGAATGTAGAAAATGAGCTTACTCAATAATAATTTTTAAAGATTCATACACATTTTTTTAAAAAAATATAAACTTTATTATAATAAAAAGTATAGAAAAAATATCAACAGAACTATACCAATTTTTTGCAACAGCAAGTTCTTTGAATCTAGAGGCTCTTAGTAATTTTGCCAGCTTATCCAGGTCGAAATTCATGCTAGTATCAACAACAAAAAAAGGCTAGTTATTGCTATGTAGTGCTTTGTATGCTAGATTTCCATGTTATCATATGATTTATAATGCTAGCCAGCATAAAATGTTATGTAGCTAGTTTACACAGCAGTAGTATGGCAAGCTATATACAAGCATTTTATACTTATTTGCTGCTTAAGCTTCATTCAAGGCATGGAGACGTAGGTACCTTAACGAAATATTATATACTTTTTTATGCTTTTACAAGCAGGTGGTGGTCTTGATTAATGCTAGGCCAGCAAAATATTCAAGCAACACAAGCTGAATTACGTATGCTGGCCAAGTAGTAAAGTGGGTCAATACATACCCTGAGTTGCTGGTAATTGTGGTGGAACCAGCAATTGTTTATAGTAGTATATGCTATTTCACCTAATGGGATACAGCATTTAATGCTAGTAAACAGCAAACAAATACCAGATTGAATTTCGAATTGGGTAGACACTCTACAATATTATCAATGCTGATAATTTATTAATTTCATGTAATTTTCATGTAAATTGCTTTTCCACAGTACTGTTTAATAATATAAACGTGCACAGCTCATGCAAATCAAGTTGCCTTTTAAAATGTTTTTACTTTCTAAGTTATTTTAACGTGAACATTTTTACTTTAACAAAAGGTTCTTCAGTATATTACTTTGTATTTTACTTTGAAAAGAAAATACTAGAGCGGCTCTTTAAGATATCGGGACCTGATAATTCGTAAAATTTTGAAAGATAAATTAACAAAACATGAAACCAAAAATACATTTTTTCTACTCAGATTTTAATTTTTTTTTCGTATTTTTTAAAAATTATTCTAAAATAGCATTCTGACGTTTATCAATATACGTTTCTTTTAATAATACGAAATGGGAAATACAGCTGTATATACATTTTAACAAAAAATGAAACTTTATATGCATCAGACATGAGAAGGAAATAAAAGCAACATTTTGTATTCCTGCACACAATAGAAACTTTCTGAATACTATAATAGGTATCTTCTCTCTTTATGATACATATAAAAGCGACTACATGCATTTTAAGGAAATAGTAATACGAAGAGTTTTTACAACTATGGTATATATTTTAACATATATGCTGTTTGTGTAGTATACATTCCAAATTTGTAATTTTGTACATAAAACATATCATATTAAATTTTAATAAGTTTTTGCTGTCCAAATTATCTGAAATTGTATACAGTAACAAAATGTGCATTTTTATTATTGGAAAGTATTAACAAAAAATCTTTAGTTTATGTGTTAATTTTTTTTTCTTTTGCACTGTTCTTGGATGGTACTAGCTAAGCACTGTTTATTTTATTGAATTAAATTTGAAATATTATTTCCACATATGCACATACTAAGCCAATTTTCATCAAGAATTAGCATTGAACATTTATTAATATTCCATTTTAATGCATCTGGATTTTCCGTTCTATTCATGAAGATAATGATATGATGTAGATTAGCTTATTTTTCTAACAGTTTTTTTTTCAAAGAGTTAATATTTAGCAGTCTGGTTCGCCCTATTTACCAGTTAGAAATCACAATTAGGGATGTCCGTTGCATTGGATCAGTAGTTGTATTTAGTGACGGGAACATTCATTACTCTGACTATAAAGGTCCTTTGTGAATGTTAATTTGGAATACGAATGTCTAGTTTTCGTATCTAACACTTTGCGCATGATTGGATGGTTCTATCATTCCAAATATTTAAATTACAGATGTTGTGAATGAGTCGGCAGAATTGCCGTTTTTCCTAGTAGATTGTGTATTATGATAATGAGATTCACACGTGATCGTTTAGAGAGAACACAATGAAATGCAAGGTTTTACTGAGATAGGTGTGTTGAAGTGTTTCAATTTATCTGTTTCAAATTGATATTTCAAATTGAAGTATTTTAATTAAAGAAATGTTTCTCATCGTGATCCAGTCACATTATTTGATTATCTTTCGTTCTGTGGTGTTTCCAGTGTTAAATTGCTGAGACTGATACATTCAATAAAGATTATTCTAACCTCACGGTTTCTAATTAACCAGAAATTTTGAAATGAAAGTTTATAATATCTTTTTCAGTTAGTGAATTAACATTGTTTCTAGCCATTTCTTTAAATTGAGACATTTAATTACAGACTTTTAATTTGGTTAATGATAGATATTTAACTAGTCGGATGTGCCAATCCCAAAACTTTCTTCTATCTCACACAGGTTTCACATACACTAAAAAGACTCAGAACCAATTTGTATCAAGATCTAAATGAATTTAAAGTATTATTAAATTCTGTATATTTGTTCTTGAGATATGACTCTTACTAAAATCGAGTAAATCCTACAAAATGAAACATAGCAGCGCCATCTGTTGGGATATTTAGACCAAAACCTAATCAACAACAACTTATCTCACCGTCTAACTGAATCTGAAGTTTGATGAAAATCCGTGCATTATTTCTTGAGATATAGTTATCGAGATAATAATGAAAAAAGTAGCAAAGCAGCGCCACCTGTTGAGCTATGTACACCAAAACGTAAGCAGCATCTACTTCCGTCAAGGTCTAAAAAAATCTGAAGTTTGATGAAATTCCGTGTATTAGTTCTTGAGATCTAGGTATCGTAAAAATCCTGAAAAAAGTGGTATAGCAGCGCCACCCGTTAGGATATCGGGATCAAAACTTTTCAGCGTCTGTTTATGTCAAAGCCCAACTGAATCTAAAATTTTATGAAAATAAGTGCATTTTAGTTCTTGAGATAGAACTAATGCTGAAATCGTGAAAAATGCAGCATAGCAGCGCCACCTGTTGGACGATTTTCACCAAAAACTAATCAGCACCAATCTATATAAATGACTAACTGAATATAAAGTTTTATTAAATTTCGTGCAGTTCTTGAGATAGAGCGCCCATAAAGTTTTTGTCACATACAGACAGACAGTGTCACAGACTCACAGACATACATTTTCTAAAAACAGTGAAATCGTGTTCAGGACCTTCTAAAACGTATAAATCCGTCGAAAACCGGAAGTCGAAAATTTTCATGAATCCAATATCTTGTAAAGATAGAAGAAAGTATAAATTATATTTTTAAGTAATGTTTTCAGAATGTTGAGCTTCTTTTTCCTAAGGATTACTAGAATTCTTCATACCCTTGTTATGCCAAGAAAAAACTGTATTTGTTATTTGTATCCTTGTATCTGTGTGGTTACTTAACGCACTACGGAATGAGCTTAATGAAACTGTCATAATCCTAAAAATGTGTTGGGTATTTTGGGGAGCACTACGTTCATCTCTTTGCAGACAAGAACTAAACAGGCCAGTTAAAGCTTTTTGAAGCTGTAAAAAAGGAACTGTGTGATGAAAAAGGTCCTCCAAAAATTTAAAAATATATTAAATTAATTGTACTAATGTTTAATCCATTTGTAATATCTGACATGAAAACAAAACGTGAATCTACTTTTTATTTTTTAAATCTGTATGCATGTTTTTTGTTTTTTTTTTTAATTCAGAAAAGCAATTAAAAAAAAAATTCCCACTTTTGCTCCATATTTTATAAATTTTATTCTGAATCATTATCGTACATACATTTTTCTGTTTTTAGGTTTTAGATAAAAATGTTGGCGGCTGACTTATAATTCGTGATTAAACACACGTCTACATTTAAAAATGGGTGTCAATGAAAAGCCTTGATTATTTTTCAATAAACAGTGATACCCTTCTAAACCAATTTTTGTATCCACTATCTCTAGTTTTATTGCTTCATTAATGAGTATAAAAACTTTATACCTGTATTAATAGTAGTTACGTTGTAGTTGTTATATCCCATTGAATAAATTTAAGCAATAGAAAAAATCAAGCATTACAGCAAGTAGATATTAGCAGAAATTATATTTATTTATTTATTTTTTTATTAATATCACTTGGTACGTCAGAGTTTTAAAAAGTCTTCAATAAATCTTTGAAAGTAATTTATTATAGCTAAAAGTGAAAAGAAAAATACAAGAAACTATATAGGGAGAGAGTAGAAACATATTTACAGAAATATTTCAACTCAATCTACACAACTACCAAAAAAGAAAAATCAGGCGTCAAGCATAGATTATGAAATACTTTTCCTCACTTCCCGAATATTATAACAAATGTTCACCGATTAATAAGATGGAAGAATGTACCTAAGTAAACAACCATGATGTACACATACCATGTAGTATCCAAACAACTGTTTAAACTTAAAAACGCATACCACAAGAGAAAACGCCTTTTTAGCAATTATCTTTATTACCATTTATCACAGTACTGTAACCAATACATTTTGCGTGTTCCTGTAAATGAATGATAACTCTTATTCACGTCTTATTGTTTACTAAGCATCTTTTAGAGATTCTCAATAATGTATGTATAAATTTCATTGTTTGAATAAGTGTAAAATCATTATAATGCGCTGCACACAATTTTTCCTCGTAGATCATTAAGTAACATAATTATTTCGTGTGACCCTGTAAATGAACGAAAAATTATTTGCATTCCATATTCTAAAGGAGTCATGATTGAGTGAAGATCAGAAATGTATATGAATTTCATTATATTTGAAATACTGTCACATTATTAAAATACGCCGAAAACAATTGAGGGGGTCGGGGCAAGAAAGTAACAAGCCACATTTTTGGTGAAATAAATCTAACACTGTAATCTGTTGTTTAAAATTGTAAATTATAATATCCCACATGAAATTTGTTTCTAATGTCACTTGGTCGCAGCATATGTGACAGGTTTCGTTTTTGCCCCCATTGTTAATGAAGATAGATAATTTACAAAAAAACGTAATAGTAATATCATTAAAGTATTGCCATATTATTAGTCAGAATATCTCAAATGTTACTTAAGAAACTTTAGGTTATATATCTTGATTTAAGTATTTGATCAAATTTTCAAATTGAAATATCTCACAAGTTCAAAAATGTGGCTTGGTACTCTCTTGCCCCGACCCCCTATTTTTTTCTCCATAGAGCATAATAAAACGGGATTGTTTTAATTGTCAGCGTAAACAAAATATTAATGTTGCATACTTATCTTTTCATAGCAAACATGTTATGTTAAAGATAATTAACATATGTCAATTATATGTCAATACTTGTGCATTTACGAGAATTAGAGCACGGACAGACAACATACAGAGAAACCGAAGATTTAAACACTTTTTAATTATGTTGGTAGGTGTTAATAAGGAAATAATTAATAAATAATAATAAATTTTATATACGTTGTTATTGCAAATCAAGTAACCAGTTATTGTAAAAATATGTTCATTAATGATAATATAAAAAATTATTCTATTCTAATCTGAAATGAACAGATTTAATTTACGCATTACTCTTTTCCACATACTTTTTTATCGTGTTGCGCTGTTCGCAAATAATTAAATCGTGAATTAAGACAATTAGGATATAATGAGCTGAACATTTGAACAGATAATAAAAATGCCTATTTGATTAATAAGAAACGTAAATGCATTTCGAATTAATGTGAATTATTCTCGTATGCCTGAACTAAATCGAAATTATCGACTGAAATTCTTTTGTACAATTCTTGTGTAAACATGAAAATAAATTGATGCTGATAGGAAAATTATGCAAGATTCTTTCTAATATAGTATTCGAAATATTAAGTTGCATCAAATGATTTGCATTTCATTTATACTGCAGCAATTAAATACAAGATTAAAAAATTTAATTGTTCACAAATCAAGTTGTAACCAACATGGGGTATTAGAATTTATTTTGAAAAGCTTTGTGGATGAAAGGAAAAAAGAAATAGAATCTGAAAAATAATTTATTATATTATAATTAAATTATTATTACTGATAAATGCACTATTTCAAAAGAAATTTTGAAAATATTGTGGATAAAATAATTAAAATTTATTTTTCTTTCGAAGGCAGTAACTGAGATTTACCTACTTTCCCATTTATTATACAATATTTTTTGTTTTACATTTAATTACATTTAAATCTATAATTACATAATATTAATGCATACATATCTTTATATTTCGTTTTTATATGAGGGTCATACAGAAATTTTTGAGATACGGCTAAATGGTACAAGTTAAACTTACCAACTCTTAGGAGTATTCAAAGTAGTTCCCTGCAAGAGCATTGCATTTTTGTAGGTGAATTTTCCAAAGATTAAATGTCTCGATCCCTACTTTTCTTGGAATAGATGAAAAATATTCTTTTATAGCTTCATCCATGTCATCTTCAGTATGAAAATGACACTCACGTATTTTTTTTAGATTTCAAAACAACCAAAAGTCACACATAGCAAGATCAGGAGAATAGGGTGGATATTCTATCACTTTGATGTATTTTTGATAAAGAAATTTCACTGTAATTTTTGCTGAATGAAAAGATGCATTGTCATGATGAATCATCTGTTCTCTAACATTCACTTCTTGAAGAATTTCTGGAAGACACTTACTGGTGTACCAGTTAGGTACCCTCTAACTTAATGACTTGGACCAGACCTGTACTTCTGAAGAACAAGGCATAAATTACTTTTTTCATTGCTCGTTGTATTTTCACCATTGTTGGTTTGGGATCATCATCAAAGACCAATACATTACTTTCTTGACGTCCTGGAACATTGAAAAAAGGTATGTACGTCTCATCACCAGTTATGATTTTAGAAATAATGCGATAGCCGCCCTCATTAAAAAATTTTTAGGATTTATTTACTGTTTCTCACACGTTTCGCTTTTTGGTGTTCTGTTAAATTATGGGGCACCAAACGGCAAACTAATTTTTTCATACGGAGTTCTTCATGAATAATTTTGCGTATAGCTGCGGATCCAGTGTTAAATTCCTTCTCTATCACTTGGAAAGGTGCAGAGATTATCATCGATTAACATTTTGCGTACGGCCGACGTATTAAACCAATGGCCGATGTATTAAACCATCTGAATACAGTGGCAAAAGATGAAGCGTTATTTTCATATGCTATTTGTAGACGATGAAGGTATTCTTCTTGATTTAGCGCTACTTTAAAATCACAGAAAATCATATCTCGATAATGCTCTCGCGTCATCTCCATTTTCTCTTCTTTCTAAAATCATTCTACGATAGCTACATTGCAATAGTTGCAACAAATTATCGTCTGTGGACATAAAAGAGATCTGATCAAATTTACATATCTGACCAATATTCTTTTGGCGGATACCGTCGGCCAATGTCTTAAAATTTTCAGAGTGACTCTCGTATGCGCAGGTCAAATATTACGTTTTATTATATATTGTCACAGCTTTACCAAAATTTTCCACGACTACGCACAGTAGAAAAAGACAAAAGTTACTTAATCTAGGAAAGTATGATATAACAACGAACGAAAATATATAATAATTACTTAGGAGTATTCATCATTCCGAAAAGAGTTTTTTAACTTTAGAAACCTCAGAAACTAATATGTGTTCGAGATTTAAAGAAGCAAAAAATTCTTTTGCTGCCGGTGGTTTTCGGAAGCATTTCCAAGTTCTTTTTATAGTTTATTAATCAGTTTTCCTTATTGGCATCATTGGCAGCAGAAGAAACTTTGTTTTAAAAAAGGCTCTTTAAAATCTCGAACACATATTGGTTTCTGAGTTTCTTAAAGATAAAAAACGCATTTCGAAATTGTAAGTAGTAGTTTGAAATCAATTGTAACTGCACATTCAAATATCAGTCAATAAAAATGTATTGCGTGATAAGAGCTAAACAAACCATAGCTATCTGTCATTATAGTCCAGGCATTAGGGGCTAAAAAAGGACAAATAAAGGAAAGTTTTGGTGTAGTTTTGATATTTGGTTCCTTTATATTTTTTGGGTTGCTGAACACAAATCTGAAGTTTCCCAAAAAAAATTTTTCCCGGGAAATACGTTTTTTTTTTTACAAAAAACCTGTAAAAAACGGATTTTCACGTTTTTTTTTTTTCCAAAATAACTCCAAAACTATGCATTTTGCGTGAAAATCAACAGTATAACAATTAAAGAAAAGAAAATTTCCTACATTTTATGCATTGAAAGTTTTTTTTCCTCTGATCAATGGTTTAGCCGTGAGAGTGCCGCAAACATAGGTGTTAAAAACTCAAAACTGTAAAAAAACGGCAATTAGGCACTATATGTCGATGTAACATGACACTAACCATTTTACGCAAACGTTAACCAATAATGATACTAAAGATTATATGATTGACTATATTTTATGCATTTGAGGTAGAGGAAAAGTGCTGATCCGGCGCCAGTGGAAGGTGGGAGCAGTGCAGCAGATCTGCATCCTCTCATGAGTCGAGGGTATTCCTCCTACGGTGAGCTCATACTCCAAGAGAAAGTAAAATTGGGAAGGGATAAAGGACAAAAAATTTAAAAACGGGAATTACGGTCCTGTACGTCTGTGTAACGTGAAAATTAACCATTTTAAGCAAACATTGACTAAAAACTACGTGATTGACTACATTTTACAATGACGTTGCCTGATATTACGGTACTTCAAATATAAGTACCTGTAAGTGCAAAAAGAACTGCCAACAAAATTATGGGTGCAAGGAGGCAGGTCTTTGATGTTTCAACATGTGACTCAACTGTGAACTTCAAATAATACGACGAATCATTATGAATCAATATTTAATTATAAATAATTATGTACATTAGTAACAAACATTAGTAAGTATATTTACATAAAGTAAAAAAGCAAAATCTTATTTCCGCATTCTTTTATTTGACGGCGTTCGTTGCTCATCGTCATCTACAACATAGAAAATAGACGTATGGAATTAGTGTTTTTTTTAAATTTATTACCAACATTATAGAATAAATGTTTTCTTAATGTTAAATATTTCATAACTAGTGCCATGACTTGTTCCTCTTCCATTGGGTCCAAGGATTCAATGAATGGGTAATACATCTCCAGCTCGGTTTCAAGGTATCACTTCGTCTTCCTTTTCTTGATTCACCACTGATATGTCGTTGCAGTTCCCTTCGCAGTTGTGGCACATGTTGGAACATCAAAGACCTGCCTCCTTGCACCCATAATTTTGTTCACAGTTCTTTTTGCACTTACAGGATACAAGCTTCAACAAATCAGGGGGTAGTAGAGTAAATACAGGCTCAATGCCAATATTTGTTTTCTTCCATCCCTACTCTTCAGCCTTTTTTCAATTCCCAGCTATTTCTGCACCTGGTGATACACTCTTAAAGACTGGTGTCGTGCTGTAGCTTCAGATGGTGGTAAAGCAGAGATATTAGAACTGTTTTAAAAGGCTGACTTCTTGTACGAAATATACCTTAGGTGGTTCAGCGAAGGCATATTCGTCCCACTATAGCCGTACAGCGAGGCAAGGAAAGGTTCACCAGCAGCCGCAATCATCTTCAGAGTAGCGTTCGAATCTTTGAACACTTTAACAACATCAGAGACATCTGAAGTCTTCACAAGAGTTTTGAGGTACTTTAGTTTTCCTTGCATAAACGGTACTGACACTGTATCGCACTCGCTCATAGCATGTAGGAAGAGGATGTTTTCCGTAACCGTTGAATTCACAGTATTAGTTGGAGAAAATGTCGATGTTGAAACAGCCAGGTTTTAAAAAGAAAAACGTTTTCAGCCCTGCAGAAACCTATCAAAATGACCAAAAGTTCTACATCCTCCCCAACTATAATCACAATCTTATTTGATGGAGCCGAGGACAAAGCAGTGTCTACATTTAAGGTGCCTGCGTCTTCTTTAGCTTGCTTGCATGTAATATCTGCTGATGATAACTTATCAGACATCATAGATATTAACCAAAAATTGTTTTTTGGATTATCTAGAAACTTTTCTTTGGATATGGTAAGTATCATTGTACCGTTAAAAAATATGTCAGTTGAAGTAGGTTTCTTCGCTCGTCTCATACGCTCAGCAGTTTTTGTACCACCTTTGTAAGTCATCAGGTTATCCATCAAAATCAACTACTGCCTGCGGTTGGTATTTTGACTGTACATACTCAAGATATTTGTCACAGATTGTTGAAAAAGATTGATTCTTAGGCCAAAGAACCCTACGCAATACACCATCAATGATGAATTGAATCCTGAAACTGAACCAATTATTAGTTAGGGGATGGAATGAGTTGTAGAGAGTAGATTTAGTTTCTATTATTAAGCCATTGTCGAATAGGGATAAGGAATGAGGCCCTAGATTATATGTCAAAAACTTCTGAAGGTCTTCACCCGAATGCTTTACAACCGAAATTCGTTGTAACAAAGTTGTGGGATTAATAGGAATCAACTCGTCGTCTACTAAATAATGATTCATAATAAGTCGTCGTCTTTATTATCAGACAACTTCACTGTAAAATGTAGTCAATGACATAGATTTAGAAGCACTAATAGTCAACGTTTGCTTAAAATAGATAATTTTCATGTTACATAGACGTACAGGTCCGTATTTCCCGTTTTTTACAGTTTTTGTCTTTTACCCCTCCCAATTTTACCTTCTCTTTGCGTACGAGCTCTCCGGAGGAAGAGCACCCTCATGAGAGGAGGTGGAGCTACTCCACTGCTTCCACCTTCCTCTGGCGCCGGATCCGCCCTTTTCCTCTACCTCAAACGGAAAAAAATATGTCAATCATATAATCGTTAGGATCATTAATGATTAACATTTGCGTAAAATGGTTAGTTTCATGTTACATCGACGTACAGTGCCTAATTCCTGTTTTTTTTACATTTTTTTTGTTTTAAACACTCATTTTTTGCGGCACTCTCATGGGTAAACCCTCGATCAGAGAAAAACACTTTCAGTACATAAAATGTAGAAAATGTTCATTCTGTTTAATTCATATATTGTTGACTTTCACGCAAAATGCACAGTTCTGTAGTTATTTTGAAAAAACTGAGAAAAGTACATTTTTTTACACGTTTTTTGTAAAAAAAAAAAAGGTATTTTCCGGAAAAAAAAATTTTGATGGAAAACCTCGGATTCGTGTTCAGAGGCCCAAAAACATAAAGGAACCAAAAATCAAAACTACACCAAAACTTTCCTTTATTTTCTATCTAATGACTGTACTATTAGAAGTATGATGATCTGCAAGAAATCAATTTTTCCGTGTTAAACGTCGTGAATTGCTACATATGAAATTATTTATATCATTCACACTGACCATTGCAGTGCCTGATTTCTGTGTTTGTTAAAAACATGGAAGAAGATTTTACTGTTTTAACTGTAAAAGTATTTGAATAATAACAGTTTGAAAATGTTCAGTTCCAAAAAACTGTCATTTATATATAAAAACATTTGGACGTTTTCATTTATTTCATTGTTAAAAACAACAATAACAACAACAAAAATAAAACAGAATTAATAATTTTATTTATTTATTTATTTATTTTTAATACAATACAAAATTTATCGTTCGCATACTATTTTGTTTTTTGGTAATATGATTCTATGTGTATTTCAAAAGTTTCGTTTAATTTTATTTTTCAGTTTAAAAAAACTATATATAATTACTTTTCGAACTAACGACTGATTATTATGTATTCACGAAATGGATGATTTTTATTTCAGAGCTAAAGACTTTTTATTTCCATTTCATCGTTTTAGTTTAACATAAAATTATTTTAGTATTATTTGATATACAAATTTTAATTATCTGTAATCGCTGTAAATAAACAATTGGGATTATTTAGTTTATGAAAAAGTTGAAATTTGTCAGATATTTGCAATAAAGCAAAAAGCTTGAATAAATATTCTTTGGTTTTAAAAATATCCTATTTATTTCTATCATACACAGATAGTATTATAATATATATATTTTTTAAATGTGTATTTGTCAGATGTTTCAGACATAAAATTATAGACAAGATGCATCAATGAAATTCATTATCGTCTTACACAGTAAATTGGAATATTTCTTTAAATAAAATAAAATTCCACATAACATTTTGCTTTTAATATTTATGTAAGTTAAAAATAAATTAAAAAATAACTATTTACTCTTTTTTCGCTTTTTATTCTTTCTAAGTGTTTAGGTTAAATATGTGCCTTGTATTATTACTAAAAATGTTAACTAATTAACTGCAGCTTTTTATACAAATTATCTAATTTTTAAAAGAAATCACAATGGAAAGCCTTGAAACTCTAAAAATAAAGCGTTTCAGTCAACTTATTCTCCCAAGAGTACAAGCATGTGTCATGCAACATTAAATGTAGCGTGTTATCGATAACTCTAACGGGTGGCCTTTAGAAATAAAGGAAAACGTTAATGAAGTTAAAAGAAATCCCAAGAGGCTAAACAAAATGAAATTGCACCAAAGCTTTAGAAAATAAATTTTTATTACTTTTCGGTTCCAATATTTTATAAACATTTTTTTTTCCTACATTAAATAATTTTCTGTAAAAAAAATGTATGTTATAAAAAATTCTTCTACATTAAATCATTTTCTGTAAAAATGTATTCTCCTCTTCTTTCCGCTCTTCAAGATAACTAATTAGATGACTTTTAAGGTTAAATATAAAATCTAATCAGTTTTACATAGGAAAATTTAAAATAAACCTTTGTATGTTTATGAAAATATATCCGTATATAAATGTTAAAATTACGTTATTTATTTATTTATGTATTTGCTTTTTTTTGAATAAATTTATATATTGTACACAATACAAAATATAACAGACTGTTTTTTTTTAATCACCAAATTGCGTAAAGTCATAAAAAATGTATTGGCGTTGTTCAAATGTATCCATAATAATGTAACAACGAGAGAAATCCTGACGGACTAACTGACTCATCAATCCAGAGCTGAAACGACTAAAGTCAGGATCACGAAATTTAATCAGTGGAATTTAAGGGCAGTTTTAGGTAGGAGTGTGAAATTCAGCATAACAAATCTACTATAAAACATTTAAATGCATATTTCAGCGATTTTAGAAATTGAACCACCGAAGGAGTAAAAAAAGACATGTCGTCATAGCTCAGATATCTTAACAGTAGTTTAAGCTATGAGCGGAAAATGTAGCATAACATATCTATAAAAAATATTTAAAAACGTATTTCAACAATTTGAGAATTTTAACCACAAAAGGGATAAATGGGTGTCGAAAGTTTGAAGTCATTGCGCCATATATCATCTGCACATTTAAGTAGAAGCATAAAATACAGTTACACCAACCTGAAAAAAATTAAACACGTACATTACCAATTTTAGAGCTATTTCAGCGATTTTGTCACCAATATCGTCTATCAACACGATTATGGAAGATTAGATGAATAAGAATTCTATCGGTGAATTTTCATTAGATATTTTGCCTAAGACATTTTTCCAATGATTTTTTAATCATTTATAAAGGCGTGGTATTTAGTATGATTGCATTAAAATAACATATTTTTTTCTCAAATTTTTGTTTTTACGGTTTATGCACACGGAGGCGGTATTGTGATCGACGAATTTTGAGGATATTACATTTTTTATTTATGTTACCCAGAAGGCCAAAGGTAACTCAGATGAAGCCGGGTGGTTCAACCAGTGCTGAATACATTTCTTCAGAGATACAACTTTGGTAAAAAATATTTGTTTCGAAAGAGTATCCAGATTATAAAATATAACTTTTAAATATTTTAAATGTCACCGTTGCTTCTGTGTTGATTGTAAAATACAAATATAATTTAGCTTTTGTTTATATATATATATATTTTTTTTTTTCATTAAGTAATCTATGCTTTTACGTTTTCATTACATTTTCATTGAAACTAAAAAATAACTGATTAAAAAAAAAAGTTTAAAACAATACGCGTCAAAAGTATCTAACATTTTTGAAAATTTAATCGTTTTGTACTTTGTTAAATGCTGTAGCATGCACTGTTTTATTACCTCGTGTTTATTTTCAATCCCCTGCTCGAACGAGAAAAAAAAGAAATTCCACGTGGTGTATTTGTTAAACAATCTTGCAATGTAATATTTTCCATTCTATCGAATATAATTCCTACTTTTTCTTTTATAAATGGGAAAATTTCATAAAAGAGATTGTTTTGCCTATCATATCTATACATTCTGATAATTAAATATGATAATAAATGTTTATACATTTATCTCGTTTAATAAGATAAAATTAGCTTATTGTTTTATAATCTATTCATTTTATACAGTATACACAAGTATTTCAATTCATTTTCAAGCGAATATTTTCCTTCTAAAGGATAGTAAAATTTTCAAATATAAAATTCAGCATTTAAGAATTTACACATTTATTTATTTGTAACGTTGAATCAACAAAATGTTAATAAAATTAACTGTGTTTGCACTTTGTGACTTTTAGAAAGTAAATTACAATGATAAATTTGATTTGGATGCAGCACATAATAATAAATTAATAAGTAAATATAAATAAAAAAGTCCTTCCAGCCTGTACCGGGAGGAAAAGGTAGCTTTCCTATATCTTCGTTTTAAAATTTTAGCTAATGTTACACGAAAACAGCAAGTTAAAATGCAAAGAAACGTTTACAAAAGATTCGTTAATACTGAATTTGAATAAGAAATTCGCCAAATTATTGAGCAATAGCCAAATTGGCTTCATTTATGAAGACTTATTTTGGTCGCCAAATTTGGCGATATTTCGCCAAATGTCGCCAATTTTGGCGAGAATTTGGCGCTAACGGATATGAATATATAGTTTTATGCGTATGATTGGGAAAATTATTACAACAATGAAAGAAAGTAATTTGCAAGTAATCGCGTTAATGTGCTGTTTTGTTTCAAAATGTCAGCCACCCTAGAATTTCAAACTGATCTATCTCAGTCATTTTTTAAGATAGAGGTAAACCAAAAAATGCTCTGGAATCCTTGTAACAAGGCCTAACATGTAATTATAAAATAAATGTGAATTTGTAACTTTTTTGTATATTTATGTTAGTTTTAAATTTTTAAATTGCCGCCATCTTGAAACAAAATGGCGGACCAAGCTGGCCAACGAAATCGGTCGAGACATTGGTGAGCTTAATATACACAATTAGTTTCATCAAAATTGATTTATAAATACGAGCGTTATCGTATGACATAGCTCAGATATATATATATATATATGGATATATCTATATATATAAATCAACATTTGAACGGAGGTTGGTTTTGGGGTCTGGGGGTCATGATCGGTGAAAATATATCGAAATTTTCCGGAACTGCTTTCCTCCGAACGGCTGCAATAGGTAGCTTTATACTTTTTTGTATTGAAAGCTACCTAAAACTGTCGAATACAATTAAAAATTTAAAACTCACAGACCAAAAATATATATCTTTTCTGAAAATTTAATCGTTTTCTGTTGAGTTAAACGCCATGACATGTATCGTTTTAATATCGCGTGTTTGTTTTTAATGTATTGCACGAACTTCTACAAAAAGAGAAACTTTAATCCAGAGCTAGAAATTCCCTCGCAATGATTTATCATAAAATATAATGCAATATAATCCTCTATATGCAATATATATATATGCAATATAATCCTCTCCTTTATTGTCACATAGAATTTCTATAGTTAATTAAATATACGAGGAAAAATTACGACAAACATTATTATGCCTATGACTATTAAATCCAAGCGAAGATGTGTTAAGGAAACATGACATTAATTTTTATTATTTAATTAGATTTTAGCCCATGTCCACGTGAAAGTATGGGAATTACTTAAAGTTATTACTAAAATTTAATAAAAGTTATTTCTATACATTCATTTTGCATTAAACGTGAAAATGATTTCTGAAATCTCTAAGTAATTATCTAATTCATAATATATTTTTGAACATGGAGAATAAATCTAAGGGAAAGTTTAGAATGTATGAATATTTCTGTTGGTGTTTTTATTTATTGATTTTAAACAGCTATATTATACTAAAGAAATATACTTCAATGCCTAAAAAAAACAATTTTTACAATCTAAAAACTCACACGCAAAAGATACTTACACTTTATGAAAATTTAATCATTTTCATTCGAGTTAAACACCATGGCTTTTTTTATATATTATCGCGTGTTTATTTCCAATCCCCAGCGAGTACAGAAAAGGAAAAACTTTAATCTAGAGCTAGAATATCTCTTGATTATTTATCAACCTACATTGAATTTTAATCCCCCCTTCCCCCCTGTTATCGAATACATTTTCTAATTTTATTTCAATATATTTTTTAAAAGAATATAAAGCACATTAGTGTGTCTATTATTATAAAATCTCATTCTTATCACTTTGAAATATGATATATACTTTTATTATACAAATAAAATTTAATTTCATGACTACGCTGTGAGAGAAGGCACATTTTTCTTATTTTATGAAAATATAACATAATCATAAACCAACATATACAATGAAATCTTTCGAGTTACTCATGGTTCCGAAAACCGTTCTTTAGCTTTATAAACCTTAGAATTTTATATATTTTCTAGATTTAAACAAGTATTTATTAAAGCAATAACGATTTCGAGTTGTTCGTATAGTGTATTAATAAGCTTTCTCAAACCGGAAAATCAATTTTTGGAATACTATCAATTCTCAATTAAACATTAAATATCTAAATAGTTGAATTTATATATGTAGGAGTAACGAAATAATATATTTTTTAATGTTATTGTTAATGCTGTTAATTTATACTAATAACTTTTAGTATTCTATTAATTCTCAATTAAACATGTTTAACTGCGTAGTTGATTTTGTTCATGCAACAATTTAAAAAATATATTAATTTTAATGTTAAGGTTAAAGTTTTTAATTTCTCATGTTTGTCTCTAATATATGTTTGTTGAATTTGAAAATATTTTCTTGGGAATTTTGACAGCATTCAGAAAACTTATATTCTCGGTTGAGAGAAATGATGAATACACTATAAAAATTACTCGGAAATGTTTCCGAAATTCAGCGGCGAATCGGCGGCAAAAGGAGCTGTTTTTAGAAACGTTTATTTAAATCTTGAAATGAACATAAATTGGTTTCTGGGGGTTTTAAATATGAAGAACGCTACTGAAAATCGTGGGTAACTCGATAGATGTTACTGTATATTTTCGTTCACGTAGATATTATATTTTCGTAATTTAAGAAACATTTGTTCATTTTTGCAAAGTATCTTAAAGAGTAAAAATTATTTACATGTATTTACTTACATTTATTTTATACAATACACGAAAATATTTCAAAACATTTATTATGATACGCAATCTTCGAATGAGAAATTTGTTTTAAAGAATCGTGATATTGTCAAATATGTAATTAAGGATTTGGAGAGTTACACTTATTTGAATAATTTTGCAATCAATTTCAATCAATTTTGCAACACTAAATCAAATAAATTTTGATTCAAAATTTGACATGTATATTTCAAAAAATAATATACTTATGCAAATAAAAGAAAAATGTTGAACGTATTTGAAAATCCAAAAGTCGCATCCCACACATATACTTTTTAGAAAATATAAAGGTTCCCTCTTAAGTTAAATGCCTTGAAATGTTTTAATATTGTTTAATAATGTTTAATAAAATAATGATTGCCAGGCATGTTATGTTTTAATATCGCATTATTATTTACAGTCGCCTGCACGAACGAAAAAAAGAAGAAAAAACCCTAATCTAGACCTGTAAAATTCCTGACAGGAAGGGGAGGGGGGGGGAGTTATTTATGAAGCTGTGCAGCAAAATTCACTGATCTCGTACATAATTTCTACTTTTGCTCTAATTTTTGAGGAAAATAATGTAATATATATTGTTGTACATATTGTTATTAAATCTCCCATTTTTCATAAGAAAATCTGCTTTAACATTTTATTTTTATAATTAATATTTAGTTCAATATCATACGCAAATTGATCATTAAAATTAAGATTTTTTTTTTCTGCACAATAGTGGGATCTGCCCTCCCCAACGACCTGAGCCCGCGAAATACCCTTCATACCTCCTTAGGCTCGAAAATACACTAATCTGATCTGTTTTAAAAAGTACTACTCGATTACGGAATGATCCTGTTCCATTCATTTTCCTTTCATTAGCGATTTTTCAGTCCAAGACTTCATCCACCGTTGTCACGAAAATTGACGGCTGTTTTCGTGATTGATTTAGTAAAATCTGTTGCACATTTGTATGTCAGCATTTAACTAAAACATGTCGCTGCCTCACAAACTTTCCTAATATTATCTAGAAAAAAAATCTTGCAGACGCCATATATATATATATTTTTTTTTAAATATGATGTTTTAATTACATTGTTTTAAATATGATGGAATTTTCCTTTAATGTTGCTTACTCATAATTGTTTGATTATGCGTAAAGAGAATTATATTTTAATTTATTTCACTTTTAATATTCACGTGTAAATATTTTTACAATTGAAATGTGTTTGGAAGTTTTATTATTTCGAGTTTATAAATATGAAGTAATTTTCAGAATTAAATGCTTTCCCTCGTAATAATTTAATTATGTTAAAGATTTTTTTTTCCATATTTACATGTACCTGTATTTTTCAATTGTACAATGTTTGGAGTTATTCTTCACGTTTTTATTTATTTATTTATTTATTTTAATTTTGGAAACAATAGGAAAAAATGACTTTTTTTTTAAATATGAAAGCTATCTTAGTTCAGATATAGAAAATGTTTCTAATAAATTTGGAAAAAAAACCCTTAAAAATTAGACAAAAAAAAAAAAAATAGACACTGCGTACCGCATTCTAGTCCAGTATCTGCGCGGTACTGCCATAGTTTAATGCAAATCAATTTACGATACTGCATTCTATCCAGTATCTTAAATTGCTATGCATAATTTTGGATCCTAAATAACTTTTTTACCAAATTATTTTGATGGAATACATTAATAAATAACACTTAAAATAATTCTTCGATTTAAAAAATGTGCTCTTCAGCGTGTTTATCATACATTTCTCTATATAAACTACTATTTTAGATTTTAAAAACACAAATTGCACAAGTTGTGCCTGTTAGTTGCTAAAATCAGTGTAAAAAGGGTTTTTACACTGATTTTAGCAACTAACAGGCGCAACTTGTGCAATTTGTGTTTTTAAAATAACTAATCAACAGTGTAGCGTCCAGATGGATTTATATTTTTACTTGTACTATTTTTCATATTTTTACATGCAATATTTTTTTAACATTATCCGAGAAATCACCTTTATTTAAACTGCAGACGATCTTCCAACTGAACTATCCTAGATTAATTTTTACCACAATTATTTCTAATTGGTAAATAAATCATATGAGATGTAACCTTCCCAACTGGGCGAAAAAGTCCGGACTAGGATTTGAACCCGTGATCCCTTGGCTGAAGCTTCCAATGCTCTATCAACGGAGCAATCCCGGACGGATATGCCTGAACTAATTCACCCACACGTTTCCAGAGTTTACTGGAGGTTCCATTACCTGTGATTTATTCTGTTGTGCTGATTCAGATATCCGACCAAATGCTATGATCATTAAGCTTATATGGCTGAGTTAATAATAATAATAATCGACATAATAATCTCTTTTATACGACTTACATCAAATACAATACATTGATATAATACACTATTAAAAACTGAAAAAAATTATTATATTGATTTTAGAATTATTTAATATAAAATCAACTTAATTTTTTTTTCTGCATTAAAGTCAAAATTGAAATTATCCATGCATGTTTAAGATATACATTCAGCTATTTTATAAATGAATGAAAAAGAAAAAGTTTAATTTTAATTCTTATGCAATGTCTTGAGTTAATAAACAACTGTATTATTTAAAAATCGTGCCATGTTTCATTATGAAAATAGATGGTGTTAATAATAATATTAGATGCAATAATCTCCTTCACATGACTTTCCTCTAATATTGAAGTAAAATTAGAAATTCTGTTTGACAACAGGGGAAAGAATTACACTACATTAGTCTATGATAAATAAACCCCGAAGGCCTTTTCTACGTGAGGATTAAAATATATTAAAACTTTAAAATTTGAATTAATTGAATATTAAAATACTATCTACAATGGAATTTAACCCAACAGAGAACTATTAAAAATTTTCAAATAATAGATATTTTTGGTATATCTGTAATTTCAAATAATAGATATTTTTGGTATATTTGTTTTAAATTGTGAATGATACTGAATTTTTTCCTATAATTTACTCTTTACTATATTATTGTTTGAGGCATGCAAGTCAAAATTTTTATGATAATCTAGTGGGATACAAACGTATGTCAAGTTATTTCTAAACTGTTAATCCAACATAAAATATTTAAAAAATGTAATCTTAAATGCTTACTTGCATATTTCACAATCTTTTTACTATCCAGAAGCAAGTTGTTGACTGAAACATTGTATACTAGTGCAAATGTATTGAAGTATTTGAGCGTATTGTATAAGAAGAATGTAAATCTATATTAATAAAAGAAAGTTTCGATCTCTGTGTGTGTCCGTGTGTGTGTCGGTGTGTGTGTCTGCGTGTCTGTTGGCGATGGCTAGCAAAATCTAGCCCACCTAGAAATCTGGAAATTTAGGTGTAATAGTCCAAGGTGGATAGTCCAAGGCCGTGTGCACCTGAGCCTCAGAATTTTAATATTTTGATAATTAGCCTAGATATTAATTAGATTCTCATTTACAATCGCTTCTAAAATGTCATCTTTTAAATGAAAATGGCGAAAGAAATGAACTGGCGCATTGGATTTGCGACCGGAAATGAACGAATTCGAAATTATTTTACTAATTAGCAAATTTTAAGAAAACTAATTGATATATCAATTTGAAAATTTCTGAGCATATGTAAAATATATTCTGCATCTGACTATGTGATTTTTGAAAAATTCGGTTGGTATTTTTTTTAATTTATGCAAAAAACTGCCAAATATCTGCCGGCGCCAGTGAAAACAATCCGAGAAAGTTTCAGACAGGGATCTGCTTTCATTAAAAACTGAACTACAAAGAGATCAGTTTCTCGGGCCGATCCCTCCATTTAGTTTGCGAAAATGAAAGGAAATAATTGCCAATTTTTACTAATGAACAAAAATTTAGGTAACTAATTAAGATATAGATTTGAAATTGAGGTCGGGAAGGGGATTGTCATCTGCCGGCTATTTTAGCGTAGCGTCTTCGTTATATTCTAATTATCAGAAAAATGTAATTCTTTTTTTAATGATCGCGTTAATGTAGGTGACGGTGGTTCTCTTGAACAAATTATTCATTATATTTGCGGGTATGGGGAGGGAAGGGGTTAACGCCTTTCTCTGAGATTGTAATTATCTAGGGCCCGGGCAACGCTGGGCGGGTTAGCTGGTAAATTAATATAAATAATTTTCATTTTTAAACAGTATTTTGTGATTAAAAACTTATTGATATAATGATAAAAATATTTTGTGTCATTGGGAAAGGAAACATATTTAATAATAATAGGAAGAAAAACTTCCAGTATATGATTTTCCTCAAGTATTGAAGTAAAAGTAGAAATTATGTACGAGAACATCGAAAATTCTATAAAATCGAAATATACCGAGATAAATCAATTCCTGGAATTTTTTTGGCTGTAGATTTATCTTTTCCTTTATTATTTAATTTTCAAATGCTTCGTTTTACATTTGAAGATTGTTCTTTAGAATGGAATTGTTGACTAGAATATTGTATTTTAGAACAAATGTAATTAATATCTGCGCACATTATATAATATAATTCTATATTTTGTAAAAAAAAAAACAGTTCAAGGGAATTTTACAATTAATCGATGGCGTAATTGCGCTGTAAAGGTAACATTTTCAAGACAAAGTCAAATCTTTCGAAATGGTAAGTTCATAGTATGCATTTTGAGATGCTTTGCCCGTAATTATTGTTGTTGTAATTTTACTGCAGCAAATTTTTACATAGCAGATTTTTTTCTTTTTACATATTGCCTTGAGAAACAAAAACAAATTAATAAAATGCAATGTAATACGATATTTCTTTATTCAAACACTAGGATATAATACTAACAAGAAAAATAACATATTTTTTATGGTTTTCTTCAAATACTGAAGTAAAATTAGAAATTTTGACAGCACGAAAACTAATTATATTGCAGCATAGCTTGATAAATAAACCCCGAGAGATTTTGTCAATCTAGATTACCGTTTCAGCGTTTTTGTTCTCCCAATTCAGGCAGGGAAATGAAAATAAACACGCAATATTAAAACACTACATGCCATGACATTTAACTCAACAGAGAAACATTAAATTTTCACGATATTTCAAATTTCACGAATTTTTCACGAATTTTCACGAATTTTTCAAAACGATAGATATTTTTGGCATGTGAGTTTTGTATTTTAAATTGCTTCCAAGATTTTATTTTTATTTGCTTTTTAGTTTATTATTATTTGTGGCTGGTAAATCTAATTTAGTATCGTTATTAGTTTTTAAAATTTCATGAAATATAAGCAGAAAAAAAACAATTGAAACATTGTTAATACAATCTTCAGGAAGATAAGAGGAATTTTTTAAAAGTGTTATTCGTATATTTGAAAAAAAAATCTGTTTTTCAGTTGGAAGTTGTGGACTTAAAGATTGTATTCTATAAAAAAGTATTTAACGATGTCAGTGCCGTAATTAAATTTATTGTGAATAGGGCTGTTTCTCGGATTATGTTTTTAAAAAAAATTACATGCAAAAACATGAAAACAGATAGTTTATATAGAGAAATGTATGATGAACGCGTTGAATCACAGAATTTTAAATCCATGAATTATTTTAAGTGCTATTTATTAATGAGGTCGATCAAAGTAATTCGGTACAGAAATGTTTCATATGACCCAAAAATACTCATAGCAATTTAACCATCTTTTGCAGGCATATATTGGAGTAGAACGCAGTGTCTAATATATATATATATATATATATATATATATATTAATTTGTCTAATTTTTAAGTTTTTTTTTTTCAATTTATTAAAAAAAATAGTATTTGAATACAGATTTATTGCATATTTTGAAAAGTCATTTTTACCTATTGTTCCCAATTTTATAAAAAGTGTAAATAACAATTCCAAATATTTTATAACATCAAAATATACCAAAATAATTCCTAGAATTTTTTTAGTTATAGATTAAACTGTCTCTTTATTAGTTATTATTTAAATGCTTTGTTTTTTACATTTGAATATCTTATTATTCTTTAGAATGAAATTGTTGACCAGAAGATTATTTTAGAACAAATGAAATAAATATTTGTGCGCATCATATAAAATAATTGTATATTCTGAAAAAAAAAAAAGATATATATATATATATATATAAGTTCAAAGGAGTTACTAACGATTATTATTCTTTTTTCATAATGAAACATGGCATAACTTTTAAGTATTACAGTTACTTATTGGCTCAAGACTTTGCATAATAATTAAAATTAATCAAAATGTTTCTTATTCATTCACTTATAAAACAACTGAATGTATATCTTAAATATACATCTATAATTTTGAATTAGATTTTAACGCTTAAATATTTTTTTAAAAAGGCAAAAGATAATTTGTTGTCTTTGTATTAAATGAGATAATTCTAAAATCTATATAATGCATATTTTTTTCATTTTTTAATAATGTATCATACCAAGCGTTATTCATATCTAATCTTCTAATTAACGTAATCTAATATATATTAAACGAACAAAAAATTTTCATGATTACGGATGTTTGGATAAACATATAAATAAAGAACACATACATAGCAACTGCTTGTACAAAAGCTGGTATTTATTTTTTTGTCAAATAAGTTTTGTAAAATTCCACCAATCCAACCTGCTGAAACTTTTCCTTTCTAAATCACATTGTAATCCACAACATTCTATCTGTAAATACCCTGACAAGGAATTGATAATAGTTGAAAATAAAGAAAAATGTGAGAAAAAAATATTGTACACTAAAATAAATAAATAAATTAATTAATTAATTAAAAGTTTTGCGCGGTAACGTATTATTGCTTATTTTACTGTATATTACTGTTAATTTTACAGTATAATACTGGCAGCTGGATTGCCAGTAATTTTTTTTTTCTCAGTGTAGTTTTTTTGTCTGTTTTCAAATACGAGCTTCAGATCCGGTATCAGAATACAGGACTTGCACAAATCAATAACTTCCGATTGAGAAGTGAATGTGGGGAAATAAATAAGTTCATTTGTACGTAGCTGCTGTTCACAAATAACACGTTTCTTTTGTTTATCAATAGATCATTCACTTGTTAGTCACTTATTCACTTCATTGAGATATCCAGTGACATCGACAAGAAATATTAAATCACAAAGCCATTGTTGGTCTTCAAAGTCTGATATTTTTTTTCTATTTATTTTCAAAGAATAATTTCATCTTTCAAATCTCACACTCTTTTCAACATTTTAGCACGACTTATCCACTTTATTTCTGAAGAATGTGTTATGACACTGTTCTCTGAATCTGTGGATTTTAAAATTCTTGAAACTAATTATTATTCACACCCCGCGATTTAATAAAAATTCACGGCTTTGAGGACCACCTTCATAACATGCTCCATCTTGAGCGATTTTGAACACAAAATCTATTGAAGAATAATGCAATGAAAATTGAGCATCGGTGTATTGCCCTCTTTACAAGCTTCATCTTTAATTGATTTAACTAAACCTTCATGTTCTGTAACCTTTGCTAGAGCTCAATCGATTCTAATACCCAAAACATTACAGAACTTCAGTAAAAATTAGTTTGAATAGGTTTGCAAATGTTACTGAGCGGCTTTTAACAAATCTCGCGACTTTGTAGTTCTTTGAGGGCAGTAGTTCCTTTACTGATAATTATTCTGCTATATTAAAAGCTTTATCAACACGACGGAGAAAAGTTACTATCTGAGCTTTGTCGGTTACATATGCGCTTTCATCCAGTGCAAGAGAGTAAAATTGGAATTTTGACGATCTATTTTTCAAAATGTTATCATTGAAACTTCCAATTGCATTTATATATTGCTTGTCGACTCCACGAACTCTGCTAAAAAGTTCATTCCAAGTTATGATGGATGGAGCACCCAGCGTTACGGCTCAGCAAACGGTGCGCAAAAAATCAATACATGTTTCCTTGATTGTGGCTTTTTAGCTGAACACAACACCAGGTAGAGAGTTAAAAAGAAAATGTCCGCACACCTACAGAATTAATTATTTACGACATTAGTAGGCAAAGTTGCAAATTCAACCAAGAAAGGGGGCCTACCATATGGCTTAATCTCTACAAGCCCTGTTTGGCAGGTTTATTTAAAAAATTACATTTCAGGCCATTAAGCTTTTGCATAATTACAGCAAAATATCATAATTAAAGAAAAATATCATATTCTTCAGAAATCCAAAGTTCTACTAATCTTCTAATTCGTCTGCAACTGCAACGGTTCGAACAATGACTTTTTTTGTTTGTTTTTTCTAAAATCTTAATATACTATACTATGTTGTAAATTTGCTCTTTTTAGAACATAGCTAAACCAACTGGATAGAGGCATGGAGGCAGGTTCCTGTATATGGTATGTTGATATGAGAGTGCACTGTAATATATAGTGAAGAGATGTGCCCCTGAGGCTACATACGCAGAGACTTGAAGGCGATTTTTCAAACATAAGCAAGTAGGATGTAAAAGGACCGAGATTTGTTGCGAATATGTATAAATTTATGTGATGCAGAATTATGTCTTCTTTCATTTTTGGAAATAGTTGATACATATACCGACCAGTATCTACATTTTCCCATTCATTTTGCCATTTTGTGAGGATTTCTTGTTTCATTAATTTCTTTAAGTGAGAATGAGGAAATGGATGGCATTTTATGTCGCTTAAAGCAGCACTTCCTTTCGCTACACTATCGGCTAATTCATTGACTTTTAATCTTTCGATTTCAGTTCACATATTTCCCTTCGTAAAATGTTAAAATTTAAGATATTCTTGCGATGGAGGATAAAGACAGCGGGCAGCAAGAAAAGGCTTGGTGAACGGCAAGCCGAGGGTTGGCCAGCCCACATTTAGAAAATTATAAAAGCACGTTTTTCAAAAATACAATTTTAAAAGGAACGTTTGATTCTGAAGTACATTGAGATTGTCAAATATACAATTAAGCATTTAAAAACTCATACAATTTCTTATTTTGTAACTTGAATTTACAATGTTTTATTAATTTTATTTATTTTCATATCAGCAAAAAATTCCGGTGTTGTCTTTACTAATGATGGGGGATTAATTGTAAAATAAGCAAAAATGTAATAGACTAAGAAGTAAAATGATCACAGTAACGGGAACCTGCGGGCTTCGTGCCCATTAATCGGTAATACTCCGATCACAATGACGGGGTCCTGGGTGTTTTGCACCCATAAATCGTTAATTAACCGACAGATACAATTCCTCCCTGTACGACTCACAGCTTATATATCGTTAAAACGACAATGAGAATGGCTGGTTCCATTTCTGTAAAGCTCATAAGACGTTCAAACAGTTACAATTTAAGTGAACATTTCCGGTTTCCTGGACACTAATACTGCAACACTACATCCACATTACGAAAAAATGCAACAAAAAAAAGTGATTATTTTTCCAGCATTTTAGCACCAGTTTAACACGTCTACCTTATATACAGCAAATATGTATACATTTTGTAATCAGGGACATCCTTTTTTTTTTTTATTAGAATTAGAATAAAAGACTTCAGCTGCAGAATTTTACTTTTGTGCTTGCAGAACAATTTTCCACCTCTAATGTATGACAACTTTCCTCTTCTAGAAATTGGCTACAATAACAACAATTGGTTTTGTCACTCACCGAGTTGAATAATAAAACATAGATCTAAGTATTATTTAAATGAAGATAGTTACCTTAGATATACGTGTGTCCCCTAGTGTTTTAATATTGCGTGTTTATTTTCAAACCTTTGCATGAATTTAGTAGGAAAAAAAAGAGAAACTTTAATCTAGAGTCAGAAAATCCCTGGGGGTTAATTTATCAGAGTGTACTTTAGTATAAACATTTCCTCCGTTGTCAAGTAGAGTTTCTAATTTTATTTAAATATTTTACGAAAATTATATAAAGGAGATTAATCTGTCCCTTATTATTAACTTTCTGAGTTCTTATAAAGAAATAGTTCATGGAATTTTATTATAAAAGAAACACATCAGCTAAAAACATACGTAGGAATTTAAATACATTGAATTTATTTTTTGTACATTTATTTTATGCAATACGTGTTTGTATTTAGGAAATCTCTAAGCATAGTGTCAAATTTAATTTCGATTCTTTTAGAGTCTTAAACTAAAATTTCAGTAGTCTTCGGCTTTTAAAGGAGGTTGCTTTTAAAACAATACAATCGATACTTTTTTTTTTTAATATTATTCATTTATTAAATATTATTATTCATTGAATGAACAGTTACATTAGATAAGAAGTTGAAAGATTTAAAAAAATGAAAGTAAATATTTGAAATTTTATTTCTGAACCTGTAGTGCAATTATTTATTGAAATATCGATGTTAAAATCTCAAGGTACAAATCAATCCCTATTCAGTCAAAGCTTTTGTTTTAGCTATAGATTGACTAAATTTTTGTCAATGTATGAATATCATCATAAAAGTTTGCACCAATGTTAAAATGTTTACAAATATTTATACTGATACATGTTTACAATATTGGCAAAGCAATTTTCACAAATAACAATATTTCAATTGTAAAGAAAATATTTCTGCAATATTGGCCTTTTATTGAAATTATTTCCAATGTAAATCTATATTATTATTTAATTACACGTTTTCCGATTATTGGTGCAATTTTGAACACCAATATATTGTACCAATAATATAATCAGTTTGACGAATAGTGATTTATTATTTGAGTTTTATTTAAAAATATACTAAAAACAAAAAGTGCATTTCTATTTTTTTTCTTTTTTAAATTGTTTTATATATTATTCTTGAGTATATTTATATTTTTAAATTTAATATATTTTAATAATTTAATGTGTTTAACGAACATGGGTTTTAATGCATCTTTGATTTAATTTCAAAAAATATTATTCTTTAAATATCGAAATAACAGTAGAGAGGTATAATTATTTAAAGTTTATTTAGTAAAGCTTAGTTTTAGATTAAATATTTTTACTGTTGAAACCTATAAATGCTGCAACAAAAAAATTTCTTATCAGTTCGTAAACATAAGTTGTACAGGATTGCAATATCCGACTGGAAATATCTGTTTCAATGACTTGTAAACAGAAAAATATTTGTGAATTGTCACATATTATCTTATTGCTTCATGGAATATATTTTATGTTCGAAAAGTCTAAATTCTTCGATTTTATACAGAATAGTTTTGGTATTAGTTTCAAGAGCTTTTACAATATTTGTAACAAAATAGATGCTTCAACAAAAAGTAAAATTGAGGAACTACAAATATACCTAAATTACAGAAACAGTCATAAATGCATAAAATTGAAACAAGTATAAAACAGAATGTTTTGCGATAACAAGTAATAAATAATTTTATATACGCATGAGGTATATAATTTTCCAAATGTCATTAGGTAAATATAAAAGTTAATAATATTTTAATTTTTAAAATTTTCCAATTGAGTTGAAACGTGTTTATGAATACAGTTTGTCTGTCTGTCAGTCTTTCCGTCTGCCTGTTCTCTAATTCTCGTAATTATATTCGGATTGCACGTAATTTTTATATGTTAGTTATGTTTACTACAGAATGTTCATTAATCAAAATGGAAAGTGTATCATTTATACTGCACTTACAGAGACACACAAAGAATTCTAACACATTATATTCTATGGCAAAAAATAGTTTCCGATATATTTTACTGATGTTACAACATTTTATGCATAATAAAATTAATATGCATCACTGAGATGGACAAAAACATGTTTTCACCGGAGTATAGAATAAGTAGCATTTATGTTACGTTTACTGAGAGGCACAAAATATTTCTGTTACAGGACAGACTATGACCGATTTCATTGCATTAAAAAATGAAATTTCATAATAGTTTTTTGGTACTGTGGGAAAGTGTTTCATAATTTACGACTTATGCATGATTTTCCGTTATTCTTTTCTTTTAATTGAGATTTAAATCTGGACATTTTGAAATTTTACCACGAAGATATAGATTAATTCAAGATTAATTTAAGTTTATGTAAGGAGAGAGGAAAATATAATTTGATAGTGTACATAACAATTTATTAAACCGATTGTTTTACAGATTTGTTGCATAATTAATGTAAAAGGGATATCAACTATGCGTATGAATATGTATAAAGACATATGATATACATTATTAACTAATTTTCTTTTTCACAAAATAAACTGAAAAAGGGCATCCGTGAGGTATGTGTTAAAACTTGCGTAAATCAATGTATACGAAAGCTATATAGTGCTAGAAATATATTTTCGTATATGAATGCATATCAATTTTACCGTCAACATAAAAACATTTATGATTTCTATGTTAAAATACATCCAATTCTGTAGTCGGTGATTTGAGGGTGGAATTTTATTATTCATTATATCCATCTGTGCATTTGTGTGCAGTTTTCCGTGATTTATTTACATGTTTTCATGAGTTTATGTGATATAAATTATAAAGCCATTAATATAGTATCTTTCGTCTGGCAAAATGGTCAAAACGGAACTTGTCGTATGACCATCTATAAATTTTTAACTCTTTATAATAATACTAGGGGGCCTACCCCCTGCGAGCTACGCTCACCAACCCCCGCTCAGACTTCGAGGCCTCTAAAAGCATGACAGCGTGCTTCGTTTTAAAAATATTGGTAAATCTGTAATTGGGTTGCCATGCTTTTAACATTTTAATGGGGCATTTTTTTTATTATCATGGCCTCATACACAGCTGTTGCGACAACTGGCGACTGTTTTAGGGATTGATAAGTAAAATTAATTACACCTTGAAAACCAGCTTGTATAAAATGGTTAGGTTTAAATTGTGGCTACCTTTCGGACTTTTATAACAACGATCTGTATTCTATTCTTCCTTTGCGTTTAAGGATGAGAAAAATTCCATCTGCTTGTGAATAACATTAAGAACCACGGTATTGAAAAGTACTATGTTATAGACATTTTCAGTAACAGGTTTTAATTTTCTCTCTATTTTAGTGCACCATCATGCATATTTTCATGTTATTTTAAATATGTAAATTATTTATTTTAATTAATATGTATATAAGAATTTTCTAATAATTATTTATCATACAAAATTAATTAAATATTTTGTGCATGCATGCCTGCATTTATTCGGCATCAATTGATGAGATATTTAAACAAATTTGCTGTCCGCGATAATTTTACACCATGTTATGTCACTTGAATATTATCCATAAGAAAATCGGGTACTTTTCCAGTATAGGATCCTTTGCTTTTAGGTTTGTCGTAATTCGAGTTTCAAAAAGGGATAGATTCGTTAATATACATATATTTGTTGCCAAAAGTTATGAAAGCAAACCCAATGAACTGTTCGTTCTTTTCTATTATAGGTGTCTTGACGCTTTTTAAAAAAGCTTGGCGCAATTCGGCATCAGAAAGTGAGATTTGGTGCCAAATGACATAAACAGCAATGGAAACAAATTCGACGATTTTTTTTGTTTATATGCGTATTTTAATTATACGTATATTATTATTGTTTTTTCTATACAAATTACTTCTGATTATATATAAAATAGGATAAATGACATTTTACGCTAAACAAATTGTATAAATATTGAAAAATGCTTCTGTATACGAAATGACAAAGTCAATAGGTTGACAGAAAGTATGTTGCCAAATTTCCTTTTCCGCCAAGGCTATTTCCTCTGTTTCGTCAAGGCCCCATATACTGGAAAAGCACCGAACTTTTATGCTTGTTTATACATGTATTTATATGTATATATACAATTTATTTATAATTGTCTTTCAATTTACCTCTTTTTGTACATAAAAATAGATAAATGGCTTCTTTATATTAAACAAATTGTATAAACATAAATGACGTATTTACATAAATGACATCATTTGAACGAATTTATTCAAAATATTTTCAGTTTATAAATTAAATTAAATGCTGACTGACGATTGAATCCTGACGATAGAAATGTGATTTTTTTTTTTCAAATTTTCCGGAAAAACATAATTTAATCACAATCTTGTCTTCATTATCAATTGAAATAAAAGATAAATTCAATTTCAATTTGAAAATGACTAATAAAAAGAAATCAATAATCCCTATCGGGATCCTTTTTGATTTTTTTCCCTTTTTTGTTACAAAAAAACTAAGTAATTAGTTGCCATCATTACAGAAATGTCATTTAAAATTAGAAAAAAATTAATATCTCGAAAACTAATTCCAATTTCAAAATTCTATTACCAGTTTTGACATCCGCGGATTTTTATGGACAATTGGTATTGATTTCACTATCAAGCGTTTAATATTTTATTAAAAATAGCCCTGAAACATAATCAGTCGTTTAACCAGTCGTTTCATAAAATCGTTTCATAAATTCGTTTTATAAAATCGTTTCACAAATTCGTTTCATTAGGATTTTATATATATAGGGTAGATTTACGTAACTGCCTTAAACCTTCTTCATTCAATTTATTATACAAGCTCATTCAGAAGAAACCTTACATTGCAATTATTATGTTTTATATTACAAGTATAATTCTTAGAAATTAAAATATAATTTTTATTTATGACAGTTTTACTGATTTTCAGCATTTTGTTGAGATTTGTCAATTTTAGTACAACGCTGCTGTTAAGACACTATTTCTATTTCTTTTTTTGCCTCTCTCATTGTTATATGCTACTCTAAAAATAAATATTCGGCTATTATTATTCATGTTATTACTTGTTAGGTTTCACTTTTTAATTGTCATATAGAAAGGATGTCACGTATTTTACAATATGTAAAGAAGAAATACAGCCAAAGCAAAAACTAAATTAATTAAATTAATTACTTAATTGCCTTCCTTAATTATTTCTGATAATACACCACCATAGATTGTATACAATAATCGTATTGAATGTTTTACATACTATTATTTATAGGTTATAAATACATTCTATTCTTCCATTAACTTCAATAATAAATAATTTACGAGCAAGTCGAATACAATTTTCGTATTATTTATTTTCGCAATATAATGTTATTCAAGTGATTTTACTGGAAACTCGAACTTCACACATTTACGATAACAAACTTTTATCGAGTAGCGTAAAGTATTTTCTAAAAGTCCTGAATAGAACAATGCATCTTAACATCTCAGATATACCTAAAAGAAATTAAATATCGATTAGTGTCTAGATTCGCATTACCTTATTTATCAAAAGCAGATAAAAGATACTCCTCAGGGTAATTAAAGCACAAGCTGTTTCATTAATGTAATCCTTTCGATACGTTTGAAGTCATTTATCACCTGTACTTACTCGGATGCTCTTTTCGATGCTGATAATTATTATGCAAGCAATAATCGCTTTTTCATTGTTTTTCTGAAGAAAGTAGGATAGCAAAGCGCTATTTTTAATCTTTATCAAGATTAATGCTTGTAATCAGAGAAAATTACACAATTCTTAGAAATGTAACCTAATTATTAGTCTGTCAATTAATGAATAATGAACTATTGAATGATATGTTTCGTAATTATGTTTTTGCTAAGATTCTGTTAAAATTTCACAACAAAGAAATAAAAAAAAAAATAAAGTATTTCTTTTAATGGTAAATTGAATTTAAATGAAAAATGTAAATACCACTTAAAATAATTTTTTTATCATTCTTAGTAGCGAAAGTTATCTTTACCTCTTGGTAAATAGGTTAATTGTAAAAGAAAAGAAAAAAATAAGCAAGATTATAAAAACCAAAAATTACGATTTATCCTACTTGTGTACTTATTTTATTTTATTTATTTATTTATTTTGATAAACCAATATTTCTTAAAAATAGCTAGGTATACAAAAATTTCCAAGACTTTTAAAAGGAACATACCAGCCTAAACTTAGGAATTTTTTTAAAATGGTTTGAAGGATGATGTAAGGAAAGCTATTTCATTGCTTGTAAAATATATAAAAGTTTATATATGTGTTGCGTTTAGCATAAAAAAATATTTAAATATATTCAAGAACATTTTAATTAATAATTTAGTAATTTGAATCCTAAAATATTTAAAACAAAAAGGTCGTCGGTCATAGTGTCCGTGAATATACAGTGAATTCCCGTTAGTGCGGTTTTTTTTTTGTCGCACTAAGTAAAGTCACAGCCAACTTCAGTAACGGCCGAGAAAGCTCTTGTTTGTTTCTCCCGCCTTAAGACGGAATTCATGACGCCAGACCACGTGATCTTCGGCCGACCGAATCGGCTGAGAAAACTCTTATTTGTTTCCCTCCTCACTAGGACAGCTTTCTCGGCCGATTGGTTCGGCGGAGATCACGCGATCTGACGTCATGAACTCCGTCCTAAGGCGGGAGAAACAAACAAGAGCTTTCTCGGCCGGTACTGAAGTTGGCTGTGGTAAAGTCCACTTTAAACGAATTAAACCTTTGAACTATGTAAAATAATACCTTTCGTTTAAAAAATTGAATTCTGTTTTTGACAAAAATTAAATATATTACTAATTTAATGCTAAAATAAACAGCTTTTTCTTTAATTTAGTAATTGTATGTAAAAATCAAGTTAGTGACAATTTGTTAATACAAAAGTATGAATTGGACGAAAAAAAAAAAACGCAGCACAACCAATGTGTCTAAAAAGAAAATTCCGTACTTCCATAATTTAATTTTATTTAATGTATTATCTCACTTCTATTTGTGTTACTTGAAAAAATATTCTTTTTATCGCACCGTTTTCCAGTTTGCGACACACTCAAAAATTTTGCTCTGTTAAAACACATTTTACATAGTGAACACCCATTAACAATATTTGCACCTTTTACGTTTTTGGTGGTAGAATATTTTCTTTCTCTTCATTATTGTTACTGACAATTTCTTCATCTATCAATAATCAAAGTTACAGTGAAGTTGCTTTTCAAAAATTAAAGTACAAAAGCAGTTTCGATTCTGCTCGATCAGTTCGGGAAAAAATTGTCTACATTGTCCGGTAAGTAGTGTTCTTTAAGTAATGTATTTAACATTAATTTCAAATAGGAAATCATAGGAAAAAGAAATTTTTCCTCATTACCTGGAGATACGTCTTAAATTGTGACACATTAAAGACAGTCCACTGTATCTTTCATACTATCTTTATTTACTATACTGTATGTTTCACACTATCTTTTCATAAAATAAAGAACAAAAGCAGGTTTGATTCTGCTGGGTCAGTTGTGAAAAATTTGTCTGCATTTTACGATAAGTAGTACACTTTAAGTGATGTCTTGAACATAATTTCAAATAGGAAATCATAGGAAAAACTAAATTTTCCTCATTACCTGGAGATACGTCTGAAATGGTGACGCATTAACGATAGTCCACTGTATCTTTCATACTATCTTTCACACTATTTTGTTCAGAAAATAAAGAACAAAAGCAGTTTTGATTCTGCTCGTTCAGTTCTGAAAATATTGTCTGCATTATTCGATGAGTAGTACACTTTAAGTGATGTCTTTAACATTAATTTCTAATAGGAAATCATAGGAAAAAACGAATTTTCCTCATTACTCAGAGATAAATCTGAAGTGGTGACGCATTAACGATAGTCCACTGTATGTTTGATACTACTTTTTACACTATCTTCTTTTAAAATAAAGAACAAAAGCAGTTTTGATTCTACTCGGTCAGTTGAGAAAAATTGTCTACATTATCCGATGAGTAGTACACTTTAAGTGATGACTTTAACAATTTCAAATAGGAGGTCATAGGAAAAACAAAATTTTCCGCATTACACGGAGATACGTCTTAAGTGGTGACGCATTAACCACAGTCCACAGTATCTTATTTGGTAGTTATTCATGAAGAAATCTGTTTCAAAATCCCGTTATCTCTAGACAAAAATGCATAATTTTTTTCCTAATTCAATCAATCGAATATCGTGTTTTTGTAAAACAGCAATATAACGAATTCTGGTTTACAGTGAAATTTAGTAAGAGAATGGAAATAATCACAATGGAAATTGATAATTAGAAAACAGTTATCTCGATCAACTGTTTCAATTCAAGAACTCGTGAATTTACCAAAATATAACACTGTCTTGTGCATTGCTAGGAAACAATCGCATTAGGTATTTTGAGAAAAAATTATATAGAACCAATGCAGGTAAATATTCGTTTACATGGAAGGAAACTTGCAAAATGAACCTAATTGACTACTTACAACAGACGAAGGTAACTTGCCTATAAAACAAGTTCTGCTCATTATTATTCAGAATTCTATTTTCCAAAAAATAAAAATGTAAAAAAGTTATTTTTCTTCGAAAATTTGTCTAAAATTGAATAGTTAATTTCTTTAATTATGTTAAAAATACACTTTAAATGTTCCTTAATCTAAGAAAATATAATATAGACAAAAACGACAATATACAATAAAATATTTCGACCTACACACGATTCGGAAAAGCGTCCTTTGTCTTTCAAAAACCTAAGAAACTAATATATTTTCGAGATTTAAAGAATAATTTATAAAAATAAAGTGTCTTTTGCTGCCACTGATTTTTTTAATAGTCTCCGAGAAGTTTTTATAGTATATAATTCAGTTTTGTCAACTTCTAATTTAGGTTTTTCAGTTAATATCAGTTCTCAAGTAAAGTTTTTCATGTTCAACAAACATGTTTTACGGGCAAACATGATAAATTATCAGCAGTAACACATTAAATTTAATATTATTTGTTACTCTTGGATGTATAATGTTAGTTACGAAACTGAAAATTTTTAATTGAGAATTGATAGCATCCAAAAAATCGATACCCCGGATTCAGAGCACTGATTAATACACTGTAAAAACTACTCGGACACATTTCTGAAAATCAGTGGCTGTAAAAGGAACTTAGTTTTTATAAATTCATCTCGCAAATATATTGGTTTCTGACGTTCCTAAAGATAAAATGCGCTTTCGGTATCGTGGATAACTCGGAAGATGTTATTGTACATTTTCGTTCGTGATTATATTATATTCTCGAAGATTAAGAAACATTTGTCATTTTTTACAATGTATTATTTATACTTCGTTTCTTAAATTCGTATTCATCCTTTTGTATGTTTCTAAATTTTATAGTAAATTATAAGAAAACGGGGTAATTGAATTATTTAATGCTTTAGGGCGTTGAGTAATTGTTTATGAAACAAACTGCTATCCAACGACAAAGGCAAAATCTTCCCTAACAACAAACGAAGACTTTTCCATGTTGAAAATATTATTTTATCGTTCATTTCTTAAATTTTCATTCATAATTCTATTTATCTCTAAACCTTATAGTAAAATATAAGAAGACAGCGTATTTGAATAAGTTAGTGCTTCAGAACGTCGTTTAATTATTCATGAAACAAACTGTTGGGGTATTATCCAGCGACAAAGGAAAAATCTTCCCAAACAACAAGCGAAAAGTTTCCCATCAAGCTTTTGTAAACGCATTTTTCAGTTTCATGAAATGCAGCTGCGGGGATAACATAATGCACGAGAAGCAAGTAATGAGGTGAATGCTGCTCCGAAGACAATAGAAATGTTTCACAAAATGCTTAGAAAAGAATAATATTATTTTAAGCGTCGTATGGCGCTTCTAAATGAAATTAAATCTCCATTAGTTTCCTGATTCTTATGACAGTATTTTTCAAGTGAATGTCTATGAAATGCTCTGGTTAATTGAGCTTTGATAATCGATATTTTAATATTATACTGTACCCTGTCCATTTTCAACATTAGTAACATTAACGTCTATGGTATCACATGTTGCAACTCAGTTTTCCGTTAATGCTAAGATCTTTGAGAATTAATACAAATGAATATAGATAAATAATGCATCATAATTTTTTTTTATTATGCCTGATACCTGACATACACAATTTACTATCACCAGTTAATTATAGCGGCATTCTTCTAGTTGCAAAATTACTTTAAAAGTTGCTCTTCACGATATAAATATATATTTATATCAAAATATTTTTATATATATATAAGTTGGGTAAGTTTAGATATTTATACGGTCCGTATGACCATGTAGTTAGATTTAGAAAAACTTTCTCCTTTAAAAGTTAAAGAGCAAAAATTCAATTCTTGTACGAGCAAAGCTTACCGTGTTATAAGATTTTAAATATTATTATTTTTCAATATTTTCTAGTACTAAAAAATCATTTTTCTGTCTTTTTAAAAAAATGTAAAAGTTATTTTTCTCTTTTCCTTTCTTTAAAATAAATTCTAATTTGTTTAATTATGTCGAAATATCATTTTATACTTAATTTCTTTAAATTTTATTCATCATTCTATTTATTTATAAATCTTTTAGTAAAATATAAGAAGACAATGTATTTGAATAAATTAACACGTGGTATAATTATTCATGAAGCAAACTTTTGAGGCATTATTCAGCGACAAAGGCAAAATCTTCCCTAATAACACTGTAAGATTTTTCCCATCAAGCTTTTGAAACGCATTTTTCAGTGCATGAAGTGAATCAGCGGGGATAACACAATGTAACAGAAGCAAGTAATGAGGTGAACGCTGCTCCGAAGACAATAGAAATGCTTAGAAAAGAATAATATTATTTTAAGCGTCGTATGGCGCTTCTAAATGAAATTAAATCTCCATTAGTTTCCTGATTCTTATGACAGTATTTTTCAAGTGAATGTCTAAGAAATGCTTTGGTTCATTAAGCTTTGATAATCGTTATTTTAATAACTCACTGTACTACGTTTATTTTCAACATTAGTAAAATTACCCTGTCATGAATCGCATGTTGCAAGTTACTTTCCGTGAATCCCATGATCTTTCAGTAGAAAAATTTGTAGACATGCATTTTCACAAATAATGCATCATAAACGTCGTTTTTTATTATGTATGATACAAGACATAGGCAATTAACTACTATCCGTTAATATTAGAGCTATATTTCTAGTTGCAAAAATGTCTCAAATGTTCATTTTTAGGTCAGGAATGTCCATTTATATCAAAATAGTATTTTTTAAGTTAGGGAATTCATTTTTTTACGGTCCTAGTGTCCAATACGTTTTATTTAGGAAACTACTTAACTACTATAACTAGTATAATTTTAGCAATGAAAACGGAAAAAAAAATCTATTGATGTACAACTAACCCTCTCTGAGCTATAATATTTAAAATTTTTATTATTTTTCAGCGTTGTCTGGGACTAAAAACACACATTTTTTTCGTTCTTCCCCATACTCCTTCATAGATCCCTCAACCTTTTGAAAATGTCTATAATTCTTCTGAGAATGATTATTTTTAATTGCATATTATGGGATTATTTCAATACTTCACCACTTTGAAAGTAGATGTCTTTACATATAGAAAAAAATTATTATTTAGGTTATATTTAAAGATTATTTTATAACGAGGAAAATGATGAACCAAATGATACATCAAAACCAGGGTTAGACCAATTTAATGTGAACTGCGGAATCCATTTTAGTAGATACATTTTCCGCCGCACTTAGGGCTACTATAATACATGCTTAATCATCAAGCATTTGGTTGCACACTTAGACCAATCAGCGATTGTTGTCCATGCGGCGTGGCCAATCGTTTTTCTCACTACGGGCAATTAAATGGTGGCGTGAGTCAGCCCGGATTATAGGAGCCTTAGCCACACTTACATCATCCAATGACGTCAGCGCAGTATCAATAACTATCTAAACATGCCTTGCTTTGTGCTCTTAGAAATGCGAATAGTTTATGAATCATCTCATCATTCTTGGACATTTCCACTAAGCATAGCACTAAGTAAGTTTCCTTGACCATATTTTTTTTTACAGTTTTTATTAATATTAATATTATTATTATTATTATTATTTGTCTTTGTCAAGATTAATATTAACATCACTTAAGTGATTTCGGTGACACTTAAATAGGATTTTTCTAAATCATTCTTCATCTTTCTTTACTTCATTTTGGTGCACCTTCTAAAAAAATTTTTGGAAGGCGCTCTTTTCCTTCAGCTCTTTTCACCTTGCTGTACCATCTAATCTTGTTGTATTCGATCATCTATACAATATCCTGTGTGCCTTCTATGATTTCTCGTATTTTAGTTTTTTTTCACTTTTCCAGCCTTGATGTGCTTGCTGATCCTCGCAAGAAATCCATTAAGTTAAAAATGAGTTTTTTTTGGGGTGGTGGAGAGATTTAAGATACATATTTTTGAACTATACAGTAAAATGCTTTGCACTATTGCATAAAAAATTAGTCATTTAGTTTTGGAAATAATATTATTACTCCACAGAACAGAATTCAACAGTGATATTGCTTTTCTGTCTTCTCCAATTATCCTTTGCACATATTTTTAGCATGATCCATCTTCATTATGAATGATATATTTATATAAGTTATTTTGATTCCTCAAAAGTTTTTATATTTATATAATGCAATAAAATAGATTTTATGTATCTAACATTAATAGTTTTAATGTTATTAATTTTCATCATAAGCACTTTTCATGCCAATCTCAGATTAAGTATGGTTACCAGTTTCGAATTGTAAGCTACATTCTGCGGCAAAAATAAATTAACCTGTTCTGAAAATATAATGGTTTGCATTTCCTTTATAACATAAAACTCTTGCTACAATTTCTATATAATGATATCTTTAATTTGGAATTTATAAACATTTCTTTCAGTTTTAACGTTTTATATGAAGAGTATTCGAGGCTCTATTCGTTTTAACTTGCCAAAAATATTAAATGATACAAATTATTCAAATGTGCACATAATGATCAGTCAAATAAATGAAATACCTAAATCATACAAATATAATACAAGTAATAATAATTTTTATTATTATTCGACCGTGCACCAAATAGTCCTTTTAAATGACCTTTCACCATGGATTTTCTAAATGTTAACAATCTTGCAAATATATATACATATTTTAATATTTAAAAACATAAATTGAAAATTTAATAATACGTGTATTACCAATTTATATTCATGGGAAACATAAATAGAAAATCATTAACGTTTCGTCATATCCTTTTTCATCGTTACTGAAAAGGTATTATTACATGTTACTAAAGGAAAAAACGCTTTTTTAAGCATCTTCAAAATAATGATGTGGCGTTTCTAACTTTTTATATACATATTTTTATCTGTGCTCTTTTATAATATGGCAGCTATTATATTTTAAATCTATTATTTTGTTTCCATTAAAATACCTTTTTTAAACAGTATCATTGAAAATTTTGTTAAATGAAGTTATTCCATGTAAATGCAATTATGATGTTCTAAATGTATTTTGAAAGACTAAAAAACAATGGTGTATTTTTAATGGACTATATATATTCTCGTGTGTTTTTCTTTTTCTTTTATTTTAAACTAGTTGCTTGGCAACCTGGTGTTTAGCATATATATTGCAAGAGATTTTTCGATTTCTTGAGGGAAAAAAGAAATTTATTATTATCGTATATTTAGAAAACATTTAAAACATTAATTTCATGAAATACTTAATTTAAGCTATACAATGTATAAGTTAAAAATAAATTGCGAAAATTCCGTTTTGCAAATTATGTAATTTTTGATGAAAAATCATTTTTCAAAAGTATATTGTGCTTTTCAGATTCGGTTTCTAATTTCGGAGTTCGTGCAATGAAAATGGCGCCACTTTTACGAACAAAGAAGTATTTTACTTTTTTTGAAGAAAAAAATGCTTTAAGAGAAAACAAAATGTCGTTTTTACCTTATAAACCATTTTGCATTTACAGCCCATGTGAAACGTTTTAGCCGCAATTTCTCAAAAATAATTAATTTATAATATTATATTATATTTATTTAAATACAATTCTTGTGAATACGGAGGGCATAATTGTCCATCTAAATGCAAGGAATTTAAATCACTAAAGGAACTAAACATCACCTTAAAGCAACGCGCATAAATAAATCAATATTTGTTTCAAAATAAATTTTGAATAAAAACCGAGTTTGGATTGAATTGAGACACCCTGTAATTTTGTCTCAGTAAATGGATCGGAAGCCTAATTTACAATAAAAAAGTGTTTTCTGTAATATGCTGTCTTTTCTGTAATTTTTTGTTGTTGTTGTTTTAAGTGGAGTTCATAGACACTGTGTATTTAAGATTATTTCTCTTTGTGCTTATAATATTCATATGTTTTACATTAACTGTAACTGATTTTTGTCACTTAGAATATCGCGATTCATTTTCCCGTTGTAATAAGTAGTAAAAATGATTCTTATTATTGGCATAATGCAAATTAATCAACTCGGTATCTACATTATCCTTTGTTTCATTCTAAACATATGCTTGAATAAACAATTACGAATTCTGTAAATTTTAAGATATTCATAATTCCCAGATCAAATAATCCCATATCGAAATTGCCATTCTCCACACAACACAAAACACTCGTGGAATCTTTGATCAAAATGTACATCACCCGTTGCGTATCCGTGTACCGCCGCTCTATGCAAGGAACCACTGAACCACAAACTCATAGATAACGCATTACCACAACACAACAAGTAAAAAAACTCACTTCATAGCGATGTGCATCAATAATTCAATACTTGCCCCCTTTCAGTTCTCAGGAAGCTATTGTCTGTTTGTTTACCTGTTTGGGCGCAGAGAATAGACGACGCATGGGGTGGGGGATGTGCCGTAAGGAGGCATCTTCTTTTCAGAGTGCGTTCAATTCTACTAAGTGCTCCTATATACTCAGTGGAACTACTAAATACCCTGTCCAAATGCGAAACTTGTCTAGGATTAGCAGCGTAATTGCTTTAGAGATACAAGGGCCCTCTTTTGAAAGGAACTCTCTTAAATAAGTGGAAGAGTAGAAGTATACAGCAACTAAGTTAAGGATAATAGAAATCTTAATTCACCCGAGTTTTCTGAGAAATAATAAAACTTGAACAATATCATTGCTCGCTCTTGATCTTAAATACTTGCATTATTATTTCTAAAGACGAAATGCAATTCCGGAACTGAAGAATTTGTCAGCAAAAAGAACTTCGTATTACTTGAATGGGAACACAACATGTGAAAAATTAAAATTTTAAAACGAATATTGTTTAACGTTTATTTTATTTGAAACTCATTAAAAGCACGTATAGATTATTTTATAACAATTGAAAAAAAAAGTATAATGTACAGTTATATTAATTTCGTTACTTATGTATTTGTATTCGTGAATATTTTAAACGTTTATAATTATTGTATTTTCTTTTTATTTTAGTAATGTTTCATTATTAAAAATAAATAAATAAAAACTATGGATAGAAATTTTTATATTCAGTTTTTTAGGCTGTTTTTCTTTCTTTTTTTCCCTCATACATATATATATGCATTTGTTTTAGATATCTCTGGAAGGAATTTAAATTTCTGTTATTTTAGCATTGCAAGAAAGAAATATGCATGAGAAATCACATTTATATCTAAATTTTATCTTTCGCAAGTATTTGAAAAATAAAATTATAGACAGATTTTTCATTATTCTATTTCTATTTTCTTTATTCTTTATTCTATTTCTATTTAAATGTACATAATAAAAGTTTACTCCTGGTATTTTGAATACTATTTATTTTTAACGGGATACTTAAAAATTGAAACCTGAAAGACATTAAACAGCAATAAAAATATTATATTAGTAAAATATACCATAAAAATCATCCACTTCCATGGGGTTTTCATAAAATTCTTTAATTTATAAAACCACTATGACAGAACTGTGATACGTATTACCACTGTATTTATCTATTAAATAAGTAATAATATAATTATTTGGCATTCTTTTGATTTTGTTGAATAACATTTTGAATTTATTTTTCAAAAAAATTAATTTAAACAATAGGATCTATTTTTTATCGTTCAATTTTCGGCAAATAAAATCGATAAAAAAACAGTTTATTTAATATAAAATGCAAATAAACTGCAGATGTGAAAATATTTAGTTAATTAAAAAGAATAATATTCTTAAATTTCAAACTTACCTTGATTTAAATTTTATAATGCATACAAAAAGAAAACATTAGATATTAGAGATCAAACGATTAATAATCTTTTTAAATTTAAGGAGTAGTTAAAATATCTTATCTAATTTTAATCTCATATTTGGTTTTTGAGAAAGCCCTTTAATCAAACACATTTAATTTGACTTTAAAAAAAATATTTTTAAAACATCACCTCTAACAGTATTATGAATGTATTTTTTAATTATGTACATCAATTGATCCTAACAATTAATATTAAGAAGATGATTCTTTTTCTCATGCAAAATATTGGGCTGTCCGAAAAGTTCTTGCCGGGTGGGAAAATCAATTCGTACCGGAAAATTCTACCCGTTAATTATTATACATTAGCTATCGGTCTAAATGTGTAAAAATAAATGATAGAATTTTCCGGTACAAATTGATTTTCCCAACCGTTACCTAATCTAAATTTGATATCGTATATAAATAACAAAGTTTAATAAATTCCAATATTAATATTTCACTGAATATGGAAGTGCAATCTTTCATAAAATAACTTCCAATGAAAGATAGTTCTCCATGTAGTGAGAATTTAATCGAATTCATAAGAAAAAATAATTATATTTTAATTCCATTCGCAGTATTTAGAGAAAACATGCATATTTCTTTCATAAAATATGCCTATTTTTCTTAAATGACTTTAAATGCTATTGAGAAAAATGAGAATTTATTATATAATTATATTTAAAAAAATATGTTTTATGTTATTTCTATTATTCAGATTATCATACAAAATAAAACAAACTGTACCTCTAAAGTTAGAAATAGTTGTACTGAAACATGTCCGTAACATTACAAAACATAAAACTCTTTATTTAAATGCAAAGACAAACTATTACATTGCTCTTCAATTGCATTTGTTATTAATTATAATAACAATATTTACACATCAATTGCGCTTCTTTCAAAGATGGAAGACTCGTGAAAATATTATGAAGAAAATATATTGTCTAACAACAGTGTGGCATGAAACTGATAAATTCAAAATACTACATATAGTAATACACAAAATAAAACAAAATGTAACTCTAAATTTAGAAATAGTTGTACTTAAACATGTCCTTAACATTAGAAAACATAAAACTCATTATTTAAATGCGAACACAAAATATTACATTGCTCTTCAATTGCATTTGCTATTAATTATAATAACAATGTTTACACATCAATTACTCTTCTTTCAAAGATGGAAGAATCGTGAAAATATTATGAAGAAAATATATTGTCTAACAGCAGTGTGGGATGTAATTAAAGTGGTTTAATTGAGTGATCTAGACAAGCATTTAATCTGATTGCGCCTTCTAAGATTGAAGTCAAAGAGTCACCAACATCTGTTTCTAAGCGAGGAGTTGGAATTGTAGTTTAGATGTTAATGGACTAAGACGTTTGAGGGGGTTTCAGGAAATAGAGATTGTATTTTGCTCTCCTGTGGATTAAATATTGGAATTTTCAAGTAGTAAACAGTTATTTAAAGATTAAATTTATCTAAAATACTTGCAAAAGTGAAACAAATAAATCTTTTTTATAAGTCTAAATGCATTTTTCTATACATGTTTTGATATATTGAATCCGAAAGATCAAGTTATCCAGACACAATTAAAACAAGTATGATTCACAAATCTATCTATGAATCCATTCGCCACACTCCTTTTTTCCCTCTATGTTAAACATATTTACACTTTCAATGATTTTCTTTTAGTTTACAGTTTTTCTCTTGCAGTATGTATGAAATCGTATTTAATGTCTAATACATACTAAAAAATTAATATCATTTATCTTAACATTTGAGAAATGAAAGAAGTAAATTATTTAGTATCAAACACAATAGTATTTTTTAAAACAAATATTAAGAATTATTTTATAATTATTTTATTTGCATATATCCAAAAATCTATATTTTCAACGAAAAATTAAATTTGAACACTTTTAATCTATTTCATAAATAAATTATATAAATATATATAACCATTAATGAAACATTACCGATACACTAACAAAAACTATGAAATTATGAATTAGAATATAATAATTAAATGACAACAATAGTGTTCCCCCAACACACTGAATATAGATTCCATATACATAGTAAAAAAAATAAAGAAGAAGAAGAAGAAGAAATTAAATTACAAAATTGAAATTTGTGGAATTTCGACAGAATCTTCAGGTCCCAAATGGCTAAATTACCACAAATAAAATGTGTGGTTTCATCATCATATTAGCCATAACATTGCTAAAGAATATGATTTTGGGACAACCACACCCATAAAATAGAGAAATAAACTGTGAAATAACCATGAAGTTAAAAATAAAACAATATTAAAAAAGGATAGAAACCATACATGTAAAATAGAGAAATAAACTGTGAAATATAATTATTAAGTTCAAAATACAACAAGATTAAAAAGGATAGAGGGAAAAGAAAACAACAATTACCAGATAGAATTCATATATAATTATTGTTGTAAAATTCTATTTTTTTAAATTTCTATTTCACATGAATTATTTAATGTTGAACAATCTGTTAAACAATCTGATGCCTTTAAGTTTTAAACATATTCTATTAAATCCTTATACTTTTTGAAAAATCTCCTTCCGATAACTGAGCTTTGTGCCAGGAACGGGGATTTTAATCCCGCTTTGGAAACGATGAATTACTCCCCCCTTGAAAAAAATGTGTGTAGGGAATTTCCAGAAATTGTTAATCCTTAAATCTAATATCATTGTTTAATTCTCTTATCCTCTAAGGACACTCTCAACTTAGCTCTCCTACATAGAATAATATTAAACAATCCCTTTGGGTTTTAGTTTCATATCTTATGGGTAAAACGTCAAAGAATAGCAATCTCTTAATTGAAAAATTTTATCAATATGAAAGAAGATAAATAATAAAAATTTGTATTCTTCTCTGCATAATTCAGTGATTCCGAATTTGAATTCCACTAGATAACGCTAGAGGTTTTACCATTTTGGCAGTTTTTTGTTTCTTTTTACATAATTGTCAAAATATTTATAAGAAACATGTCAATATAATTATATATATTTACATATATATATATATGTTTATTTATTTCTCAAATATTTTGTTTCAGGCATGATGTTTCAGCAATGATAATAGGATTTACCAGACTGCAAATCATCGTTTTTATTATAAAATTGATTAAACTAATAAAGTTTGAGAAACATGATTATAAATATTTACATATTCATTATTTAAAATACTGATGATTTTTAAAAGAAACATATATAACTATGCCTCTAGTATCTCATGTGAAATCTTTAATAACAATTTTGGTATTTAGAAAATAATATTATTTTTATCAATCATTACTACACTTGTACTTCCAAGTTGTTCGTTTAAATGACATTATAAAACAAAAATTATAGAAATGTTTTTATTTTTAATTTAGTTAAACGACATTCTGCTAAATATGTAATCTGTGATTTTATCAGACAAAACTGCAACATATTAAATCTAATCAATTGTGAAAATTATAACTACGAAACATATCTGGCCATTGAAAGTAAAAATAAATCTACGCTAAAAAGTTTAGTATAGTTAAAAAAAAAAAAAAAAAAAAAAAAAAAAAACTAGTAGAATTATAAGAATTAAAGTTATCTACAATATTCTGAATGTTTTACTGATTATTAACTATTTTTCTTTTTTCACAGCGTATATTCATGTATTCGTTTGTTTTTCATATACCTTCTAACTTACTAAACATCCATATGTAATCAGAGAATTTGTGGTACGATAATATGTGTATAATACTCATATAATTATATATATATGTCATATGATATAATTTATGATAAATAATTAATATATAATTATTAAATTATATATATAATTTATATATATTTATATATACATATTATATATATTATATATATATATATATATATTATATATATATATATATATATATATATATATATATATATTATATATATTATATATATATATATATATATATTATAATATATATATATATATATATATATATATATATATATATACATATAATATTATATATATATATATTATAATATATATATATATATATATATATATATATATATATATATATATATATATATATATATATATAACCATAAATGAAACATTATCATAACACCAACTTAAAAAATGAAATAATAATTAAGTATGAAATAATTAGTTGACATTGAAAGATTCCCCAACACAAATAATATGGAAACAAAAACATATTAAAAGAATAAGAAGTTAAATAAAAGTGGAATTAAATGAATGAAATGAAATGAAATTTTTGTGGAATTTAGACAGTATTATCAAGTCCCAAATGCCTAAATACCACAAATAAAATGAAATGAGATGTTTCATCATCATATTAGCCATACATTGCTAAAAAATATGATTTTGGGACTACATCTCATAAACATTGAAGCAAACCAGTGATAAAATGAAAAATAAAATACAATATTAAAAAGGAGAGAAGCCTTACATATAATTTACAAAGATAACAATTTATAGAGTCAGTAAGTATAAAATCCATAAAGATTAAAAAAGATTAAAATAGATACCGTTCACCTCAAGAACCAGCATGAAACTCAACCATGACTTGGGAATGAATTCCAAAAAAAAAAAAAAAAAATCATTACATGTTGCCAATTTTAGAAATATAAATTTACACCCCAAGAACCAGCATGAAACTCATCCATGACTTTTGAATGAATTGCAAAAAAAAAATGATTACTTGTTGCCAATTTTAGAAATATAAATTGCTTTATAATAATGCCAGAAATAATGTTAGAATATTATGGATTGTAAAGTAAACAGGAACATAAGTGCTGCCATCTATTGGGAAAAATGAATATAATCTGAATCGAAAGTATTGGATGGATATAAATTTTTAATAATTAAACCAAATTACTATCTTAAATAATACCAATTAGTTAAATAACATATAAAATAAATTAATAAAGAGAATATCGAAATACATTAAAGTAATGGATGTATTAATGAATAATTCAATGTTATAAATAAGTATAAAGATGGAAAAATTAATTATTAAAGCAACTTAAAATAGTGCTACCATCTATTGGTAAAAGTGAATAAAATCTGAATAGAAAGTAATGGATATAAATTATTGTTTAATAATTAAACCAAATTACTATCCTAATAATAGCCATTAGTTAAATAATAAATAAATGAAATTAATTAATAAATAGAATATTGAATTACATAGAAGTAATGGATGTATAAATGATTAATTCTATGTTATAAATAAGTAGTAAGATGGAAAAATTAATAATTAAAGCAACATAAAAATATATGTACCATTAAATGACAAAAACGATTAAATAACTGTACCAAAAATGCAACATCAATTAAATTAAAATAAAATAAAATACTAAATATTTGAACTATGATACAAAGATTTTAAATTTAATGTTGATTAAATATTGAAATGAATTAGTCACAAATAATGTTCCTTCATACCAAATTAAATAAAATATAAACACTAATAAAATTAAAACATATTATATTAACACTGTATAAATGTAAACATTATATTAGAAGTAAATATGACATTGTCCACCATAGGTATTAATCCAAATCATTATATCAAATACATTCTTAATATTAATGAATATAAATTCATTTAAATTAATTAAATAATGAAAAAGTAAATCTATCTAAATTAAAATATATATATATATAATATTATATATATATTTTTAAAAGTAGTAGATTTTTTTTTTAAAGAAGTAGAAATAAAATGTTGAAATTATTGACTCACGTAATTTTTTATTAATTACAATTTTCTTTTCATGTTTCTTTTAATTAATTCAATTCATATCTTTCAATACATTTCTTTCAATAAGTTTATTTTTAAAAAATATTTTTGTTTTCTTTAGCACATATTAAAGTAAAATGAAGATTTTATCAGCTTCAATTATGAGTCATTTTCTACACCTGGAAGAAGAAAAAATATTTAGATATCACAAAAAAGAAATGTACTATTTGTGTCTTTATTTATTTATCTATTTTTTAGATTTAAATTATTTTTTATTATAGTAGTTTTATACCTAATAACTCTACAGTTTTTCACGATTCCTGCGGTACTTAAAACATAATGTTTAATCATGAGTATAAAATTATCCAATATGTTTGCCGGAAAATTAAAAATAATGTGCTTATTTTAATATTTTGATTTTATATGAAATATTTTGTTCACATTTAGAGATCATGTAGTAGCAAAGAAATTCAGATTTCAACCTGAAAACAGCGTATTTATTTATTTATTTATTTTTGTATCTGCACAATATTTAAACATTTCTTTTATGAAACATATTATTCATTTGAAAAATTAATATAAAAATTTACACGTTTCACTATTTTAAATTTACTTATAGCATGTATTTTTAGCGAAATTACTTTCGTTAAACAATATTTTTCAATTAATATTAATTGTTTTGATATCAAAACAACTGTAACATCTAGAATTCTTTAAGACATAATTATTCAATTTCAAAATAATTTAAATCAGCTTTACATAGTTATAATATTTATTTGATTTGGTTTAACTATTGAATACTTATAAAATTTAGATAAAATATATGTTTTTAGAAATCTATATAACCTTGTTGTAGAATTAATAATTACAAAAGTTATTATTGTTAAAATCCGAAATAGAACATATGTTATCAATGTAAAAGGTATACTAAACATTTATCTAATAACACAGGTTTCAAAAACTAAAGATTTTTTTTTTTACTTTTGGAAAATGGTTTCATATTTTATAGTAATCAGATACATGAAAACAACTCATTGGAAAATGTAAGTGAGTTTCGTCATTTTCAAAATACATCAGGTGGGAAATAAAAATAAATTTCTGAATTCAGACTGATCATATTGAAATCTTAGCTACAGTTTCAAATTTGTCAAATAAGATAGACACTATTTCAATCTTTTGCAAATAGGCTCACGAATTTTTCAAACGTGTAAGACAGTAGCAGAAAAGATACCGAGGTAGCAAATCCAATAACAAAGTAAATCACTTTTATTTTAAGAACAACTCTAACTTTTTCAAAATTCGTTTTTCACAAGTTCTCGCTGTAAAAGGCAAGAATTTTTGAATTGACAGTTGAAGGAAAATAAAGTAATCTAAAAAAAAAAAGATTTTGCAGAATCTGTCTTACATTTTTATATTAGTTTATGCTGTCCCATGTTTTTTCGCTAAAGGAGTATTCTCCAATGCACGTCTTTTTGGCGGTGAAATTCTTTTATTTTACCTTGTGCATTTAGGTTTCGCTATTTATCGAAGTTGTTTTTCTTTTCTCCTTCTTTTTTTCTTGGGGTAAAATCAAGATTTTGCAAAGGAAAATATTTTAAAAAATCTGTCGCAACACATGAAAAGAAAAATTATGTGATACTCTAACTTATGTTTTACTTCTCCCACGTCAGTTTTTTTTTCTTCTTGGAAGTATTTTTAGATTTAACTATTTTCTTATACATTTTTAATTCGTTACTCCTATGAATGGTTTACATTTAATACGTTCTAAATTTTCATCTTAAGAAGATTGTTACAGTGTCATTTTGTTTTATTTATTAGAGTCTATATATAGAGTATTTGTCGTTTTATTTTGCATAAAACAATATTGTTAGGTAGAATAATTTACAAGAAATATAATTTATCACATATTTATTGTTAAAAATTATTATAAATATTATATAGCAATTAAATATACCTCATTATTCTTTTATATTTGTTTTCTTGTTTTATCTCTGTCTATGTTAAATATGCATATAGTTTTCCGAGAAATATTTAAATTACTGTTTTCCTCATAGTATGTGAAGTTATATTTAATTTCCAAAAATTACTTCCAATATGTCAGAGAGTATATGTGTCAGTAAGTAATTCATTTAATAGAAAATAGAACAGAAATATGTATTTTAAATTAAGTATTTATAACTATACTTTAATAAGTATATTTGCTTATTTATCATTTTTAAGAAAAAAATATACACGTAAATTATAAATCTCTCCATCTGCTTCTTTATAATCATCCGAAAATGAATCGATTTGAAGTACTAGTTTTAATAATAGTTATTTTTCATGATACATGATTTGTTCAACTATCAGTTAAACAATCTGATGATTGTGAATTTTAAGGTGGTTCTATGACATCTTTATGCATTGTAACAAATCCCGTCTGTTTATAAAACTTTATACCAGGAACGGGATATATAATATTTATTGAATAAAGCAATCAAAAAATTTATATAATGTACAATTTAAAATAAAAGATCTTTTACGAAAAATATGGAATATTCAAACTACAATTAAAGTCTCGCAATTCTGAATTTTCAGTTTATGTTTTTCACAATAATATACTTTTTGAATAATAATTTTTCCGATGATGGAGCTTTGCTCCAAATATGAATAGTTTAATATTTCTTTAAAAATACTATATCCCTCTCCCTTTCAAAAAATGGACGCAGAGAATATGGAGAAAAATATTAATATTTATATTTTATTTCATTGTTAAACTCGTATAACTTCTACAGCCACTACAATCTTAACCCTTCTATCCAACTTTTTTGTTAAAACATTACTATTTGTTTATGTTCCATACATCATATTTGAACCGTTTCAGAAAGTGATCTGTAAAATGAAAAATCTTTATAAATATTAAAGAATAGAATTATATAAAAATGGCACATTTCAATGTGTAATTCAGTATTTTCTACCGGGATCACGCTAGTGATTCTTCTTTTGTTTTAGCCATTCTTTTTTTATGTCTACATAATGTTACAATACATTAAACATGGCAGTCTGTATTTTTATTCAGCTATTAGTGGGAACTATTAGTGACACAACATTTATAACAACTATGGCTTACCATTGATAACGTTTATATTAGTCTCTGGAATTAGGAAATGATTTAATTTTAAATTCAATGAATATCTTATTTATATTTCCACTTTATGTTTTCTTTGATACGTGACCAATAATAAATATATTTGAATAATTTCATAAAAGAAATAAAAGTGTTGTTTGGCGCATTTTTATAGGTTAGGAAACCAATGTGTTCATGAGACAAAGATATTTCATACAAACAATTTCAATTAATTAAAAATAATAAGACCACTCATAAGTCTTTTATACGAGGGGCAGTCGGAAAATAAGTTTCCCCTGGCAAGTGTGGTCAGAGGTGTGTATGACAGACAAAAAAATGTAATGAGACATTAAAGATAAAACATAACTTTATTTTTCCACATAAGTACCAAGTACATTGAGACATTTGTCATAGCGCTTTATAAGTTTCAAAAAGCCCTCCAGGAAAAAAATCAGGGCTTTGCATACGGACCAAGCATTGAACGGCTATGGGCGAAAGACGACACAGCAGGTGAACGCGAACGTGCAAGACACCGATACACCATTGGGTAGAGGTCGACCGCGATCAAGCAGACGGTGCTGTTGCAGTGCCTGCGCAGATGGCGCTGTTCTCCGTATGCAAAGCCCTGATTTTTTCCTGGAGGGCTTTTTGAAGCTTATAAAGCGGTATGACAAATGTCTCAATGTACTCGGTACTTATGTGGAAAAATAAAGTTATGTTTTATCTTTAATGTCTCATTACATTTTTTTGTTTTTCATACACACCTCTGTCCACAGTCGCCAGGGGAGACTTATTTTCCGACTGCCCCTCGTATAATATTGATGTAAAAAAGGGGGTAAATTCATTTAGAGGTATCATTGCATATTTCTACAAAAAATAAATTAAATAATCTTTTCAAGACTTCGTATTACTCTGGAACTGTCCCTGATTTCATACATGGAAGAGTATCAGTTATACCTTGAAAATAAAATATAAAAATTATAAAAATATTAATCAAAGCTATTTATTCACTGCATTATGAGAAAAACCCCTTAAAATGATCCTTTTGAAGTTTTTCCGGTTTTTCAGTTGATATACGTTATTTAAAATATGTTAATATGTTATCTTTATTTAATATAATTCTTCTGTTACATATTTAATGAAATTTTCATATATCTAAACGAAAAAAAAAAAAACATGGAAAACTTTATTTAAATAGTTTTTTTTTTTTTTTTTTTTTTTTAACGATTTTACGATTTTACGAAATTATAGTGAAATACAGTAGATTTCTTCGTTTGTAATATTATAAATCATGTCGTATGTCAACTTAATTATAGAAATATATTTTATTTAAACAAAAATTACAAACAATAGATAAGAAATAAATATTTAAACAATTATTACAACGGAAAAAAGAGACTATTTTTAATTTTGAGTTTAGAAAATTTAAGCTGCTTCTGAATTTCACAGGAAAATAAAACATATATTTTCAAAATCATATTCAAATTTATTTAATCTCTCTTTTAATTTAAAACTATTTAAAAACCAAGTAAATTTTTAAAAGTACATTTCAAAACACTCAAAAAAGCCCTAAAATTTACAAAAGTTCCTTATGAAAGAAACTGAAACCAACATTAGATGAGAAAATTTTTCTCAAAAATAGACCATCAAAAATATCCACAAAACATTTCTCTTTATACTCTGCCATTGTTTGTAACTTCCGCTCACATGGGACATAATTTTTGACATGCCTTAAAACCCTTTTTGGGACAATAATAATGTTTTCTCTTTTATTTTCCTTAGGGAGCGGTTTTAGTATGAAATAAACTCCCGTACTTTGAAATAAAAGGATTTTATACTGAGTTTAAATTTAACTGTCATTTTATGTTGCAATTTATAAATGTGTTTACGATGTTCTCAACTTTGTAACGCTGATGGGAATTTTTTCTAAAAAACACAATGCATTTTCGAATAAGATAAATCAATATACATTAACTGGATTTACATTCTAAATGGAGATTTTTACGCAACAACTCATAAAGACTACATTAATGTTTTTTAAATTTGTTTTAAATATAAAATTTTCTTAACAAAAAAAAAAAAAAAAAAAAAAAAAAAAAAAAAAAAAAAAACTTGCAAAATATTCCAATATATCTTTTTTTATTTTTGATCATGATATACTGTTACCAGTTAACACTTGATAAGTATTTTTTGATAAATTATGTGGAACTGATTTATTCGTGATATTTATGTGAGCGATTAAACAGATCATTCTGAGTACTTATCATACATAAAATTACGCATTGAAATTTATTCGTAAAAACTTTTGTTTGGAAATTTTTGGGCAAAAACTAGTAAATACTACATTAATGTTATATAATTTTCTTTTAAATTAAAAATTTTCTTAACAAAATAATTGTAGGAAATTCAAAAATGAGATTTAAAAAATCTTGCAAAATATTTCAAGATATATTTTTAATTTTTGATCCTGATATAATGTTACCAGTTAAAACTTGATAAGTATTTTTTGATAAATTATGTGGAGCTGATTTATTCGTGATATTTATGTGAGCGATTAAACGCATCATTATGAGTACTTGTCATACATAAATTTACGAATTGAAATTTATTCGTAAAAATTTTTGTTTGGAAATTTTTGCTCAACAAATCATGAAGATTGCAGTACAATTTTCTTTGTATTTTTAAAATTTTCTAAAAATAAATGTAAGAAATATAGAACTGTGATTTAAAAAAAAAATAATAACAAACTAGCAAAATAGTTCAAGATGTCTTTTTAATTTTTGCCTATGATATAATGTTAACTCGTAATAATTATTTTAGATAAATTATGTGGAACTGATTTATTCATGATATTTATGCGAGCGATTAAACACATCATTCTGAGTAATTGTCATACATAAATTTACGCTTTGAAATTTATTCGAAAAAACTTTTGTTTTGAAATTTTTGCGCAACAAATCATAAAGATTACATTAAAGTTTTCTTTGTATTTTTCTTTGTATTATGTTTTTCCATTTAATTAGAAATAATTTGGTAAGGGATTGAAATGGTTCTCAAAAAATATTTTTCCTAGCTCACCAACAATTTTTTGACCATTTGTAGACATAAAAGCAGATACTTGCAGACACGATTATTGAAGTAATTCGTAGTCAAGCACAGTTTTTTTTTTCATTTTTAGGAAAATTAATTACATTATGAGTTATAAACGATTGTTTTATCAGAACGGCATTTTTTCCTTTCTTGTGCTGTCGTGCCTGAAAATTCAGTTCCAAATGACAAATATGACAAATTTCTCTGAAAAGTCCTCAGCTTTTATCGAAAACATTTGGGAACAAGAATAAATTAAAAAGTATTTCAGAATGTAATGGGTTTGTATTTGAGAACAGCCTTAAAAAATCATTTTTACTAGTTTTTATAATTAAATTTACGCGTTGAAATTTATTCGTTAACAATTTGACAGATTCACGAAATATTGCTTGCAGGGTGTAGGTGTATTGCTATAAATTAGACTTAAATATTTTTAAAAATTAATTAGAAAAAAAATATATTATTGGTGTATAATGGATTCAATATGGAGTCAGTTGAATTTTATCAGTTACTAAGATAATATCAAAACAAGTCTTTAATAATTTATCCTTCCATGCTTGTGTTTTTTTTAAACGTTCAACATTTTTTTTTAACTTACAGCAACGTTGATTTTTGCTTTTTTCTAAAGAATAAGCATTATTTATATTATTGATATATCACATAAATGCTATTCTATATCTACATGATACATTATTCTATTTCAAACACATGCTTGAATAAATACGAATCCTTTCTGCAAAATGAAAGATATTCATTAGTTCCAGCTGAAAGTATGCCACCTGAAAATCGATACGCTATTCTCTACACAGCAAAAATATTCACGGAATCTTTGATCAAAATGTACAGCACCCGTTGCGTCTTGCGTCCCACTGATTCTCAGCTCTATGCAAGGATCTAATGAACCACAAACTCTTAGATAGGGCATTACGACAGATCTGCAAGTAAGACTCACTTTATGACAACGTGCATCAATAATTCAATACCCCCCCCCCCTACATTCTAGAAGCTATTGTGTGTTTGTTTATCTGTGGGGGGGGGCACAAATAATAGAAAACACAGAAGGAACATAATGTTACTGGTGATGGAACCTTCTTCTCAGAGTTCCTTCAATTTTAATGTTCTGTTATGTACTTTCCAGAACTACTAAATACCCTTCTCCAAATGCGAAACTTGTCTGAGATTAGCACCGTAATTGCTTTAGAGATACAATGGCTCTCTTTTGTGAAGAACACTTTTCAATATGTAGAAGAGTAGAGCAACTAAGTTAAGCATAATAGAAACATAATTCACTCCAGTTTTCTGAGAAGTAATAAAACCCCAGCAATATCGTTGCTGGCTCCGGCTCCACTCATGATCTTAAATACTGTCTTATTATTTCTTAAAGAGTAAAGTAATTAAGACACTGCGGAATTTTTCAGAAAAGGAACTTTATATTATTTTAAGATAAAACATAACATGTGAAAAAATTCAAAGGGAAATTGGCGATATTGTTTTTGTTTTTTACAGGTTTTATGATTCTTATATATATATATATATATATATATATATATTGGAATTTCGAAACTATGTTTCGTTATATAATTAAAAACAATATATATCTATCCAGTATTTTTATAGAAAAACGCTGTTCTAAATAGCTCCTTTTTAAAGCTTATGAAGTTAAAATTGGGTAAAAATAGTATATAATTTCAAAAATGTAAAGTAATATATATTTCCGTCCAGTGTCCAACACAAAAGTGAAAAATTAAATTATTAATATATATATTTAAATTAGGAGAAATTAAAGCAGTCATCCACCGATTGATTGATCGTCACCGTGATGAGAAATTGTATGGCAAGTCATCATGACGTCAGCGTAGAACGTTTTTCTGTTATCGGCCAGAATTTAAGGAATTTTTTTTTCAATTTTCTTATTTTCTTTTCTTTTTCTTTCTTTTTTTTTTTTTGCAATTGACAATAGCTTAGACTTACAAGCTTGATCCGTGGGGATAGGGTGCCTCTATATGGAGTGGCGACACGCATATTAAATTTGATTGATTGAGACTATTCTGGACAAAAGCGAATCCGAATCGCAAAGGAAATGTCTCACTCGTATAATCAAACTTCTACAAGTGAGTAACCCAGGTGAGTATGGTTAAGCCTGGAATGTAGGTTTTCCATAGTAAATTACGGTTTTCCATCTAAACACAGTTATGATTCCTGCAATGATAGCTACGTCAAAATTCGTTGATGGAACTGTTTGTTTGTAAACATGTCTTTTCCTTATATCTTTATCAATAAGAAATGGGCAGTTGATGCCACTGTTGGTTAAATTACTGTTGGTTAGGGAGAAAAACCTGTTTGTTCTTTATGACTCCTACTGTACACATGAGATGGGAAAATTTGATTAATCTGCGTTAAACTGGTCTATGATATGATTAGCCTACGTCGCCATGATGATTCCTGCTACGTCAAAAATCTAGTGGTAGATTGGTTGATGGAATTGTTTGTTTGTAAACATGCTTTTCCTTATAGACTGGTTTTTGTTTTCATGCTGCTTCCATTCACGCGTCGAGGGAAGTTTGAAGTAACTTTAGAATACAAAGAGTAATTTTGCCATATTTTGTTGTTCATTCCTTTATTAAACTTGACGATTTAATTATGCGGACTCATTTATTAAATTTCAATTTTACTTGAATCTATTTTTTATAATACGTGCAAAAAGTTGATGAAAGAATATGGTGATGAAGATGTCGGAAAAAATCACAGCCTATGTTTATTTATTTATTTAAATATTCGTTTTTAAAATATCGTATTAGTTTAATCTCATGTTTTGTGTTTTGGAAAAAGTTCTATAATCTAACTCATACATATTTAATCCAACTGTGTTTTATAAACTATCTGTAAAAGCATCATTAACAGTCGTATAATAAATATTTTCTTTAGAATTAAATATATCTTAATTCATTTTCACTCATTATACGAAACGATTTATTAATTTTGAATGTAAAAAAAAAAAAGAAAATAGGAATTTAAAATTTATCGTTTTTTTCACAACAAAATGAATAAATTTCAATATTACCATTTAACTGAATATTGCAGTCTACATTTTATAAAATATATTTTAATGAAACATAAAGAATCATGCAGAGCGAATTTGTAATGAATTTATGAAAACTATTTGTTTATTTCCCTGTCTAATATTTATATAAAACTTGTATTTTTCATTAAAAAAATTTCTTATTTCATATATTTTTTAATCAATTATGCAATATTCTAAAATTAATATATAGCAATTATATTTGCAATTACTTATCATTAGACAACATTTTCGAGTGTTTATGTAAAAGAACAAAAGATAGAATACAATTTATCTGTAAGTTTAGAAATTGTTTTTATTCGTACTCATCAGAATATGAATCGTAAACGCCTATCAAGATTTTTTTTTAAATGTGTATCTAATATATGATGCATTACTTCCGAATTTTGTTTGAATTTTAATATATAAGAACATAGTTTATGGTTAGTTTAAAGATTAAAGATTCATGAAAATAATATCAAGAAAACATAATGTCTAACCTTAGTATGGCATGTAATTAAAGTGGTTTAAATGAATGATCTAGACAAGCATTTAACGTGAATTTGGGCTTTTAGATTAAAGTCACAAAATCGCCTACATCTGCTTCTAAGCGAGAAGTTTAAATTGGAATTTAGATATTAACTGTCTTAGATGTTCGTGGAATTCAGGAAGTGTAGTATATATTTTAATATTTAGTGTATAATATATTGAAATAACCAAGAAAAAAAAACAATTACCTACTTATTAATTAACTTTCACTGAAATGCATTACAATGGTGAAATAATTAAAATATATTTTTTTAGTGTGAAGTAAGTTCTTCAACAGATTTCTGAATAAAATTAATTCGAAATATAATGATACTTACACTCTAAAAACGAAATTTTCAAAACTGAGCAAAAAAGACCCAAATCTGAGTATGTCGCATAGTCAAAATGGCTCCGAATCAAAATTACTCAAGTTTGAAACATGCATATAATTATTTCTGAAAACATGCACACACTCTCAAGAATAAAACATGATGTGTTCATATTTGAGATTGTTCCTGTCTCAAAAATTATTATGAACTGACTTCTATGTGCTCATTTTTGAGTATTCCCATGTTTCAAAAATGAGTTTCAACTGATTCTAATCCTTTTTGAGTATGTCCATACTTAAAAAATGAGTATCAACTGACCTTTATGTGCTCAGTTTTCAGTATGTCCATGTTTCAATATTCTGAGTATTTCTGGTATTTCAGAATTGAAAGCATTAGGTCGTCATTTTTGAATCAAAATGTTTCATAACAAAATGAAAACATCGATTTACTCAGATCTGAAAGCGTCATTTTTCTCAGTGTACTAAAGCCCAGTTACAGCATTTAAGTGTTTCACCGATTATATCTGTTTATTCATCCATCATTCTCTTTTTCTCTACCTATTGATATGTAGAGTCTAACTATGTTAGAAAATTATATACTTTTTATAAAAAGTACTTAATTTACACTTTTCTACATAATATGTATCTGAAATCATACTTAATTCCTAAAATATACATCGAAACTCTTGTCACTTATTGTAAGATTTGAGAAATGAAAGAAGAGAGTTATTTAATATCAAGTGTTTCAGGAATCTGTATTTTAAATGAACTATTAATTTTAAATTTTCAATAATAAAAACTTTTCAATAATTTTGATAAATTCAATACCTTTCATTCACAGCAAAGAAATAAATACAATAATATAAAACAGTCCATATGCTCTTTTACATAAATAATGCAATATTCAATCTACTGTTAACCCTAAATTGCATAGTGATGTAAATTTCCATCACTTTTTATTTAACTTTTAATAAATAAATCAACTTCTTCGCCACCACTATATTTATATAGAAATATTAATTCAGTAAATTTCCCGTGAACTATGTTGCTGAACAAAGTTAAAAATCTATCTTAAAATTTCTGGTGTCTAATATTTAATATATGTATAAAAAACACAATTGTAAAAGAAAAACTCATTCAAAGAAGGGTTAAATAATATGATCATTCTTAATTTCAAAGTTATTTATTTAGACAGGTATACTTTTTGAAAAATTCTTTTTCCGATGATCGAGCTTTGCACCAGGAATGGGGTATTTAATCCCTCTTTTGAAAATACTACATTACACTCCCCTTCAAAAAATGTGTTTAGGGAATTTTCAGGAGCTTTCTAATCTTTGTATTTGAATTCATTATTTAACTCCCTTATCCTCTACGGACACTCCTGTCTTAAATCTTCTGTTCAACCTTTTATTAAACAATTCCTCTGCCTTTTTGTTTTAATTTTCACAATTGAAGCATTTAATAATAGCGATATTTTATTTGAAAAACATTTATAAAAACAAAACAACAGAAATAGTTTATAACTGTACACTTCTCTCTATAATTCACTATTACAACAGATCACGTTAACGTTTTTGCAACGTATTTTGGCATCCCCTCTTTTATTGTTTTGCTTTTTTTTGTAAAATATTCGAAAAAATTAAGGACGGCAATCAATATTATTATACAATATGTTTAAAAAATATAATTCGTTTTTTTTTTTTTTTTTTTTTAACGTATTGATATTTTTAAATGCAAGAAATTTGAGCAGTGCTAATGTGATTTTAAAAATCATCATTTTTATTACTATATAAACTGATAACGCTAAAAAGCAATGATTATAAAAATTTAAAAATGTGTTTATTATTTTAACAGATTCATACAGAGTCGTATAGATTCATACAGAGTTGTCGTATAAGTTGACGTTATTCCAATTGATAGAAAAGTGTTCAAGCCTTTCAATCGAACCCAGAGTATTTTTGTGCTTAATATCAAAACCTTTTAAAGCCAATAGGTTTCTGGATTCGTGTCCCGGTCTGGAGATTTTTCATTGAGTTGGAACAATTTCAACTTCTATGTTAACTTTACCAATCAGTATGGTTGTGTGAAAATAATAAAGCGTATCTATGTTTCCATCATTTAATGGCTTTCTTTACCTGCGGCTTATTCTGTTGAGTTGTCTACGCAGCATAGCATTCCAGATGATATTGCCAAAGGGGCTGTACATATATAACGTTATCAACATCTTGGTAATGTTGGACCACCTGTACCCCTTAAGATATCATACGTTATCATTCAACTTTTACTTATTTATTATTTTAACAGATCCATACATATAGGTAAAGTGGTCGTATAAGTTGACATTTTTCCAATTGGGAGAAAAGTGTCCAATCCTTTCAATCGAACCCAGAAAACTTTTGTGCTGCATATCAAAACTTTTAAAAGCCAATAAGTTTTAGGATTCGTGTCCCGGTCTGGGAATTTTTCATTGAGTTGGAAAATGTTCAACTTTTATATTAACTTTACCAATCAGTATGATTGTGGGAAAATAATAAAGCGTAACTATGTTTTCATCATTTAATGGAGTTCTTTACCAGCGGCTTATTCTATTGAGCTGTCTACGCAACATTCCAGATGATATTGACAAAGGGGCTGTACATATATAACGTTATCAACATTTTAATAATTTTGGACCCCACCCCCCCTTCTTAGGATATTATACATTATCATTCCTCGACCCCCCCCCCCTTAATGATATCATTATCAATTTCTAAAAATTATTTATTTTTTTTACAATTTTTGATTCTTTTTTTTGCGTTTGCTGTGATACACAGAAATGGATATACATTTATTATTAGCATATTTTACGCATTCAAATGAAGATAAGAAGTCAATAAAATATCACTATATATATGAAATGACTTTATATCAAATAACATTTAAAAGAGGTAGTCACTATTTAAAAGTATTTAATAATAGCTTATTGTCACATAATGAATGCATTCAACAATAATGTTGTCTTTTTGCATATGCCCTTCACAGGGAGGGTGGAAGTAGAAACTCTTATCAGCAAAACAAGTGGTCAACATTATTTTTCTTTCTTTAAGATACAACACATCAAGCTAACAAACACAACAAGTTATTTTACGTAAAAAAAGTAAAGTGACAACAACACCACTTACGAATTCCCAACTAAGTCCACTTCTTTGTCTAACAGCTGGACACGCCTCTTTTACAATATTCGTGGGTTCTCCCTGCATATTACCGTTTCTTTTACTTAGCACACAGTAAAGTGATTTTTAACATAATGTCAACTATGACATATTATTTAACCCTAGACAAGTAAAATTTTCAGATATTCTTATTTGCACAAAAAAAATACGGTTTGTAATATTTTACATTAGATATTATATATGTTTTAACAGAGTTGCTTTAACGAGTCATGTGTTTCTTTAAGAAATCAACATTAATAAAAAACATGTTGAATAAAAAATGCAGGACAAATAAAATTTAAAGTGTTTCCTTTAAATATATACATATATATAATTTTACATATTTGAAGATCTTTAAATAAGATTTTATTTCAAACAAGCGTCAATTTCTGTATTTTGTATAAAATTTACGAATAAACTGTTTCCACAACGGAATTATGTCTTTAGAAAAAAAGCATGACAAGTTTTCTCCTATTTCTAGAAGTTAAATATCTCTAATTTTTATTTCCATATAACTGTAATATAATAATTTTTTTGTGTGTTTACTTTCTGTAGAAAAAATATATGTTACAATATACATTACATTTACATATGAAATTAATTTGTTCTTAATACAAAAGGGCTATCCATTTTTATCGCATTGAACATATTTTTTTCAACAAAAAAAAATTATTTTTTAAAATAATGACGCAAAGATTGGTTTTAAAAGAGTAAGTGGATAATTTTTTTTTTTATTTTTTTTTTTTGAACGCGGTATTATCTTTTACTTTAATCATACACATGACAACACAAGACTCAGGGAAATCTACATTGCTCTATAAGTAAATTTTTTCATTTTCAAAATATATCACATAGGGGGAAAAAAAGTAAATTTCGGAATTCAGATGGATCATATTGAAATCTTCGCTAGAGTCTCAAATTCGCCAAATTATATGGACACTATTTCAATCTTTTGCAAATAGGCTCACGAAACTTTCAAATGCGTAAGACAGTAGCGGAAAAGATACAGATGGAACGAATTCAATAACATAATAAATCAATTTTATTTTAAGAACAAATCTAACTTTTTAAAAATTCGTTTTTCACAAGTTCTCACCGTAAATAGCAAGATTTCTTGAATTGAGAGTTAAAGGAAAATAAAATAATCTAATAAAAAAGATTTTGCAGAATCTGTCTTACATTTCTATATTAGTTCATGCTGTCCGACATTTTTTCACTAAACGAGAATTCTCCAATGCACGTCTCTTTTGACGGTGGAATTCTTTTATTTTACCTCGTGCATTTATGTTTCGTTATTTATCAGAGTTGTTTTTTTTCTTCTTCTGCTCTATTCATTCAGTATAATCAAGATTTCGCAAAGGGGGGGGAGGGGGGTATTTTTTATAGAATTCGTGTCGCAAGACAAAGAAAAGAAAAGCGATAATCGTAATATGTTTAAATTGTTTTTTTGTTATTCCACGGCGTGAACTTTTGGTAAATGTGTTCTAAGATTGAATATTAAGTACATTTATGCAGGAGTATTTCTTTACTTGTAAAAGAAAAAAAACCCAAAAAATTCAGTTAAAAAATAATCACCTTTACAGGAAATGTAATTTTTCTTACATTTATCGATAAAACAGTTTACAAACAAAATTTGAAAAGATAATAAAAATAATGGTTATACATGAGCCATCCGAAATCAATGCATTTATTAACCAATTTTTTAAATACTATTTGTTCATTGTGCTTGATTTGAATAACATGTTTCAAAATAGATTAATATATCACAACTCATTTAATATTCGAATATATAACTGATAATTTTTTGATTAGTTGTTCTGCAATTATTTTTTTTAAATGGTCCTATTATGATTAATTTTGAGATTTATGAACATTCCAAAATTGAAATAATAACTTTTTAACAAGGCTTAACATCTTACAAGGCTTATTCATAAAGACATGAGGAATTCGTGTTGGTCCATTCACTAACCTTTATACAAAAAATAAATTTAATATTTTTTTTTTCAAGACTTCCTATCAATCTAAAACAAACTGCACACATATCCACTCCGGTATTTGTACATGTAAGCGTACAAGTTTTGCATTAAGACAAGTTTTGCATTAAATGCTAATGTATGAACTATACTAAATCAAATTTAAGAGCATTTTATTACACTGTAAAATTAGAAAATATTAATGAAAAACAAGTCCTTCAGTTTATACGGTAGTTTAAAAAATCTATTCAGAAAAGTTTTTTTTTATAGTTTTTTTTTCTAATGTACATATAGCTTTAAAACATGGAAAATATTATACACCATAAAAATGGCAAATATTTCTTAATCAAAGAGAATAGAATTTAACCCTTAATTGCATAGTGATGTAAATTTCCATCACTGTTTATTTAACTTTTAATAAATAAATCAACTTCTTCGCCACCACTATATTTATATAGAAATATTAATCCAGTAAATTTCCAATGAAGTATGTTGCTGAACAAAGTTAAAAATTTATCTTAAAATTTCTGGTGTCTAATATTTAATATATGTATAAAAAAACACAATTGTAAAAGAAAAACGCATGCAAAGAAGGGTTAACCACGGACGAAAATATACCATAACCTCCTCCAGTTTACCCCAGATACGGGAAAGCGCTCTTTACTTTTAGAAACCCCTTGAACCAATATATTTTCAAGATTTAAAGAAGAATTTATAAAAACAAAGTTTCTTTTGCTGCCAGTTTCTGAGTAATTTTTATAATGTAATAATCAGTTTTCTCAAATTGGATTATCGGTTTTTCGTGTGTTATAAATTCTTCATTAAATATTTTCAGCTGCGTAATTGCATTTATACACGCCAATGTAACAAAATAATATTAATATTAATGTCAATGTTTTTCATGTTTGTCTGTAAAACACGTTTGTTGAACCTGAGAATGTTTACTTGGGGTTTAATGGAATCCAAAAAAAACCTATAATCCTGTTTGAGAAAACTGATTAATGGACTATAAAAACTCCTCGGAAGCGTTTTAAAAATTCAGTGCCAGCAAAAAAAAATATGTTTTTATCCGATTTCACAAAAATAAAAATAAATACCAAAGTAAACAGTTCTAAAAAATAGATTCGAATCATATATATATTATATTAATAAAATAGAGATGTTTGTGTGTGTTTGTCTATCGGTCTGCGAAGGATAGAAAAATATGGCGCGTAGAAGTCTCAAAATTTAGATGAGGATAATCCAAGGCACCTGATGTACCTGAGACTCAGCTTTTTTCATTTATCCTAGATATTAATTAAAAACTCATCGAAAAGAATTATTTTGTATGCAAATCGCCAAAGGTGCGCGCACATGCTCAGTTCCTACCTGTCCCTCAGTTTCCAATTTGGTTCAGAAATTATGAGATTTAGAGGGAAAATAATCAGTTTAAAAAAATCCCATAGGTTTAACATTACGCATTCTTATTTACATTTATAGCGTGAATTTGCTTTCGCTATCGCTATAGGATTTCGATCTGAAATAAAGTGAGAAGATAAACACTGCTTTTTACAACTAAATATCAATATTTTAGCACCCAAAATATATACAGGCTTTGAAAGCCTTATATTTATAACTAATAAAAATTTTAAAGATTTCGGACGATAAGAACTATTTTTTTAATACTAAATGACCCGATATGAATAAAAAAACATTTCTTACAAACAATTAGGTATGTTTGAAAAGATTTTCGTTTAAATATATAAATTCATTAAACAGTGAGTTTAGGTATATTTAACGTTATTATTACGAGTCCGGCTACTCCGGTCTTTCATTTAAAAATATATTGACAAAACTACCGATGACAGGGCGACCCCAACTTTAGGTTCGTTTGGATATATTTTAATTTAAAAATATAAAATCATACAAATTTGAGAGTGTACGCTGCCGAAAGTATTAAAGTTCCAAGCATTAGAATGTTTGGAAAGATGTTCGTTTAAATAAATAAAATCATTCAACATTGATTTTAGGTATCTTTAAGGTTGTTATTACGGGTCTGTGCAACGCCGGACGAACCAGCTAGAACTTAAATGATTATTAGTATGAAATACAGATAGATTCTTATTTCAAGGTTTCAATTTTAATATTCTAAAGATCGCAAAAAATACGAGTTTAAAAATTAATTTAAATTACTAATAATTTTAAAACCTCTTCCTTTTAATTTATAAGTGTTTCAAAACAAATGTAAACAAGTGCATTTCAAGAAAATCTTAAAGCTGTTAAATATGCACATTTTACTTGAAATGTAAATAAAGACAAACATTACATGAAAAATATTTCTTAAATATACACCTACAAATATATCCAGAATGACTTCTCGTTCGACTCTCCCATTGTGTGTAACTTCCGCGCATATAAGACATAATTGTTAACATGCTCTAAACTCCTTTTTTGTTCTTTTGGCAGTAACAACGTTTTCTGGGTTTTTTTCCCCGCCGTCAAAGAAACTATCATGCTTTAAAATAAAACGATTTCATACCGGATTTAAACGGAACTCTTCTTTTATAATGCAATTTATAAATATGGTTACGATGTTCACAATTTTCAAAAAATAATATATGAATAGTTTATAACTCACACTACATGAAATATTTCAATCCACATAAAACGAAAACAGAAAAATATTTCTAAAACGTATTTCCTAAAGTTTTGAAAATTTCATTGCTTTAAGTAAACAACAATTTAACTGCGAATTTCATTACCCATAGAGCGGATCTTGTGATAGCACCAATCTACTACTTTTGAAAAAATAATATATATGAGTGTTAATCCATATTAACATTTTGACATAAAATTAATTTTCAAGTTCAAATTTAGATTTTAGAATAAAATTATATTTTAAAATACAGTCATCAAATGTGAAATTGCAACACCAAAGAGGAATGTGCTTAGCCGTAGGCAAATCAAAGAACTGGTAATGGTGAGAGATATTTGCAAATGATTAAATTTGCGTCACATGTATATTGGGTCACATGGAACCAATTTTAGGCATATAAAGTCTATAACCATATAACCTATAGAGGCCATAACGTATAAGACCATAGCTGGCTCGTCCTGCGGCTGTCCAGTTTGGCCCACTGATATATGCTTTCAGCGACAAATCGCAGATAAATAAATGATTTACAAACATCAGAGAGCTCAATACGAGCAGTTCACAGATAGGGAACGAGGCGAATATTGCAAATGATCATCTTCGGTTTTTCAAAGCGTGTAATAGACACGCGTATTGGACATGACACGAGTAACATGTACGATTGACGCAGTACCATCTGCAAACGCACCGGAAAAGGAGTGGTCTTCACTGCGGCAGAACAGAGTGCACTCACTGGGAGATTAATCGAACTGTTAAATGAGACCTATTCGCTATGCTACGTGGCATCCGAAGACGACTGCCACCATCAAAGGTTGCATCTGAATCCACCCAAAACATCCTCAACAGGTTGCATGATGTACGGCTGCGCGCACGAGAACCAGCCACTGAAGTTCATTAAGCACTGGACATTTGGCTGGACGTCTGGATTAATGAAATCGCAATCGCAACTGTACCAACAAATAACATCGGGTATTTTTCACTGACGAATCCGGCTTTGGTCTATAGACGAGTGACGGTGGTTGACGTGTGTGTCAGCTTCCATATTGACGCTACTTGGCAGCCTCTTTATCGAGCGTCATAGATCTCTTACACCAGCTTTAACGGTTTGGAGAAGTATCATGTTTGAACAACGGACATCCTCATGCACATTACTTGTAGTTTCCCTCGAAACGGTACATGAACCAGGGAGTTTCGCCTGTAATTAGATCGCTTGTGCAAGCTGTCCGTGTCACGTTGTTCCAGCAAAATAATATATGAATAAAAGTCAAACGGAAAATTCCTAACAGTATGGGCGTAATCGTCTAGCTTAACTGGCCTTTATCTCTCTCCCATGGAGCACGTATAGGAGGTCATCGGACTTGAGTTGCACCTGAGAGTATCGTAATAACACAAGCGCATATCGTGGAGAAGCTGCATGCTGCAGTGAACGCGACCTGGCAAGAAGTAGCTTAGATGACAATAATTGCCTCATTGGTAGTATGCCTCGCCCTGTAGTGGTTTGTATAATTGCCCGTGGAAGCTACATTAATTACTGAATAATTAGTTTCCTTTTGCATATAATTCTTTATCTTTTTAATCATTTATGTATGTTTCTCACATCAATTTGGTCCGGTGATTTTTACATACGTGCATTCCCTCTTTGAGTTGCACTTTCTTTTACTTTTGATGAGTGTAATATAATTATAGCAGCAGACCCATCTGGAATTGCTCTAATAAACTCACAGAGCCTTCAAAGTAAAAAAATCGAAATTGTAATATCTTAAAAATACGGCGATGGCAGTAATGTAGCTTTGTAGATTCGCGCCCGTAAACCGTAAAATGACTATCAGAAAACAATGACGTTATTATCCAAATTATATTAAAATCCTTCATCTTTATAATTGCGAATGCATGTTTTGCTTGGCACATGTATCATTGAAATATACAATTTCTCTGAGAATACCGGAAATATAGGAAAAAAATCCAATTGACTTACATTTAGTGGAATTATTTTTTGTATACTTTGAAAGAAGAAATCATTTACTTTATTAAAAAAAATATCGTCAATTTTAAAAGAGAAAGTGACCTCCACTCATCATAAAAAATCATGTTTAAATAAAAACTTACATTTTCAGTCATAAGAATAAAATCTATTATTATTACATAAACCGACGTCTTTTCCTTTGCTTTTTATAGTTAGTGCTTCTATTAATTTGAATATAAATTGTGTTTTTTGAATTGCAAGTAACGTCATATGTAGAAGATCATTTTGTAAATATTTTTTCCAGTATATTTTCCCTAAAATCAAAATTTCTGTGTGATAGAAGATGTTTAAATTTCAAATATATGTAAAATATCTTTTGATGTACTTAAATAAATTAATTTTTAACACTTTCCAACCTAGTTGAAAAGTGTTTTTAACACTTTCCAACATAGTTGAAAAGTGTTTATGACTTCGGTTTGTCTGGCCGCATGGCCGTCTGTCCGTCTGTCCGTGTCTAACTCCCGTAAATATGCTCGAATTGCTCTGCAATTTTTATATGTTATTGTCGTTATCCATAGCATGTTCCCTATTTCAACGGAAGTGTGTAGCACTTATAGTTTTTTTTTACAGGGACACTCAAAAGAATTCCATTACATTTCGGTCTATGGGGAAAAATCATTTGCGGTTTATTTAAATAATGTTTCCCTACTTTAAACGCATTGAAATTTATATATATCACTAAGGTGCATTAGAAGAAGCTTAATATTGAATATGGTGTGCATAGCACTTATAGTTACTTTACAGGGACAGTCAAAAGAATTCCGTTACATTACGTCTATGGAGAAAAATCGTCTGCGGTTTATTTAAATAATGTTTACTATTTTAAACGCATTGAAATTTATATATATATCACTAAGGTGCATTACAAGATGCTTACTACAGAATATTGTGTGTATAACAGTCATCGTTCATTTACAGGGACACACAAAAGACTTCTCTACTGTCTGTTAACAATAATTCCTGGAAGAGCGTTTTAAGTTACGGAACGCGATTTTAATTTTAACTCGCTTTTTGTCTATCACGTGGTGTGTATAAATTCTGTAGATCCTATACGGGGAAGCACAAAAGTTCGCGAACACATTTTCGTTTATTGACAGAAACTCCAGACGAAGAATTTCAAACTCTGCTACGCGTTTCCTAACTGAACTAAAAATTAGCATCATATGTAGTATATATACAAATCTATAGATCCTATACAGGGCTGAATAAAAGTATTCGGATATTTTTCCGAATATTGTATATGTTGGAAATTCCTGAAATTGTGTTTTTAAATATGTTATGCGTTTTCCAAATTGTTTAGTTAGATGTTATCTTTCAGCTTATTAAACGGTATGATTTGTAAAATTATTTTGGAATCGTTGGAAAGTGTTACATAATCTATGCTTGACGCATGATTTTTCGTTCTTGTTATATTTTATATACGAGAAAGGTGCCTTATCTTATCAGAATGACGTCAAACTCAAATGCGAAAATATAATGAGCGGGTCAGATTTTCTTTTCAGCTTCTAAACACAAAGTACACGTATTTAAATATGTTTACCGTAATTTAACATTCAAATTAAATAAATAAGTCCCAAATCCCATATTCAATTTATTTTTAAGACGTAGCAACATAATAGAAAAATTTGCTTTTGAAAATACAGTGATATCTCCTATATTCGAGCGGGAACAGAGTTGTTAAGCAGCGTGTGAATACTTAACCAGATTAAACTTTAGCAACTAATTATTTATTGTCTAATAAACATAACAATAACAGTTAAATTAATTATTAAGTTGGAAAAACAGTAGTGAGTCCTTTGGCAGTAGTGAATCTGGCGTGATGGCATGCAGTGAGTCGACGTAGTCTGCGTTAGGCAGTCTCTTGCTGTCTCAAAAATCACTTAAAAGGAAGTCTGTTCAATTCTCGATGCTACAAGAGTCGCATAAATGTATAGTCTTTTCGGATTAGTTGTTAGCTCTGAATGTTCAGGGCTTCTGTGAGTAGCTGGGGCGCTACTTGGATTTTCTCTCTCATAGAGACAAGACTTTCACTAACCGGACAGCATTCTCTGGCATCGAGAGATGCAGGGATACGGGTTTCTCTCCAAACCTCCGGACGAGCTAATACCACACGGATCCATCCAAAAATGAAGTTATTTTTCTCCTTCTATCTCTTCTCAGGAGGGAGGGGAACATGGGCTTTTGTTTCCGGATTTTTCTCCAATCGTACAAACTGCAGTGTCATTGTTTGTTCTTCTTTGTTTCAACCTGGCGCATACTATTGCCACAAAGCGTCTATAACCTAGGGCCTTTGAATTTTCTAGTAAAAAAAAAGCTGTCTGTAGGAAGACTAATGAGCTGTTTTAAGTTGGCGCTAGCTGCTGCAGGTCTATGGACATGGGAACTGATATTTATCGAAGTTTTCTTTAGTTGAGTCTAAAGAGTATTGAAGTCTCTGCAATACAGAGGAAGGATTTATATTAGGATAAATTATAGCAGGTGTTTGCAACATGAGGTAAGAGGTTGCAGAAAAGTAATGCAGCCTGTATCGTTTTCCAGGTTTTAAAACGTATGTACATCACAAATCTGTCAGAAATTATAGATTTGTACGAGGAACATTCACATAATTTATATATATATATATATATATATATATATATATATATATATATATATATATATATATATATATATGAACGTATCTACTCGTATTAAAGGTACAAATTAACTATTTTGAATTAGAATTATGATTAGGTTTGTTGATAGTAAAAACTACATTGCATAAGAAATGTCTGGAAAAAGTAATTATGAAATAAAAAAGCACATGAAATAACAGTTTTCGTATTTAAACATAAAAATGTGACACACTAAAATTATTTACGATATCTGTTAAATATTTTATGAATTAGGAAATAAGTACATCCTTATTGTTTCTAAAGCTTCTCAAAATAGGTTTGATTAATTAAATTTTTCTTGTGTTACTATTATGTACAATATAACTTTCATGCAATTATCAAATTGGCCCACAGCAATGGTTAACAAAATATTGAGAATTTTGATTTTTTAATAATCTTTTGGAGAAAATGTCCAATTTATGCAATAAAACCTTTCATTTTTAATCTTGTAAAATCTTAGCTTTAACAAATATAATTATTCGTTGAAATAATTATATTTGACCTAGTTGCTTATAAGCAAGATTAATGAATATGGGAGCACTTCGGCTAGTTAATATATTTCAAAAAATATTAGAAGACTAAAATAAGTCTATGCACGTTTCTCTCCAAAACAATTTTGCATTGAAAATATGGTGGCTTTAATATTTTAATGATTCTATATATTTAAATAATAATAATAATATCTGTATACGGCCGTTTGTTTATCTGGTAAACTGTCTGAGATTGTCAATAGCTACATCGTAGTTCCTTTGTACTTTTTAAAAATTTATCTGTTGTTAATTATATATATATTTAGAAATTATTATTTTTTTTTTAACTTCCACACTTTAAAGGTTGCTTGCTATCGATTCAAATAATCAAATTTTAAATATTGAGATTTTTGTTTTCCAAATTGTTTCACGAAGTCCAAAAATAAACGAAATACGTTTTAAACATCTTGTTTACACAACAGATGCCGCAACTAGACAAAATTAATGCGCGACTCCCGAAATCACTTATATTATTATCACTCTGCACTTACATCATCCGAGGACGTTACATTAGCGCAAGGTTAAACAGTGCCTTAATATGTTTTGCTTAATGCTCCTTTAAATGCAGGTATAAATGTTCAAGTACCTATCATTAATAGTTTTAATGCTATAATAATTTTCGCGTCTAATTATTTACGTAATAATTACGAATTAAATTTGGTTCCCGAAGTTTGCGATATTAAAAGCATTCTAGATCAAAATAAATAAATAAATAAATAATTTAAATAACAAAAAAAAATGAAACGGGGTTATGAAAACGTTACTCTGAGTTTTTCTATTAATCTCTTACTACTAACAATGATGCATCTTAAATATTGGGTTTAAAAGAACGCCTTTAATTTTAATCTTATGTCTTAATAATATCCAATTATCTGTTCGTCTGATTTAAAGTAGTATATTATATATTATTTCAGGGTTTGATTAATTTCAATAGATCATTGAAAAAATCGAAATCTTACATTTACACACAAAAGTAAGATAATAAAAATATGTCAATACAAAATATAATAATTTTAAATGAATTTTTATCGAATATATTCAAAATGATAATATATTTTTTTCAAGATGCTTTCAGAAAACATAAATCTAAAAATTTAATTTTTCCCTATTTAACAATTTTCTATTCACGAAAATATGTGAACAAGAATTCATCAAAGCTTGCAGCAATCTTTTTCATTCTGGCTTAAATGGTGTTACATTTATTACACAATTGTAAGAAATAAACGTATTTTCTTTTACAATTTTTCAAATAAAAATATGGCGTACACCTAACTTTTTATATACATATTTTTATTTTTAATATTTTAATTAAAATATTAAAAATATTTTATATTAAAAATATTTTATATAATATTATATTATATAATATTTTCTCCCGGTCCCCTTTATTAAGGTCTTAAAAAAAAAAAAAAAAAAAAAAAAAAAAAAAAAAAAAAAAAAAAATTACAAACTACAGCCGAAGCTGGACCCGCCGTTAAACGCGACAAGGAGCGGGATAGAATGTTTATAACAAATACAAATACAAACTATGGTCAACGACCAGATCATATATAAGCTCGGCCCTGCTAGGGAAGGACCCTTTTCGCGACAGTTAGCAGGGACTGAATAGGAGTTGTGCATTGAAAGTGGCAGCTGACGGCTACTAGGTAAGGTTAGAGAGTTCTGTCAGAAAAATATAGATTTTAAGTAGCTTTCTGTTTAGGGTGTGCCTCTTTAGAATATTAGGAAGCCATTCCTTGGGAGGGATTGCAGGCTTCCTAATATGCCACTGTGCTGTTAACGGGCAGGTGAAATAATAATGGGGAGCCGACGCCTCTGCGCCACACTCGCAAAGGAATGTGTCTGCACATTTAAATTTGTAGAGGTATGTTCGAAAGGGACCGTGTCCCGTGAGAAATGCTGTTGTGTGTGCGGAGAGGTTGTAGTGTGTTATTGAGACTTTCGGTATTAAATTATATGTGTATCGGCCTTTGCTGCTGTTATCCCAGATTGATTGCCATTCTGTGAGTATATTTGCTTTTAGTAAACGTTTTATGTATGTGGAAGGAATTGGAAGATGAATGTCAATGTGTGGTTTAGCTGTTGCTTCCTTTGCGATTGCGTCCGCGATTTCATTACCTTGAACGCCCGTGTGCGCTGAAACGTGGCCAAGAGCTACTCTATTTAGAAGGGACTTTAACTTAAGTTTGATTTCTAGGATTAGCGGATGTTTGGTTCTATGGGCATAGATAGCCTGCAGACCAGAGAGACTGTCGCTATAAATTTGGACGAAGGGATGTGTGGTGTTTGTCTGGATCCAGTCCAGGGCTTTTAGGATGGCATAGAGTTCTGCCTGATAAACAGAATAGTGGTCATCTAGTCTGCAGGCCCACTGATGGGTGACGGCATTCCTTTCCATGGCGCAGAATGCTGCTGCCACGCCGGTGACAGTTCCGGACCCGTCAGTGAAGAGAGTAATTCTAGAGTATGGGGAGAATGAATTAAGATTGGTGTTTACTTGGAAGTGAGATGTCTCATCGGAGGGGTGTATCTGCCATCCTAGAACTTTGTGCTGTATTTTGGTGTTTGGAAGGAATTCGCTTGCAGTCGGTTCATGCTTAAGGTGGAGAATACGTCCCTTGGTGTATTCATATGCGAGTATTGTGTCGATTGGTGGTATGCCCGTTATGGTATTTAATGCATCCGTGGAGATTGTTTTGTAGCCTCGTGAGATTTGTAAGAGAAACATTCGCTGTAGTGAGATCAACTTTGTTATTGCTTGTTTTGTTAAGTGTCCTCCCCATATGCTTGCCCCGTATGTTATAATTTTCTGTACTATAGTGTGATACCATATTTTAAGCATGAAGTTGCTAATACCCCATGTTTTTGACGTCATTTTTAGTGAGTTGTGGTGATCTCAGAAGACAAGCTACACGTTTTATAACGTTGCAGTAGGCATTAGGAAGCGTGCAATTATCACATCCGAAGCAGATTTTAGTACGCCTTTCCGCGCATTTTGTAAGATAAAATTATTCCCAGGAAAAAAATCATGAAAGGATACAAATGTAAATAACGGGCAAATTGCTGCTTGTATTTATTTGCTTATAAATCTTAAATTATAATGATTGACAGAAAATGCATCTGCATTCTCAAATTGCTCATACACGGAAATAGACAACCCGATTTGCCTACGTCTCACCATTAGTGTAAGTTTGTACATTTTTTGAAAAAAGGCTTTCAGTCATATATTTTTAAGATAGCTCTTAATACAAAAATACTGATTTTAAACAAAATGGTTATTTTTCTTTGCTTTAAATTACCTATATTTTCAGTAAACTTTCATTATTTTTTCTATTTTATAATATCGTGATTCATTGTTTTTCAAAGAGTAAATATTATCCACATCTGGGACAATCAATTGGATTATACATTTGGCATCATTCTCTACTGAACATTTGTTTGAATAAACACGGGTCTATTTATCCTATATTATGCTATCCATAAGTTTCAGCGTAAAGAATATCACATCAAAATCGATACGTCATTCTCCACACAGCAAAAACAGTCACGGAAGTTTGGTATCTACCTTTTCAATTTTATTTTAAACACATTATTTAATACTTTTTTTTTATACAATTTTTAAGATATTCAGTTCCTGCGCAATAAATGTCACATCAGAATTGATCGCCATTCTTCAAATAACAAAAATACTAACTTAAAATCTGATAAAAATATTTACCAACCGTTGCATCTTGCCTTCATGTGCACCTCTGCTCCACGCAGTGATTCACGGGACCGAAAACACATTACTAACGCATTACCACAACATAGCAAAAAAAAAAAAAAATTACTTCATTTTAACATGCATCGAAAATTTAATACATTTCTAAAATTATAAACTAAATATCAGAATTTTGATTGGATTGGTACGCGTGTATTTTTGATGAGGAAATGGATTAGAACCTCAGTTTTCTACACAAAAATGTTTTGTTGTACTCTGCACTATTTCCGCTTAATTTTGTATATCGAGTTCTGGAACGCCTTTCATTTATGAATCATTATGAATTTATAATTATGAATTTATCGTTATCACTTTTCATTATGATCTTAAGTGCTTATAGTATTATTATATTTTCAGATTTAAGTTTCATTATTTAACTACTCAGAATATCGTAATAATTTTTAGTAAGCATTATTTTTACTATTGACATAACACAAAATAAGTAAATCGGTATTCACTATTCTATTCTGAACTTATGCTAGAGTAGTCACTTATATATTCCTTAAATTTTAAGTTTTGGTAAATTCCAACTTAAAGAATGTCACATCAAAATCGATCGCCATTATTCTACATCGCAAACACACTCAGAACCTCTTTGATCAAAATGTACAATATCCGTTGCATCTTGTGTCGCACTGCCCCTCTGCTCTATGAAAGAATCTACTAAACCACAAACTCATAGATAACGCATTACAACAACGCAGCAAGTAATGCGTTATCTTTCTCACTTCATGGCAACGTGCATCAATAATTCAATACTTACCCCCTTCAGTTCTCTGAAAGCTATTATCTGTTTGTTTACCTGTGGGGTGCGCTGAGAATAGAAGAAGCAGGGGGGAAGGCTGTTCCGGAAGGTGGTCTCTTCTTTTCAGAGTGCGTTCAATTCTACTAAGTGCTCCTATACAACTCGGTGGGAACTACTAAATACCCTTGTCCAAATGCGAAACTTGTCTAGGATTAGCGCCGTAATTGCTTTAGAGATACCAAGCTGCGCTTTTCTGAGGAATTCTCCTAAATAAGTAGTCGAGTAGAAGTATATAGCAACTAAGTTAAGGATATAGCAACAAGCAAAATAGGAAAACTTAATTTACTCGAGTTCTCTCTAAAATAATAAAACCTGAACAATATCGTTTCTCGCTCTTCTTTCTCTATTATAATGTTAAATAAATAAATATATATAATATATATATATATATATATATATATATTATCATTTCTACATGGGAAATGCAATGAAGTAACTTCAGCATTTCTTAGCAAACTGATTTTATTATTTTAAAGATAATACTAAATGTGAAGAATATAAAATTAAAAGGAAAATTGTATAATTTTTATATTTCAAAACCATTAAAAGAAAAATTTTATAACGTATTTAATTCGCTGTGCAATTATGACTTATTCTTCTTTTATAACTTATGTTTCTTATATGAATAATTGGATTTCATAAACTTTTAATAATACGTGTATTTTTGTGTTGCCTTTATTTTTGTTTCATTATTTTTTAATAATTATTTTAAAGCACAGTAAAATTAGGTTTTAATTTACATTTTTGTATACAGTTTCTTATGAACCGAAACTCTTGTATTCCTGCTTATATATATGCAAGGAATTATGGCTTACTCACGTACATCATGCATGGAATGCATATTTATACGCAATTTATTTAGATGGGTATATCTCTAAGTAATAACAAATGCTTTTTAATAGCATCGTAACAAAGGATGTAATACATAAAAAATCCTATTTATTGTCAATTTATTTTTCGCCTTTGATTTAAAAGTAAATCTGATGAGTTATTCCTATTCCATAAATCAAACATGATCTTTCTTTTTCTAAATTTAGATAATGAATAATTGTTCGTGTTATTTATCTATTATTATTATTATTTTCGCATATAAAGATATTTTAAATTCGTAACAAAAATAAAATCACAAGTATACAGACAAAATAAAGATTAACAGAAAACACACTCCCATCGATTTTATTATAAATTTCTCAATTTGTGAAACCTCAGTGATTCAACCTAGACCGACATGTGATCACACGACTATGATTCAACAATAATAATTATTACTACTGAATTTATGTATTAACATTTTTTTAAGACAAGTGGTTTAATTGTCAGAAAAAAAGCATTTTTTTCTTCAAACACGGTAATGAATTTAAAACCTACCAAGTTTTATTTCCTCCACACTTATTGTTAACATGCAGTTTAAGTTAGAGCCACATCTACGCGGTTGAAGACTGTGCTTTTTTCTCGTTTCCTTCATGTGGGGATTACTTTATCATACTGTAATAAAATGGATGAATTACGGAGGAGGGTCCATGACATGTTTATCATCTTCCCTGCTAAAATTTTCATTTCTTGATTTTGTTCGCTTTGCGTCCAAAACTTTGAAGAGTAATTAAACAAATCACAATTGACAAGAAAACAGTGGAAAGTAATTTCTAGAGAATCTACTTATAATAAAATCCGAAGGCAAGAAAGTGTCTGTAACGATTCCAGGTGCGACCACTCTGGTCTGCGAATCGACCGTAATTAAACGCCATGTTAGGCTTAATGAAAACCTATGCTATATTCGATTCTGCTGTTAAAATATTTGTAAAAGCATATTAAAGCTTTTAAATATTTTAATTTTGTTCAAAACCTTCAAAAACTATTTCATATAAAACATGTATATCAACATTTCAGTAAGCACTTTTTTTCAGAAATAGTGGTGATTTATTTCGTAGGGAGGATTTGAGGTGACCGATCCAATATATTGGCGCCATCTACTGGCGGATTTTGAAAGTTTGCTTCCATCGTAAAGAGGGCTTAATTTCTAAGGAAAAAGTACCGGAGCCCTAATATTCTGCAGTTCTAACACCCGTAGCGTACCCCTCCCTCCCCCTTTCCGCAGTCACTCTAATTTTCATATTTATATTTCATATATTATTTTCAAAATTTAAAGCATTGTTTTTACTTTGTTCTATCTTTACAAGAAGAACGTATTAGATTCATGAAAATTTTCGACGTCCGATTTTCGACGGATTTATACGTTTTAGGAGATCCTGAACACAATTCGACCATTTTTAGAAAATGTCTGTCTGTGAGACTATCTGTCTGTCTGCCTCTCTGTATGTGACAAAAATTTTGTGGGCGCTCTATCTCAAGAACTAATGCACGAAATTGAATAAAACTTTATATTTAGTTAGTACCTGATATAAATTGGTGCTGATTAGTTTTTGGTGAAAATCTCTCGACAGATGGCGCTGCTATGCTGCATTTTTCTCGATTTCCGCAATAGCTCTATCTCAGGAACTAATGCACATACTTTTATCAAACTTCAGGTTAAGTTAGACCATGACATAAATAGAAGCTGATTACGTTTTGGTGTAGATATCCCTACAGGTGGCGCTGCTATTCCACTTTTTTCTCTATTTTTACGATAACTTTATCTCAAGAATAAATACACGGAATTTCATCAAACATCAGATTCTGTTAGTCCTTGACATAAATAGATGATGCTTATGCTTTGGTGTAAATAGCCCAACAGGTAGCGCTGTTAGGCTACTTTTTTCATTATTATCACGATAACTATATCTCAAGAACTAATGCACTGATTTTCATCAACCTTTAGATTCAGTTAGACGTGGACATAAGTTGTTGTTGATTACGTTTTTTTTCTGAATCTCCCAACATGTGGCGCTGCTATGCTGCATTTTGCAAGATTTACACGATTTTAGCAATAGTCATATCTCAAGAACTAATGCACGGAATTTAATAAAACTTTAGATTCAGTTAGACCTTGATATAAATTGGTGCTGATTTGTATTAGTGTATGCGAAATCTGTGTGATATAGAAGAAAGTTTTGGGATTGGCACATCCGACTAGTTTGATTTAGCAAAATAAAAATTTTAAATACATCGATCTGCATATACGTAGCTACAAACTATTTCACTTTTTAGTTATTACTATTTCCAAATAGAAACCTTTGCCTAATCTTAATGTTAATTAATCGCAGAATTCTACGATTAAATAAGCTCAGGATTATGATTCGGAAATAGTGTTAACACAAAAAATGAATAGTTCACAACTATGCAGAGTTCTCTGAAAACAGAGAAGTACCGGAGCTGAGCTCCTGTCCAAATTAAGCACTGATCGTAAATAAATTTATTCTTTCTCATCAAACGTAATTAAAGTATAAGAAATACATAGTGCAGCGTAATTTGCATTTAATTTTGCTTATGTAATCAAACAATGAGTTATGTGGTGAGTCAAGCTATGTAGAAACTCATTGATAACACTTTTTTACAAAAACTTTCGCACATGGATTATTTGTTAATATTTAATTTGAGCGTTTTGTCCAACCGTTGAACTATTTCAGAAATTTAATGCTGTGTAAAAAAAAAAAAAAAAAAAAAAAAAAAAAAAAAATATATATATATATATATCCTTATCATTTTTATTTTTAGAAATCATTTGTCATTTTTAAAATGTACTTTACTACAAAACAAACTACTTTTCATTAATAAAATCTTCATGCTGTTTGTATGTATGAAGTCTCATGAAAATGAAACGCAGATGAACAATCCGTCATTTTTGACGGGGTTATATACTAGTCAATTTATAATTCTCGTCACAGAATTATATGTACAGAGTCTTAGGGTGGAATGACTAGCAAAAACAGTAAAGAAAATAAGTTCTTGGCAGATTTTAAGCTCTATATGTGTATTTTAGGAAAGATGGACTTCTCGTCGATACTTTAATACACTCATCTTCAAAAGATTAACAAAGTGCAAGGTAGTAATACTCGGCATTATATTCCTTTCTTGGCTAAATACTTTTAAATCTTTATTAAAATGGGTTTTGTTATTTAAGTTGTTACTTTTCCTTTGGTCCTTTATTATTTAATTAAATGAATTCAATTTTATATAACCTGCATTTTACTAAATATAATATGCAAATAATTGCACATTTAAATTGTTAGCTTTTTGATAAATATAAATATATCTAAACTTCAAACTTATTTCTATTCAATTTTAATAATGAACACAAAAGAAAAAGTTCTGCAAAATTCTTCTTCTTCAAAAAAAAAAAAAAAAAAAATCCAAACCCATTATTTTTTTAATTAAAGTGGTAACATTTGAAGTATCGTATTTGTTTTAAATCTCACTTTTTTTTCTTTTTTGAAGCGAAAAGTCATATATATTAATTTATTTTATTAAAATTAAACGTACCAAATTGTTTTCACTCTGAATGTTAAATGTTTAATTAATTTTTCATGTGAAATATTTTAGTAAGCTAAAATTGGCCCCTCATTGATGAAACATATTACATTTTGATAGTATTTACCTGAATACTCTGTTATAAAATCACTTTAAACGAAACATGTATTTCATTTTTTCATTTAATGAGAATTAAAATGAATTAAAAAAAATAATGGATTATTTATTTATTTATCTGCAATATTTGGGTAAAACGTGCGATTCTATTGCATAAAACATTGTTATTTATAGTATTTGAAAAAAATGAGAAATTATGATATTAATTTTAATTTTAATTAATATTTTTAAAGTTTTTATAATATCCTGGTCTTTAATTAAAAAGAAATCAAAACTTATTTCTAAGATTAAAACTAGCTTTTCATGCACTTGTCAAAATAAATTATAAAAAACACGTCAATATATAAGTTTAAATATTTATCTAATACTATAGAACATGTTACATTACTCTTAAATCCACTTGCATTTATTATACAAAGTTCACCCTTCAATTGTACTTCTTTCAGAGATTTAAAACACGTGAAAATATTATCAAGAAAATATATTGTTTAACCGCAGTGTGGCATGTAATTAAAGCGGTTTAATTGAGTGATCCATTTAATCTGGTTGCGGCTTCTAAGATTAAAGTCAAGAAGTCACCAACATCTGTTTCGAAGCGAGGAGTTTGAATTGCAGTTTAGATGTTAACAGACCGATTCAGGGATGAAATTCGGGAAATTGGATTTTTTTTTTCATAATTTTGTGGGTACAATAATTATATTACCAAGCAACAAAATAGTTATTTAAGATTCGACTTTCAATAAAATACTTCATAGATATAAATAAAAAGTTGTTTTTATTGGTTGAAATGAGTCATTTTTCATAATTCTTAATAGAATTATTTAGAAATATTGTAAATATCCTGTTAAAACATACGGTAAATTACTGTTAAAACAGTTTTTTACCGAATGTATCTATCAATTAATCTATCATTCTCATTTTCTCCATTTATTTATTTTTTTAAAAATACTTTTTTTTCATGTAAAATATGTCATTTATGTTTTTCCTTATAATATGTATTTGAAATTCCCTTTAATGCATAAAAGATATTTCGAAAATGTTGTCATTTATGGGAAGATTTGAGAGATCTAATAAGTAAATTATTTAATATCATATACAACAGAAGTGTGTATTTTAAATTTAATATTATTCATTAATTCATACAAATTATATTTGTGTACTTTCAGTCGTGATTGTTAGCGAAAAGTTAGTATAAAAAAATAGTTAATATAATAGTTAGTATAAAAAATTAAAATAATCCATCTATGTATGTAATATATTTATAAAAAAATGAATAGATGTACATACAATACTATGTTTAAAATTCGCTCTTTTACATGAATTATGTAATACTGCACCATCAGTTATACAGTCTCTTGCTTTTAAATTTCAAAATTATTTTATTAGATTATTAATCTTTTTAAGAAATCCCCTTCGAACGATCCAGCATTGTACCAAGAACGGGAAATGTAATCTATCTTTTGAAAACTCTAAATCAACCTCTCCTTCAAGAAATGAGGGAATAGAATTTCCAGGAAATTGTTAATCCTTATATTTGATCATATTGTGTAAATCCTTGATCCTCTAACGGAAACTCCCGTAGACAACTGTTCTGTGATGCAGCTTGCTACTAAGAAATTCGCCTGCGTGTCATATGTCTTATAGGAAACATTTAAGAATAGTAATCTGTTAATTGAAAATCTGTTATATACATTAAACAACAGAATTAATTAAAAATCGAGTTATTTTCTGTATAATTTAATATTTTTCAGGGGGGTTTCAACAGATCACGCTTAATTTCTGTTTTTCTCTGATGCATCATTTTTCCTCATAATGTTCGAAATATTTAAAGACACGGTCAATAATAGTATGAATTACATTTAAAAAATATTTAGTAGTTTCTTAGAAGTTTTGTTATTATTTCAAGTGTTATCTCATAGTATGATGTTTGCACAATACAAAAATGTTTTATTAGACTAGATGTTTTCTTTGTCTCTTTTAGGATTATTTAAATTGAAAAAAAATATATATAATAAATAAATTATTACAATTATTTACATATGCAAGAATTTAATCATTACAACTACATCTCGGAATTTATAATATGATTTTATTTACACCATTTATTACTTCATTTCTATTTTTAGTTTCTTTCTTTCAATGAGTAAAATCAGTTAAGGGTGATAGTAATGTCATTTCTTTAATCACGTTAGTACATTGTTATAAGAAAATATAATACCTGGTGAATATTTTACGATAAAAAATCTGCCATTTTTACATACAAAACTATCACATAAATAATATTAGAAATGATTATGATTTATTTATATATATATATATATATATATCGAAATTATAACTAGAAAATATAGATTTAACCGTTGAAAGTAAAAATAAAAAATATATCAGTATGACTGTGCTAGTTTTATAAAACACAATTTAGAACAATGATAGAAATTAAAGTGATTTGTAATATTCTAATATTTTTAAAAATAAATATGGCTATTCTCTTTTACGTCTATTCACTGCATAAATATGTCTCCTTTGAAATACTTTAGACCTAAAAACTGTAATGTTCATTTTTAAACCAATAGAGAAAGTCGTTTGCACTTCGTAGAAATTTTTATAGTTAATGTGTTTCACTGTTAACTTAAACGTTTTGATTGGATAGATATCTCTATGATAATACATTTTTTAAGGTTTCGTTCATCTAACGAAACCCTATTCGTCTCACTTCTCTATCTGTCTTTTACAGAGTTCAAACTCGAAAACAGTATATGGTATAGAAACTTGAAACTTTGTATACTTATAGCTGAATACCTCCTGTCACACGAACAAATCGTAAAGTTTCGAAAAAGTCTTATATTATTTTAATTAAAGGAATTAATTTGACATCCGATCGTTTCTCCGATTTTCTTAGATATTAAAATATAACTTTAATTTAATTATGTTTCGCATAGGTTCGATGGTTCAGTAGTAGTGTGTTTTCCTCCTAACCAAAAGGTTCCGGGTTCTAGCCCCAACAACGGAAGTTGAAATTTTCGATTTTATTGTCAGATGGATTTAATTAACTAAAAGAACTTTCGTTTTTTTTTTTTTTTTTTTTTTTTTTTTTTTTTACCATTTTAAGGTTTTTTTTTGTAGCTAAATTAAATCATGTAAATAAATATGCTTTTGAGATATACAGACATATGCTGTTAAGATTGTCTGTAAACCAGTTCTTGAATATTTTTTATTTTAATTAAAAAATAGCTTCATTTAGTTATAATTTGTTATTATTTTTTTTTGTAATTTATTCTTATATTCAGTTTAATAGTATTGCCATATATGTTCTTACTGATAAAGTGCATTTTTAGGATAATTATAAATTAATGATTTGATTTATTAATTAAAGGATAACGTGGTCTGAGAGGATTATTAAACGAAACGCTTTGTGCGAACTTCGATCACAATAACCTATTTGTTATTAGTACAATTGTGTCGATTCTATCCGACATCTCTTGTTTGAATTCCCACATCTCTTGTTTATTTTGTTTGAATAGCGTAATCCTAATGTTCGATTTAGGAAGCTAAATGCAGAAAAGTCTATTGCAAAAGCGTCAAGTGAATTATTATTATTATTATTATTATTATTATTATTATTTTTCAAAATCCACATATTTCTCTTTCGAATTATTTGTTTCTACACCAACATTTTCCATTTAGCACTCCCTAAGTGTTTGTTTAATCGTTCGTTAAAGCATTTACTTATGAAAACACAAATCATGAGCATTGAAAAAATTTCAGAAATTCATACAAGAGGTGTGAGATAAAATTGACAAGATTGTTCTAAAATAATGTTACTGTGATAAAAATTATGAGGAAGGGAAAAGACATCACTGCCGAGACCAAATAACCTTCTGTTAGAGTTTTCTATTTTAATTTATCTATTTTATTTTATTTTATTTTATTTTATTTATTTATTTATTTATTTCGAAAAACATAAAATTTTCTATTCCGTAATATCTGAAAACAGAGAAAATTACAAATGAAAATATAAGTGGAAGTAAAAACACTCAAATAAATCCTTCACGTAAATCTTGATTTAAGATACACAGTTTTTACATCGTCATTCAGTTAGGTTGTTCTCAAATTATTATATTTTGTTTTCTTTAGCAGGTAGTAAAGCATTTTTGAACATTCTCTCAACTGCAACTTATTTTCTTGTTCTAGACAAGATTTTCAGATCTGCTCATTATCTGCACACAAAACAAATATCTAATTTGTGTCATTTTTCTCTAGGTGTCATATAACGTTTATCATAGTGGCTTTTTAGCTGATGACATTAAAGTTTTTCGCTACTGCCATTGTTTTAAACATTATGTTTGATGATAGATGCCAACTTGTACACCATGTTTGCAGGAAAACTAAAAATTAAATATCCTTACTTAATAGTTACGATTTTACGTATATATGAAACTTTTTTTTAATTAGTTTGGGAATTCAGGAGAGCGCTAATATTTTAATTTTTTTCTACAGAGTTTACAAACAAATTTTTTTTACCTTTTTGGAAACATATATTTACGTTAAAAAAATCATGAAACTATTTATCACTTTCTAAGAGATCAGATTATTATTTTTTTATACTTCTTTATGACTTTACAGTTATCACACATTTTATTGTATTTACTGACTGCAGAAGTATTTTTGTAAAATATTTACTGTATAAATACAAAATCAATTGATACATTGAAACTGTAGGACTTTCAATAAATATTTACTAAATTTAAAATAATAATAATAATCATACATCGTTATTATTTTCATTTCTATGCATAAAGGTTTAATATTAATAGACATTAAATAAAAAAGTTTTTTAGCAATCAATATATAATTTTTCCATTATTCATAATTAAATATAATGGTAATTTTGAAACCGAAAAAAAAAAAAAAAAAAAAACGAATTTAGTTAAATAATTTTGTATTATTAGCATGTAGAAGTAAATAAACTTCTGATGAACTTAAATCAAAAATACATAATTATGGAAATTTTGATCGAAGTTTCTTCTTTTACATCAATCAAAGACATGAAAGCAACACTTTGATAAACTAGATTGCGGTATAAGTAAATTTCCTAATTTTCAAAATGTATAAGATAGGAAAAAAAGTCAATTTTGGAAAATAAGCTGATCATATTGAAACCTGCGCTAGATATACAAATTCGTCAAATGAGATAAAACACTTCTACAATCTTTCGCGAATAGGTTTAGAGTAAATTTTCAATATAAGACAGACGCAGGAAAAAATACACATGGTACGAATCCAATAACACAACAAATCACTTTTATTTTAAGAATAACTCTAACTTTTTTCAAAATCAGTTTTTTCACAAGTTCGCACAGTGAATGGCAAGAATTTTTGAGTGAAGAAAAGCATAAAAAGAAAATAATATAAGGAAAAAGCTTGAGAAAGATCTGTCTTACAATTTTGTATTAGTTTATGCTCTTCCACGTTTTTTCGCTAAAGGAGTTTTGTCAAATGCACGTATTTTTGACGCTGGAATTCTTTTATTTTGCCTGGTGTATTTAGGTTTCTTATTTATGCGCTTTGTTTTTCTTTTTTTTTTTTTTTCTTTCGCCAAAAACACGATTTCACAAGAAAGGAGACTTTATAGAATCAATCGAAAGACATGGAAAACAAAAGCGATATGAAACAAGTTTTTGTTCTTATATTTTTCTGTTTTTTGTCAAGTTAGTTGTATTTGAATTATATTTTTTAATGTTAACTATTTATTTATTTATTTTTATTTAAAGGAATGATCTGAAGGTAAATATGTTCTAAGATTAAATCTTAACTCTCTCCCTTACGAATTATTTTCTGAAAATCAATATTTATATTGGTATAATTAAAATTATATTCAAGATTATGAATAAATAATTAATATTTTATACTATACAAAATATAGAATAGAATGTTAATTATATCGTCTTTTATGTGCAATAGGTGCCACTCGAAACAATTTTTTTTTTTATTAGTTAAGCTAAGATCCCCATAGGCAAGGTTGCAAGACTTCTTGGAATTTTTAAGAGACCACTATTAATGATAAGAAAATTTCTATTTATTTTTTTAAACACAGAAATCATAACCATTTCATTTATTCACAGAATTTACACATTTTTGTCTAAAGTTAATTAAGACGAAAAAAGTGTTAAAAATTTGTGGTAGGACTGCACATAAATTAAGAAAATTTATATAGTTTTTTTTTTTTTTTTTTTTTTTTTTTTTTTTAAGTAGAAAAATATGGTTAAATATAATAGACAAGCAAGTGTTTTTCCATTTATAGATAAAACATATTAGTAAAGCAATTTGAAAAAAATAAAAAATATATTACTACAATTTCGACATCCCATATGACTTAATTCATAAAATAACTTAAAAAATATGCATAAAGAATATTACTTTATTTTTCTCGATTTCATGAACATTGATTAAAATGAGAACATTTTTTCCAACTGAAAAAATGACAAATGTTCAGTTTATATCTTTCTTAAAATTTTTAAAAATATAAGCATTGATATTTGAAATATATTTTTAGAAAAGCAAACATTTTATTGCATTTTAAACTAGAAAAAGGGAAAATATTCTTCTTGAAATTTATTCAATATCTACTTTAATTAAAAAAGATAAGATCTCTATTTAAAAAATACATTACACGTATTTCTATTCAAATATCTATATGTATCGAAAATATTTGAAACTTTATTTCAATAACCTTTAACAAAATCACGAAACTGTAAACAAATACGAAAGAACATTACATTTTTTTTTACATTTATGAAACATGACATTTCTAAAATTAATCACAGTGACTTTTTTTTATTTAAAGAAAATTAATATATATATATGAGATATATATATAAACAATTATTACTATAGAAAGCAGATATTTTTCTTTTTAAGATTTTTAACTTTTTAAGATTTCGAATGATAGTGGAAAACACGATAGTAAAACGATATTATTGGTTTTTAAAAACATGTAAAAATTAATTTCAACTCACATTCAATTTAAAACTGAATAAAAGCCCCATTAAAAATACATTTAAATAAATGCATAATTGCAAAATGGCTGAAAGCTATTACATTTAAAAAATCGTCTTTAAAAAAGAAACAGAAACCAACATTAGTAACCAACATTAGTTTTTCTTAAAAATATAAGGACAAATATATCCAGAAAACATATCTCGTTCTATTCTGCCATTGTTTGTAACTTCCGCTCACATGGGACATAATTTTTGACATGCCTTAAAACTGTTTTTGGACAGTAATAAAGTTTTCTCTTTTATTTTCCCCAGAGAGCGGTTTTAGTAAGAAAGAAGCACTCATGCTTTGAAATAAAAGGATTTTATACTGAGTTTAAATTTAACTGTTTTTTTTTTTTTTTTTTTCCTGTGATGCATTATGTAATGTGTTTACGTGGTTCTATTTTGTTTTCCAAACAGTTAAATTTATTTTTCTTTAGTTATTTTGTCTTAAGTTCCTTTAAGAAATAATTCAATATACATTATATGAAAAAATGAAATTCTTCGCGTTATTTTCCTGTTGTGTGAAACATTTCGTCTTTTTTAATTAAATGTTAGTCTTAAGGATGATATGTTCACTCATAGATGTCCTAATCCGATAATAAACTACACGAAGGAGGAAAGGCATAGTATAATTCACGGTAAAAAGAAATTAAATAATTCTCTAAAATACATAGAATTTGAAAAGAATATACAGATCCAGGATCTACGCCTTAAATATGTGCAATCTAATTGTGCTTTATTTGTATCACGATTGATTTAGTTGGTACAAAAACATATTGCATTATACATATGTTATACATATATTTGTATTTTAAAAAATATTGATATCATAATTGTTTTAATTGTACGTAAAAAAAGTATTCCATAACATGTATAAACCACATATGAAGTTTTACAACGTTAATTTATTTTATCCCATTCCATATATTTATTCCAAATTTCTTATATACCATTTTATTAATTATACACGCCATACAATTTAATTGACTATAAATATGTCACCGATGATATAAGATAGCCACACAATTATAAAACAAAAACTGAGAGAGTTTGAATTCATTCGCACTTAATTTCGCAGATTCAATAAATAGGAATAATATGATGAATAATAAAAACGTCTACTGAATTAAAAAATAAATACATTTTATGGATTCATAAAGGAGTCTAAGCATTACAAATGTTTAAATTATGTCGTTAACTTCCTTATTATAATAGGAAAATATAACTATTTTGAATGATATTTATTAGAGTAACTACCAGGCTTCGATCGCTACACTGATCGGTTTCTCCAAACGAAATATAGCAAAATGAAGCTTTACCTTGACTGTCCTTCCAAAATGCTGTACAACGAAATGAACGCCATTCCAACGAAATGAACGTTCTGTGATTATTTGCAAATTTTTGCACAAAATTTAGACTATTAAAGACCAATTCGTTTATTTCATCATTTACAGTAGTATTTGCTAAAGAACGATATAACAAAGTGCAATATACTAAAACTATTTCTGGAAAATTAACAATGCAAATTCCATCGAAATCCTTTCTGCAGAATTTTTTAAAAATGCCACTGTTTCATGGGTTTGTTCAACAGATTATAGAACTAACCCCCCTAATTCTATAAGTAAGCAACTTAGAACGATTATGCGATCATCGTTACAAAAATATGCAATATCTCACGCACTATTGGACTTACAAGAATGTACTTGGTACCATTCCATTCTGCATACAAAAATACATTATAATATGTTATCATTTGCCACATAACTATAATACCAGATTTTTAAGGAATATTTTTAAAGCTTTTTACATTTTTTTACATTTTTTACCCCCCTTAGGGGTACATAATGTGATAACATAGCATATGTGGTACATATGTGTGATAACATAGCATAGGATAACATAGCTTATGCTAAATTAAATGAGTTTCATTATTTGAATGTGTGCATTCCCTTTACATAATTTTAAATACATACGTTATACATACACCTTTTGATAAAATTTTTGAAGTTATTTACATAGAGCTTCATTCTTAAATCTAGATGAATATTTTGATTTCTGCATTTAATTTCGATCATTCGTCTATGAATCGTCTCTATTATTGGATACCCAACACAATATCGGCTTTTACTGAAACACAGAAACAGAATAAACACTTAGGGAAAGCTTACACTTTGTGGGAATTGAACACATACTTCCTACGTTCTCAGAACGTAGGAAGACGTACGTAGAAGTATCTCTATATTGCTTGTCCAAGGATGCCATTGCAATTTTTTTTTTTTTCATTTTAGTCTTTTCATTAAAAAATATCTTTGTTTTTTGTTTTACATGTACAGTTTGTAGATAATTATTCCGAAAATTTATACATCTAGAAAATGCGATCTTGCTCCATTTCAGAATTTACAATTTATTAGAAATGTAAAAAGCATGCATAGAAACACAAAATCAATTCAGCTTATTTCGAAATATTAAGACTAAAATTTCTATTTATTTTTAGGCACAATTATGCTTAAAATATGGCATTTCTTTTTGCGAATGAAAAAGCAAAATACTTATTTTTATGAAATTAGACAAATGAGTAAATGTCCAACAAATGACCATATCTTGGTAGCACAATGATTATCATCATGCTTCAATAATTGACTTTTCAGCCCTCTTTTGACGTTGCTATTTTATGAGTTTTCACTTATCGACAACAGAATTTTACATCTTCAAAATTATTCATTATCATATAAAAATGAAAGAGTTTCAGAAAGTTTGCTTTAGAAGGGGACCTTTTTTAATTAATTTTACAAATATCTTGTTTTATAAATCTATAAAAATATTAATTATTTCGTATTTGTTTACAGTTTCGTGATTTTTGCTAAATTCTATTGAAATAAAGTTTCGAATGTTTTCGATATACATAGGCATTTGAATAGAAATACGAGTAATGTTTTTAAATAAAAACCTTTTAAAAAATGCATGTGATTAATTCATTTTATATGAAGTTGTCTGTTGTAACATCTCCGGGGTATAAATAAACCAGGGGGGAAATGGATATTATGGGGTTGTGCTAAAGCACAATGCTTCCAAAACCAAGATTACGTTTTTTCTTTTTCTAAAGGCAAACGCAATAATTTTTGCTCTAGAATAAATAAACTTTTGTAAATCTAATACTTCAAAGAGGTAAATACGGTTACAAATAAAACGTCTCTAAGTTTCTTTACAGATTTAATTGAAGACTACATTTTTAATTTATTCCTAGAAATAGATACTTAATTCATAGTTTAATTATTAAACATTCATGAAGGTATTGTAATTCAACAATAATTTTTTCCTTCGTTTAAACAGATCTTATTAGATAAAAAGTTACCTTTAAAATTTTTAAACGAGTTTCTCTGAGTATTTCTATGTTAATACTCAGATTAAAAAATAATAATAATAAAATCAATAAATAAATTTTATGAAATATGTATGTATATATATATAATTGCAACATTAAACAACAATAATAATTTTTTCGTAAAGCAAAAACATTTCCGTGACTAACGCTGACGACATATCGGCTAAGTCCGACGTCAGCGCTCTAATTACGTCGTAGGTACGTTCCGTACCTCTAAGTGTGGCATGAGGGACCCTGTAAGTAATTTCTCCGACGACCACGATGGCATCTTCCGTACCAGCTTCGATGCCAGCGTCGTTATGCCAGCTTCCTTATGCGAGCTTTGTTATGCTAGCCCTCATACGGTATGACTCATACCTGCTTGGCAACAATCTGAATAATCCATTTTGTTTTATCACAAAATTTTAGCTTCTAAATATTGCTCGATTTAAATTTTTAGACTGTCAAATACAAACAAAAATACTTTAAAATGTATCCGAATCAAAACTTCATCTCAATTTACATATTTTTATGGTTTTAAAAGTATTTTCCAAGCATGAATTTCTTTAACATCCAAAATGAACATGCAAAACTCTTACTGAACATTAACCTTTTTGCGCTTCAAATAATGTGAGTAATTTGCTTTTTCATGGGATATTCCGTAATTAAATAATCAAACGAAATGAAAAATCCCCAAATAAATAGATAAAACACTTATTTAACAGATATGTAGAAGGCTTACAGCATGTAAGAAAAATTTAATTGTCCCTCAAAGTATCCCCCTACTCGATAATCTTCAGAATAAATTTTTTTAAAATATTCAATAGATATAAATCATGAAGATAATCATTTAAGAATAGTGGTAGGAACAATTAGATTTCTGCTATACGCTGCGATGCCTGGATGTAATTGAACTACTCGTTCAAACATTGAAATAATCAAAACCAAAAAGTTTGCTATAAATAAAGAAATCTCTCGCTACTATCCGCTTGCGTCCGGCTAATACTAAAGTATCAAAGATGCTTTCCGGAGTAGAAGGTGGGCAAGTAAAAATACTAATTGTAAATAATAATAATAATAATAATAATAATATAAAGTTAAAGTTTTGAATAAAAAATGATTTTCACCTACGTTCTGTAACGATCTGTCAATATATCAGACATCTTTATCCCGGGTAGCGCGGGTTAGATTGCTTGGTATTATAAACAGCATAGGACATTTGAAAGGTAAACCATATACTTTGTTTCCAAAGAAAAAATAAATAAAATTATGAGGATGTTTGTAAATGTTTTCCACTTTAGGTTAGAATTAAAAATACCGCCTTATCACTTTTACATTGTTAAAAATTTGCTGCAAACTGTCCAGTTATTCAACCGTTTTTTTTTTGTTTTTTTTTAAACGGTTACATAACCGTAATTTACCTCTATTCTGACCATAATATGGCAATAATACGGTCAGAATAAAGTTAAATTTTGGTTATACAACCGTTGTCTATAAAAACTGTCGAATGACTGGACAGTTTGCTGCAAATGTTTAACAGTATACTGTCATGGTCTATGTCGCTGTTTAGTTTAAAGTTAGATCTTTTTTCCGCTCTTTTGCCACCTTAAGTGACCTCCTACTTATATAAAAAAGAATTCTATTATTAACTGTCGCAAACAAACAGCAGCGAGAAAAACAGCTATCTACAAATTTAACCTACGGCAAAGGGTTCGTAGACACGAATATTTAATATGTTGAGGATTCTAGAAATTATTGTTCTCATAGTTGTGTTTATTGTTCTGTGCAGTACGATAATTTCCAAGATATAAATATAGAGTATTTAAATTTGTATTAAAACTTTTGTTTGAATATGTCTTTTAAATTCAATTATCTGTATAAGATTTCTTCGAAACACTTCTTAATTTTCTTCGCGTACCGGAAAGATTTCTAATTATTTCGAGATATTTAGATAAGTATCTGAATCACCAAATAAGATTTATGAAATATGCTCTAGGGTCAGTAATAAATTTATTTATAGGCGGAATTATGTTTGAGAAGCTGTTTTGGTTCTTGAATATTATGGCGATTTTGTGCGAAGTAGTTGGATAGAATAATCAAGTGACTTCATTACAATTGAATGTATTTTTGAAGTATCATTGATTGATGAGTTACGGGGCATCGAATCCTATTCAAAAGCCTCCAGCAATTCAAATGTATAATTTTAAATGAATAATATCCTATCTCTAAATCTTTATACGTTTGACGAAAATAAATTTGTAAAAGCTATATTTTGAGAATTTGCTATCAAAATACACATAGTCAAGAAAAACTATCATTTTTTGATAAAACATACTAATCAGTTTTCTGTGTAGTATTGTTAATCTAGTGAAATTATTTTTCGTATAGAAATTACTATAAATTTTCGAAGAAATAACAGTATTTTGAAATATTTACAAACAGTATAAATTGTTCGTTATAAAACGAGTATATATATAATTGTTATTATTTAAATATCGTTTAAAATCGGTGTTTAAATAATAATAATAATAATAAAAGAGTTTTCTTGAAAAAAAAAAGTCCCTCTATTGATGTTGTTATTTAATTGCGAAATCCTTCTCTTTGCAAGTAGACAGGGAAATTTGACAATCATCTGCCTTTTTCTCCAATAAGACTTATATTTGTTTTGTTTATTGCAAAGAGCCTATGCGTATGTAGTGTTAGGATAATGGAAAAAGGACCAATTGTTTGTCAATCAGCCTGATAATTTTCACATTTATTGCAGTGAATAAGCCTAAGCAAATTTAGACTAATTAGAAAATGACCAAATGTTTGTCAGAAAACCTTGTTTAATCCGAGTTACTGAAATAAGTACAATGTAGTCAATGTTTATACATAATTTTAGTATAAAAATGGAAGCAAAAACTTAAAATATGTATAAGGAAAAGGAATAAAAATGTATAAGGAAACTGCCTTATTGGCAGATTTTAATTACGTGTATAGTTGTCTAAGATTAGTTATTGGTTTAATTTTGTTCTAAGGTATATTTTGTGCTCTTTGCAATAAACAAAACAATCCGGAGTGTTTACTCCGCACAAAAAAATGAATAAAATAAAAAAATTGAACAGATTTTTAATGATTTCTCAAGGTTACGTACAGAATATGGGTTTCTACATGTAAATAACAATAAATAATGCATAAGGAAAGTTCTTTCTTAACAGATTGAATTTACGCAATTGAATGTCTAAGATAGTGAATACTTCATTGTTTTCTGAGAGTATATGTTATCCAAACACCCTGCACAGATGCATCAATAAAATATAGAGATGAGGAAGATTTTTAATGTTTTCCCAGTTTTATTTAGGGAAGGTGGATTAATGTATTACAGTTCTAAATGAAAATAATTTGAAAAAAAAAATGAATTTAAAAAACTCTCTTATTTGCAGATTAGATGTAAACTCCGGAGTGCCTGCGATTTGTGAATACATATGCATATTTTAAATAGTGTAGGCCCATCTTTAATATTTTCCATTTATAATAACTTTATAATTGTTTTAAATTAATTATGCATAATTTGGATATCAGTGCTTGTTTCATTATTGAAGGCCTTTTTCGTCTGATGGAGTGAAAAGCAAAGTATATCTTAAAATAAAAATTAAAAAAATATATTATTGGGAAGTTAGCCTGAGAAAAATATGATATCTTAAGTTAAAAATTTATTTTATTCATAATTGTATTTATTACTCGTAGATTATTTTGCTTCAAATACAATTCTAATTCAATTAAAACTTGAAAAATACGCGAATAGTTTGAAATCGAGTAATTTTCCACGGTCGGAAGTCTCCCATAAAACATAAGTGATTTTGATAAGAGTAATTTTTATGAATAAAGAAAAGTATTGCTAGTAAAGTTACTAAAAATAAATAAGTTAAAAAAGCTAATTAAGTATTTAAAATATTATTTATATAAACAACTATTTTCTTGCTTTTAAAATGTAAATAAATACGTAATTGAATTTAAATATATTACTAGCTGACCCCCGCCAGTTGTTACCCGGGCCAGTGATAATACATTGAAAAAGAAACATCAGGTTTTTACTATTTCATATCTTTAACCGAATTTTGTATGAAATCATGTTATATAATGAAAAATTCGCGAAAAAATATTGAAATTTAGTGATAAAAGCGCTCATTGTCTTGTTTTTTGACGTAGGGTCATTTCATAGTTTTAAAATAAAAAGTTATTTTTGTCCGAACTCTTTGAAATCTTTATTGGTGGTAAATAAAACGGTTTTACAGCCCTTGTAAAAATTTCGTGAAAAAATATTTTTATCTAGTTGTAAAAGAAATGTTTTCTTCTCGCTTTTTTGTTTGTTTGTTTGTTTTACCGTCGGCTCCTTTAACATAGCAATAAAAAATCGTTCTCATCTTCCGAACTCTCTGACATATCAATCGGTTATAAATATATCTGTATCTAATCTCTCTCTTTAAAATTTTGTATGAAATTATATTTTAAAATGGAAAATTCGCTAAAAAATATTGATACTTAGTGATAAAAGGGCACATTTTCTTATTTACGCAAGGTTGTTTCATAGTTTTAAAAAACAAGTTAATTTTTTTCCGAACTCTTTGGAATCTGTATTGGTGATGAATAAAACGGATTTACAACCCGTATAAAAATTTCGCAAAAAAATATTTTTATCTAGTTGTAAAAGAAATGTTTTTTTCTTGCTTTTTTGTTTGTTTTTGAGTCGGCTCCTTTAACATAGCAATAAAATATCTGTTATCATCTTCCGTTATATCTGACATTCCAATTCATTATAAATATATAACTGTATCCAAGCTGTCTTTAAAATTTGAGAAAAATATGCATATTTAGTAGTGGAAATATGAGTTTTTTTTAAAAAAGGCTTCAGTTTTCAATCTCAGAGTAAAAATGTATTAGAAGGTCTATGCTTTCAATGCAATGGTGACTCCATCCGTTTTCAATCAACCCTTTTCAATCCTCCTAGGCTAAACAGATGAGTTCTAATCCATCGTGGGTTTCCCCTTTCTGAGGGGAGAAGCCATCAAAAACATTGGAGCATGCGCAAAGAGACGATATTCGTGTGGAAAATTTGGCAGAATGCGCTTTTCATTAAATATATAGATATTATTTATAGAAATGAAATGAGGTTTTAAAAATACGGAAGTAGTAAAAATGATTCAGTCCTTCAAAATTTATATAGGTCGATATTGATTCGATGTATAAAAATCATTTTTTAAAACGTTAAAATTCTTTTACATGGAGATTTTTGTTTAATAAAATAGGACATCTATGTTAAACTATGTTAGAATAAAATAAAATAGGAGATTTCTGTTACAAAGTCAACACAAACGAGAATAAAAAATCTCTGTAGAACGCCTGACGTAAAATAGCACCGTGATATCACTAGGATGGGGTGAAGGAAAAAAATATTCTATGAAAATGCAAAGTGTCAAGTAATATTAATATCACATAGGTGAGTAAACCAAACTTGCCAAAATGCAGTTTTCTCAGAAACTTTCATTCAGAAAACCCTTTTCTCCACATAATGCTGGGAAATCATTATAAATCTGCCACATCTGCGGATTTTATTCATACATCTTCCCGGTGTTTTTCCGCAAAATATATTCTTAAAATAAAAATATAGCATTAGTTAATTTTAGACACTTTAGTGGGTAAATTAATCTGACAATAAGACAATTTCTTTACACAATTTTATGATAATAAGTAATTTCTATAATTTAAAGTTAATGCTGCATTGTTTTATACTAAAATAATGCATAAATATTCACTACCTTATACTTACTGCAATTCGCCTGGATGAAGCAGGCTCAAGGAAGATCCAATAGATAGAGTTGTCATAAATGACGTAACTTTAAGCTATTCCAACGTGACCTACATTATACACGTCCAGTGCATGACGTTTAAAACGTCACATGCAGTGGATCATTTTTGCACGGCGATTGGTGCAAAGTGGCACGCCCCCGTTTTGCATTAATCGCCGTATAAAACTGATCCACTTTATGTGACGTTTTAAACGTCATGCACCGGCCGTGTATAACGTAGGTCGCGATTCCAACCTCCCTCCTGCGTCCGCCATGTTTAAACGTATCTTACACTGGAGATTGCTGATTGGATTGCTATCAGTCAATATCAAATATGGCGGACGCAGGAGAGGGGGAATTAATTCGTTTGCCTGCTTCAAAACTTTTCACAAGGGAAGATTGATATGTCTACTCCTATTTCTAGCCTCCTACAGTAGGCTTTTTGGACAAAAGATTTGATAAAATTTATTTGTATAAATTTGCATAGACTTAATGCAGTAAGACCAAATAAAACATAATGCAATAAGACAAAAATATCAGGCTGATTGGCAAACGATTAGTATCGTTAAAATTAGGTTTAAGCTGCATAGGCCCATTGTAATAAGCCTAGAATTTATCAGGATGATTGGGGAACTACTTTGCCATTTTCCAATTAGCCTAAAATTGCATAGGATCTTTGAAAAGGCAGTTGAATGAAAGTGAAAAGGCGGATGGGAAAAATGAGAGTAGAAAAAGCAGTTGGGAAAAGGCAGTTGAATCTCCAATTAGCTTGGGTCTTTGAAAAAAAAATAGAGTGTTTGAAAAGAGCTAGATTTCTCAATTAGCTTACAACATATCCATTATATCAATTTTCCTGACAAGAAAAATCCAGACTATTATTTTTTGTTGTTCTTGTTTTATCTAAATTTAATATAAAAAACGTAAATCCAAAACGTAAGATGGAGTTATATGAATGAATGACGATAATTTTTACTGTGTATAAGCTTGAAATGAAAATTCCTGAAGTTATGCAGCTAAACTTTTTATGTATTTTTTTTATCAATCGCTAAACCCATGAGAAGTAATATATGTAAATAATTTACCAGCCGTACTTTAATAAAATTGAATGTTTCCCCAGAAATGACAGCTAAAATCTTTATGTAATTTATTTAAATAATATCAAAGCGCATGTGAAAATAATAAATGCAAATAATTTACCAGCCGTTTTTTAATAAAGTTGAATATTATCCAGAAATGATCGCAGAAGTTTTTATGTCATTTTTAATGAATTGCAAAGCACATGAAAAAATAATAAATGTAAATAATTTACTTGCCTTTCTTTAACAAATTTGAAAGTTTTCACAGAAATGGGAGTTTTTATTACTTTATACCACTACAGAGATTCCAAACGTAAGCAATCTAAAAGCTAGTCTACTGTTAAAAAACCAAGTACCTATTGAAAATTTTAGTAAGATTAAAACTCAAATCCGCCACAAGATTTAACAAATAAAAAAAAAATCAAAATTTTTCCTTCCGGGCATGCAATAAGCAAAAGAGAAAGGCATTCCACTATTGCTTTTATTTGCCGAAAGCATTTTGCATGGAATTTGAAATTCCTCTTTGATATTTTTTCTATGTTGTATGATTGTAAAGAGATGGAATTCTAAAGTGCTTACCTGTGTAGCGCTTAGAGTAGCCCGTATAATATGTTGTAAAATGTTTCAGTGAAGGAGAAATGCTTTTCGTAAGAGGGCGGAAATATTTTATAGTTTTAATGTCATTTTAAGAAAGCTTTAAATTCCAGTTAATTATCATTTATTTAATCCGAATATAAGCTTTAATCTTGCTTTTTGTACCTTATGTACTTTCTTCTATCTTTACAAAAGGAAAGTTTTGGATTCGTGAAAAAAATTGACTTCAGGTTTTCGACGGATTTATACGTTTTTGACGTTCCTGAAAACGATTTAATTGTTTTTAGAAAATGTATGTCCGTGAGTCTGTCTGTGTGTATATCTATGTGTGACACAAATACTGTGGTATTTTTATCTAAAAAACTAACGCACGGAATGTAATCAAACTTCAGATTCAGTTAGACCTTACCATAAATTGGTGCTGATTAGCCTTTGGTGTAAATCACCCAACAGATGACGCTGCTATCTGCAATAATGAATTTTTCACAAATTTTATAGGCTCAAACAATTTATTTCAAAAATTAAAGCACTGCATTTAATCAAATCTCATATTCGATTAGACCATGACAAACATAGTCGCTGAGTAGGTTTGCCGCAAATCGCGCAATAGGTGGCGCTGCTATTCTACATTTTCCACGTTTTTCTCAATAGCTATATCTCAAGAACTAATGCACGCAATTTCACCAAACTTCATATTCTTTTCCACATTGACATTAGTAAAACTTTATTATGTTTGGGTGTAATCCACTCAACAGGTGCGAATGCTATGTTCCGCGTCAGCTCTATATCAAGAACGAACAGATGGTAATTTTATTTTGGTTGCATGTGATATGATTTATATACAAGAAAGTTTTGTGATGACCACAGTATACTAGTTTAGTTTACTAAAGTTATGATTGTCAGCCTTCGTATATTACATCATTTAAAATTGTTATGCATGTCCAAATATTGAAAAAATGTATATTTTATCCAATACAGCTAAGTGCCCTTATTTGTCATTAGCTAATGATTTTTATTTGCTTGTAAATTTATAATTATTTTATTCATCCCTAACATTTGTTTTGATATGATCATTAAAAATCTCTAATAATAATAATAATAATAATAATAATAATAATAATAATAATAAAGATTTTTTTATTATTCAATTTATTCATTAACTATGAAGTTGGAACTATTTTTCAAATAATGTATCTTATTGTAGAAAAAATGAATGAATTAAAAGAATTACAACAAAATGTTAATAAAAGAACATTTTATCAGAATGTAATATTTAACGAATCCCAAAAAATATTTTTAACCTTTAAGAACACAGGTGGTTTGCAGTAATATATAAAAAAGGCAGCGTATTCTATACGTCAAGGTTTTTTAGAGCCTAAATATCAACATTATAAGTAATACCTTTGCATAATACAACTTGTAGCTGTACTATAAAATTAATAAACATCAAATAATTAAAAAATACAAATAAAATTAAAATTAATATAACACGGATGGTATGTAGTAACATAAAAACACACGTAGCGCGTTCAAGATAACAATGCTTTTTAAAGCATTAATATGAACTTTTAGTGATATTCTTCTTTGTTTCGATGTCTAGCAATAGTATAAAAATAACAAACATCGAATTACGAAATAATAAAAATATTTAAAGAAGAAAATGAAATATGTTAAAACTCTCTTCCGGCGTATTATTTACGTAATTATGATTTATACCAATAAAAATAATGAAATAGTGCAGAAATTTTCGAAACTTTAAGTAAAACATGGGGTGCACATTGAAGTGTCTTTGGGAAGAAAGTAATTGTTGAGCATGTGTTAATGAAGGAAATATTTAGGAAATCACAATAGTTTTTGCAGCAAGTAACGTACCCAATAAACGCCCGTATTCTTAAATTTTAAAATAACAAATTTTCTTTGCCTGCTGTTCGTAATTAGTGTTAAAAGCTTCTCTAGAAATAAGAGTTTTCATTTCTTCATATAAAACTTTCATTCCAACCATAAGAAATGTAAAAATGAGTGTAGTGTTAAAAAACAAATTACGTATCGAAAATTATAATAATGTTAAAAGTCGAATCAGCAACATTATAAAACAAAATAAAAAAAACTTTTAAAAAGTTCCTTGTTGGCATACAATGGACAATAGACAAAGGCAATGAACTATTGCTTTTATTTCCTGAAAGCAATTTGCATGTAATTAAAAATCCTTTTTATTTTTATTTTTATTTTATTTCATTTTATTTTATTTTTTAATGTAATGTGAGTGTAAACAGATGAAATCCTAAAGTGCTTACCCATGTTAAGCTTACAATAATATTAAGCTCATAAAACATGCTGTTAATTGTTTTAGTGAAAGAGAAATGCTTTTTGTAACAGAGTGGAAATTTTTTATATCTGAATGTTTTTTATATTATTATTATTATTATTACTCTCAGAAATTTCTAACTTACAGATAGATAATAGTTTCAAATTAGAATATAAATTTTATTCTTCATTTTTATAGTTATCTAAATTTAACTATATTTTATAAAACAAAATTTGAAATTTATTAGCGAATTATAAGTTAGAAAATAAATATTTTCTTTTTAATGACACTTTTTCTATGGTACTCTTGCTTTCTTACAATATATATATATATATATATATATATATATATATATATATATATATATATATATATATATATATATATATATATATATATAGAGAGAGAGAGAGAGAGAGAGAGAGAGAGATATGTATATATATGTAATAATAAAAAAATATCGCCATTTTTCCTTAATTAATTTATTCCAAATTCTTACAATTCTAATTTTCTTTCCTGTCTTTTAAAATATTTCTCAAATCTAAATTATATTTTTGTTAAATAGCTTTAATCAAAATATTCTTTTAATTATTATTCTAAAAATCTTAATCTGTTAAAAGCTACACGTATTTGTAAAAAAAACCTAAATTTATTTCTTCTTTTGAAACATTCAAATTTTATTTCTTTAGAACGTGTTTTAGTATCATTTTTATTTTTATTAATATTATCATTCGATATCCCATAATTCTTTCGGCTCGCGTGTCTTCCGGTTCACCTCAAAATTATGCCGTATACAGTAATAATTTCCCCGGCTTTGCCAGCTTCTTATTGGTTAGTCGTTACCTGCATTGCGAAAATATTCATACTCTCGCTACCTTTAAAACGCCGTTGCACAGGCTTGGAGATCAGAATTTGTAGCCTTTTCTTACTGCCAATAAAAGCACGTCACCTGGAGGAGGGATTCTGTCAAGTTGGTGGAATATCTGTAATTACTTTAACTTTACTACATGCTGTTCGTACGCATAATACTCTCAGATATGAACTCTGAAATTATTCGTTAGTGGAATTGCTTCATATTTAGTATCGTGTCAATAAAGAACTGATATCAACTCCTCATCTTTTTATTTCCACGGGAAAACTCCAAGTTTTGCATAACCCATCGTTTTGCCTTTGGAATCATGACTGCTATGTTTACGACTGCTACTGCTCTATCTTTACGGAATACTCGAGTGCTAGATTCGATCTGTTTATTATGAATGCCATATTTAACACACACGCACACACACAGGTTGGCAAGACGTGCAAACTCAGGACTTTGTGTGTACACCGCCAATTAAGGACTTCAAAAATAACAGACTTAAAAGTTTATTTTCGGTGAATAACTATTACTTTTACTCCATTAAATCTGAATCAACTTTGATTTTTGTTAAAATTTCAAAATTTCCCAATATGTATTTTCGCAATGTAAATGGGGACATTGATACACACCTATATACACAGTGAACTCGATACACACAATGAATTCAGGACTTCATTATTTTACAATCAATTGAGGACATTTACGGTTATGATACACACAATCAACCCCGGACATTCTGAAAAAGTTTTATGCTACTGCATTATTTACACGTTGCTCATTTATGAGTGTAAAAAAATATATTTCAACATTTAATCTTTAAATTCATTTTAATGTTTTTTTTATCTTATTTTATGTACATAAGAAAAATATATTGGAATCGCGAAAATATTCGACTTCCGGTGTTTATTTTCGGTGAATAACTATTATTTATACTCTATTAAATCTGAATCAACTTTAATTTTTGAGAAAATTTCAAAATTTCACAAAATGTATTTTCGCAATGTAAATGGGGGCATTGATACATATCTACATACACAGTGAACTCGATACACACAATCAATTCAGAACTTCATTATTTTACAATCAATTGAGGACATTTACTGTTATGATACACACAATCAACACCGGACATTCTGAAAAAGTTTTATGCTAAAGTTTTATACGTTGTTCGTTACTGTATTACACGTTGTTCATTTATAAGTTAAAAAATATATTTCAGCATTTAATCATTAAATTCATTTACTTTTTTTTTACTTTTTTTATGTACATAAGAAGAAAATATTAGAAAGGCGAAAATTTTCGACTTCCGGTTTTTGACGGATTTATACGTTTTGGTATATCCTTAACACAATTTAACTATTTTTGGAAAATTTTCTGTCTGTCTGCTGTAGATCTGTGGGTCTTTGTGTGTGTCTGTGTGTGACAGAAATATTTGCAGCATCGCTAGTGCAAAAACTAATGGACAGAATTTCAGGAAATTTTATATTTAGTTGCAACTTAATATAAATTGTAGCTGATTAGATTTTGGTGAATATCGCTGAACAGGTGGCGCTGTTGTTCCACTTTTTCCAGAATTTTTGGGATTGGCAGATCTCGGCTTCTATTGTATGGAATTGCACAACATTTTGCATACAAGGTACTTACAATTAAAAAAAACATTGCTGCAATTTTTGTGCGCATAAGTTACTAGGGGTGCTGCTATACTGTTTTTTTTTTCTATCATTTTTGCGATAGTCAAATCAAGGCTTGGAATTACATTGCATGGAATTACACAAAAAATAACATACGAAATGCTCATTATAAGAAATGACATTTGTGTTTATATATATCCTTATAATTCTGCACTACTGTAATACACTGCACTACTACAAAACTGTTTTTCCATAATTACTGAGATGCACACATCTCGACATCTATTTGGAGAAATTACATGAAATTTAATAAACGAATTATTTATCATAAGAAAGTAAGCTCATTCATTTTTTTATGTATGTATCAGATTATGTATACTCAAGAGGAGGTGCTCTCAAATATGTTTTTAAATTAATAACTCAAATATGTTTCTAAATTAATATATTAGATTTATATAGAGAAAAGTATTCTTATAGCCATAACATACTACATTGAATAAGCAATACATCTAATTCTTTAAATTAATACATAACTATCATGAATAACATAAAAAAATGTTTATAAAAGTTATTTTAAAATGAGAAAATAGCTACACTTTAAATTTAAAAAAAAAAAAAAAAACGTTATTATTATTTTTTTTAAATGACAAAAATATATATTAAAATAAATTTTTTGTACTATAAAAATGTTTTGTTTCTAATTACGTGAATGAAATCTTTTTTTTTTTCTTTACTTTCGAAAAGTCGAAAATTAAAAAAAATTACGGACGCATAAGTTTTTGTTTGTTTAGTATTATTTATTAGACTAACATAACAAAAATTAACATAACAAAATTAGTTTTTCGGTATTTGTATCTGTAATACGTTAAACATCAGTAAATGATGACGCTTTGCAATTCGCAAAGTGAGAAAATAACAAATGCGGGTGAGCAAGGACGTAATTCACGTAGCAAGCGAAAGCGGTATTCGCACCGGCAACGAAAGACGTAATAAACTTTGTCAATCGATGGCCTAATGCAGAATACACACCGACAAGCGAGGACATATTACACACCGAACAGTAAGAGCAAACGCACACCGGCAAACAGAGACGTAATACACACCGACAATCGAAGACGTAATACACATCGGCAATCTAGGACGTAATACACACCGGCAAGCCAGGACATAATACACACCGGAGAGCGAGGACGTAATACATACCGGCAAGCCAGGACGTAAAACACACCGGCAAGCGAGGACGAAATACACAAATTTAACTTTTATGAACAATTAATTCTTAAAAAAAAAAACAAGAATATTTTGAATATTTTTTTTCAAATAAAAAACGATATATGACTATCTTATTTTTGTCCCCTTCTTCACTTCCAAAGGGAGGGGGGGATGCAAAATTCGAAAAATCCTGAAATTGGTTTTTAGCTATCCATGTTTGTAATAATTTAAGAAAATAGTCTTATGAATCTCTACTTTCTTTAAAATACGAAAAGATATTAAAAAATCTTGTTTCTAATATCCTGGCAATCTAGGACGTAATACACGCCGGCAAGCCAGGACATAATACACACCGGAGAGCGAGGACGTAATACATACCGGCAAGCCAGGACGTAAAACACACCGGCAAGCGAAGACGATATACACAAATTTAACTTTTATGAACAATTAATTCTTAAAAAAAAAAAAAAAAAAAAAAAAAAAAAAAAAAAATCTTATGAATATTTTTTAAAAAATAAAAAACGGTATATGAAAATCTTATTTTTGTCCCCTTCCTCACTTCCAGAGGGAGGGGGGATGCAAAATTCGAAAATTCCTGAAATTGGTTTTTAGTTATCCATGTTTGTAATAATTTAAGAAAACAGTCTTATGAATCTCTACTTTCTTTAAAATACGAAAAGATATTAAAAAATCTTGTTTCTAACCCCCCCCCCCCCCGTCCCTTTGGAGGAGGGATACTGAAAATTCTAGGATTTGATTTTTAAATATTCCTCCTTGCAATATTTTAAACCAAAAAATTTATGAATATCATTTCTTAATTGAAATATAATGAAAAATGTAAAAAGCTGTATCCCCCCCCCCCCCACCTCTACACTCTCGTTGGAGCGCAAATTTTGAAATTTTCAGAAATTAGTTTTTGGGTATTTGTCTCCGTAATAATAATATAAGTAAGAAACTTATGAATTCTATTTTTTGTTTGAAATACGAAACGATACATAAAAATCGCGTTTTCGTCTCCAGCCCCTCTTTTGGGGAAAGAAATTTAAAAATTCCAGAAATTGGATTTTAGATATTCGTGTTTGGAATATTTAAAAGCAAAAATAATTGAAATTTCAATTTAAATTGTAATATATAGAAATATTAAGAGTAATTTGAAAATTGTGATTTTGCCCCCCCCTCTCCTTTGGGGAGGGATTTTGAAAATTCCAAGAAATGATTTTTATGTAATCCTTGTGATATTGTAAACCAAGAATCTTATGAATATATTTTTATAAAATAGAAACAATAGTACTGACACATCCCCCCTTGTGGAGGGGCAAATTTTAAAAATTTCAGAAATTAGTTTTTCGGTACTTGTATCTGTAATACGTTAAACATCAGTGAATGGTGACGCTTTGCATATTTATTTTAATTCTTAAAAAAAAAACAAGAATATTTTGAATTTTTTTTTTCAAATAAAAAACGATATATGACTATCTTATTTTTGTCCCCTTCCTCACTTCCAAAGCGGGGGGGGGGGGGGTGATGCAAAATTCTAAAAATCCTGAAATTGGTTTTTAGCTTTCCATGTTTGTAATAATTTAAGGGAAGAGTCTTATGAATGTCTACTTTCTTCAAAATACGAAAATATATGTGAAAATCTTGTTTCTCCACACGTTCCTTTGGAGGGGGGATATTGAAAATTCTACCAATTGATCTTTAGGTATTCCTCCTTGCGGTATTTTAAACCAAGAAATTTATGAATATAATTTCTTAATTGAAATATAATGAAAAATGTAAAAAGCTGTATCCCTCCCTCGTTGAAGTGCGAATTTTGAAATTTTCAGAAATTTGTTTTTTATTATTTGTCTGCGTAATAATTTACTTATGAATTCTATCTTTTGTTTGAAATACGAAAGGACACATGAGCATCGCGTTTTTGTCCCCAGCCCCTCCTTTGGGGAAAGAAATTTGAAAATTCCAGAAATTGGTTTTTAGATATTCGTGTTCGGAATACTTTAACGCAAAAATGATTGAAATTTCAATTTAAATTGTAATATACAGAAGTATTAAGAGTGATTTGAAAATTACGATTTTGCTATCCCCCCCCCCTCCCTCTCCCTTCGGGGAGGAATTTTGAAAATTCCAAGAATTGATTTTTATGTATTCCTCCCTGTGATATTGCAAACCAAGAATCTTATGAATATCTTTTTATAAAATAGAAACAATAGTATTGCACCCTTCCCCCCTTGTGGAGGGGCAAATTTTAAAATTTTCAGAAATTAGTTTTTCGATATTTGTATCTGTAATACGTTAAACATGAGTAAATGAGGGCGCTTTGCAATTCGCAAAGTGAGAAACTAGCAAATACATGTAAGCAAGGACGTAATTCACGCAGCAAGCGAAAACGGTATACGCACCGGGAATGAAAGACGTATTAAACACCGTCAGTCGACGGCCTAATGCAGATTAGCAAGTCAGAGCGTAATACACACCGACAAGCGAGGACATATTACACACCGAAAAGTAAGAGAAAACGCACACCGGCAAACAGAGACGTAATACACACCGACAACCGAAGACGTAATACACATCTGCAATCCAGGACGTAATACACGCCAGCAAGTCAGGACATAATACACAACTCTACCACAATTTTAACTTTTATGAAAATTTAATTCTTCAAAATTAATCAAGAATCTTCTGAATAATTATATTTTCTTTCAAATAAAAACGATATATGAAAATCTTGTTTTTGTTCCCTTCCCCACTTCGCGGGGGGTGGGGTCAAAATTCAAAAATTCCAGAAATTGGTTTTTAGCTATCCATGTTTGTAATAATTTAAGGCATGAGTTTTATGCATCTCTTTTTCCTTTAAAATAGGAAAATATATGTGAAAATCTTGTTTCTGCCCCACTTCTCTTGGAGGGGGAATATTGAAAATTCTAGGAATTGATTTTTAGGTATTCCGCCTTGCTATATTTTAAACCAAGAAATTTATGAATATCATTTTTTAATTCAAATATAAAGAAAAAATGTAAAAAGCTGTATTGCCCCCCCCCCCCGCCCTCCTTCGTTGGAGTGCGAATTTTGGAATTTCCAGAAATTAGTGCTTTGGTATTTGTTTTCGTAATAATTTAAAGCAAGAAGCTTATGAATTCTACTTTTTGTTTGAAATACGAAACGATACATGAAAATCGCGTTTTCGTCCCCAGTCCCTCTTTTGGGGAAAGAAATTTGAAAATTACAGAAATTGGTTTTCAAATATTTGTGTTTGTAATACTCTAAAGCAAAAATGATTGAAATTTCGAGTTAAATTGAACTATTAATTGTAATTTGATAATCGCCCCCCCCCCCCCTCCCTCTTCTTTCGGTGAGGAATTTTGAAAATTCCCAGAATTGATTTTTAGGTATTCCTCCTTGTAATAGTGTAAACCAAGAATCTTATGAATATCTTTTTATAAATTGAAATATGTTCATGTTTTTCTTTTCGCAAATCAGGCTTCAAACAAAATCCAAGATGTGTGATATATTTTTTCACACTTAGATAAGGAAGCTTATTTAAACTGCTTGTAAGCAGACATGCTCGAAGCAATGTGTTTGTTTTCACTTTCTTCTTTTTATCAAAGATATTTTTGGAGCGGCCTGATTTGACATTATGTGGGGTGGGGATGGGGACAGGAAGACTAATGATTTCTAATAACTTTTCACGAATACCATGTTCTCGTCGTATTCGTTAATAACATTTTTTCAACAAGCCCTTGAAATAATGCTTAGCGTTTAATCTGTTAACAAAATAAAAATGTCAAATGACTTAATATTTGTGCTGTGTCACGTGTCATCTGTTTGACATTTTATAATCAAACAGATAAATTCTCAATTCTATCATAGCTTTGAGGCCCTACCTAGGCACAGTATTATTTTGAAGGCCTCCCAAATAATATTATAACTAAGCTCGAACCTCAACACATATTTGGCCCTCTACTTTTCACATTTACTAAAGCTAAAATGTATATAAATAGTATAAGTTTTTTTAGCCTAAAATTCAAACTTATTTTTGATAAATCAATATGATTATAGAGGGAAAATAGTCTTGCATCAGAATATTAAAAGCTGTCATTAAATTCTTTTCTTCCCCTATTTATCGAAAACACAGCTATTTATTTCTTTTTTAAATTTATAAATATGTCCTACAAATTTACATCTTAAACACAAATTAAAGTAAGGGGTTTAATTTGATTTATTTTTTAATTTTAATTATCACTAATAAATAAGAGACAAACTCAAAGTGGATCAACCTCATATAATTTCCAAGGAGTATGGCACCATTAATTTAAACAAGAAATCTTTGCCTAATATATTTTTTTTAATTAAAAAACTTTCTGCAAATTATCACATAAATTGTAATATTTTTCTGCTATTAAATAAGGTGAAAAATTCTATACGAAAATTTTGGTAGAACTGTACGTAACCTGTAACTTGTATATAAAAAGTATCAGTGGAAAGTAATAATAATAAAAAATATCTGTAGGTTTCTATATGATAGAAAAACCATCAAAAAATAAATGTAAACTTAAGTAATAAAACAAATTAAGGAGTAACACCGCTTTAACCTTCCAAAATTTCAAAACCACTTTTTTGTTTTTTAAAGTACTCTTTATACACATAGAAATCTTATTTTATTGGCTATAAATTTCTATAGAAATTGAAGGGGTAATTTTGAGGTTATAGAAGTAGAGAATGCCGCAGCAAGTGAACAGCAATAAAAACTTTACTTTTTTTCCCCTCCATAACGGCAATTTTCAAAATCAGTGGACACTCTATCTCCACCAATTTTCAATCAACAAACTTTATCTTTTTGGAAATTAATCGTGAAGTATTTTTCTAGGGAAATGCGTTGGATGTGATGATTTATTAAGAGATATTATATTTTACAGATATTATATATTATAGTTATAATATTATAACTATAATTCTATATTATTCGATAATATTATTCGATAATATTATTCGATTATATTATTCGATATATTTAATACCGATTGCTCGCTTTTTTTTATAACTGTAATGCAACAGAAATTTTGGTTGAAAATTTACATTTTACCAAAAATGCATATATATATCTTATCTAACTATATACTATCTTATCTAACTATATCTATATCTTATTTTTATCTAACGAAAAGGGATTTCCGTCAAATTAACTTTTCACACGTATTTGCCCTATTTGAGCATGCGTAAACTTAAATCTAGAAGCTAACCATTTTTAGAGTACACTCGAATGGGAAAAGGGTGGCCGAGTGGTGTCAGGCGGGTTTTTTCTCTGTTCCGATCATCGTGTCTGTTCGACCTCCGCTACGGACAGATTGTTTTTTCTTATTTTATTGGCAATAATTCATTTTAATAATGCCATACTTAATTCAGGAGGAAAAGTTACATAATTTGTATTTTTTTTATTCGCATGCTTTACAATTAAAATTTAACACCCAAGAATATTTTATTTTAATTACTAAATTTATATTAAAAGTATTTAAATTAAAAGATCGTGCATGTAATTATCGATTAAATAAATTGAACAGGTCTAAAATTTTAATTATATTTGGTATGACCTTTATCAAGATGTCATATATATAATAAGATAAGTATGTAATTCTTTTTCGTAAAAAAAGGAAAAAAAAGGAGAAAAAAAAAAGAAGGAAAAATATTCATACAGGAATTCTAAATTATCTTGATATCCATGATCTAACCATTAAACAATGTGTGAAAATAGAAAGTGCAAATTCAAGTAATTAAAAAACATGTATCGTAATCGTTAGGAGCAAACAGCAAATTTTAAATTCTGGGTTTTAGAATCAGACTAATAAAAATTAATTTAATGAAAAATATTAAAGCTCGTGTAGTTAATTAAAAAAAAAATAGAAATACTAAATATTGTTATTTTTTCAAAACATTGGGGCTATGGTAAATAAAATTTAACAACCGCCAATATTTTTTTAATTACTTACTTTATATTATAAAAATATTTATAAAAATATTTAAATTAAAAAATTTTGCATGTTGATATATATTAAATAAAGAACTAATTATTAAAGATAAATTAATTTTGAGACTGTAGTAAGTAAAAATAAATCATTCAATTAATATTTTTAGTTAAATTCGTGCTAAATTAATTCGAATATAATATAATGTAAATTAGAAGCTTAAAATATCTAACTACATAAATTGAGTAGGCTGGACTGACAACAAAATCTATCGTTATATATAGGAATCGCTTACACAATATAACAATTCATAAAATTTTCAATACCTAATTAATTTAAAAGCAGCTAATTAAAAATACAAGCATATTTCTAAAGGAGCTTTCAAGTTATTTACCGTCAAATCTTGACAAATCTTGACTTAAAATATCTAACTACATAAATTGAGTAGGCTGGACTGACAACAAAATCTATCGTTATATATAGGAATCGCTTACACAATATAACAGTTCATAAAATTTTCAATACCTAATTAATTTAAAAGCAGCTAATTAAAAATACAAGCATATTTCTAAAGGAGCTTTCAAGTTATTTACCGCCAAATCTTGACGGGTACTATCTAGTACATATTTAAAAACTCTTATGTATTTCACTTGCTTTTGGACTTTTTTTTATGTTGTTCTAGATCAAGTGTACGATGATTTATCCTGTCCCCCACTAGCCCTTCTTTTTTCAAAACGGTCCCTCCCATCATCAGTCAAGTCGCCATTTTTTACTATATAAAATTAAAAAATATATTTTTTCTTCTTTAATATTATGTAGTATAATAAATTATTGTAAATGAATTTTTATAAATAATTCATATTTCTTTTAAAACTATTTCCGAAACAACCTTAAATTCCAAGGCTGTAGGTGCCATTCCTAATGGTGTTACCCATTAAATTACTTAAATGTTGTAAACAGGTATCTAAAATGATTGAAAAAACTTTTTGTATAATAATTGAATTTTAATCTTAAAATAAAGTTCAGGTTACATTAACATTTAAGGCCTATTTAAGGATATACCTACAAGGAAAAATGGAAAACTGTTTTATTCACTCATATTAAAAAGTTATTTGATTTGAATATTTTAATCAAAGCTGAATTTAGAACTCTGTGTAAGAATAGAAATTGGTAGAATAAACTTTATACGGCATAAGGAATATTCCTTTTTTAAGTCATTTTATTCAAAACAGTTATTTTGCGAATTACGCACACGATTTCATGAAAATTGAACCAAATTTTCGTGAAATTTCAACGTTTTTAAAGAAAATGTACATATCCGAAATAACATATAATATTGATACTTATGCTAATATTAATAAAATTATGCTTGTTTCAAGTTTTTAAAGTGTCTAATTTTTAAGACTATTTATTTTATATTATTGAAAGGGTATGAGACTTGTTTTTAATAACAAGTCATTTTAAGAAAACACTATTTCTCTAAATATCTAAAAACATAATAACGCAAAATGGTTAAGGGTCCTCTTCACGCACTTGAAAACACCCGCTCGCTAATGTTAATCCTATGGAGCATTATTTTTTATATTTGCCATAACTTTTATATATTTGACACATACACGGGAGTACTGGCTCTGAGCCAGGCTCCTCTGGGCGGCCCTTAAAGACGTTCTAGTAAATTCTAACTGTTGATTTTTTTTTATTTATTAGTTATTTTAATTTAAAATTTATACGTAAAATAAAAAATCCCTGACGGCTCGGCCTTCAGGCACATTTAGATTTCGAAGACGCGGACCATAGAGCACCTGTTTATTGAGAATTCCAGAGGAAGGACCTTTTTACCATGATGCGGCAGTTGGGATCACCCTATTCGAAATCTACTTGCCCCTGTAGGCGGAGCCGGCAGGGATTTTTTAGCTTTTAATCTTTTTTTTTTTTTTTGTAAGATTTGATTCTATAAAATACTTGTCAATATAAAAGTTGTAGATAGTATTAAGAATATTTGTAATAAATTTAAGCTGATTTGATATCTTATGAACTGACGAAGTTATGACTTTTTTTCTTCTTAAACTCCTATCCCGCCCCCTCCCCCTTGAGGCCATTTTTGATGATATCAAAACTTTGTCATGCATAAATTTTTGGCCCTTTTCCTAGAAATAATAATAACTTTAAAATCGATATGTATCGATATGTATAATAATTAAGAAGTTATGTTTTTTTTTCTGTTTTCTATATAAAAAAAAAAAACATTCCCCCCCCCCCTCCTCATTGGTTCAATTTTCCCCATTAACGAACTTGAACGAGATTTTATGCATCAGTTTGGAAGAGATTTGGGGAGAATTATGAAAGTAATCGTGTCCATAAAAAAGTTATATTGATAGCTAGACAAATATATATAAAGTTTTTAACTGGGAGGAGGTTTTGTCTTCAAAATTGTGGAAGTTGTTGTGCCCATAAAAAAGTGATATAGATAGATAGATAGATAAATAGATAAAGTTTTGAACTGCGGTTGGTTTTGGGTTCTAGGAGTCATTATCGGCGTAGATCTGTAAAAAGTTTTCAGAAATTCCAACATGTTGATAATGTAATAGGTAGTTTTTCTTACAAAATCTACTTCTTTTTCTGGTATTTTATTTAAAAACCACGACCGAAACTGGGCCCGCTAGGTGAACCGGGTCCTGGTAATTTGTACCGGCACTACTCCCCTCTGTACGGCCTGGTCATACTTAAATCAAAATATTATTTTGGTTAAATATTACAATTGTTTACTGCAATACTTTTTATTACATTTAAAAATTCAATTCTTATGAAAATCGATTTTCTAAGATATTTAATAGAAAAGTTTGACTACTTTTAATTATTTGTCATAAAATCAACATTAAAACTGTTATTGATTCATATTTAAAGGAGAAAAGAATATTCTAAAATTAAATATATATTCTGCAATGGAATATTAAAAGCAAGAGGAACGGTAATGCATCAACGCATAATAAAATAAATTAAATTAAAAATATATTATTTAATAATGTTTAAAAAAAAAACCTGCACTTTAAACTTGGAGTATTGACACACCTGTCCTACTGACTGTGACTCTTAATCATCTCAGCGGAATTTCACGCGACGCACCTTTTACCAGATTTCACTGACCAGCCAGATGTTGTCAGCAGGAATTTAGACAAAGGACTGGGAGGGTGTGCAAATCGCTTTAGATAATAAAAAGCGTCCCTTTAACATCTGCTAAAATTCGGGGATATTTTCAAGTAGTAAATAAATGCTTGATATTGTGTTGTTTCTTTTTTTACCTTTACAGAAGAATTCTTTAAATACCTTTTAAAGATTTTTTTCTTTTAATTTCTTTAAAAGAAGAAAGAAAAAGAAAATAGATATCATAATCTTTTATTTATTTATTTTTTTTAGAAAATGCATATAAATTTTACTATAATTGCTCATTAAAAAAAAATGTTTTATTTTTTATTTTTGTTAAGCTGATATCAACAATTTTGCATATATATGCATTGAATATTTATAGATACCGCTTAAACTTTGTGTCACAGTTAGGAAATAATTTTCAAACACAATAATAAATGTTTCTGATATTTTAATTCAGATTGCATAAAACTAAAGATTATTATTATTATTATTTATATATAATAATAATTATCTATCATATAAAATTTGTTAAGTATCTCTTACATCAGTTGTCAAGCGAACCATCAAAATAATATGATAACCATCAGTTAGCAATATACAAAGATATATCTAATATACAAACAGGAAAAAATGTCGACTAGATTAAGAATACATGAATGTTTTATATGCATAGTAACATTGGAGCAAAAACGTTTTTTGGGGTCAAAAGAAATTATAAATAAAAAAAAATTCCTAAAAAATACATTCCTTTTACTAAATGAAAACAGTTTTTTTTTTTTTTTTTTTTTAAATAATGTATCAGAAAATTCTTTCAATCTGTGGAAAAGTAGCATGGCAGAAACTTTTTTACAGGTACAAAGTAAAGTTTTCGAAAATATTACATCTTTTAAGGAATTCCTAGACGATAGTAATCGAGAAATAAATATTTAATGTAATTTTCGAAAAACATATGATATAAAAGCAGAAAAAAGTATTAATTTTTTATGTCGCAATTTTAACCCTATTAATATAATATCTGCTAGGACAATTAACCACTTAACAATGGGAGGTTTTTTGACACCATAAACTAAAAATAGGCACAATACACCACTTTTTCCGTACTAAAATATTTGCTTTATGTAATTGAATGCAATGTCTGCCGATTAATAAATAAAAGATTGCGTTTAAAAATTACTTGTGTGAAAAAGCTTTTAGTAACAAAACAAGCAAACTCTTCTTGCCCGAACTGAGTTCGTGCTTTACTGTTAAGTGGTTAAACCGAACCTAAGTAGTCACAGGGCCAGATTAAGACATGGACACACGGGGTACTGGTCTAAGGCTCATAAACTTGGAGGGCCCCAAATCTATATACTTTAACTCTATCGACAGAGGATATTGAACTGGACCTAAGTGATCATAGAGCCAGATTAAGGCAACGGCATACATGGCACTGGTATAGGACCTCATAAGTTTGTGTGTGTGGATGTAAAAGTAAGTAGGTAAAACATTGACTGTTATGATTAACCCGTAATTCCCGTTGTTGAACGTCTAAGCTTGTATAACTTCATAATGCATAATATATTGACATCGGAAGTTACTGGTTAATCACGTCTGAAAATTCATGAAAAGTCTGATCATGAAAATCCCGTCTGAATATTTACCCAATCACACAGGCATTTAAAAGTTATAAGAGTATTCTCATGTATTTTCTTTTTATCCTGCAACTTGTAACGCACATCTTTCTAACACATTTACAAAGACATTTTTATATATAAAACTGTGCAATTTTTAGGTATTACTATTTAGGGTGTCATGAATGTGAATAGCGGAAAATTTAAAGGAGTAGATTGAAAACTTCTTTTTATAAATTTATTTTGGAAAAGAGGGGGAGGGTGAGTACCAAAATCCATGCTTGTTCGGGTGAAAAATTATCATAGTTTCGGCACTGCAAGCCAACGGTGAACCAATTGAACAAAATATTCCAGAAGTATAAATTATATTTTCGCAGTGAAGAGAGAATGAAGTAGGGGGAAAGGATTATCTCACAATTGGTGAGGGGGGGAGATGGAATTTTCGTTAATTTATTTACGTCTCAAACAATTAAAAAAGTTGGAAATTGTGCGTTAAACGTGATATATGAGGTGCGTTCGTCTTATAACTAGTTTCACAATGTAAAAAAAAAAAAAAAATCATCCTCATTATTTCAGTGAAATGAATTATGTCGTCTGCTAGAAGCGAAATGAGCATGCTTTTTTTTTTTTTTTTTTTTTTTCCTTGTTATGTATGCCACGTTTACAAATGCGAATTTTTTTTCACCATGGAGATCTTACTTTGCGAATGATTACCTCCATGGCTTAGTATTTTTATGACTCATAATGAACGAATCTCCTATGTTTATTGACTCTAATGGATTGAGATATTCGGTTAACCTGATTTTCACTGAAGTTATCTCAGAATCTATACATTGTTGAATGTAACTCATTCTCAAGCAAACAATTTTTCTGAACGAGCTTTCTAAAAATGTATCTTTTGTGTAATTTTATTCGATTAAATAATTTTGAATAAAAATGGCCGCTTCCCATATGAAAAAAGAAGTGGTTAGCCCGTATTTGTTTTCCTCAGCCCCATGACTTGCGCTTTTATTATATAGATTACATATGAATATGATAGGATTTAACAGAATAAAGAAAACTTTCATTAATAACTTTTTAAGTTTTGATTCGATTTTCATAAAATTTGAAATGACTCGACAAAATTCTGCATCGATTATATATATTAAATTTCAAATTATTTGGTTGGGTAGTTTTTGCGCTGTTATATGCGGACAAATGGACGGACGTACGGACGGACCGGACGACGACTATAGGTGCTACGTATTTATATAATTACGAACGCACCTAGCTAAAAACAAAAAATATATCACATTTAAAAAGAAACATTCATTATTAAAATAATGATACATGATATTTTCACAATATTTTATTATTAACAAAATTGCTTTGATATAGTGAAAATAGTCTTTTATTTAAATTTCTAATGATAATATATATTTTTCTTGTTAAAAATAGTTTGTAACATTTGGAGATCAGTAACATTTTTATAAGAATTGTATTTTGAAGAGCTCAATATATATTAATACATTTTTATTGATAGATAGAAATTGTACTAAAATAAAATAAAATACACTGAAAGTAACAAAATATTAAACTTTTATGTATAAAAATTTTCTTACTCTCTCTCATTATTATTATTTTCTTTTTATATGGACTTTAAGAATCCTTGTATTTCTTTGATATAAAGTACAAGAACCAGAAAAATATACATGCAATATTTTACTAGTAAATGTTTATTATTATTATTATTATTATTATTACTAATAATAATGTTCAGAAAATTTAAAATAGTTGCAATAATTCCAGAACATAAAAATCTCATAGCGGAATAAACAGAATGGTGCACTCAGAAAAGAACACAACGTAAACTGAAATAGTACTGTTTGCTCGACAAATGTTACGACACTATACAGCGCTAAATATGCATAGAATAACATCTAATTCCAGTACTGAAATTACCTGATCTATCTTTTAATATGTTAAACTAATATTTTCAATTTTAAAATTTCGACAATATGGGAATATGATTCATTTATTTATTTTGGTAATAATGAAAAAATCAAAGAAAAGCAGCCTTAATGAACATTCTTAATATTTTTCTAATTATTATAGTCTTTAAATTTGTTGATTTATGTTTTAAAAAGATTGTAAGTATGTTTTAAGTTCGTCTGTAGGCAGAAATATGCATTAATTTATTGGTGAAATTTATTAATTAATATATAGGTTATATACTGAGTATTTAAAAATTTGTCACAGCGTTTCTGTTTTTGAACGGCTTAAAGTGGCTCTCAAAGGACCAAATTGACTGAAAGCTTATAATTCAATATTGTATCTATACATGCATGATATAGTGAGTAGCACTCCACATTGTAAAACTATCTTTTCTCAATATTTGCTTCAAGCATACTTTTCTCTTAATTTTCCATAATGGACCACACTGAAAAAAAAATCTAGTTCTTATTTTGTAATTAAAGTAACAAATATTTCGGAAAATATCGTCAAATTTGCATTTACAATAGAATTTTTTAACATGACAATTACGAAATGATGGTCATCTGCGAGCAATATGCTATAATTGAAGATTAATTAAATGTGTAAAAAAAGTATAAAATCTTTTCTATTTTTTGGTATGTAAATGCTATTACCTGATACATTTAATATGTGAAACAAGGTTATGAATATAATAGAAATTTTATGTGGTTGAGCTGGTAAAAATTAATCATTTAAATTTTCTCTAAATGTGGTCAGGATTTCGTTTGGCTGGTTGCTTTATTCTCAAAAGTTAAATTTTGTTACAAGGCTAAAAGTGTAATTAAATTTAAATCTATTTCTATAATAATTCAAATCTCCTTCAAAACATATATAGTCCCCTGTTGCTGTTTAAATAATATATATATTTTTTTAAATCAAAAGTAAAATATTATTATAAACAACAATAGTTTTTATTTCTAATATTTTATTGAACTGTAATGCATAAAATATATTAATTTCAACCATAAATGTTTTTTATATAACTCGATGACTCTAATAGCAAAGATTTTGTTTGAAATGATGCGGCTTATTTAAATAAATCATGCGTATAATTTTTGTTTGAAGTGTGCTCAATTATATATATATATTTGAGCATTACCGTATCATCTCAAACAAAATCTCTCTCTCTCTCTCTCTCTCTCTCTCTCTCTATATATATATATATATATATATATATACACACACATTATATATATACATATAACATAAAGTTTTTTTGTTTTTTTTCAGACTAAAAGTGAGACATCTTGCTGCACTATGAAAAGTACCTAATTGAATATTGAACACAATAAATTATTTTGTAAGGTTTTAACTGACATTCAGTATTATAGTTTATTCTCAGCTATATATTTAGCTCGGTACATTTTCTTTCATTATTGAAGGATTGTTTATTACTGCATAAATAAAATTCATGAATAAATGTGAATTTCATTCACAATTATTTAGGAATTTGATTTTGACAATCCATAGGAAAAATCAACACAGAAGGATTTAAATTATTCGAGAGTGATTATTTATGTGTCATGTTTTATTCATTTTATTGTTTAATTTTTAACCATTTCAATACTTTATTCTTTTAATTAAAAAATACATCCAAAATTCTCATTGTGAAAAATATAACAAAAAGTAAAAGTCACGGAACCATCTACAATATCACATACACAAAAAACAAAAAAGATTTTTACATATGTCACTCTCTTGGATAAAATTTTAAGCTTATTTTAGCCTGAAGCAGATTCCCCCCACTCCCCACTGGACACGAACCTGAAAGTCTACTCGTTAAAGAATTTTAAGGAAAGCATTTAGAGAAAAACTGGATTATCCACTTTATTCCTGGTATAGGGAAAGGGGATGCTGCATTTTCATTTGCCATTTCCGCAATGGTGTATATTTGGTGATTATCAGTAGAAAAACTTCTTCAACCTGCAAAATGTACTTTAATTTAAATATTGTATGCCTAATCTACTAGAATGAACTGGATGTAAAAACTCTGTATTTTATTAATTTTTTTTTTTAATGTGTTGTTTGAAACACAAACAAAGAATAAAGTTTTAAATAAAAATATTACTTATTACTACACCCTTCAATTAGCATAACTACCCATTTTTATGAATTTTCTATGATTAGTTTCTAGAATCTTTAATATTCAAACTGGAGTTGCGGTGGGATTCTGGGGGCGGTCACAAAAACGAAATCTGTTTTCATGTTTAGATTGAATACGAACTTTACAAACATTTTTTTTAAGGGAAACAAGTGTCATATATGAAAAGTACTAAATAAATCAATTACATATTCCATCGAATACACAACTAGTTTGTGTTTCATTGAAATATTAATATACATTGAAATTGGTCTAAAACAATGAATTTCTCATAGTACAAATCTTCAAAAACTGTAACAAAATTCCCAGTTTGAAATTGAAAGCTAATCGGTCTGCTATTAAATATTCAGTAGGGTACAAGTTATGTATTCTTCTCCATAAAAAAATTTACAATACAAATATTTTAAATATATATATAATGATTATAAAGATGCAAAACTTAGAAATTCTGTTTATTTATTTATTTATAAAAAATAATATTTTATGTAAAATTTAGATAAAATTACTAAACAAATTTATATAAACTTTATATAGTTAATATTTATTTAATATAAAATATTGTACTGGGATACTTAACATATTAATATAATATTTTCTTTATTCGCCCCTTTCTTTTATTTATTTATTTATTTATTTTAAACACTCATTGAAAATTATTTTATTGATTTTAAATTCAAGTTTGATGTTAATGATATTAATGTATACTGAAATAATAAAAGAAAGAAAATAAATCAAATAAAGGGATAAAATGGACTTAAAATATAATCCCAGTTTTGTTTGTCTATTACAAATAATATTGTTTATCTACATATATGTCGCGCACAGAAATTTGATTCAATATGCCCACTTTGACAGCATTTTCTTAAACACCCCCTTCCTATTCGAAACATGGAAAAAACTATTCAGTTTCACAATTAAAGAATAAGAGCACTTGCCGATTCCATGTGTTTATGAATAAAAAGGAATTCATTTATAAAAATTTGTGTTTCGCAAGTAATTTTTCTACGTACCTTTTCGCTTAACTTTTCATTAAATAAACATCATTCTGCATTCAAAAAAAAAATTTTTTATGTGTAAACAAATTCAGTTATTTCCCTTTTTTCTTTCTTTCTTCTTAACCCATTTCTCAGATAAGATTCGAACTCAGCAGTGGAGTATCAAGTATTTTGAATCCGTGGAGGAGGGAGCCTGAAAATGAACTAAATTGTTCCCCAAATTAGAATAAAACTCAGATTTCGGGGTGATTGACTAAAGCTTTTCTGCCCCTAGATTACTATACTATCATGGTTCCAAAAGGGAAGTATCCCCATAAAATAAACCTGCAAACAAAATCGAAAAATTAAAAAGTGGCGATTATAGAAATTAATCTTAATTATCAAATGCAAAAAAAAAATATTGCTTTAAAATATTAAAATTCAAAGGAGATATTTTAACGCTGTTCTCAAATTCAAGCTCGCTACTTTATGACATATTTTTTAATTGATGTTTGTGCGGAAACGCATGAAACTGGCAGGTGTTATTATTCAGAAACTATGTAATTGGAAAATATTTCCCAGTTTTTGTTAAAGGCAGAACATTTTGTAGAAAATGCTGTCAAATTCGACCTTTTGAACCAAGTTATTGCTGCGCTTGCGCAAGTCTGGAAAAGAATGCGTTGCCACGTGACACGAATAGCTTATAACGAGAAGTAATTTATTTTTCAAAAAATGGAAAACTTATTTCGTTTCCAAATTGCTTCAATAGTCAGGCATGTCAATTTCATGCCTTTGCGTTGAAATATACGTCTTAAAATGTGTCAGAAAGTTTCGCTTTGCTGAGCAGGTCATTTGAGAACCACCTTAAAAGAATTGTTCTATAGAATTAACATTAGCGAGCGAAGGTTTTCGTGTGAGTGAAGTAACCTTTTAATCAAAAAACACAGCTCTATAAAACTTGATGGCACTTCTGTGAAGGTGCAGCTGGTTGCTAAAAGATAATAAAAAAATAATCAATAAACAACAAAAAGGAATGTTTCTTCGCCTCACTTATTAAACAGGCCAGTATTGGTTTTATTACTTTCAATAAACTTGTTCATTTTCGTCTTAATTTATAAAAAGTGGCGTGTCTCAAAAAAAAAAAAAAAATAAAAATAAAAATAAAATAAATAAATAAAAATAAATAAATAAATAGATCAGAAATTAATATATAGTGTATGTCTCATTTAATGAAACAATCATTACACAGTTTAAATGAAGTATAATGGGAAAAAAAAAAAACTCTTCAAGAGCAATCAGATAATTGTTAAACTGGATTTATCTCTAATTTTGATTTACTTTCTATTGGTGAAATTATTATATAACTTCGAAATCTACCTGTGAATGTTAGGTCTAGCCGGCAGGGATTTTAATTTATTTATTCTTTCTAGAAGTAACTTTTGGAAGTGAAACTTTTGTTTTATAATTTCGTTTATTTTTATAATAAAAACAATTTTGATTACTTTTAAACGCTAACAATTTTAATATAACCAAGATCTTAACGGGCTAAGTTTTTCTTAGTGTTGCCAGGTGCATTGGAATAGAGTTGTATGGGGTCATGGGGCTTGAGCTCCACCAATAATTTCAAAGATGGATTCTTTTTATATGCGTCTTTTATATTCTTTTTCTGTTGTTACAGAGATAAACGACATTAGATTTTTGTTGTTGTTGTTGTTCTCTTTAAGTTATATATATATTTTTATATTAAAGTAAAATATTAAACTTTTGAATTCGTATAGTCAAATGGCCATATAAAACACAGAAGGAAAAAAAAACAGAATCCGAAAGGAGATGTTATTCAAAGTCAACTTACGTTGTGATTTTATTATAAACGATTCGCAAATAGCAGCCAGTATATACTTTTTATAAATAGAACTATACATTAAAAATTTTACATTGTCACAACGTTTTATTCAACTTGTGATTTATTTAACTATATATAAATCTGTTTAATTTATTTTTAAAGGGAAATTAAGAACCAACATTAAGAATGTTCTCAAATCCAAATTGGCTACTTTCTGTCAAATATTTTAATTCATTTTTGTTCGCAAACGTATGAAATTGGCAGTTGCTCTTATTAAGAGACTATGTTATCAAGCTGGTTTCTTCGTTTTTTGGTAAAGGCACACAATCTTTCAGAAAATCTGTCAAAATTGGCTCTCTGAAAAGAATACCTGAACTGATAGCGAAAAAAGGAAAAATATCGAAAAAAAAACTGTTTACTTTCAAAACACGTCAATAATCATAACCTGTAAGTATAATGATTTTATGTTCAAACATCAATCAGAAAATTTCTTAGAAAGTTTGTTGAGCAGGGAAAAATATTTCTTTGAGAACTGTCTTACATTGGTAATCAATCTATATTACACACATATACGTATTTGTGTGGGAAATAGTTACATTCGAGTTCAGCCCCATCAATAATTTTCAAAACTCTGCGCCTATGGCGAGGTGTCCCGCATAAATCGGGGCTCCAATTCCTCTGGACACAGAATATTTAGCTATCTTTAATTGCTGATAAATCTGCTGTTATATAAAGCGAAGAAATTTACTTTAAAATACTGGTGTCAAAAGCATTTGGAGCCCCGATTTACGTGAGACACCTGACAACACTAGTTTTCTTAGTATTTATTAGAAAAATAATTTAAACTATTACCATATGCGAAAAAGTAGAAAACAAAAATTTAAATATATATTTTTTTATATCAATTTATGACAATGTCTCGTTGAAAACCAGACATTACCATTGTAATTGTATTTTGTAAAGTAGTTGCTGTGCCGCCTTCCACGATTTAAATCCATTAATATCAGAGTCCTTATTTTTTGTTGTTGTGCAATTCGTCGCATTTTAAATTATATATCTGAATGTCTATCAAAGAAAAGCTATTATGATACTTTGTGCAATTTTTTCAGATATATCTTCTATATATTTTTCTATTTTTATTTATTTTTTTATTAATTATTTGCTGTTAAAAAAATGAGGCAACGTTCATTACAGTTATTCTAACACATATATATATACTATGTAATATTTTTAAATAAATGTTTTTTCCTACTATCATGTTTTCAAAATGATTAATTACACCATTAAAATCTTGTTTGACTTTTTTATTGTTATTTATTATTATTATTATTATTATTATTATTATTATTTCTGTTTCAATACGGAACGTAATAGTTAAGACAAATTTAACAGCTGTGAAATGAAGTATTTTAAAATATACATGTTTTTCGAATAAAGTAGAAAAGAAAAAGTAAACAATTATAAAATTGCAACTATTTGGGACATCCAAACTTTGCGGGCTGTCTCGAAACTTGGCCATGTAGAAATGCATAATCTTTTGAACAACGTTGGAAACTGGCATAAAAAAAAGAGCACATTGCTCATTTCTGAAATAATTTTTGTTCAGAAACATGTAATATTTTCGTGATATCTCTTACTCAGAAACTCTAAATCGAATAGTTAATCCATTTTTCTACAAAGGCAGTGGTTTTTTAAAAAATGCTGCGAAAATTGACGTTTTGAATCAAATTTCTCTAGGAGTTTTCAATTTTTTTTAAAAAATTCCATTTCATATTATCAAAGATAAAGAAAAGTATACACTCAGTCAAGCAATAAATAAATGATAATAAAAAAAATACTATTTTTTTTTCTCATTCTGTTGCACAGAATGGTCGATTAATATTTATACGCTGTATGTAGGGGCAGGGGCCATCATTCAATAAAAATGGGAAATTATCTCTTTCAAACGCATACTCGCTAGTTTTGAATTATTCTTTTGCTTTTTTTTTTCCTTTAGCAGAGGATGAATAATACACTGATGCATTTAAATGCACAACGAGTCACGAAAATGTCACAATTTAAAATATTTCGAAGCGTCTCAATGATATGACAAAAATTTCACGTATTCTACCCAACAATTTAGTATGTCTGTGGATAAGCTATTTGTAAATATAATAAAATTTCCTTCAATCTGGAAAACGTTTAAAACTGTTGGAAATCTTGTTAAGTTCTAGTCTACCTTATCTCCCTGCTTAATGATCGCTTTGACAGCTTGACTGATCATTTAGTGACCGCAGTAAGAAAACGGATCCTTTGAACTCACCTTTCCTGCTTTTTCGAAGAATTTTTCAGTAGAAACTATTTTGGTTTTATCGGAAGCTCCAGAAACAAGGAATTGGGACCAGGACCAATATTAGTTCGGATATGCAGCTATTCTGATTTTAAATAAAGAATTTAAATAGGATTAACGTCAACTTGAGATAAATTATTTCATTTATGTATTTTCATTTATTTCAGCTGTTTCCAAACAGAAACTTTAATATCGATAAGTTTCGATTCATTATCCATTATCTTCAAAGTCACCGTCTTCTTTTTCAAAAGCCTCATTTTCAGATTGTTATTTAAAATATTAATTTTATCTTTCTTAAAATTTTAATTGAAATCAAAATTTAAAAATTTTAAATCTGGTACTCTAAATCATCCGAATCACTTTCTATATCAAATTCTGTATTAAATTGTATTTAAAAGATTCCAATATAATATTATTTGCAGAAGATCTTCAATAATAATAAAATGCATTATTTAGATACGGTTTGCTACAGAGTAAGGTAAAATGAGATCATTTCTTTCGTTCTTTTAATACGACTCTCTTCAAAATAATTATCACTCTTTCTATATCATTGAAATATTTTTTTTCATTATTACAATTAAAATATCCCTAATTTTTCAGACAATCTTAAGTTTAAATATGTAAGCTTGTTTTTAATGATAATCTGTGTAAAATTTATCTAAAATATACACTGCAGTTTAATTTTTTTGAATAAACTAAATCATTGCCCCTCCCTTTTTTTCCCCTTGTTTACCTAAAAACTATTCATAGATGAATATTTACTCAATATATGCGTGTACAAATATTGAAGCTAATCGATTAATAATATCTCTGAATAAACCTGTTTAAGTAAAATTAAAAGGGACAAGTGTCCGCCCCCTTACACTACACCGAGGGATCCGAAATTTAATTCGGAAGCCTCATTATCGAATTTATGCGTATACAAAATTGAAAGCTAATCGGTTAGTTATGTTGAGAAATAAACGTGTTTAAGCAAAAAAAAGAGGAAGCCCCCCCCCCCCCTCCTCACCTTCTTTTCACTTATTTTCCCTATTAACTATTCAGTAAAGAATCTTTACTCAATATATGCGTGCACAACATTTTTAGGTAATCTGTTAATAATATCGATGAATAAACGTGTTTAAGTAAAATTAAAAGGGCAAATTTCCCCCATTGCATTATGGGTCCATGACGGTCTTACGGGAGGGCAAAGCAATATGGGGGGAAAAGAACTGATAAGGTCGGCTGGAAATGAAATGATTATAGTGATAAAACGCGAAAAACCAAATCATCAAATCCGCCATATTTGAGCACACATCTGAGATTCGCGACCCTACAGATGGAAATTTCTTATCTTTCACCGCCTACTGTGAAATCCCATTAAAGCTTCCGCTAATTAAGGTATACGGCGCAAAGAAACTAACTTGCTATATGCGCCCTCACTGCATTCTCTCTCTGTCGTCCTGTTTTTAACCTGCGGTGAGAAGATAAGAACAAATTGAAAGTGATGGATTCAATGTTTTTTCAGCAGTATGATATCGTGGCAGCATGTAAAAATGCAGAATTCAAAATTTAAGGTTATTAATTATTAGGATTATTAGGAAGGTTATTAATTATAGTATAATTTAAGGTTTTAACTTTCTGATGAATTTCTCAATTAAGTTTTGTTCGGAAACGCATGAAATTGGCAGGTATTCTTATTCTGAAACTTTGTAATAGAATGACGTTTTCCATTTATTTCAGAAAGCACAGTTAGTTTTGAACCAAATTTTTGAACAGGCATGAGAAAAGAAAAAGGCTGGTCCTCTCATGAATAAAATCGCTTATAACTCGATAAATAATTCATTTAATTAAAAAATGGAAAACGTTATTCGATTTCAAATCGCTTCAATAGTTAGACCTGTAAATGCCATGTTTTACGTTTAAAAATGAATCTGTAAGTTTCGAATAGTTCGAGCGGAGAATTTTTTCTTTATTTTTATATATATATATATATATATATTTAATCTTAAAAATTATGTAATGTATCTGTAGTAAAAATTATTAGCTCACCTTTCTCTGCATTCTTATTTGTAATTTTAATTCATATTTCAAGAACTTGATTTTTATAATCTCTTGCCTTTATTTATTTATTTATTTTCTTTTTTTTTTTACTTTTTCATTTTTTCTATTTTTTTTTTTTTTTTTTTTTTCTAAAAAGAGAGAAAATATGAAAATGTGCACTAAAACTTGGTTGAACCCCAATTAAGTAAGCATTAGACTACATTTTCCTAACTCGTTACTATCGGACATATTTTGGAAATTATTTTTATTCTTAAGTGCATAAAATTTGCTGATATTATTACTCAAATACCAAGGAATCGTTCAGACTTTTTTCTATAAAAGCAAAGGATCTTAAAAAATATATATCGTTAAAGTTTTAAGTCGAGTTTCGGAACAATGGTCACGAAAATGTCGCCATCGGAATACAACTAAGATTAAAAATCTTTCACATTTATAGGAAAAATAAAAATACTGTTGTATACTGTAAACACTTTAAGGTGGCTCTCAAATGATGTGCTGAACAACGTGAAACTTTCTGACACATTTTCTGGCTAATTTTTTTAATGCAAAGGCATAAAATTGGCAGTATTGACTATGGAAGCGATTTGGTATCAAAATGAGTCTTTCAATTTTTGATAAATAAATTACTTTTCGAGTTATGAGCGATTAATGTCACGTGACGACACGTTTTTCCCCTTCTTCGTGGTGCGGAGTCGGAAATTCGGTTTAAAACGCCCACTTTGACAGTATTTTCTGAAATATATTCTACCTTAAAATGGAAAACATCTCTCGATTACAAAATTGCTGATAAAGAATACCTTTCAATTTCATTCTTTTGCGAACACAAATAAATTAAAAATATGTCATAAAGTAGCCAATGTGGATTTGTGAACAACCTTAATCGTAATTCCTGAAATTTTCATGTATTTACAGATAAAAATCTATTCTAAATATGTTGAAAATATTAATATTGTTCATCTAAGGAAATAAAAATGAGAATAACCTTAAACGTACTCAGTGCGTCTAAAATTTTATTAAATATCGATTTAAAAACATTATAATACAAGATTTTATATTTAAAAATATTATTTGCAATACATTGAAAATTTTACAAGATGCATACACGCTAATATATAAATATTTGAAACAAAAATTTTATTTAATTAAATAGCTGTAACATTAAAAACATCCGGCGAAAAATCATTTGTCGTGTCCCGGTTGGGTTGCAAATCAATGTAAAATGAGTTACGATGAATTTCATTTATACTATTTCAGCTTTTAAAGAACTATTTTTAAAGACGACATTTTTATATTAAAACGACATTTTTATCTGCCAGTTTATTTGTATTTCACAGCTACTGTTCCTGAAATATAGAACGCAGTGTGGTGAAATTAACACCAATTATTCGCATGGATCCGAGGATGTCGTAATAGCTATATCAGAAATTTAATTATTTTCCGAGATATTAATTTTCTTGTAACTTTTAACGAAATTTCTCTAAAGGGCAACTCTATTAGTTCTTCTCTAAAGGGCAACTAAATTTATTCATTTTTTTAAGGAAAGAAAAGATAAATAATGGGGTATCGTCTACTATCAGAAATGGTGAACTTTCGTTGTAAAATCTCTTTATCTTTGTTTAAAAGTCATGAATTCGTCAGAAAATAACCATTTTGAGAAGAAACTTAAATAACCAAACCGTTTTCAGATCCAAACTGGTTAATTTGTGACACATTCCTGAATCCATTATTGCTTGTAAACGCATTAGACTGGCAGATTCTCTTATTCAGAAACTATGAAATCGAAATAATTTTCAATTTTTTTTGGTAAAGACTGGAGACCTTTCAGAAAACGTTGTCAAAGCTAGTGTTTTGAACCGAATTTCCACCACGACAGCCTAATTAAGGTCGTTGGTTATAAGACAAAAATCGCTTATAATTCAAAATATAACTACTTGATTTCAAATCTCTCCAATAGTCCTGCCTGCAAGTGTTATGCTTTTACGTTTAAAAATGAGTACATAAATGTGCCAGAATTTTTATGCTAATACGTATTCCAGTTGAAAATATCATAATCGAAAAAAAAAAAAATCTTTAAGTTCTTACTGTTATTTCTGTGAGTCAAAATTTTCATTTTTTTTTTTTTTTTTTTTTTTTTGCTAGCAAAATGTAAAAAAAAAAAGTAAAAAAAAACTTTTTTTTTGTTTAAATGCCCGCCATTTTGTAAAAAAATCAACTTTTAAAAGTAAATAATATCGGTATAGGCTTTATAATTTGTCGACCCAGTTTCTTTCACATGCTTATAATTGGAGAAACACGGCCGCACGATTGGAAGTAACTTGCAATTACTCCCCGTCACACAAGGCGTATTATTATTGTTTTTTACACACAAAAAAATTAAATGTAAAAGTGAAACGTCAATAAATATAATGTTAAAAATCCGAAGGTAATTTATCTTTTTTTTTTTTTTTTTTTTTTTTTTTGTAACACACACGCATAATAAATAAATAAATATATCTCGAGGTCAAAGTTTACCGTTCATCAAGTTTATTAATTAATAAACTCCTACTAGCCCTAAATTTATTCTAAACATATTTGTGATTGGCTAATAATCTGATATTCTGAAAATATGTGGCTAAAAAGGTTTTATATAACTTTCCCAAGTTGTGAACTTTCCACGTCCCATAGTTTACGAGAAAAAGGGCTCTAACAGTCGGACACAGGAGATATATTGGTTTCGTTTTTTCTTTTTAAATACAAAACCCTAAAAAAAAAAAAAAAAAAAAAAAAAAAAAAAAAAAAAAAAAAAGGAAACATTCTCTAAATTTTAGTAGAACCTCTCCTAAAAATGTAACACCCTCCCGCGCTAAACGATCTTCTCTCTTTTACCGAAAAATGGGAAAAAAAAAGTTTGTTTGAATAATTATTGAAAAAAGAAACTGAGATTTTCATGCATTTCAGAACAAAAATAACAAAAAGAAAAAAACATTGGTTTATTTTTTCACCACTATTGATATTCCAAAATTCCATTAATGTGAATTGTGACAAAAATATTAGCAACTATGAATTTTAACAAACGTTTAAAATGAACTGCATTCATTGCCAACGATGAAATGTTGCTTTCCGATATTTATCGCTATTTCTATTTGTATTTATTGTTTATATTTCGATTAAATTTTAATATATTGCATAAATATCTCTCGTTAATTATTATTTTTTTTCTTTATATCTTTTTCTTTTCTTTATATTTTTTTCTTTTCTTTTCTTTTTTTTAAAGTTTAATTCACAATTTGTTGAGAATGTATCATTTTGAAACACGGTGAATTAATTGCGAAAACTATAAGTAATATTTAACGATTCATGTTGAATATATTAAGTTTCTCTTTATTATTTTGTCCAAATACACTATCTCTAAATAAACTCGAATTTACTTTCTATATATTATGGCAACAGATTTAGCTGTGTAATAATAAAGCAAAAATTGTTGCTCGTCTGATTCATAACAATAATAATCAAGTACATATATATATATGTATATATGTAGGTATATATATGTATATATATATATATATGTAGGTATATATATATATGTATATATGTAGGTATATAATATATATATATGTATATATGTAGATATATATATATATATATATATATATATATATATATATATATATATATATATATATATATATATATATATATATATATATATATATATGTAGATATATATATATATATATAAACTTATTGCAAAAATTAACCATTGAAACAGAAATAACTGACCAAATGCAATGAAATTATTACCCCAAATAGCTATGTCAAATTACACATTATAAAACATAGTCCTAACAAATGAAGTATTTATTCAAAAAGTGAAACATCAGTAAAAAAAAAAAAAAATAAATAAAAAAAATAAATAAAAAACCCACAAATATAAGCTTATATAGTAATTTACTTTTTCAAGGGCTGGGAAACCACATTATAAGCAAAGAATGATTGTTTTCTGTAATTGTCACAAGCTTAAAGCCAAAATTTTGTGACAATTCCAAGCCCTAACAATCATTGGAAAGAAATTGAAAAAAAAAGGATACCTTTGAAAATAGAACACTACAAATCAAACGGAAGAAAATAAATCTATTTATAAACAAATAAATACAAAGGAAGACAAAGAAAATCTATACATTACAACATAAATTTGTCCAGAATCCGAAGCCAAAAATGTTATGTGCTAAGCACATGGTAAAGTGAATAAGTGAATTCAAACGTACAAGTTAAAATTACAGTTAATTTTCTAAAAGTAGCAGTTATTAATTTAACCATTGTGATTTTAACTATTTCTAATTAAAAAATATATATATATATATATATATATATATATAGTAATAATAATAATCTATATGAACTTTTAAAATATTAATAATTTAAAAAATAATAATAAGTGGCAAAAACGCATGCAGTCAATTTATTTTATTATTGGAGATATACGGAGATATAGAACTAGCATTCTACAATTAAAATTTCGAAATTATTGCTAAAATTGAAACAAGTTTAGTTTAATACATAGATAGTCACCAGCAATAATGGTTTATCACTGAACTCATGGTTAAATTTTTTTCCTTCTTTTTTTAATATAATTATATATAAAGAGCATTTATTAATTTTGCAGCTAAATAATCTTCTATTTAACTTTCTCGCTCATCCGAATCTTATATAAGAGTACAAATTGGGGACACAATACTAGGGACACAAACTCCTCACAATTAAAAGTTACTTGATTAAAGGTTATTTCAGGAAACATCTCGCTATTAATTATGAGAAAGAGTAAGTATGATCGCGAATTTTGAATGTAAGAAGGGATAAACCTTGAGTATCCTGACTTAGAGAAAATCAATTTGATATATCTGAACTTAAAAAAATACAATGCAATTTCATAACTTTTTTGCTAAAATAAAATTTTAAATTAAAATGTACATTAATATAGTGGTAATGATTAATAAGTTTTTATTTTAGATAAAATGTTTATGAATTTCTTTGCTGTAGAAAAAATTATACTATTATAATTTAGATATACTAAAAATTGTTTTATTATTACAATCAAGCCATATGAAATATTTCAAGAAATACATCAAGCTATTAAAATTTTTTATCGCATATAAATAATAAAACATGATTTTCTGTTTAATTCTTTTTCCATTTAAAAATTTTAAAACTGTATGCATAGTAAAAAAATCCCTGACGGCTCGGCCTACAGGCACAGGTAGATTTCGAAGACGCAGATCGTAGGGCGCCTGTTTGTTGGGAATTGCGGAAGAAATGATCTTTTTGCCATGATGCTTCAGTTGGGACCGCTCACTTCGAAATCTAACTTTTTTTTTTTTTTTTTTTTTTTTTTTTTTTCAGGTAGAGCCGCAGGGATTTTTTTTTTTTTTTTTTTTTTTTTTTATATAAGGGTTGGTCTTATAAGGAACTTGTCAATATAAAAGTTTTAGATAATATTAAGAGGATTTATAATAAATCTAAGCGGATTTGATATTTTGTGAATAGACGAAGTTATGAATTTTTATCTTCTACGCCTCTCCCCCCCTGGTGCCATTTTTAGTTACATCAAAAATTTATTATAAATAAATTTTCGGCCCTTTTCATAGAAGTAATAACTTTAAGCGGATTCGATACGTATCATAATTAAGAAGTTATGGGGTTTTTTTCTGTTTTCACAACCCCCTCCCCCCTTTGTGTCGATTTTGCCCATTAACGAACTTGACCGATATTTTATGCCCCTTGATTTTTTGTATCAGTTTGGAAGAGATTTATGCATAATAATTGCAGTTATCGTGTCCATAAAAAAGTGACATAGATAGATAGACAGGTGAAGTTTTGAACTGGGGGTGGTTTTGGGTTCTGGGAGTCATAATCGGCGTAGATCTTCAATTTTTTTTTCAAAAATTCCAACTTAGGAAAGAATGTAATAGGTAGGACCCGAACCGTTTGGGTAGGGTGCGGGTAAAAGCGGGTAATGTGATCCTATGCAAGACTCTAATTGGAAGGTACTCTTATTCAGAAACTAAGATTTTTCATTTTTTAGTAAAGATAAAAAGTTTATCATTAAACGATGTCAAAACTGGTGTTTTGAACCGAATTTCTGAGAACTACAGCCCAATTAAGGGGATCCTAAGACAGAAATCGTTTAATAACTTAATAATAAATAAATGAATTAAAATTAATCTATTAAACCTTACAAATATAGTTATTTTTTAAGTAAAGCTTCGGTTTTGAATGCATCGTTGCTAAAAAATAAAGAAAATAATAATTTAAAATAAAGTCTAATCTGAGAAGAAACGTACAAAAATTGTTGATAAATAATTCCTATTTTCTGTTAAAAATCTGACTTTTTTGCAAACATTTTAGGAGACATAAAAACATCTTTTTTCTGGAAACCAGATGTCAATGAAAGGATCTTTTCCTGGAAACAACCAGATGTCCATAAGGGGTATCTTAAGGGGTTATCTATTTAATGAATAGAGGAAAAGATCAACAGAAATTGTGTGCTGTTTGAATAAGAAATCGATCATTCTCTAATTGACTTATTTCCGGTTGTATGCTTCCAAAATCCACAAGTATTTAATAAAGTACTTGGTACTCAAAATAGTGGTGATTCTACGTTTTTCAAAAATTCTTATCTATGCTATCAACTGTACCTTTGACACTCCCTTTCACACCACTGATTGATAATATACGTGAAATTGTCGTAATCCCTGCATTATACCGCGGGACCCCAGAATTTAATTCTGGAAACATCTTTATCGAATTTATGCAGAGACAAAATTGAAAGCTAATCGGTAAATAATGTTGAGAAATAAACATGTTTAAGCAAAATTAAAAGGAAGGAACCCCCCCCCTCCCCCTTCTTTTCACCTAGTTTCCATAAAAACTATCCATAAAACATACTATATCATGGGGCCAGAAATTTAATTCTGGAAACACCATAATCGAATTTATAGGTACACAAAATTGGAAGCTAATCAATTAGTTATGTTGAGAAATAAACGTGTTTAAGAAAAACTAAGAGGAAGGACCCTCCCCTCCTCCTTCTTTTCACCTAGTTTTCATAAAAACTATCAAATAATTATAAATAACTTATCATTAAATTAAATTAACCATTTTACGTTGCGATTACTCTTTGCAAAAAATCAAAAAATAATAAATCTAAAAAAAGGAAAGAAATCGACGTAGCCCCAAACTATGTGGTGTTCTAAGAACTACTTGAGAAAATACGTGCAAAAAAAGGCCCAAATTACTATAAAATACTAGAACGTAGTAAATAGTATTTTCCTCCCCTCGTTTCGAAACCTGTTTAACAGCTTTCCCTCCTAAATCTGGTAACATGTAATTTTACTGTACAAATGGGGACCTACCATTTTCGACCATACACACTCGTCTCTGCGATACACATTTGTGCTATCAACTTTACTATAAAATACCCGCAAATGAGGACCTACAAAAAAATTGCTCCTGTTAATGTCTTTATAATAAAAATGCATCACTTAACAATAAAAACGCAAAATTAAAATTTTTTCTAACCCAGGACGTCCTGGGTTGAGTGTGCGTCCTGGGTTTGAAGGTGTGTATACATATAGAAGTCCCCGATTCACACCCTTTGCCAACACACACACACGCGCACACACACACGCACACACACACACACGCACACACACACACACACACACACACATATATATATATATATATATATATATAGTAATTAGGCAAAGTATATTTGATACAGATATCATAGATGCACCTTAGACGCACACTAGTTTGGAGCGGAAAACCCCGATTTTGAATACATGTTAGGCCTAGGATGCGAAAAAAGCTTGTTAGTTTTATTTTATTATGTAATTATATTATAATTTTATTATAAAACCTAGAAATTTTATTTAATTTATTACCCACATTTAAATTTATTTCACATACACATTTTTCAGCACACATATTTAATTAAGACGCAGATTATTTTTGTTCATCACACACATATAGTTTTATTAATTAATTATTGCTAGATTGTTGCTAGAGATTTTAATTAATTAATTATTTATATTATTTTAATTTATTTATTTACATATACATTTCATTATACAGTAATTGCTCAACATTCGCGAGTTTTGATTATTCGCGAACATGAAATTGCGGAAAAACTTAACATTCACGAGAATCTGATTTGATGATTCGCGATTTTTTTTTAATTAACTCTTTTTTTTTCAGAATTTATAGTGGTTAAAGATTATTTCCCCTGTGTTTTTTTTAGTATCTATTTTCAAATCAATTTTCTGTTGTCAACTGAAAAAGGAGTGAGTATTGTTGAAAAGTAAAATAATAACAACAGCATAATATTCAGTGCAATGGTGATATGGTACCGTCATCTTTAATCCAGTATTAATCTAACATGCTCAGGTCCTCGTAGAGATAGAGCTGAAACTGCTCTTAAATGGAAAATAAATGAAAGCATTTTTGAAGAATTTATCTGTATTTAAATATCGTATATTAATAGTATTGTATTGCATACTTTCCCACAAATACATTATCATCTCTTTGTGAATAGAGAGAGTCGAAACTATTTTATACAAAAACATATGATTTTTTTAGCTGTAATTATTTCTCTAGTCAGTTAATTTGAATTATATTTCGTATATAGATGTCATGTTTATGAATATGTGTATACACTTAACTTCTACATATATGTTAGGCATAACGTATTATACTAATAAATATAGTCTTTTGTTTTTTAAATGTTGTGTCACTCTAAATAAAATTTCATAGAATGCAACTCCCTTTTTAGTGCAGAGAGATAGAGTCAACATTCGCGGATTTGACATTCGTGAGGTTTTCCTGGAATGTAACCCTCGCGAATGTTAAGGGATTACTGTATTATAAAACAAACATTTTTTATTTTAAAAGAACAGGTTGCTATACGAAACAAAAATCACCGGGTTACAACGCCAGGCAAAAAATTGCCATTTGCCGTCAAAAATAAAACAGGCTGCGTCTGTGACATCTGTACCGTGTGTTTATAATACTTTTGACACAAATTTTAAAAAAAAAAAAAAACTGGGTACATAAAGACGCATAAAACTATATTTATGTTTATAATATCCTTTTGATTTTGAATTCTTATGCATACAAATGAAAGACGACAGTTCTTTGACATATTAATTGCATTATCACTGAAGGTAATAAAGTGCATTCGATTTATGTTCATGTGATAAATGCATATGAATACTATAACTATTTCCTAAGAATTAATTATTTATTTAAGAATTATTTTAAGAATTATATTAAGAATATTTTATTATTGTATTTAAATAAAATAAACATACAGTATGCTGTTTTCATTGTCCTGGCGAAGGTGTCTTTCTATTTAAAAATATCGTTTTAGTTAGGACTTTAATAAACGAGAAATAACATTTCATTTCTTATCTGCAATTCAACCACAGACCACTGAATACTAGTTTATGTTTTTGGCTCTATATTGTAACAACTTATTCTCCAGTTTAAAGAAACTAAACCGAGAAATATTTCAGTGTTCTTTTTTCATGCATATTTTAATAGAAATTGTCAGATGTCATGACATAAGCTTCCTGACTGTAAATCTCATATCCTAAAATATATTTTACTACTTTTAAAACTAAACCTTAGAGAATAAAATTGTTTTGCAGTTTAAAATTCTTTAAGGGATAACAAAAAAATATGCTATTTTTTATGATTAGTTATGATTTGAATTTCATTTATAGTTTTTAGCATATCTTTTAGTACCGGATGTGACACAATCAGGGAACTATTTTATAACTTTAATGATATTTAGCAAATTGGTGTGTTAGATAATCGAGAAAATTTTTGAAGAAAAATAAAGAACATATATTTTTCAATAGTTTTCCAACTATTTACAAGAAAATAATATAACTTTGAAATCTGTAAAAAGATCGCATGGTCTTAAATCTTAAATTATAAATAAAGTAGAATTTTTGCATATAAGGTATGTGATTGATATTGATAAATATAACTTAAATATATCAAATAGTACACACAATTTAAAAAAGCAGCAGATTTTGTTTATCAAACTATTATAATAGAAAAAGGAAAAAGTCTGCCTATAACTGATCTGTTTTACGAAATACTGATTAACGTGTTAATTTATTAATCTTTAAATTCATCAAACATTTCTTGCTACATAAAACTATTATGGAAAAAAATGCAGTTTCTGGAAAAAAAAGAAAAAAAGAGTAACACTAATTTATTATCCTGAGAAATGTTGTTCGGTTTTTCTGAAATCAATCATCTTGTGTTGACTAAGTCAACAGTTTTTAAAGTTAATAAAGAGTTACACTATGAAAAAAAAAAGTTGCTTTGTTTTATATCAGGAAGTAAATGATTATAATTAAAGATTTTAAATGTGTTGGAACTATCTTTTAATTAGACAGTTCCAATACATTTAAGACGCTTTAATTATAATTATTTACTGCCTGATTTTAATTATTTTTTTCTTTAAAGTAATTGTTTTCTAATTTACCCCTCTACAAATAAGAGATATGTGCATGAACTAGAAAAAAATAAGACCATTTTACTGTTACTTTTTGCATTTTTATAAAACTGGATTCGTAAAAGTTCAGATGATCATTCCCGACGAAAATAAATGAATTAATTGTATAATGCAGGATTTCTGGGCTAATGTCCAACATAATAATTCGAACTGTATTCGTGGAGGAAACAATAAAAAATTGCTTGTAAATGCTGCATATCTATATTCTATATCTATTATATATATATATATATATTATTATATATATTATTATATATATATTCTATATCTATTCTATTCTATATGCTATATCTATATAGCAAAATACAAAACTTAAACCACTTAGGAAGTGGTTTAAGTTTTGTATTTTGCTTATATAAATAAAAACATGCAATTTTGTCTATTATATGTTGCCTTATATATTTGTCTAATCATTCAGTTGAATTCAAATAAAAATATCACATCAAATAAGTACTTTATTATTTTTTTTATTAAATCAGTTCATGCTAAGCCAATTTATTTTTGACAGCATGGATACTATATATATAATAACATAGATTTGAGGAAATTCTATATTTAAAAAGATTTTTTCTCTTTGTTATTCCAACAACAGTATGATATAAAAAATAACACAGCCAAACTGTCCCGAAAAATTTCTGGGTATACAAATACCATATGATAATTTATTGGATTGTTCGGAAAGTTTCTTCCGTTTGGTAAAATCAATTCATACCAGAAATTTCTGCCAGTCAATTATTATACATTAGTTTTCGGAATTAATGTCGAGTAATTAACTGATAGAATTTTCCAGTACGAACCAATTTTCCCAAACAGAAAGATCTTTCCGAGCAACCCAATGTTATTAAGAGATTTTTCTTTCTTTAAGAAGTTTCAATCCCTGATTTGCACTATAATTATACTTTAGATTTCTCATGAAAAAAAAAAATGAAACGAAAAAAAACCGGCCTTTTTTTTTTTTTTTTTTTAATCATAAACCAATTCAGCGAAGAAAATCCGTAAACTTTTCAAATAAATTACATACTCTTTTCTAAAGAATAGATTTCAATTTTCAATTATCACGTGTACGTCACTCCGAGGAATATGAAATCTCTCACAGCAAACTGAAAGCGCATTCCAACTTAGAAGAAAATGCAAGCTTCATTTTTCAGTCAAATACTCACTACGAATTGTTAGTCTTAATTCAGTTCCCCCATTTTCCTCCCCCTCCATCCTCATTTCCTTATACATTATTGTTTTATTTATTCTGAATTCAAGAGATAGACTCTGAACATTAATGTTAAAAGAAAGTGAAAAATCGTTAGCTTTATTATTATGTAAGAAAACAAGTTTGCATTTTTCACATGATTAATGTGGTATTTTATTTTCGTAAGAATTAAATTTATGTTGCAAGATTTTTTAAAGAAAATTTCATATTTTATGCTTTTTCAGACATTAAAGGTTTTTTTTTTTTTTTTCAAAAAATATTTTGTTTGTGTTCAAAGTAAACAAAATTACAGAAAATACTACAGATATGCATTAAACGTATTTTTAGAGGTCGAAACAATATTTAAATTTAACTAATTTTAAAATGTAATTTGTTAAAATATGGCCAACGAACTCGGTCGAGGCATTGGTGAGCTTTATACACACAATTAGTTTCATCCAAATTGATTTATAAATATGAACGTTCTTGGGAGTGATTTTAATGGTATTGTAAGAAATATAAAATTTATTATATTTAATGTGAAAAAACGTTTTATAGGTGATTTTGTAAACTTTTTATATTTATATAAGAGTAATTACAATATTGATTTGGCTTTAGATATTTTGAGGTTAAGGATTAGATCACAACATTTGGAGCAATATTTGGGGAGATGCAACAGCAACAACAAATTGGTTAATAGAATGTATTTTGTAATGGATTACACAGAACTTAAAAAACGTGGTATAAATATAGGTCATGTATTGAATAAATACAATAAATTGCTTCCAGATAAAAACATAGAAATTGTCAAGGTTTTTAAATATGATAAACCTTTAGGACGTACAGTTTTTAACTATAATAATTTTTCAAAAGAAATCGGCAGAAACAATGATAACAATTTATGTCATTGTCATGATCCAAGGTATAGTAATTACGTGGATGTGGATCACGGTCACGTATTGACTGGAAATTTAGATATTGTCAAGGACAAAACATTGAGGAATTACATGCAATACGGTACAAAATTTCGTTTAAAAAGGATAAATACAAGTGATTTTATAAAAAAAACGATTAAAAATCGATGTTGACATGTTTATACATACACTAATGAGAAAATTTTGCTTTCCGGAAAATGCGTTTTTTGGAATGGAAACATAATGTATTGAAGGACTTGAGTTCAATATATTGCGGTAAAACGGGGGGGATTTCGATAGAAGATTATAATTCATTAAAAGAATCTATTAAGGATTTACAGAGCAATCTTGTTATAACTTATATAGATAAAGCTAATACAAATTTTGCAATTATTTGCAAAAAGCTATACAGTGACCAACTAAAACAAAGTTATAATAAAAAACATAATTACAGGTTATTAAATACCAATGTAAAAGAGACAGAAAGAAGAATTGGCGCATTTTACAAAAGGTTAAAATACACACAACGTAGTAAAGAATTACCTTATATGGTATTGATTCCTAAATTTCCTAAGGACCCTGTTGCCTTTCGTACAATTACATGTGGTTTTGGAACTTATTTAGAAGTTGCTAATAAAAAGTTTTTGGATATTTTGCAGAGTTTATTTGATGTGGCATTAAAACATAATAACACTTGTATTATAAAAAATAGTTTTGAGTTACTTAATAGATTGAAAGGTTTGAGTAATATAAAAGGCTTATATGTTTATGATTTTGAAGATTTATATAAAAGCAGTGATTTAATAGATCTTAAAAATAAAATTTTTGATTTTTTTAGGCGTTACAATACTTTGGTTAAGATTTGGATCATTTAATAAATTTATTTAATTTTGTAGTTAATGAAAATTACTTATTTGACGGTAAACATGTGTTTCATCAGATTAGGGTTATACCTATGGGGGGGGGGGGGGTAGTTGCAGCTCGTTACTTGCAGACATATATTTATTTTTATACGAAGTTAATGTTACATTAAGCAAGGACTTTTTAAGTTTCAGATATATTGATGATGTTTTGCTGGTAAAGATTAACGATTCCATCAGTGAATTAAATTTAGATTATTACCCCCAAGGTTTGACATTAAAGTGAACTTCATATGACACAAAACATGTAAATTATCTAGACCTTGCTATCGACATCGAGAGGGGTGACTTGCGTACTTGCATTTACGATAAGAGAAATGATTACAACTTTGAAACAATCAAGATATTAAATTTTAATTCTAATGTACATATTTCAATTTTTAGAAATATATTTATCAAAAGTTTAATTAGGATAATAAAATTAAATTCTAACCATGATAGTATAATGAGTGACATGATAAATCTCTATCATGGTGCTATGGTTCAGAGTTATCCTATTGCTTTGTTAAATAGTTCGGTGAATAGTTTTGTCAAAGGTAAATAATACAGTGATACTCTCCTTTTGGCGATTAAAAAAATCGCCAAGTGAGTGTAGGTTTTATAAGGAGCTTCGTCAGGCTGAGTCGTACTTTTCATCTTGGTTTAATGCTTCCTATGGTCAGTTTGGTTGTGACAGGCATGGGGGAAGTTTCATGTGTAATTACCGGTATAAACCAGCATGCAAGTCTTTAGCCTTGCAGCCTGTCTCCACTGGTTGTGTTTTTTCTGTTTATAGTTTTAGTTTATAGTTTTGTTAGTTCGAATTTTTATGGTTATTTGTTTGTTTTCTCTCTGCTGTTTCAGGAGATTTGGGATTGAAAGTATGGTATGTGGTTTTCGTATTATATATATATATAAATCAACATTTGAACGGAGGGCGGTTTTGGGATTTGGGGGTCATGATCGGTAAAAATATATCGAAATTTTCCGGAATTGTTTTCCTCCAAACGGCTGCAATAGGTAGCTTTATAATTTTTTGTATTGAAAGCTACCTAAAAGTATAAAGCTACCTATTGCAGCCGTTCGGAGGAAAGCAGTTCCGGAAAATTTTGATATATTTTCACCGATCATGACCCCCAGACCCAAAAACCACCCTCCGTTCAAATGTTGATTTATATATATATATATATCCATATATATATATATATATATATATATATATATATATATATATATATATATATATGACATATGTCATACGATAACGCTCGTATTTATAAATCAATTTTAATGAAACTAATTGTGTGTATTAACCTTACCAATGTCTCGACCGAGTTCGTTGGCCAGCTTGGTCCGCCATTTTGTTTCCAGATGGCGGCCATTTAAAAATTTAAAACCAAAATAAGTGCACATAAAAGTTAAAAATTCAATTTTATTTTTTAATTAAGTGTTAGGCCTTGATACGAGGATTCCAGAGCATTTTTTGGTTTACCTCTATCTTAAAAAATGGCTGAGATAGAGCAGTTTGAAATTCTAAATGGCTGACATTTTGAAACAAGACAACACATTACAAAAAATTTCATTGTTGTAATCATTTTCCCAATCATACGCCGTTAGCGCCAAATTCTCGCCAAACCTGGCGACATTTGGCGAAATATCGCCAAATTTGGCGACCAAACTAAGTCTTCATAAATGAAGCCAATTTCGCTATTGCTCAATAATTTGGCGAATTTCTTATTCAAATTCAGTATTAACGAATCTTTTGTAAACATTTTCGTTGCATTTTAACTTGCTATGTTCGTGTAACATTAGCTAAAATTTTAAAACGAAGATATAGGAAAGCTACCTTTTCCTTCTGGTACAGGCCGGAAGGACTTTTTTCTACTGAGCCAATTTAATTTTTTATAATTATTATTTTTTTAAACTGAAAACAGTTCATTTGTAGATGAGGCTGCATTAGAGCTATTTTTAAAAATATTTCCCTTTATATATATATTTTTTTAATTTGAAACGCTTTTAATGAAATTTCTTCAAAATGATGAGAATTGGTTAACGTCCATCTTTGCGGAGGAAAGGAAAGAGAATTGGTTAACGTCCATCTTTGCGGAGGAAAGGAAATAATGTTGATTATTGTATCTTTATTAATACACTTTTGTATTATTTTTTTTATTTCAATAGAAAATAACGTCTTGTTTAAGAAAAAAACACTCATTTTTATTCATAAATCTGTAACATTTTGATATATATTTTTAAAATACCTGCCAGATTTTTTGCGTCATCTTCCCATGGCATTTTAAAGATACATTTTTTTACTGTTTCTTTGTAGATGAACCAGCACTATTTCTTTTGCAAAATATTTCCCTTTTCATACTTTAGTTTAATGTAAAACGCTTTTTTATAAAATTTCTTTAAAATCGTAGCAATCGGGTTATTCCCACTGTTGCAGAGAAAAAAAAAGATATAATGGAATTATTATATTTTTATTAATGTCATTTTCTCATTATCGTTTCTTTTTATTTGAATAGAAAATTAGGCTATTTATAAATGAAACACGAACCTTTCACTCATAAAGTTGCTACATTCTTTTACAGTTATTTTAAAAAGATGTTTAATAATGTTTTTTTTTCCGCTGATTCTGAATTTTTGACTATAATCACAGAAATGTTTCATACGATTGAAACTGTTTTCTTATTTAAAAAGAAACGAGACTTTTCACTGATAGCAATAAATATTTTACTACTGATTCGCCTAAATGAAGTAAAATCCTTGACCTTTTATTATTCAAAATTGTATTCTAATATTAGGATCTCATATTAGATATACATGTAGTAGAATATGAGTTTGCATGCAAAGTTCTCGCAGTAAAATATGACTGCAATTTTGAGGTATATTTATAAAAAATCTATTTCGTGTTAAAAAATCGTTAAAATGGTGCTTATTATGAGAAATAGTCCAGAATAAGAGAGGTGCATATGAAAATTTTGCACTGGTGAAAATGACGCCTAGTTTAGTTTTTATTAATGAAATAAAAAAATTTTGACTTTTTTTTTGATGAATTGTCTTTTCTTTAACGATTAAAGCAACAATTGAATATTTTATAATGATAACTTATCTTGATTAAAATTATGTATACATACATAGACTAGTTTTATTTTTTCAATAATTCCGAATGTTGAAATTAATTGAAATAGTATTAGTTAACTGTAGTTTATAATAATAATAGTTTTTACAGTTATACCCGCCAGTGAAGGTTCATTTTCTACCAAATATATTTCTGAAGTGTTAGTTTTAGCCCAGTTCAGCAATTTCTTATTATACTTTTATTTCGTCAAATTTGAATGGCTTTTTCCTCGATATGTATTGAAAAATGTTGTTTTGATTCATGGCTTCGAAATAAATACTTATAGTTTAAGTGCTTCTGACATGGTGGCTTTAACTAATAAATTATGCCTTCCATTTTAGAGCTCAAGAAATAAGAGAGATGTACATGAATTGTAAAGGTTAAAATTATTTTGTTGTTTCTGCGCCTTTTTGAAAACGGTATTCGTGAACTTTAAGCTAGTCATATACGATGAAAAATAATGACACAATAGAATGCAAAGCATTTCGTCTGATGTCCAGCAGATTAACATCTTCAATAGTCATTGTTGATTTCTACGTAATATTAATTACTTCATAAACTCTGCATATCTTTATTCTAAATTTATTAAAGTATAACAGTACATTTATATCTATGTTATAAATATTTCTCTCTTTACCAGTCTAATCATTAAGATTTTTTAAAAAAGTATGTTAATTGATTGTATACTCATTTAATTAATTATTTCTAAATATATTTTTGCCAGCATAAATATTAGATGAAAAACATTGTATTGGAAGACATTTTTTCCATTATTATTATTATTGTTTTAGAGAAATCAGATTTGTAAAAAAAAATAGAAAAAGATAAAGATAAAAAGAAAAAGAAGAAAGAAAGAAATTTAGCCTCAGACATTCCCCGTATGCAAAGTAGTACCATATTTTAAACTCATTTGACGAGATTTTTTCATGCTATCCTCATCCACGATTTGCATTTTAATTGTATTTTCTAGTTCTCCTGAACCCCTTAAAAAGAAATACTTTTTTTTCATTAAAAAAAATCCACTCAGAAAATCCTTAAATTTTTCAGGTAATTTACACATTCTGCTCAAAATGACACAGTTCAGATCAATTTAAATGCACCACGTGTATTTCTCGCGTATTCGTGCGTATTCTTAAGATATTACCGAAGTACAAAGTGAAAGTGGATTTCAATTCACAAAAATTTTCAAGCTTCAATTTTTAGTCAAATCCTCGCTACCAATTGTTATCCTTAATTTAGTTTTACTTTCTGTCACTTTCTTAAGACATTATTTTTTTCTTTATTTCTTTGATTCATTTTCGAAATTCAAGGAGACACAAAACACTTAATAAGAGGTAAAATGTCAAAGGAAGTAAAATGTGAGTATCGTTATAATTATGTTGAAAAAAAGTTTAATTCTAAATGCGATGAATGTACGAAAAAATTACTATTTTTCGTCAGTTATAGATATTTTCTAATTTTTAAACAAGATACATATATTTTTAATTTTCAAAATAATAATTATCAGATCAAAATATTCCATTTATAAAAATTAATTTTAATAAGTTATTTATATCTCTAAATATAACTTGTTAAATTCAATTTAAAAATAATAACTATTAAAAAAGTACACTACAATAAAACTGCTAATTATCTAAAATCAGACAAAATATTTATTCTAAAAAATATTCTTTTGTCTTAAAATTCGGAAACACTTGAGTAATATGATGTTAAAACAAAATTTTAGTTGCAAAAATAAATTTAATTGACATTTTAATTTTCAAAATAATTAATTACATAACAAAAATGTTCATTTATACAGTATAATGATACTCTGTCAATGAAACGTTCTGTTATATAAATATAATTATCTGGAAGAGAACGAAATCTTTAATCAAAATATAAGATATAATTTATTACACCACAAAATGAGGCTGATATTTTTGCTAATCAATCATCTTGTTTTGACTAACTGACTTGTTTTTAAAGAACTGGGGAGTTGTATTAAGCATTAAAAACTGTTCTTTAATTAATTGCTCTGAAATAAGGAAATATAATTAAAGTGCTTTAAGTATGGTGAAGCTGATTAATTAGGCGTTATAAGAAATAAGAAAAATGTGCACGAACTGTAAAAGATGAAATTTATCCGTCATTAATTTTTATTTCTTTATACTGAGAATTTTCAGTTGGTCATGTGCGACGAAAATTAATGACAAAATGATATAAGGCTTGAGGTAATGTTAGACAAATTAACACTATCTCTATTCAAGCCCGATTTCTACATAGTACTGAAATGCTCATAAGCACTGCTCATCTTAATTCTGAATAAGTTAAAGCAGTGGTGTAAGAACTGATCGCCAATGGGCCAATTGTCACCACTAACTTTTATTTGCATTATTTGCCTAAATTTTAGTAGTATTCTTATTAGGCGAAAAATTGTAATAAAATAATATAGTGACAATCGGCTGGCTGGCGCTCAGTTCTTACACCCCTGGGTTAAAGTACATTTCACGTGCAAATAATCTAAACGTGGGATAATGGCCCTCGGGGGGGGGGGGGGGAGTGCCCTCCGTGGAAGTATTTCAATAAATATCCGTGTATCCGTGTCCCTTACTTTACGGAAATATAATATAACCACGTACAAAAATATATAATGAGCTCTTCCAAGTAACCTATGATACAAAAAGTGTTCTTTATCATTAGAAAACTCAGAAACCAATATATTTTCGAGAATTAAAATTAAAAAAAAATCCCTGACGGCTCGGCCTACAGACACATGTAGATTTCGAAGACGCAGACCATGAGGTGCCGGTTTATTGAGAATTGCAGAAGAGATGGACTTTTTGCCATGATGCGGCAGTTGGGAACCCCCTCTTCAAAATCTACATGTGTTTGTAGGCGGAGCCACCGGAGATTTTTTTTGTTTTTAATTGTTTTTTGCTATAAGGTTTTGTCCTACAAAAAACTTGTGAATAAAAAAGTTGCAGATAATATTAAGAGGATTTATAACAAATTTAATTGGATTTTATATCTTGTGAATTGCCGAAGTTATGATTTCGTTTTATTAAACCCCTATTTTCCCGCCCTTGAGACCATTTTTAATGATATCAAAAATCTGTCATACATAAATTTTCGGCCTTTTTGCTAGAAGTAAAAATAACTTCAAACGGATTCGATAAGTATCATAATTAAGAAGTTATGGGTTTTTTTTCTGTTTTCACTAAAAGCCCCCCTTGGTTCGATTTTGCCCATTAACGAACATGACCGAGATTTTATGTCTTTTGATTTTATGTATCAGTTTGGAAGAGAATTGTGCAGAATTATTGAAGATATCGTGTCCATAAAAAAAAGTGATATATATATATATATATATATATATATATATATATATATATAAAGTTTTGAACTGGGGGTGGTTTGTTTGATCTGGGAGTCATAATCGGCTTAGATCTGCAAAAACTTTTCAGAAATTCCAACATAGGTTAGAATATTACAGGTTGTATTTCTTACGAAATCTACCTAAAAGCATTTATAAAAACACAGTATTTCGCTGACACGGATTTTCGGAAACATTTCCGAGTACTTTTTATAGTGTTCTAGTCAGTTTTTTTTTAAACCGGAATATCGGTTATTAGGATACTATTAATTTTCAATTTAACATTTTCAGGTGCGTAATTTGATTTATACGTGCAATAGTAACAAAATAAAATTTATTTTATTGTTAATGTTAAAGCTTTTAATTTATCATGTTTGTCTGTAATATATATTTGTTGAACATATAAATGTTTACTTGAGAATTGATATCATCCAAATAACAGATATTCAAGATTTAGAAAAGTGATTAAAATACTATAAAAACTACTCGGAAAAGTTTTCGAAAATCAGTTGCAGAAAAAGAGACTTTCATTTTTTTTAATAATTCTTTAAATCTCGAAAATAAATTACTTTCCGAGGTTTCTGAAAATAAAGCACGTTTTTCGGAATCCTGGGTAACTCGAAAGTGGTTCATGTTTATTTTCGTTCGCGGTCATATTGTTTATTCCTAGTTTAAGAGACATATATTTATAACATCTATATATATATATATATATTTTACAGTGTAGTATAACAGTCTCTCTATGTATCAGACTGTTATAATGTATGTGCCATAAATTAATAATTTAACATTATTAATATCATCGATGCATGCTGTATCTCATTACTTTTGACATCGTATATTTTATATAAAAAACACTATTTTAAATTATTTTTTTCAAATATTTCTTATAAAAAGCAATTTTAGTTATATAAAATAACACATCAAATCACAGGCATAGCGCGGCGCAAAAAACTACTATTTGGTGAATTCTTATTAGGAGTTTGATTAATGCACACCCTATACAGGATTTGCATTTTAATATTATTTTTTTAATTTCCATGAACAGCTTAAACAGAAAAGTTTTCTTTTTCATTGAAAAGAATCATCTAAAAAATCTATAAAAAATTCAAATAATTTAAGCATTCTGCTCCAAATGATAGATTTAAGTGTATCTTTGTCTGAGTAATACGCAACTGGAATTTGAAAGTTGATTTCAAATCACAAAAAAGTATTAAACTACAAATACTATTATTTTTTTTATTAAAGTATTTCTATCTTTCACAGTCATTTCAACAGTAATCAATAATCTCAGATTTTTTTCTTGTTTATTTTATTTAATTCAAGTGTGTAGACACAGAGCATTAATACTAAATGATGAAAAATCGCTAGCGTTATTTTAATGTATGAAACAAAGTGAAAATTATTATTTAAACTCCAAAAGAAAAATTTTTCTGGATCTAAGAAAATGTAATATAATCAAAACCTACGATATAAAATAATCTCTTTCGCTTCACATCCCCCCACATTCCAAAAAGAGTTTATTTATTTATTGAAACACCAGAAACCAATATATTTATCAGATTTAAAGGAGATTTAATAAAAAAGAAGGTTTCTTTTGCTACCCGTAATTTACGGAAACAGTTCCGAGTAGTTTTTAATGTGAGTTAATCAGTTTTCTCAATTCGGAATATACCTACCCTTTCGGATGCTATCAACATTTAACAAGTGAACATTTTAAAATTTGAACAAACATATTTTACGGACAAACATGCTAAATTAAAAGGATTAACATTAACATTAAAATTAATATTATTTTGTGACTCTTGCATGTATAAATTCAGTTTCGTGGCTGAAAATATTTACTTGAGAATTAATCGCATCTGAAAAATTGATTAATGCACTGTAAATACTACTCAAATATTTTCCAAAAATTATGGGTAACAAACAAAGTTTTTTTTTTTTTAGATTGAAGATCAGTTATTAACTGAGATTTATAACAACATAGGAACGCTTTTTGGAATCGTGGGTATCTTTGAAAACGTTAGATTATATTTTTCTTTCATGATTGTACATGAATTTCGTAGATCAAGAACTTTTTTACAGTGTAATTGTGAAACATTTCATTTCCACAATAATTAAAATGTATCTTTATGATTACTTTTTCGGTTTTCTTAAGACTATTATTTTTTTACATAAAAAATGCTTAATACATAAATTTCTCACATATGCAGTAAACGCATTATCATTTGAAGATCATAAAAGTATTTACCTCATTTAATGTATAACTTGATATACAGGGTGTCCACAGTTAAACGGCCCTTCTTTAAAGATGTATACAGACGAATCTATTGGTCAGAAAGTTGTGAAATTTTGTGAAAGACATAATGAAGGAATGGAAATTTGTTTAAGCGAAAAAAAAATAGTTCAAAATTTTGCCACCTGAGGGCTTTTTTAACGAATTACACATTTAGCATACATTTACGATAACTCACAAGTTTTATTACAACAAAAGATGTTGAACAAAACTTTTTTCGCGACATGTTTTTAGCATTTCCCAGAACACACTGTGGCCAACTGTAGAAAATGCTATCTTATGATTCCAAATCGTATAGCTAAAAATTATGGCCGTCATCTAGTCATGTTTCGTTTTAATAAAATATGTAAACTATCGTAAATGAATGCTAAATGTGTAACTCATTAAAAACGACTTCTGGTGGCGAAATTTTGAACTTTTTTTTGTCGATAAAACGAATTCCAATTCCTCCATTACGTCTTTCACAAAATGTTACCACTTTCTGACCAATAGTTTCGTCTGTAGTCAACTTTAAAGTAGGATCGTTTATTTACGAACACCCTGTATTATACAACTATGTGTGGACCATTAAAGAAATTTTCTTTATAAATCTCTTATTTGTATAAAAAAAGAAATATTTCTAAGCTATCTGCTTTCGATAAAGAAAAAAATCATTATTTGAATAAAGTACTATTTAACGAATGTATTAATGATTTTCGATCAGTGAAGTTTTATTGTTAGACATTCTTTTATTTTTATTCTTCCTAATATATGACCTGTTAAATAAAGGTGGAATTTTGAATTTACAAACAGAAAAATTCTTTTCTTTGTTAACTTTTATCGTTATGTGAAACTGGAATCGTGGAATTTCAACTTGTCATAACTTACAAAAATAAATGATGGAATGAAAGAAGATGGGATTACTCGGCGAATGTTCAACAAATCAACACGATCTGTATTCAAGTTGGAATTTTATATAGTACTGAATTGTTCATAAACACTACATTTAAGTATTCTAAATTGGTTAACGTACATTTTACATGTATAAGCATATCCACAAAACTGTGTCTATATTGTAACAATTTCTCTATCTATTATCTAATAATTCATATAAATCATAAGATATATATTTTTTGGTTAATCTATTATATTAAAATTTTATTGTCTGATTGTATTTCACAACTCTTCCTCCTAGAATATGAAACTTAGCGCTATGCAATTAACACCAGTTATCCTCGTGGACTCAATGATATCATACATACAATCAGAATTTAAAAATTTGAATTGCTAAATTACTCCAATTTTTCTGAAAAAAGGGGAAAGGAAAAGATAGTTATTTTGATATCGTCTGCTATTAGAACTAGTGAACAAATATGTTTATTTTTGTTTTGTTTGAATAAATTGATTTAATGATTTTTAGTTTACATTCTATTTAAAAATTTAATGACAAGAATATTCATATGGTGGACACCATATGAATGGTGGACTTCCATATTTACTAAAATTATTATGAAAACATGAAACATTTAAATATTATTGATCCGTATGAAGTAACATTTTCAGAATTTTATTAAAATGTAAATGACTGTGATAGAACACGGTGTTTTGGACATGGAATTTGAACATACCTAGAGGGCATACTCTTAGATTAAAAGTTTTTGTCAAAACCATATTAACTAATACTACACAACTTGAAGATACTTACGTGGAAGAATTCACTTTGACCAGATAGGCAAGTAAACAATCGTTAACTTAGATTTTACTCTAAAGGCCGCTCGGACAACGTAATTGTATTGCCCATATATTGTCATCTTTCTTATAAAAGCATACTATTATAACAGCATTAAAATCACGTAACTTGCAAAATGTAATTTTTATAATTTTCCGTTCATTTACAGTGTAAAGTTGCTTATAGTGAGACAATTAATAAAATAAATGTTATAATTATTTTACTAAATGAAGCATTAAATTAGATTTCCTTATTCCTCCAAAAATTAAAATATTTCATGAAATGTAAAATCAACTCATCGGGTTACGCCAAATTAATTTATATAGTTTTACTATCATAACCATTATATGTTCAGTCAAAGTGATTTTTTTTTTTTCATTTATTACTATATAAATGTTAAATTAGATTTAAAAAAGAAAGAAAAAACTCTATCGTGCGATATTTCACAACATATTAAATTCTTATTACAAGATTATTTTAAGCAATACTTATAATCGATTTGCATTTTAATTATACTTTAAAACTTTTCTCAAAACCTTAAGTAGAATTTTTTTTATGCATAAACAAATTCAGCCCAGAAAATCCGCCAAATACTCTGGTAATTTACGTACTCTGTTCCAAATGATAGATTTAAGTTCAATTTAAAAGTATCACGTGTACTTTTCTCTCTCAGGAATACGGAAAAGCAAAGTGAAAGTAGATTTCAATTTAGGGAAAAAAAATTCAAGCTTCAATTTTCAGCCAAATCCTCGCTAGGAATTGTTATTCGTAATTTAGTTTTCTTCTCTTTCATCTTCAATTCTTCAGACATTATTGTTTTCTCTTTCCCCGATTCTTTTCACAAATTCAAGGGAGTACGCACATAATATTAATATTAAAAGGAGGTAAAAAGTCGGCGTCGTTATTATTATGAAAAGAAGAAAGTTTCATTTTTTTAATGTAATGGCGAAGTATTTCTTGCCCTCAGTAAATCAAGTGTTGTTTTAAGGAGAATTTTTTGTTGGTTTTTAGATAGTTTCTATTTTATGAATATTACAATTTTTGAGAAAGGAAATGGCATAATACAACATGGCAGATATGCGCTAAACATTTTATTTAAAGTTCGTAAAAGTATTAAATTTAATCCCACATAAATTTAACAATGTATTGATTCAAAATGCAATTTATTTTTTATCTTATAGAAGGAATATTCTATCTAATCTATGACGCAGTCATATTTAATCATTTAGTTGTCAATACCTAATACTAGTACTGTATATTACAACTGTTTCTTATAACCATATTGAAAAAGTTATAAAATATTACATAATTTAAATCGGATTAGCGTCTCTGAGAGAGCGTAATGTAAAAGTTTCAAATTCTATCATAGTCATAAATAATACCATTATATATACAAAACTATGAGAGATTCAGTAACACACACTAGATTTTCCAGAAATGTTAAATTAAAGGCTCGTAACATATAGAGAATACCAATAACCGTAATCAATAATCTTCAGGATTAATTTCTTTAACACGTGTAATAGAAATAATTAATGAAAATAACTATTTCAAATTACTGGTACGAATAATAAAACTTCTCTTATACGCTGCAAGGCCTGTAAATTCAAAATGCATATACAAAAGTATGGGAATATCATATTTGTATATAAATAAAATATTTCGGCGAGGATGATTTTCAATGATTTTGAACTGTGTATAAGGATCATTACCATCACTAGAGTGAACGATAATGATTGAATTATATTAACCACTTTGGTATCGCTCTATCATACAGCACAATGATTCCCATGATTATTTTTGTAAGTACTTTAATACCATTATTCAAATAAATAGTCGGTTTAAATAATAAGAGAAATTTGAAATTAAATAAGACGATGAAATGACGATGTCAACTATCGATAGACTATTCGAAAGTTGTGGTACACAAATATTGGGTGTTGTGCCTCCTAAGTTCTCGAATAAAATCAACAATAAACTTATATATATATATATATTTGGGGGAACACTATTGTTGTCAATTAATTATTACATTCTAATTCATAATTTCATAGTTTTTGTTGGTGTTTCGGTAATGTTTCATTAATGGTTATATATATATATATATAATGTAAAAAAAAAAAAAAAAAAAAAAGTTTTAAAAATAAAAATAAACACATTTTAAAACTCTACTAATGCTACAATTGTCAACTTTTTAAAACTTATTAACTTATTTTGCATAATATTTAAATTCTATAACGGTAGGGATAGGGATTTCGAAAAACATAATTTGTTTGAGAAAATCTAAATAAAGTGCCATGACATATGTAAAATAGGCAGTAAAAATTACTTTTTTGTGACATTTTTATATTTAAAAATGTATGTTTTTTTTTTTTTTTTTACTGAAAATTTGAACTTAACAATCGTCTGTTACTTACAGCGTTCAAAGAAAGTTATTTTCACACGTCAGCTTAAAAAAAATAATAATAATGCGGACGACAGTTACTAATCTAAAGCATACGGAAAGAATTCATTTAAACTATTAAGTTTTCAAAATACTAATAATTTATTCAACGGTCAAAATTTCTACCCTATTCTAGAAACAATATTGAAACAGTAATAATTTTTTTTTTCACGTTAAATATCATTAAAAAAAATTGCACCACGAGAAATAAAGATAAAAGGATAATAATAAAAATAAATAAAACATGGGTAATAGATTTAACGTCGTCCAAAAATAATAGTGAGTCAATTGAAATGTATATGTAGAGATTTTTACATTTCGATCACACTGATACATTAAAAAAACACTAATCCGTCAATGGTCGCGGCATTTTCAACGACACCATTGCTCTTCTGTGAGTGTTTTTCTTCTACAACACTCTCCTATTGCGTAATCAGTTCACGTAATGAAAATCGTTGTAAACTCTTTCTACAGTTGAAGTAAAATATGGTTTATATTAACCATTTCAAGGGCGGTGGTATGTTTATGAAACCACTTAATTTTAATTCCCAAATGCCCCAATGGCACCAGAAATTTGGTATAATTTTTTTCCGTTTATAATATATGTGAAATATGGCTTTTCTTATTTCCAAATAAAATTGTTTGTAAAATCCGGTGCCATTAATTCTTTTCAACATCTTAGCAATGAAAGAGCTTTGCCCCTGAAAGGGTTAATATAAAAAATAGGGAATTTGAACTCAAGGTAGCTTGAAGGCTATTTCAAGGTTAAATACACTCTATTTAAGTATATCATGCTGTAAACGTGGCCAATGAAGGGTTAACTTATATCAACGCGAAGTATACATAGAATGATAAATACATGAATCATAAATGTAATAATATATAAAAAGTAAAATCATAAGTGATTCCAAGTTTAATCTTTCTCATGCTTAGGTTTTTTTTTTTATAAAAAATTGTAAGTTGATTGTCTCATATTTGAGTTATAATTTAGTCTTCAATCAATATTTTTCTTTGAAAATTTATGAAAGAATAATTTTAAAATATTAAAAATTATACCTAATTGTACAATATTTTTATATTTAATTTTAGTTATAAATTGTGAAGTTGTATATATTTAAATTGTGTAAGTAAAACTAATTTTTTCTTTCTTTTTCCATGCTATCTTGTAGGTAAGTAACATGATTTTCTCTGTAAAACTATAACAATATTTAATTTTGTAATTATTATTTTCTGTTACATTTCTTGAAATACATGTGCATATTTTAATGTTTTAGAACTATTATACACATATACTGAATTTAAAATGATAACAGTGTGAACTGAAATAGACAATATAATAATATTTTAATCAAACTTGATTTTGTAATGGTTCAATATTATTATTATGTTTGAATTTAAAACAGTTTAAATACGATTTAAATTTACTTAATTAGAAATGATTCAAAATATTTTTTATTAGTGAGTTAGAAATTTCATTTATTGTTTAATATTTTTTAAATTATGTAATGGATTTAAAAAGCAAATTATTTTGTACTTGTCAATAGTGAGTTTTTGTATAAAATGTCTGTAAGTCTTTTTAACATGCTACTGAATTGCATGTAAGATTTGTGCATAAATTTTTAAATTGAGTTTACAAATAATAAATAATATTTATGACTTACCTAGGACAATAATTGCATTTATAATTTATCGCCGGTTGGCCAAAAAGTATATTTATAATGTGTATCCGATTTCTATTAATTTCTAATTAGCACTGATTACAGTTAAGTGTTACATCTTGAAAATAAAGTGTTCGTATAACCGATGGGTTTAAACGAAAGATTAATTCCAATTTTTATTCAAGATTTGAAGACAAATCTCTTTATAATAAGGAAGTGTTACTTACAATTCAGAAGTCGGTAAAGGTACTCTGAAAAAGATTTTTTATTTCTGCATTTAGAGCCATAAAAATATCCCGTTTTTTATTAAACGTCCAAATAACAATCACAAATGAAAGGGAAAAGTATGCTATGATTATTGAATGAAATAAATGAATTTAAATGAATTTAATTTAAATTGTATTAAATGAATCTAATAAAGTTCATTTTCTCAAATAATTTTTTTTTTGCTATTTGTTACTAAGCATTTTTAATTTTCTTCCAAATTATAATATATAGATATTTTACAATGCGTAAATATCATTTCTAGTGATATATTCTTGTATTTTGCATCTTAAATGTGTTTCTTATTTTTTTAGTATATATATATATTTTTTTTTTTCAGTACAGTCAAATCTTTCTTCAAAAAGCCTCCGGCTTGATTCTTTTTTTTTTTCTCCATCTTTCTTTATTCCTTTTGTATTACTTTTCGCCATTCGTATTTACAGCGCAACTTCCTAAGCTATTAGTTTTAAACTTGTTTTATTTCTTTCCTGTAACTTGATCCCAATCTATCTTTCCTTTGACAGTTTTCCGAGTTTTCGGCCATTAAACAAACACCAACAGTCGTAAACAATATTTTGATTTTTATTATTTGTCTTGAAATAGTATTTCACGACAACTGTTTCCCCACACAGCATTTATTTTTCAATTTTTTTAAAAATTATACATTTTTTGCGATCTTTCAAGTGCTGTAGAGATAGTGTGAAAAATATGTTTGAGATGTTAAAGAATGCATTGTTTCTAACTTTTTTGAACTGTTGATATTTTGTGAACAAATTTCGAATTTATTTTTTATTTAGGTATATTTATTTTTATAAATGCTCTTGCAAAAAGTAAATAAATAAGAAAATAAATAAGGAAATTTAACTATGGCATTTGCACAAATCACGTTTTATGTTGTTTGATATTATTATTTGTTTAATTAAAATTATATTGTTATTGTTATTTATACTCAAGTCAATTTTATGCCTTAATAGTTGTAAATTATAATATTTATAAATGTGAACATATACATCCAATTAAATATATATATATATATATATATATATATATATAATTAATTTACCATGACATTTTTAAAGAAATTAACGTAAAATAAAAATCATTTGAATTAATGAAAGTGTGGTTAAATTTTTATAATGAAAATGTGTTGAACATTGAAATAAAACTTTAAATAGCTTATTTTGTAATTTCTTTTTATTTTATACAATATTTACTGCAGGATCTGATTCACACGTACTGTGTAGGACATAATTAACTTTAGATAAAAAATCTAAATAAAAATTAAATTAAAAAAATATATATATCACAATTTATTTAAATTAAAATTTTCTTAAAAGGAAGTATATTTTGTTAGAGAAATAAACGATGCTCTATATTTTGAATATTACAGAATTTTTACCAGAAATATATTTGCATGAAAAAAAATAATTTTTTCCGTAACGTTTTTATCCAAAGCCCAGCCTCTTATTCTGCAAGTTAAATTTGATTGGCTGGCTTACTTATTTCGGATTGGCTGATGAAGTTTTCAGTCTAATCTTTTACCTTTCTTTCATTTTCTAGTGCTAATATGATACATTTATACTTTTTTTATTATGGCTTCTCTAATATGTGATATACAACTACTCGTACACAGGGAGTGAAGTTGTTTACAACTGGGAATCTCATTGAAACAATAAACTGTTTCTGTTTCTGTTATCCCAGAGAAGTATCGATAAAAATAATAAGTATGTGAACACGTAATTGTATTATCTTTTAAACAATATATCAAACAAACAAACAAAAAAAAAACCCAGAGAAAATCAAGCGATGTGTGAGAAAATACATTTGTAAACTTTAATTTCATCTATTTTCTTTAATTAAATATTAATTTGTTGGCGATGATTAAACATTGAGAAAATATGAGAAAAAGTATTTAAATATAATTTATTTCTCTAATACTGACTGATACAAATATATCTACTTTGTCTCATTTTAAATTAATAGCAGAAACATTCAGAGGTGATAATACGGGTAATTTTTGTATAGAAAATCAGTACAGCAATCTACATATTCAGTCACACAAGTATCTTAGGCCAATTCGAAATGGAATTTACATTAAAAATTTGAACTAGGAAAAATCCTAAAATTTCATTTGACAAAATAAATCTTTGAATTTTGCAAAATATGTTGAGATTATAAGGAATGCTGCATTCTTGTTCAAATGACACTCAGCATGATGCTTCATAATTAGAAATGTAGCTGGGTGTGTATATACGGTATCAGTAATCAAATTACTATGCATTTCCAGATCCTTCAAAGATGGTATATTTCATTCAAAGTAAAGACCATCTAATTAAATTTCGTAAAAATAAATTAGTTTTTGTAAGTGTTGAGTTAAAAAACTTGTCTTCAATTTGTAGTCTGATACCCTATATGTGTGTCTAAAGAAGTGGAATGCAATCTTTAATGATGTCTTAATGCATGAAAGTTAATGCGTTATAATTTAATGCAATGATTCCTTACTCTAAAATTGTTTATTTTAACGTTATTCTAACCGTAGAATTGTTGTTTTGATTGTTTAGAGATCCCCTGTATAATAACTTGCACCAGTAGCATTTTCTTAAAAAAAGTATTTTTCTTAGATGTTATTAAATTCATTCGTTTATTAACTTAGAGAAACATAACTTTTTTCATCAAAAATTTAATATTAAAGTACATTTCTATTTACTTTTTTTGAGGCGTTCAAAAATATGAACAAAATTTAATGCAGCATGAATGGGAAATATATTTTCATTTTATAAAAGTGTAAAAAGGAGAATTCCGATCATTTTAATATATTTAGTTTCATTTATATAAGAATATTTTTCTTTGAAATTATGAAAATCATTCGTTTATTAATTTCGACAAATGGATAATATTTTACGGCAAATTGTATAACAAAGAAATTTTTAATGCAACGTTTTCATGTAGAAATTCCAAAAAAGCAAAACAGTTCAATGCATCATGAAAAGGAAAAAGGTTTTCATTTTATAAATGTGGTAAAAAAAATAAAATCCTGATCATTGGCATGCGTTTCATATTTCAAAATAGTTTTGCATTACATCAATTTTTTCTTCGCAGCTGTGCATCTTACAGAAAACGATTTTGCAACTTTTTATTTATTTATTTATTTTTTACTTTTCTGTGATATTGATTTCAGCATTACTTTAACCAAAAATGCTTTTTTATCAGAATTTTCTTTTGATATATTGATATGAAAATATTTTATTAAATTAAAGAAAAAGGGTGTATCTTTATATATAAAAATCATATTTTAATAGAAATGGCCCATTGTATTCCTTAGGGATCTATCTTCTTTATTATGTTAAATAATTTAATGCATTCATTCAGTTACATATTTCAATACGAACCTCAAATGTGTCATGTCACGTGACGTGGAAAATGATTCGTAACAAAATATGACGTTCAAATGTGCCAGTTTGTGAGAAGCTACAAATTAACAAAAAATTGGCAACGTTCATTTCACAGAGATGTCATGAAATTACGGTCATCTTAAAGTCATAACGGGACAAATTAAAACTCAAAAGCAGGTTTTAGTGTTTCATTTAGAACAGTGGAAGTAAATTTTTATGGAAATTCAAATTTTGCTACATTTTGCATATTTTGGAACTGCAGCCACCCTACATGCTAACCATATTAAAAAACACAATACTTTAAAACATTGCCAATTAGCATTAGGTCACTGGTAAACATCATGCACAATGTACATGTACGTTTTACCCTCATACTGTAAATTTTGAAAACAAATATCTATAGGTGTATACTCCTTGGATCACGAAACAAAAATACTACTGAAAGTATTAAATACGAGGCATTTTGGTTGCTATTCTGGTTGTGACACTTATTAAAAATTTCAGTGTCACCGTGACATCACAATGACCTTCATATTCTCTTCACCTCGAAACACTATTTGTGTTTACGGCAAATTCATGTGCAGCCAATCGGGAATACACTGCTGTAATTTTCGCTTGTGCCTGTTGTCCTTATGCCTTTGTTTATAATTTGCATTTAGTAATATTGGTTTTTATGAGTGGTCTTGCTGGACTGGTCTTGCGTCGGAACTGCAGACGAAGGAAATGCTTAAAAAAATTGCCCCTCAAAAAATGCAAAAAAATAATACATGAGAAGAGAAACAATCTTCATTTTGAGGACAGAAATATGTATCCCTAATAAATATAAACATATTTTTCACGGCAATTCTGTGTTAATCTCTTTTAATTTTTCCTTCAATATTTAGGAGAAATCAAATGCAGCTTAATGTCATCAAATGTCATATTACAACTTTTCTTTCATTTAATCTATTTATATTTACTATATTTAGCTTTGTGGAATATGATTCTTCGTACAAAATTTATAATTTCTTAAATTATAATTATACTATTAACTTCATAAAATAGCTTCAATTACAAAAAGTTAGAAACAGCCGTCTCGAGGAAATCAATCACGGTAAATATCCTCATATTTTCACCAATCATGACCCCCAGACCCAAAAAGTATCCTCCATTTAAATGTTGATATATGGTCATGCAATTGCACTATTATTTATGATCCGAATTTTATGTGACTAAGCATGCGCACAGGATTTATAAAGTTCTCTACCAAATTAGCTGCCGAAATTCATCCACCATCTTTCAAAATGATGACCACATAAAGATTCCAAATTCAAAAATATGTACAAAAAGAGAAAAAAATCCAAAAAGTGCTTTATCTCAAGTGTTCGACTTTGATGCAATGATTCCGGAGTATTTTTAGTTTCGCTTCTATCTTAAAAAAATGGCTGAGATATGGCAGTTTGAAATTCTAGGATGGGTGACATTTTGAATCAAGATAACAGATTAAAAATAAAGGATTCCCCTAATAAACGAGTTTAATTTATGAGTTTTATGGAACGTGTTTTAGTGCAAATTTTCATTCATTGTTTTAACCATTGCTCCAATTCTCATACGTTTAAAACTATATGGTCATACCCGCTAGAGTCGAATTCCCTCCAAACTTGTCGATACTTGACGAAATATCGCCAGATTTGACCAATCGAATTCGAATTTGATTTCGCCAAGTTATCGCCCTCAATGTAGCCAACTTATCGATAGCTGACAATTTTTTGAAATTCCAAATAAAATTAAATACTGAAGAAAACTGGAAATCTTCTATAATCTGGTTTCACGCGTTTTAATTTCGTGAATTTGAGTAAAATTAGCAGAATTCTTAAAAACAAGGAATAGGGACGCACATTTTCTTCCCGGTATAGGCCGGAAGGACTTTTCCAAAAGTAAACCTGTCGAGTAAGAAGTCCGTTTACAGATTTTCCTTGGTACATACGTATAATGATACATTATATCATATCAGCATATCACCTACCCAGTTGAGTAGTCTTTAATACGGTTTCAACCAGACCTTACATACACATTCAGAGGACCTTCGATAAAGGAACCGAATCCACATCAGAGGATATATAGCTTCAGGAGTCCCCATTCCTGAAAATATTCGGCTCGTCATCTGCCCCGATATCGGTGTGCTTAAATCCAAAACTATGCTACACATTAGCAGCGTTTTTTTTTATGATGTTCAATGTACATTGATCATAGATATTTGTTATACTTGTTTACAATAATAGTGCAAGTGTTAGTGAATAGATTTCCTTTTACAATGGATATTAATTAGGGAACAAATATAGGGTACACAATAATGCAATAGAATATGTATTAATGTTGAATGCAGGCAATCACACTGATACAAGCCTTTCAATTATTCGAATTTACTGTGATTGAATGTCGTCAGCGTAATGAATTTCACTCAATTGTAAAATGACATAAATAAACAAAATGTGATTAACAAGATTTTAATAAAAGTTAATCCTTTCTTTTTTTTCCAAAGCTATCATTAAAAGCATGTTTAAATAGAGTATTTCTAAGAATTGCTATTTGGAACGATTTTATCATTTCACGTTTTTAATTTTCTTCATGTAAACGGCCGAAAGTTTACTTAGATTCGTGAATTTAATTATATTAATTTGATATTAGAAAGGAAAGTTTTAACATGATTCTGGTTAAAATTACACGTTAAAAATATTTACCTTTATAGCTAATATATTATTTTAAACTAATTATTTGGATTAATACCACAGCTCTGATGTACAGGGTATTTTACAAAGTGTAAATGTTAAAATATCTCTCGCTGTAAAAAATGTAATAGGTTTTTATAGCTGTATACCAAATGAATTTTTTATCGTATGCAATGGAATAAGTTATATATAGACCTAATATTATATTAAATGGAAATATAATATATTCATGCAATTTTAAAAAGTAATAATTCATTTAACGTATATTCCGGCGTATAATGCGCATGTATTATTTGAGACTGTATTTTACTTTTTTTTCCCCTTATAGTCGCACAGACACACCCATTTTTTATTGCAAAGAAATCTTCATGAGATATGTAGCATGAAAATACAGAAAAGAACATTAGAAATTATAGCACCTAGTACATACGTCAGAATACCTAGACAAACATTCACAAGAAATTCAAATTGGGAACAAAAGCTACTGCGAAGCCTATCTGTTTGAATCCCAACAAAGCCTTTGAATTCTCTGAATGAATGTGAAAACTAAAGTATTCTCAATCATTCAGATAATTCCACCTTCTTCTGTTTTTCATTAATATAGCATTATTAATTCCTCTGATTTGTGTTTAAACTTTCATTTTCATACCCGGCGTATAACGCGCATCTGTAACATTTGAGAATTTATCTGGTTTCAGAAGTAAGCGTTATACGCCAGATTATACGTTACATAAAATTTCCTATTTATTACTATTAAATAACATGGTATAGTTTCCTTAATGTCGGTTTTTAACTCACAGGCTATCAAAGCCTTAGAGCGAATGTGCCCGCAGGCTCTGTATATACGTATGTAAGTATGTATGTGTGTATGTACGTATGTAAGTGTGTATGTACGTATGTATGTACGTAACGCGATAAATCACGATAAAAATATCCAATTTGCTTCAAATTTTGTATATAGGTTCATTCGCGTAAGGCACTTCTATGATTAGTTTTGGTGGTTCATTGGTTAAGTATAAAGTAGGAACGGGAGAGCTAATTCTCCCAGAATTTAGATAAATTGTTTTTTCATCCAAAATTATCCAATTAGCTTTAAATTTAGTATATAGTTTTATTCTAATAAGCCGCTTTTCTGTTTAGATTTGAAAGTTCATTTGTTAAGTATAAAGGGGGAAACAGGGTGTCTTGTCCCACCCTTAATTTAGCTAAATGAGCATTTCATGCAGAATAATCCAATTTGCTTCAAATTTGGTATGCAAGTTTATTGTTTATTTCTTTATTTTTCGAGGGGCATTATTCTTGGAAATAAGAGTATAATATACAATTAGTGTGAATAGCCTGTGAGCTCAATGTCATCAGTTTAACTGGGCACTTTTATTTTAATTTTTAATTGAATATAATACGTATACATGATGTGACAAAATGACAAAAGAAACTGTAGAGGCGTTGAATTTAATCGAAGTAAGTACATTTGTTTGTATATGTATATTGAGTTTTTTTTTTTTTTTTTTGATTTCACAATAGAAGAGAGCAGCTTCTACTTCTGTTTCCTGATATTGTGTTACGTTGGTGTATACGGTCGGTTGCATGAAAGATCCCTAAAGATCAAAACAAAAAGCTATTATTAATCTTTTTTGCGGTGCTACATATCGTTGCTGATGCTTAAAGAAAAAATTGAAATCCAGTGAAGGAAAAAGCTGTCCGATGAAATAAAGCTGGGCCAGAACGACTCTAGCCTACATGTGGTCTATGTCTCCTACATGTGGCAGAGCCAAGACTATAAACCTACGGAAAACAATTAAATGATAAGTCCGCAAACATCCTCCGTACAGTCTCGACATCTCGCCACGGGACTCCTAAATCTTCAGCTCCCTAAAAAAATCATTGAATGTTAAAAGGATTGAACGTAACAAGGTGCAGAGCCCCATTGAAAATGGTGCTACCCTGAAGCCACTCTCTCCTGTACTATGAGCTGCGATAAATGCATCAATATCAATGGCAATTTTATGAGGTAATTTATAGTAACCACATTTCTTTTCTAAGTAGGTGTCCGGCTACACATTAACTGTAGCTCAAACATTCTCTAATGAAAAATTTCTTTAGATATAATCGTAGTATCCTTTTTATTTGATAAAACATATAATTTTAAAGTAGTCCGTTTCACTTTTAATTGGTGCCATGCTACAGAATAACTAACTCAAAAATTGTGCAATTTAAATATTCTTTAGATATAACCGTTGTATTCTTATTTTAATATATATATATATATATAACTTTCATTAACCACATTTCATTTTTAAGTAGTTGTCATACTACTCAATAACTTTAACTCAACATTTTGCAATTAAAATATTCTTTAGATATAACCGTAGTATCCTTTTCATTTGAAAAAAAAACAAAAAAAACCATATAATTCTACTTTAACCACATTTCATTTTTAAAGTACGTGTCATGCTACACATTAACTGCAGCTCAAATAATTCTGCAATTAAAATTTTCTTTAGATACATTCGTAGTATCCTTTTCATTTGGAAAAAACACATAATTTTAGATTATTTTTAGATTATCTTTAGATTATCACATTATTTATTTTAAGTCACTTTTTATTCATTTTAATGTCATTCAGTGTTACCCATACATATAGATATATGTATATAAATATAAATTTCGTATTCTAAGCAACATTAAAATACCTAAAATGTATAACCAACGAGAAACTTTTCCTGAATAATATAAGATCTACTTAAAATGTATAAAGGATATTTTGAATATTTATCTTTTTTGATCATGTATAAATAGGTATTCCTTTAAGAAGATAAAATTCGATCGTTTTCGAGATGAATGTAGGAAACTAAATTTCTTTTTGGTATGGATGCATGATTTTATTTCATTCAAACTCAGAAAACTTTTATAGATTCGATCAAGAAAAATGATTGTACCTACAACTAGCTGCATGCATCCAAATCTATATCATAAAAATTTGCAAAACGTTACGTTTAGTTACACAGCTGAGCCTTTCAAAAGAACTGAGGTTTGTGATTCTTTAAAATTCTTCCGAAATAAATTTTCGTTCTTTTCATTTTTTTTCTTTTAATACAACGTATACTAACGCTTCTCTAAGAGTCATGTTTTTCGTAACGAATTCCAGATCTCAAAAACTTTGTAACATGCTGTTTTGTATGTCAAAAATAATTCGGTAAAGTAAGTTGCTTTTTTAAGTATGTCAATTTTGAAAAAAAGTTTTATTGAAATCTTTGAAATACTTTAATGCTGAAAGACATCGATAGAAATTCATGACGTGTGCAAAATGCGCTTATATTTCCATTTTAACTAACAACTTTCTTCTTCTTTGCAAGTTATAGAACTAAAAATTCTATTTCTAAAGAAATAATTATTCAAATTGCATTTCATAACCGAATTTTCGTAACAAAAGTTACTATAAAAGAAAAGACAATAATATAAAAACATCATATGTTTCGTCTTCATAGCCTTTGAAAATTAAACAATTAGTTAATAATCTATAAATCTGAAAAATCATTCTATTCAATGCCAACATTTAAAAACATTTACCATAACGAATGTTTAGACTTTTAGACAAGTTATGCAACGTATGATTCAACTTTTATAAAATAATTTTAAATATATTATTATATTTTTGTTCAATTTTCACATAGCTAACAAAAATTTGTTTTCATAAAACCGTTTTCCTAATTTATATCCATTCACCTGAAAATAACATCAGTAATTATCATGCATTTAGAAGGTATTTTTATACATTTTAAGATGTAATGCATATGTTTTTCTGTATTCTTTATGTATTCAGATATTTCTGACATGAATTTTTATATATTATTTTTTCTCCTAAAACGAAAAACAATCTTTTTAAATTTCGTCTCTTTATCAGCGAACCTATAACTATACGATATTTATAAGTTTGTAAATAAACAAAATGTTCGACTAAAAATTTATACAATATTTCATTTACAATATAATTATTTAAATAATATGGAATCATTTGCATAGTTTTAATTTGAAAGATTTTGAAATGTATCGAATTATAAAGAAAACTCATTACTTACAAACATTAAACTTTATGCTAAATATAATTAAATCTGATTATTGGAAAGAACATTTTCATTCCTCGAAACATTGAGTAAAAGGAACTCATATCTGAAGTAAAAATGTCTCAACAATGACACTCTTACAAAAAAGTATTTTCATCTCTTGCTATATAAAAAATGCTTTCCCACAAAATGAATATATGACTTTTCATCTTTTCAAACAAAACTAAGTACTACAATAACCTCTCGATCCGAATCAATTTTTGCTGCGAAATATTAAATTACATTTTAGCAGAAAAAAAGCTCCCCCATCATAAAATTGATAGCCCCACTAAACATATAATACCGCTACAAAAGAATAAAACTGTATGCTCCGAAAAAGAATATTTCCTCAAATTACTTTCTATTCTTGAGATATCGACCGGTTTTCAGATATGAATCCAGTCGACGTAATAGAATATGAGACTGATGAACTGTCATTTAAAACTTCTATTCGTGGATTGTGCATTTTCAGCACCAGTTAAAACTGACACCTTGATTAATTGGACTGTCCCTATCTATATATTTTGGTCTATCAGTTATTTTAAACATGGTTATTTAAGGGAAATCCTTTGTTATCGTCGCACTTTCTTCCCCAGCGACAGTAAACAGCATGAATCAAACTTCTAAAATTGTTAAAATTCAGAAATAGGAACTTAAATTTTACATTTTCAGTTTAATTGTGTGAAAGACAAGTAAAGTTCATCAATTTCTAATTGTAGATAAAGCTATCACAATGCACGCACACATGCTTTGCACAATTGTGTGCGTAAAGATTACTTTCTATAAACGTAAGTGACTGCCGTATAGATCTCCACAACATTGCTTAAAAATTAAACACTTTGAATATTTTTAAGGAAAATATTTCCAAAAGGATATGATTAAATAAATTGAACAGAAGTTTTTGCCTTATTTAATCACAAAAATATTTCATTGACGTTATCTATACTGATAAAGAACGTTTGGCTCTGTCTGTGCATCTAGAAGGCTAAAAATTAGAGTGGAGATAATCCTAGGCATGTCCTGATGCAACTGATGTTCAGAATTTTAATATTTTGATAGTCAGCCGAGAAATAAATTAAAACCTCATTAAAAATTGCATCGAAAATGCAATCTTTTATATCAAAATACATAAACAAAAGAACACCTCGTTTCGAATTCAAAGAAAAAAGGAATGAATTTGATAATTTTCCCTAATTAGCGAAAATTAGAAAACTAATTGAGGTATCGATTTGAAACTCGACATATATAAGTACAAAAACAATTTTACATATGAATATAAAATTTTTGTAAAAATCATTCGGTAATTTTTCTTAATTTTTGAAAAGAATAACGGCGATAATTATAAATTTCAGAGAAAGAACAAGACAGGGCCCGGCATTCAATAAAAACTAAAATTAAAATAGATCCGTTGACAGGAAATCCCGCCATTTACTTTCGAAAACGAAATAAAATTAATTGTTGTTTTTTTACTGATGAGCAAAAAATAAGAAAAACAATTAAGATATACATTTTAGTTTGTGAAGGAAGGATACCTTTTGGCCATTTTAAAGTATAAATTTCATGCATAACACCGAAATTTAAGTCCTCATACCAAAAACTTTGGTTCCCCTGTAACCCATAAATTGTTAATAACTTGTCCCCTTTAAATCCGATCTTCTTTTTGAAACCTTTTTCCATTTAATTATTACCCCTTTTTATATTCCAGTAAAGATCCTGCCCCCCCTAGGTCCCTATCCGGAGTCCCTTGAATTTTTTGTGCGGATGCATTTTTCACCCCCCCTTCAAAAATGTGTGTTAGTTTCTCAATGCATAGTTATAAAGTTGAGAATTTGACACCTCTGCCCGGACCATAACCCTCATATTCTTATTGGGGCTCTAGGGCTCTTTTTAAAGCAATTTCCATCTTTTTGGAACATTTCTTTAAAAATTTATTATAATGATTAATTCTTACCCTATTCTTAAATTTGATTGATTGAAATTCTAAAGCACTGAGTACTAGGGACTTATAATCAGTTTTCGTCTTAGAGCCCTGCTCTTAACTATCAGCTCCCCTGTGTTAGACCCTCTACTATAGCACACTTAAGAATTGTCCGATTCCCTATCCTGTTTTTTGTAACAACAGCTTAGGTTCTCCAGCTACTGTATGAACTACAATTTTTTTAGACCTCAGCTACGGCCACTTCTGAATATTAAACTACTTCTTGGGGCCCTTACTGCAGCTTCTTTAAAAATGATCCGATTATCTCGCAATTTTCTTTAACATAGTTTTAGGGTCCTTCGGCTACTTTATAAACTACTAAACAATTTCTGAGACCTCCAGCTATCAACCTTTTTGAATATTAATCTTCTTCTTTGGCTTCAACTTAAGTTTACTCACTACAGCCATAAATCAAAAATCGCGTTACCATTAAAGATAAGTGTTTAAGTTTACAGGGGGGGGGGAGAGGGAGATTTAATCAGTAAATGAAATTTCGCTTTAATGTTAAAGGTAATCCGTTAAATTTAAAGGGGTGTGACCTTACACCCGCCTGGGGACATATTATTTTCTCGGGTTCTATGAACCCGATTTCAACGGGAATTGATTCATTCAAGTTACGATTCATCTATTTTCTCCATTATAAATGTTTATCTTAGACTTAGTTACCAACATTTTTTAACATTAATGACGCACTCTTTTCACGGGTTCTATGGGTCGTATGTGAATTGGAATTGGTTCATTCAAAATAGCTTATTTTCAGCTACTTTTTGCATTAAGAAAGTTTTGTTATAGGCTTCAGATATCACCATTTTCAAAAATAAACGGCGCATTCTATTCTCGGGATTTGTGGGCCCGATTTCAACGGAAATTGGTTCATTCAATTTAGATTACGATTCAGCCACTTTATTATAAATTTTTATCTTAGACTTCTCTTACAACCATTTTCGAACGTTAACGGTAAACTATTTTATCCGGTTCTATGGCCCCGATTTTAACGGGAATTGGTTCATTCAACTTAGCTTAAATCTTACAGATTTAGTTCTACATTTTACCTCCTGCGGACGCATTCTTATCTCGCGTTCTATGGGACCTATTACAACGGGGTTTGGCTCATACTAAGTAGTTTTAGAGTGTCTTAGAGAATTTAGTTTCACATTCCATCTCCAGGGGGCGCATTCTTATCCTGGTTCTATGTCCTAGATTACAACGGGGTTTGGCTCATTCCAAGTAGTTTTCGAATGTCTTACAGAATTTAATTCCACCTTCCACCGCCGAGGGGTGCATTCTTATCTCCGTTCTATGGACCAGATTACAACGTAGTTTTGACTCTTTCAACTTTGTTTTCCATTGTCTTACAGATTTTAGTTCACCTTCCACGGCCAATGGGGTATCTTATCTGAGGTTCTATGTGTCCAATTACTACGGGGTTTCATTCAACTTATGTTTCGATTGTCTTCGGCGGGTGCGGAGCACGCCCGGTATACGCTGTCTTAGGCATCGGGGACCCATGCCACATGTTCGTTCGGAAAGAGGTTTGTTTGGAACACACCAGACGATGCGAAATCCTCGGAAACTAGGTTCATTTGCAACACTATACTTTGCCGAAGGCAGTGGAGGCCAGGAAACCAGGTTCAGTTAAAAAAAAAATCGAAGATATAAAATCATAGAAACTCAGGTGTTTTTTAATGTTATTATCACGGGCATGTCTAACCCCTGGTGGATCAGATAGTCTATACTTATAAAACAAAGTTTACCTTTGTGTGTGTGCTTGTGTGTCGGCGATGGGTAACAAAGTTAACGCACGCAGAAGTCTGAAAATCTGTATGAGGATAGTCAAAGACAAGTCCTGTTGCACCTGAACCTCTGATTTTTATATTTTTTCATAATTAACCGAGGTATCAATTAAAAACTCATCAAAAAGCGATCTTTATTTTTCAAAATTCGGCAGACGAGCTCGCGCATGCCCAGAGCCTGATTTTCGAGCGGAAAGTAAGAACCGAACGCTGGTATTATTGGCCGTCTGCTTTATCCTCCATCAACTAAACCCTTTAGGATACAGAAAAACAAAAGACGTATTCTTAAAGTTTCTATTTTTACGTCTTAAACATCGCAATCAGTTGAAAAAATATTTTTATTAACACTTTGAAAAAAAAATCAACGAGGGCAGTTTTCGCAATTGACGTTTTCCCTTTTACCGAAACGCTCCATCAGGTAATAATTCAAATGGTACCGACGGACACACAATATATTTTTAAAGCAGAATCATTCTTGTTTTCGACGGTGCAATTGGTTGTCATAAATTAGAATTTCAACCTTTTCAAGAACATTGGTGACATCAGGTCACTTCGCGCCTCCCAGAGACGATATTTTTTCTACGCAAAAAAAAATTTAAACATCTGTATTTCGACACGAACTTTTTAGAGTATCCCAGCAAATTATATCTATATCACCTACAAAATTTTGAAACTTTTAGACAAGTAAAAGTATTTAAAAAAAAAAAAAAAAAACGATGAAAACGGCAAATTGCGGGCTGTTTCGGCGCGGGTTTGTACTAAATATGCATATTAATTCACGAAAATTTAAAGATAGCTTGGATTTAGTTATATCTATAACCGATCTGAGAGTTTGTACTATAAGAACCTTCCTATGTTAAAAGACCAAAAACGAAAAGAAAAGAAAACGAGAAGAACACATACTTCATTTACAACTAGACATCAATATTTTTAACGCAATTTTTACAGGGGCTGCGAAACTATTATATTTATAACCGATAAAAATTTCAAAGATTTCGGACAAGAAGAACTATTTTTTCTATATATGATACGACCCTATGTGAAATCAAGGAAATATCTTCTTATGAGCTCCTTTATCACTAAATATCAATATTTGTTCGCCAATTTTTAAATTAAAAATTTAAACTCATACAAATTCAGATTAAAGATATAAAATCTTATAAATTTGAGGTTTATTTTAGGTTATTATCTCGGGCACGAGCAACGCTGGGCTAGTCAGGTAGTAAATGTTTAAAAAAAGGTGGCGTTTGTTGGGCATAATTTTATTTCAAATGATTTTGGAATATGTTACATTGAAAATAATACTTATGACAAACAAATATTAGAATTATGCTAAAATTAATTAAACATTACTAACTAAAAGAACATACATATTCTTGCAAAAATTAAGTTTAAAAAATAGAAAAATCATACGTTAGTCGCAGATTATGAAACACTTTTAAACAATTCCAGTATGTCGTAACGAAACTCCCCCGTTTTAAATAACGAAATTTAATATCAAAGTAAATACTTTAGAGAACGAAAAACACTTTAAAACCATATTTCGGCCTTTACTGTTCACTGCTGGAAAGTTACTCGAATTATTTTTAGCATCCTGTACATGATATAGATATCTGTATATACACTAAATAGCGTATTCAAATTTAGCTTAGTTACAAAATGCATGGCACAATCAAAAATTGACCTTCAATAATTTCCGTCAATAGACGAATATACAATCGACTAACTTTTTGCAACCCTGTATATTATATACAGATTTTTATATATGCCACATACTAAGCTGAAATTTAATTCAGGACAAAAACACATACGAAAACTGAAAACGTACTTAGAGAAATTACCCTTCATAGACAATACTGTATCCAGTACTTTACGTAGACATGTATATGAATCTATATATATTGTGCAGGATCTTTTAGGATACTGAAAATAATTCAGCTGGAAAATATAAACTCAGTTGAAAAACATTATTAGGCAATTTACGCTCATACACGGTATATTTATATTTCGGAAAAATTTACCCACATCTTGTAGAATATAAAAGTTAAAAATTATGCCCTACTAAAAACGCACGTCAGCATGTTTCGCGCATAGACAGCACTGTTACCAATACATTTTGTGTGGCCCTGTAAATGAGCAAACACTTTTATGTACGCCATCTTCTACAGTAAGCATCTTATCGTGCGCCTCAATAATGTGTATAAATTTTATTATGTTTCAAAGAATTCAACATCATTAAAATATGCTGCAAATAAATTTCCCCGTAGAACATTATTTAACCGAATTATTTTGAGTGAACCTGTAAAAGAATTATAAGTGCTTCAAATTGCACATTCTACCGAAAGCATATTTTAATGCACATAAAAAATGCGTGTAAATTCCATTATTTCGGAATTAGCTTAACATCGTTAAAATGCTGTAAACGATTTTTCCTTATAGACCATAATGAAACGTGATTCTTTTGAGTGTACCTCAAGATGAATTATAAATGCTACATACTCTGTCTTCAATAGGGGACATGTCATAGCAAACTTGAATAAGATATATCAATAATATAAAAATCAGAGGATATTTACGAGATTTAGAGAAAGAAACGGAGTCATAAACACTTTTCATTGACGTTGGAATGTGTTAAAAATCATTTCATGAAAAAATAGCCTTTTTCTTAGCAAAAGCTGCTAAAAGATTTTTTTTAATCAACAAAGAATAGTTGACTTCTCTTCTATACAGGTATGTACCTGGTGCAATAACCTCTCTATCAAAATAATTTTTTCTACGAAATATTAAATTTCATTTTAGCAGAAAATATTTCCCCCATCATAAAATTGATAGTCCCACTAAACATATATTATCGCAACAAAAGAATAAAATTCCATACTCCGAAAAAGAATATTTCCTGAAATTACTTTTTATTCTAGAGATATCGACCGGTTTTCAGATATAAATCCTGTTGAGGTAATAGAATAGGAGACTGATGAACTGCGATCTAAAACCTCTATTCGTGGATTGTGCACTTTCAGCACAGGTTACAACTGACACCTTGATTAATCTGACTACCCTAGATATACATTTTGGTCCACCAGTTATTTTAAACATCCGTAGTTTAGGAAAATGCTTTGTTACTGTCCCACTTTGTTCCCTGGTGACAGTAGCAACATGAATCAAAATTCTAAAATTGTTCCAATTCAGAAACAGGAATTGAAATTTTCCCTTTTCTGGTAAGTTCTGTGAATGACAAGTAATATTAATCAGTTTTTGGAGGAAGAAAAATCTTACAAAATATCCACATGCTTTCAGATCTATTGAATGCTTAAATATTAGGAAGTTGATTTACTCACGAAATTTTCCACAATAACTTTATTAAAGTTAAATTAATAGATTCTTTATCTGGTGGAGTATATTGGTGGAAAAAGACCAATTTCAGTTTCTGGTACAGTAGAAAAAAGCTGAATAAATATTTTATTATATTATTTATTTAAATTCTGTTCCTTTATCTCTCAAAAAAAATCTCTAGTGAAAGAATTATAAGGAATACATAGGCATTTGTTTCTGTTACATCTTTGATTATTGTTAAATAGTTGGTAGTGATAGACAATATAATTTTGAATATCAAAGAATGATGATTATTATGGAATTTATTAAAGAAAGACACCTTTTTCTGATACCTATGACTATTAATCAACAATTGTTAGATATAAAGCAAAAATGACAATTTTACATAATTGTATTTTTTTATACTAAGGTAGGTAAGTATATACGGTTAGAGTAAAATTAAATACATTTTACCAATCGCAGGATTTAAACAATTTAACGATATTATCCTCTTTTGAGAAATTATTTTAGTGCTATATAGCTATAGGAAATATTTTTAAATGTCTATATTTTAAATGGAGCCATAAAAATTTCAGTCATAACTCTTATTGACTCCGTTAGAGGGAAATAATTGATACTGGAAACATATAAATATTGATTTTTTTTTAGTAAGATTTAGTAATTAAAAATAATTTATGTGTATACATTTTCTAAAAATAACAAAAATATACACATTTTTTTTCATCCGATAAGATTTAAAAAAAGCTGTTCTAAGCAAAATTAACCAAAAAGTTTTCAATGAAATTTTTGAGGAATACAAATTTAAGCTGTTTACTCCCACTCAATATTCTTTCCTTTAGCCAGTTAAAGGGAAGTGGGCCTTGTTTATTTTTTAAGTCATATTTGGCGCTATTTGACTGAGTATTGCTAAGTTTGAAGAAGTTTTAGTGCACGTGCTTCTATTCAGTAAGTTATTATATATGCCAGAAAGCAAGTGTTAATGCGCGTAAATATGTACCTTTATAAAACGGGTTAAGATATCCTGTATGGCAGAGCGTCTGACCTCTGGTTGGAGGATTGTGAATTCGAGGCTTGACAGCAGCCACATACCGTCATGTAAGTAAAACAGCATTTGTTGGCTGTCAAATCCGTTGGGTATGGAAATCTCCGGGCGTAAATTGCCAGAGTCCGGCGTACGTAGCCTGACGAGAGTCTTGTCTTCTGGCAAGGATCTCAGGGCATATTTAAAATTCCAGCCTTTCTTGTGGTTCTAGCAAATATCTTGCACAGAATGCGTCATAGAATTTCTACAGACACAACAACGAAGCGTCATTATTAGATTTCCAAATATTTTTCTCATATATTCAATAATAGCTGTGGAGTATATTAAAAATATAAAACCAGTAGTAGGTATCAAATTTAAGCGTTTATTTTTATTTATATTATAAGGGATTTTATGTATTTAAAAATCCAATTTTACAAATTCTACTGAAATTTTTCATTTTGATTTAAATCTTAAGATTTCTTTTCTGGTATTATAAAATTTCAGTAAAAAATATTGCAATCACAATAAACCGAGTAAAATTTTACGCAAAAATTATTTTATTTTATAATATTTTCTTATAAATATTCACTGAGCCATAGAAACAGTTCTTTCATTTCCCAAACAGCATAAAAAGTTTATATTTATCAAAATGTGACGAAACAGTTATTTTTAAAATCAGATTTAAATTTATTTCCTTCCCCTTGAGCATCTTATAAAATAGATTTCTTATCAAATAATATTAAGTTAATCTTATTTTCAAATATATTTAGAAATGGAAATTGAGAAGTTGAATTTTATTTCGCATAATCTTCAAATCAGTTTAGAATGCCATTGAATTTCATGCACTTTTCAAAACTAGTTTACTTTCTTTGTTTCATTTTTATTGTCTTAATTTCAAATTCGTTTATAAAAACACAATTTTCCTCCATTCTTCTTAAGCTTATTTAAAACTCTTTTTTTTTCATTTTTTTTCTTAAGTGCCTCAAAAATATGTATAATCTGCTTTGTAATTAAAGGTAAACTTTTGAATGTTTGAATAAACAGGACATTATCTTATTTTATTTTATTTTTTATTTTTTTTAAAATTCAGATGTCGTTTCTCTTTATTACATTACTTTCTTGGGTTGAACTCTCATTTGAAAAGAAGGCTTAATGGTTATTGATTCTCTGCATCAGTGACTCCTTTGCAGTTAAGGGTAGCGAAAATACGTGTACTTCGACTTCCCTGGGGGTATCCAGATATACGTGCTTGGCCTCTCTTGAAGCTTCGATTTTTATCCAGCCTTATTTTTATTTTTACTACCTTTTTTAGCCAGAAGTAACGGGTAAATTTTGCTAATTTTAGAGAAAAATGTTTCGAGTTGCAGAATAATGTAGGTTTATTATTTGTATCGTGTAGTATTGGAGAAGAATGAAATGATTTTATATTCAAGTTATAGGATTTCCATTATAAAATGTCGAATTGAATAACAAAATTGGTTTATCATTTTCCTTATTAGGATCGTCATTTTAGAACCAGAAATAATTAATTAAACCCCGAAATATTTTATAGTAAAATAAGTGAATGACTATGTAAATCAAAAAGTTATATTTTTGAAATTACACTACAAAGTATGTAAATTTTATTTTCACTTAGCTAAAGAGCGTACAACCAACAGAGGGAAAAATGTGTCCAGACCGGGGATCGCACCCGGATACCATGATACAATGCTTGAAGTGCTTTACCGTTTAAGCCACTAGGATGACATCCAGTCTGACATTTTCTGTCATATACGTTGGCAAGGCTGCAACTTCGCAGCGCAAGATGGAATGCCATACATGAGCACACTATTCAGTGGCGTACATGAGACGAATAAGTTACCAGCATCGGATAATATATCTAAATTTCTAATTAACACATTTTTCACTCTCTTGTTTGTACACTGTTTAGCAAAGTGAAAATAAAATTAACATTCATTGCAGTGTCATTTTACCCCTTAACTGTGTAACCCGAACTCAGTTCGGGCAAGAACAGTTTGCTTCTTTTGTTATTAAAAGCTTTTGCACACCAGTAATTATTTAACGCAACCTTCGCTTTATTAATCGGTAGACCATTTTCGATTACACAAAGCAAATATTTTAGTACTGAAAAAGTGGTGTATTGTGCCTATTTTTAGTTTATGGTGTCAAAATACCTCCCACAGTTAAGGGGTTAAAGATTTACGGCGTAGTTTCAGTCCTGCTGAAAATTTAATTAGAAATTTAGTTATATTTTTACTTTTTAACTTTATCTTAGACGAATTTATTTCTTTAATTATAATTATACTCGTTCTTATCTAGTTTAGTTTAGTCTACACTGTTAAAATTTGGATACAAACTGTCCAGTAATTTGACCGTTTTTCTAGAAAACGGTTACATAACCGTAATTTAACTATTGTCTGACTGTATTATTGGTCATTTTATGGTCAGACTATAGCTAAACTACGGTTATGTAACCGTTTTCTACTAAAACGGTCAAATGACTGGACAGTTTGTTGCAAATTTTAAACAGTGTACAGTTAGATTTCTTCTCCCTTATGACTACTTAAGTTTCAGAAATATAGCTACTAGTGTACAAGGTATAAATTTCGCGTCATAGGAATCTCAAGAAATGCCTAAAATATTCAACGGTTCATCTGTTCAGTTAATATTTCCCTACTTTAAACTTTATTACATACATCTATGTTTTTCAAGAAACCCTAGTACGAAAACGACATCGGCTAGTTTTTTGTGTGTTGCCTATATGTTGGCCAATTTTTGTTATATCTTAGAAAGAATTTTCAATATTGAAGTACTTATATTTTGAAAATATTGCACTAATATGATACAAAACTATTTCGGAATTCCATATTTAAAAACAAATTACAGTATAATGTTATTTATACTGTACTTTATTTTTAATAATTATTTATGTTACAATGGCATTTTAATGCAATTGTTTCCAATTTAATGCCAGTACTTGATGAATGCAATGTTGAGCTTAACTAATATCACTAATAAAGATTTTATATTTATAAATATTCACTTACAGAATTGCATTACATAAAATAACATTTCTAATGCTAAAATCTATATCAATAATAGACAGAATTTAAAAATAAAGAGAAAGACATATTATGTGGATGCCAAAAATATTTCCTTATTCCCTAAGCCAACCTGGTTAGGCCTTTAGAGGCAACCTGTGTCCCTAACCAATCGCTTAAACTGATTATATCTTTCCAAAATATTTTCTTGGCAAATAGCAATATTGACAGGAACCTCTTCTCAAACATCATTGCGCGTTTTTGAATGTAATTCCAATATTTCTTCATCCGGTTAGGACATCCGGAACGTTCTGCGGTTTTTATATATTTTAAATCCATAAATGCCACTTTCCCACCAGAATTTTGAAATAGAACTTTGCTTTTATAATGTGCGTAAAGAAACTGCTTTTACTTATTTTGTAATAAATTTGCTTGTAAATTCTGGTGAAAATGATTCATTTCAACAGAAGTCTACCACAGAACTTTCCGAATGACCCAATATATGCAATTTTGACATTTTATACAACAAATATTTAAAATGTAAAGTCAATATTTATGTAATAAGTGCATTCATGCAATGTTTTTTGTAAAACTAATATTTAATCAATATTGATATTTCATTTCAAGTATTTCTGTTATATGCAATGTTGGAGGAATATTGCATATAAGTATGCATTTACAAACTACATACATATTATTCTGAATATAATGATGCAATGTCTACAATTTCTCTTTTTTATCATGCAGATGTCTGTCATCGAGAAGATATAAAATAGTCAATGCGGTAGCATCATTTACTTATACTTATAGATATTGAATACTTATAGTTTGATTAAATGTTAATATGGTTTATTACTACATTTGTAGAAATTAAGATTTATGGTATTCAAAACTTTAATTTCTGTATCTCCTTACATGTTGCTGTTTCACTAGGCTTCCGGCAATTTTTATTTATGTAACACCATTATTTTCTACAAGAGTTTAAAATGTTAAATCAAAATATAAATGCATTATTTAAAATGCTTCTTTTACTAAGTGTCTGCTCTAAATCATTTGCGTTTTATTAAAATAAAAATTCGCGAAAGCAACTAATAAAAATACAACACTTAAACGTTTCACTTTGCATAATGCATCAATTATCAATGCCGTGTATTGATAATTGATACATTGCATTGATCATAATTCAAACAATATATTTATAAATTCGAAAACAATAGACAATATAGCCTGAGTTAAACAATGAAATGCTATTTTTCCCTTGTTTTCCTTGAAAATGTTGTTCATCGAGAAGTTATAAAATAATCAGCCTGATAGCAAAGTTTACATTCATGCCTTTTCCAACCCATTAAGATATCAAATTTTATTTCATGATTTATCTAACACAACCAGCAAGAAATACATCTGCTCGGTAATAATCTTTCGAACATATATCGATTGTTTTCATTATAATATGTAACTAAGCATTTTCCAAAAAGTGACATTTATAGTTTTTAAATTTTTTTCATAACTTTTTACACACGTTGTTTATTTTATACTTCAGACAGTTCCTTATTTTTACGCCACTTATTTTTTTTTTTTTGGATAAAAAATCTTAAATCACACTAAAAAATGTATTAATTCCAAAACTTTTTTATATCAGACTATTATATATATATATATATATATATATATATATTGTAAACCATACACGGTTTTATAAGTTGTAAATTTTCAACTGGACGAAAAATGTCCGGGCCAGGATTCGAACCTGGGATCGCTTGGCTGAAGCCGCCACGCTCTACCACTGAGCTATCCCGGTCGAATCTGGAGGGCATAATTCATCCAGTTAACCTTATTGATCAAAGCATCTGGTCTGATATTTTAATCAGCTCAACAGAAAAGATCGCAGGTAATGGATGTTTTCTGTTGAGCTGATTGCTTTCGACTGATTGAGCTGATTGAGCTTCGAGCTGATTGAGTCAAATTGCTTTCGACAATTTAAAAAAAATCAGGCCGATACCATTTTCATTCCTTTCAGGCCTTTTAAAACCCATTAAGGCATCAAATCTTTAATTCACACAACCAGCATGAGATACGACTGCACGCAACTATTCTTTCTGAAATACAATTGTTTCAATGTCATTTCTAAAAAGTAAAATTTGTCGATTTCAAATCTCTCCTTTTTTATAAAATATTTTTCCCCACTCAGATAATTATTTATGTCACGCTTGATTTTTTACAAGTATACTAAGAATAAAAGTGTATTTTGTAAGGGCAAATTTAAGTTCTTTTTTAAAAATTCCAATTTGATATTAAAATAAAATAACGAAACAGATAATTCAAATTTTCATTTATATAATTATTTTCAAGGAGTGATATTTTCTAACATTTTATCTCTTCAATGTACCAATTATCAATAAGAATATAAATATATTTTTTAAATATTAATGTCATTTTATATTATGCTCACAATTAATTTTTTTTTGTTATCGTAGTCGGTAATTAAGAAATTAGTTCATTCTGCATGTATATAACACAATGTGTAACATATTTTTCCATGCAATATTGCCAGTTTTTAGACGATTCTTTGTAGGCAGATGTATTTTTAAATTGTTTCGCCTCTGAGCCTAGTAAAAAATAACGTAGAGCATTCCTGTACAAAAAAACAGACATTTGTAGATCGACACAAATGAATTCCGAAGTCGGACATTCTGCTCATGTATAGTTACTGAAAGCACTTGCCTTACAGAAAATTGATGTTTTTGTATCGTACATTCAAGCTGACCTTTGCTTCAATCGAACTTAATTTGTAGATTCACAATTTTTCAATACTGTTGTGGGCAGAAATCATTCAACATGGAAAATGCATCTAGCTATACAGTGGCCATTAGAATTATTATTCATATCCATATAACTTTTTTCTGCCGGCGATACAGCTATAAGTAATACAGCTGTTTATCGTTTGATCATTGTGTTAAATTTAGATTTTTTTTTTTTTTTTTTTTTTTTGTGGAATTTTTAGCAAATGTAAGAATTTGAAAAGTGTGACACTATTTTGTTTTGAAATTTGGAAGATCAAACGCAATTTGTCAATGACAATAATAGTCACCAAATCAGTTACAGTTAATTTGATTATGCACGCATTATTAATCAAAATGAACCGCTGCGCAATGAATGTATTCAACAATAGTATATATCATACTTTGGTACGCTGCATCTGTGTTAGACTGTATAATTTTACGTTTGAATTCATTTCTGTTCAAACACTCTTAGACATGCGGTGTAAGATTTTTATTTTTAATTGTTGATCGTCTTGTTTTAGTTTCCATTTGTTTTGCGCTGAATTGCACGATGGTGCATAATACGTAAACATTAGATGCGTTTGTTTCGGGAGGTCTTTTTTGACTAAATTCTTTCTGGAATTTTAATGCATTAAGAGAATTCACCATATCTGCGATCTTTGTCATTCTAGCTTTGACCACTGGCTGTATATTTTTTGTTCTTCCGGTTCCATTCTTTATAATAGGACCGCTTATTCCATAAAGTTTGAATCTGAAATTTTTAGGGCGAACTGCACATTTAATAAATTGTAGCTATTATATTACACAAAACAACGGAATTAAATAAATAAAAATAATTCGTTCCTTTTACGAGCACAATGTAGTATGAAACATTCGTTTCTTCCAAACACACATGGACAAGTGAGTGTTTATGTCTCCAAAATATTATTACCATATGGAGTACACACACACATAGATCAAGTAAATATAGTCTCATCGTTGTCGGAAGTGAAACGTCAGTAAAAATGATGACATACTGACGCAATAGTAGTAACACGTTTTAGTTTTATAAATAATAATGCTTGCTTCATTTAAATATGGTGTATTTTTCCGGTGTCTGTAGATCTTACTTTCGGATAGCAGAAGTATTACTTTTTTAAAGATTAATCTGAGAGGGGGGGGGGAATTAAAACAAATTTAAAACCTAGCAAGAAAGTTGTTTTGTCATTCATATATAGGGGAGAGTAGCCGAATTTGGACAACTTCACTTCTTTTCAGGTGTAAATCACTTCATTTTTGGAACATCTGCAAAATATCACTTCACGTGGTCAATCTATTCATCAACTAACTAAATAAATTTTTAGAATAATTTCTTTTTGAAAATCTTATTTTTTTTTCTTTTATTTACAAAAATGGTCCAGATTTAGCGACTGGTCGCCTAAGATGGATCCCCATTCTACTAAATTCCACTAAACAATATTAGGCTGTTTTAATGAGTAGGGAATATATTTTATTAAAAGAAATGTTTGTGATTAATGAAACAATGAATCTTCAGAACTTGTTTTTTTTTTCTTTTTCGTTGCCTATATCTTTGAGATATTTTGTTGTCATTAATGTTTTTCTTCAAGACTGTTTGTCTGTGTCGTTTTTATCATTTTTTTTACTCTTTTATTTTTAGTAGGTTTCATGATTACTGACTATGACTCCGAAATCTTACTAGCAAGAGAATCAACAGATCAGTCTGCAGTGCCTATCCTTTCAGGTGTCCTTGTCAGGAATTACTGCAGAAGAGCTACAATAATGAGGACTTTAAAAACATGCTTGTTAGAAAACCAAATGCCGCTTTCTTTAAAAGCTTGAAAAGCGTTTCTACGGTTGCTACCCTGTTGTAAGTGATAGTTAAAAGCTGGAATTGCCCCCTCCCTACATAATGTTTGAGATTTTATGATTTGTAATGGTAAAAAAGTTGAATTCCCCCCCCCCCACTTACAGCTGTGAAATGTCTGCCTCGCCCTACGGAACGCAAATTTCCTCCCGGAGGAAAATGTGTGAATTCAACACATTAAATCAAATACTCCGTAGTAATAAAGAATCCAAAGAAAATAAACACAAATACAAACAAAATAAAAGAAATTTGAAACGAAATTTATAGCATAAACATGTAAAAAATGTTTATATATACTATATATATATATATAGGCCTAATCTGTAGAGAGAAATTGATCCAGCTGTACACAAAAATTTACATGGAGATAGTAATCCATTATAAAATATAAAAAAATAAAAAAATAGTATCCAAACCACATAGCCCTCGAAATTCATTACTTACTTTTCAAATATACGGTCGAGTATCTGGTTCAGTTTAAGCAACTCAAATTCGTCTAGTTAAGGCAACTACGCCAATTTTTTTTAAAACAGATAATCTCAAGACCAAAAACGAAAGCAAACAAAACCGCATGAAACATATTCACAATAATCTTATTAAATTAGATATGTATATGAAAACATGACAACTTATCTTTGATTTAAAGTATTGTCTTATGTTTAGTAGAAAAAAATTAGATCAAAACAGCTAATTTTAGGTTTTTTAAAAATTGTCTGAAAGCAGCACGTGAAAGGCGGCTGCTTCTTTTAATAATAAATGACGTCATTCTGATGAGAATGTTGTAACCTGTCAAAATGAATGTTTCCGAACTCGGGACCGTGCTACATCTTTTACTTGTGCTCAAAGAAGTAAGTTTCTTGAAAGTCGTTAGACCCGTTTTTGATTGTAAGAATCATTTTCAGTGCTATGATTGTTGTAATCTGCGATAACTTATTTTCTGAATTTGGGAACCAGATATAAGGGGGGGATCAAATGAAAACTGAACAATGGTTATAATTTATTTTAATACTTACCCATCATACGTAGTATAGGGTAAGTCTTGTAATCGTTTTGAAAATCGAAAAAAAAAATTTTGACGGATTTACACGTTTCAGACACTGGAGATTCCGAAAAACACATTTTTAGAAAAAAAAATTCCGTCCGTCTGTGTGTCTGTGTGTCTGTAAACACTCTATCTCCCGAAAACATCGAGATAGAGACTTGCAATTTGGTATGTACTTAGTATTTAATAATGGGAAGAAGCTTATTTAATTTCAATAACCTCGATTAACCGGAACTATTTTTTTCAGACTCTTGAAATATTCTTTCTGATAAAAGTTACATAAAAAATTTCGAAATTGTTTATTTTGAGGAGTGAATATAAAAGACAATAAAAAACATAAATTTTGCGTAAAGCAGGAAGTCGATCGGATAATTAGTTGCCGAGATATTTGGAATCCTATTTTCCACACTCTTCGATTTTTCATGACCCTGTATTTCATCCAAATTTCACTTCAAAGATATATTTTAATTTAAAATTTGACGCTTAATCAGATGCAATAAACCGCTAGTTAATAGGATTATTATTTTTGGAGTTATAAGGATGTTTCTTTCAAGCAATTCAGTAATCGAACCTTTAAAGTTTATGACGTCATCAAGACACGATTTTATTTGAATTGCAATGCTAGTAGTAGTTTACACATTTTTATTTTAATATCTTACATTATGCATATCCATGATGGGTAAGTATTACGGTGGCCCCCGACGACTAGTTTTTGCATGAGTGTGGTGAAACTTTGCATGGAGGTTGGGCGGCACTACTGTAGAAGTGGACTTGCCCTAGGTAGTCTTGCAAATGCATCTGATATGTGCTGGTGGTGGGACAACAGTACCATCCGGCCGGCAAATCGGTTATTGTTGTTCTTCTTCTAGATCTGCGGAATGTTTGCAAGTAACAAAGCGAAACACAGTGTTATTTACATTTAGTGGTAGAAGGAGTTGGATTTTGTGAATTCGTGTGCAGGGCGGATACAAGCACGTCCATGAGGGAATCTGGTGATGTTGAGGTGGACAGTGTTGTAATATCAACTGTATAATCCAGATCTTTTGCAATATGACTTTTACATCTTTGATCCACTGAAAAAGGCATTGAAGGGTCGCCGTTTTTACTCGGATAGCGAAGTCATGACAATTTTTGAAACATGCTCCGTTTCCAGCTAAAGGATTTCTATGAGCAAGGGTGAAACAGTGGGACAAGTTCTTGTGTAGCTTTGGTGAATATGTTTGGAATAAAATATGTCATTTCATTCTGTGGCTCCTGTTCTGTTTTCATTTGATTTATCCTAATAGATCGTTTTCTCGTACTCGAAGTAGCATAAAAAAAGTTTTCGTGAATATCGTTGCGGCATATTTCGCTTTATAGCAATCAGCATTTTCTGCGCTGCGTTTGTTGTAACATGTCAAAACAACGTTTCTCTAATTTGGGACTTAACTTGATCGTTTTGTCGTACTTGAATTTCTATTGGAGGTAAGATTCGTGAAAATCGTTAAAGTCATTTTGGAGATCGCCCATACATCCAAAATTGCTTGTTTGTTTAATACATATTTTAATGAAAGAAAAATATCGAAAATAGTCTTTAGAACTAACAAAACGCTTGATCGGTTAAAAAATAAATTTAAAAAATCCGCTTTTAAGTAACAGTTTTCAATTAAATTTTTCATAAAACCATTAAAGGCGCATTTACTAATCCTATACTGCTTCTAATTATTGGTCATAAATGTAATAATAGAACAATAGTGAAGATTTTTGAACGATATTTACAACAGATTTAGGTTTCTATGTGCGAAAAGTGAAAAGAAATCACCATTTAAATATATATGATACATTTTTACTTACACAAAATGAATGTCTGTGTTTAAACTTTTTAAAATATTAAACTGAAACTGTAGAAAATAATGTTTCACTTTTAGAAAGCTTGAAAACATACAAATGCACTTTAATTAACATTGCCCATTTCACTAACTTTGCAGTCTCATTAAACATTACTTTTTAACTTTTTGGTATCTCGTTCGTGTTCAAGTCGCAATTTTTCAAACACGGAATAAATAGAGTATTGAAGCAAAACAACGTATTAGGGACAACCTTGAAATTTGACATAGAAAAGAAATGCAATATATCAAATGATTATAAGTTGGAACTCGATGCTTAAATATTCATCAGCTGCCTGTCATTATTTCGTTAATTTGCAGCATTTCCCTTTACATACAGTTTTATTTTATGCATGAGCAATAAATACATAATGTAGTACCATTTTTAAAAGAGAAATGTAATTTATGCCATATAAATATCATATGATTGCATAAAAGCATTTAGACAGAATAAGTTCATTTAGGAGGCTGTGATGTTTATGTGTATTTGTGTAAAAAAGTATTGGAAATGGCATATAAGATTAGGTGGCGTAAATTAACGAAAAAACATATAAAAATATACATAAATTTAAATATACATTCTACACATAAATTTTAAAAATCGCAAAATACCACAACTGGTCTTTCAGCTCATGTAGCGTTCAGTATTTTTCCTTAGCGCAAAATTTATTTACCTAATGTACCTAAAATTTATTATTTGGATAATACAAGTGTTTTTCTCATATTGATAGGTTTTATTTAGATAATAAAATCAGCTACCACAAAAAAACTGTTTTAATGGTAATTATTTATACATTATCACATAAACATAGTGATTAATTAATGATAGAATTAAAACTTGCGAAATGTTTTCTAGAGAAAACAAAAATAACTTAATTGAATTGAAAAATTAATATGCTAATTTTCCATTGTTTTTAATTTCGGAGCATGTCATTAATGTGCTACTATTTAATTAATCCCCTGAGCAGCAAATCATTAAATTTGGCACGGTGTGATAGTCAAGTTTATTTCGGGCACAGTAAATTGCTTTCGCCAATTTTATGCTTTAACGCGATTGTATAATTAAAAGAAAATTACATTTTTCAGTAAAAAAGTTTGTGTCATTAAGAAATCTATAACATTTTTCGCTGTAAATAAGAGGTCAGGAGATATTCCGAAATTACAATATTTATGAACATTTTTGCACACTATTTTAATTATAAATTAAAGCTTCATGATCTAGAGATCTATATAGAGATCATATCGCTGCTTGGCAATACTGCATCTAAAATCATTTTCGTTCATTTAATTTATTATTTTTATTTAATTGGTATTAAGAAGTGAAACATATCTGTAATCAAAAATAATAATTATATTTTCTAAATGACATTGGTCGAAACATAATAATTAATGTTTCCATATTAGATTTAAAGTACATTATTTTCATTCATATAGGCCAAACCAAAACTTTTATTTGTCAAAATACAGAATATTGAAACATGGCTCTATATTGTCAATTTATAATCATATAGTTTCTTTTGAACTAGCAATATTTTTATATCATCAGTATTAATGTAAACATTCTGATATTTTAATTTTTTCTACCTTTAAATCTAAGCAGCTATAGCGATTTTTGGATTTAATATAAATATATATATTTATATTTAAGTTTGGAGTAGTAAAGTTGAGCTTCATTCCAAAAAAGAGAAAAATGTTCACGTCAGGATTCGAACATGGATCCTTGGCTGGCCGTGCCAATGCTATTGCTGCTGAGCTACCCAGGCGACATCCTGGCTAGCATTATTCACTCTTATTTGTTGAACATGGCAGCGAACTGTAGAGCTAGATATAGTGATCCGAGCTATAAATATAACATTTAAACATGATGAAAGTGTGGCAAAATGGAAACTCCTCTATACCATGTTATTAGGACGTAATCAAGAGAAGGAATTTGTTCAAAAAAGAAAAAAAAGAACAGTTTTCCTGATTGTGTCCTAAAATGTTAAAAAGCATGATTCCTTACAGGACAATCTAGAAGTCATCATTCATAAGATTTTAAAAATACCCATTTATGAATAACTGTATAATGTTTCTGAAATTTTATTCAAAGCATTGAAACACAATGTAAGAATAATTTAAATCTAGTTTTTCTAATACTCGATTAACACTAGGAAAATGTACTGTTTTTAAAGTTATTTTTACTTACTCATCATACGTAGTATAGGGTAAGTCTTCTAATCGTTTTGAAAATCGAAAAAAAATTTTGACGGATTTACGCGTTTCAGACACTACAGATTCCGAAAAACATATTTTATAAAAAATTGCCGTCCGTCTGTCTGTGTGTGTGTCTGTATGTGTGTCTGTAAACGCTCTATCTCCCGAACAAATTGAGATAGAGACTTGAAATTTGGTATGTACTTAGTATGTAATAAAGGGAAGAAGCTTATTGAATTTCAGTAACTTCGATTATCCGGGACTATTTTTTTCGGACTCTCGAAATGTTCGTCGAGATAAAAGGTATATAAAATTTTTCCAAATTGTTTGATTTAAGAAATGAATATAAAAGACAATAAAAAGACATAAATTTTGCATCAAGAATGAAGTCGATCGGATAATTAGATTCCGAGATATTTGCAATTATATTTTCCACACTCTTCGATTTTTCATGACCCTGTATTTCTTTAAAATTTCAATTCTAAAATATATTTTAATTGAAAATAAGACGCTTAATCCGACGCAGTAAATTGTTAGTTAACATGATTATTAATTTTGGAGTTATAGAGCATTTAAAATTTATGACGTCATCAAGCCACGATTTTATTCGAATTGCAATGCATTTTATAAATAGTTTGCACATCTACTATTTTCATATTTTATATTATGCATATCCCTGATGGGTAAGTATTACGGTGGCCCCCAATGACTATTTTAAATTTCTTTTCTCTGAGAATAACATAGAGCGATAAAATAGATTATATGCATTGTTAGATAGGAAAAATGCCACATAATGAAGTACCTACATATTCAGTACATGATATAAATGAACCTTTTCAAAACACAAATACGGTAATTTGTGTTATTTTAATTCCTGATCTGAGTTTTTAGTTCGGTACCTCAGGTATGTAAATATGTTTATTAGAAATTTTAAAATCGCTTTATTCAGCATTTAAAACTATGTTATTTCACATTTACAATTTTAAACTGGTACTACATATGCCGCATACAGATTTATTAATGTTTTGAAACATAGTTATAAATTGTTTCAAGTATTCAAAGAAAACTACACATAAATCGGTACTTTTCTATTGTAGAATACTTTGCGAGATACAGAAAATGCCCTCGGCGAGAGAAGGAAATTTGTCATACATATTGTACAGAATCCCTTTCGCGGTTTCCTATGCGCAAGAACTTTTTTCAATACTATGTGATTTATTTAAGATAAATAAACTATTTATCGATTTTAATAACAAACAGAATTAATCTGTATATAAAAACAATAATAATATGCATATAAATAAAATTATTAATAGTTATATAGACACAGGGATCGGAAGTAGCGCGCTACAAGTAGCCAAACTACTGTAGCTGCTTTTTTTTTACAGTAGTTTGTAGTGTAGAATGCTACGTTTTGAATAATGTAGTGTAGCGAGTAGTGCGATACAAAAAGTCCGTATTTTGTAGCGAGAACCGACTCTACTTTTAACACTGCTTCAGGGGTGCGAAATGTACCATTCTGCAAATCACCTTGCCGGAATTTGCTTCTTTGGTACAAAATTTGTTCTGCTCAACAATTTTCGAATATCAGCTACAAATCTCAGTTGCAGCTTATAACAACGAATCGCATGCAATGATAGATTTTCCCTATTAACACTTGCTACTAAAATCAAGTACTAATCCACCAAGCGAATTATTTTTCTTTGTGGCAACACTTGTCTATTTACTCATTATTAAGTCTTTTAACGCCGGTTTCTTAATATTCGGAATTTCTTGATTTACAGATTTATTTATTATTTGCATTTAGAGTTGTTTTTCTGTAATTTTCTAGATTATAATGTCTCTCTTAATTTTGCTACGAAATTTAATATGTGTATAAATTAACATTTTGGAGATAAACACAAAACATTTTCTTGTATGTTATCTTTTTTACTGCCCTCGATTATATTGCATTTATTTAATTATATCCCGGCAGACGAAATATTTTACGAGGGGCCGCTGCATTATTTAATTCGTGTCTTCATTTCCAGTGTAAATGGAACCCTTTGACAAAATCTGAAAGTAGCGAAGTAGTGACTACTTTTGAAAAGTAGTTTGTAATCTCTACTTTTTTAAACATGTAGTTGTAGTTGTAGTTAACTACATTTTCGATAAGGTAGTTGTAGTTGCAGCTCGCTACAATAAAAAAGTAATTTTTCCGACCCCTAGACATAGACATATATACATATCTAAACAATCATAAAAGTCCATCAGATTTGTTTTCATAGCTGTTTATATCGTTTGGAAACTTGAGAAAAGAAGTACTCCTACAGTAGAGAAGTATCCATAACTCAATAAATATATCCTGATAAATATATATTATTTGGTTTTAATTTAATTGTAAATGCATTTATACATTTATATTTTTTCTATGTTTGGGATGAACTTGATTAGTCATGACTTTAATGTTGCAAAATATTCTGTTTCATTTTTATCAACTATATCCATGAAATAATAATTAAAACGGTCAGTAGATTTTGAAAAATATCAAATTATTCAATTTTATAATCTATAAACCGCATCCCGAGATCAAAATTCATGCGAGCACCAGCAACAAAAAATAGGCTTGAAATAATAATTAAAAAGCTTAGTAGATTTTCAAAAATATCAAATTATCCAATTTTATAAACTATAAACAGCATCCCCAGGTCGAAATTCATGCGAGTACCAGCAACAAAAAATAGGCTTGTTATTGCTATGTATTGCTTTGTATGCTAGATTTTCATGCTATTATATGCTTTATAATGCTAACCAGCATCAAGTTGGTCAATACATCCCATGACATGTCGTGTAATTCTGGTGGAACCAGCAAATGTTTATACTAGTACCAGCAGCAAGAAGAAGCTAGTTATTATTCCTGTAGCATATAAGCTAGTTATTGGTATTATATGCTTTATAATGCTAGATAGCATAAAGTGGCTCAATACACACAATGACTTGCTGGTAATTCTATTGGAACCAGGAAATGTTTATGGTAGTTTATGTTATTTTATTGCTGCGATACAGCATTTAAAGATAGTCTAGCAAACAAATACAAGCATGGATTTTGCCTTGGGTCATACGATCGATATTCACAATTAGATCCATTTTAGTTGCACTTGAAGTAAATATCCATAATGCACGTTTTGAAGGGCTGCGTGATTCTACACAATATCTCTCGATGTAGAATTTTTTTTAAATATTTTATTTAAAAGTACAATTACTAGGAAAAATACAGCGAAATTTATGGTATTTTGATCTCACAGAAAAATACTGTTGTTGAGTATTTTTAATGGATTGTAAAGTGTCAATGTCCGTAAAATTAGAGAGATTTTTATTAGCGCAAAAATACCCATTTCTTTTGTACGCTTCGTCATCGAAATTAGTTAAATTTATTACTTAAATTACCGTAACAATAGTACGTTTTTATTACGTTTGCATTTCTTCAGTTAAAACAATAGCACCAACAAATTTGTTTCAACAAATTTGTTCATTTAAACTATGCTTGTTAATTAGCAATGTACAGTAGGGTGGAACGAAAATAATGGTTAATTTTTTTTTTTTTCAGTTAGAAATTTGCTATAGTCTGCAAAAGTTGCCTTTTGGGATTAGAATGCAGAATATAAAATTTTGTTGCTGTACTAAAATATTTTCAGTTGCCGCAAAGAGCTTCAAAAATGACTTTTCTATGAAAAAACGATGAAAATTGCCTTTTTTTAAAAAAAGTTCTTTTCTTGATTATTAACATAACATACATATATTTTGTAAACAGAATATTCAAAATATGATACTTTTGCAGAAAACTTGCACATTCTATGTATTACGAATTTTTAGATGCCATTACAGAAAGGATTATTTTGTAGAATTTAGCGATTTTCACCATATTAATTTTTATTAATTTTACAGTAATATATTCTTATAGTATTACATTGAAATAAAAGAAATGCAATGTATAATTATCGTATCTTAGTAAAACAAATCACACTTATTTAGAAAAACTTTGAAAGAGTGAAACCTCTGATTAACGGACACCTATGTGACCCCAAAAAAATGGTCTGAAAAAATGAGGTGACTGCAGGAGATTGGTTGTTAGTTATAACGAGAGGTTAATGTTCGCTGAGAAATTTTAATTTGGTCGTAAGAGAGGGGTGACCGTATATAAGGGTGTCCGTTAAAAGAGGTTTGACTTTATATTGTTTTTAAAGACAAAACGTTATTTTTAAGAAACATTATTTTTTCTCTAATGTCCATAGTAATCACACATGGTCCATAATAATCACACTGACACATTGGATTGTTTTTTTTTGTTTTTTGTTTTTTGTTTCAAATCTTGGCATGATATTTTGAAAATTTATTTTGGTTTTTATCAATGCATCTTTTGCAGAAGTGCTGCAAACTGACAAGGATGACTCGGTAACTAATTTAACAATCCTTTTAACTACTTGTGTGTGACATAGGGAAAAATTGAAGTTGACTCTCAAGACCAGGTTCTTCTGCTTGCTTTATTTACTGCTTTAGTTTGTCGTCAGCAATATATATCGTCATAGGAGGTTAAGTTACTTTAACATCATGCCATTGAAACATATCAATATAATCCGTGACATCAAAGTTTATACATACAGGAATTAAAAAAAAATATGATGCCAACTTCATTTCCAGTCCCTGCTTTTACAATTCGGCGTAATGCAAACTCCTTAATGATTTCTATCACCTGATATCACAGAATGGAGTACATTTTCATGTGCAGCAAAGTATGCATTGGTTTGGTTGATTCGATCAATTATATTTTTAGGAGTGTAATTGAGGTAACGTAAATAGCTGACACGTTTTCACAAGTGCTTCCTCCATAGATAGATGGTTTTAACTTTATGTTAAACCAAACAGTTGCATACACTTTCACAATGTACTCAGTCAGTACTTGGGGATTTTGTAATGGATATTCTGTTCCCACGTACGAGCGAATTATTCTGTTTGCTAAGGGAAACTATGGTGAATGACAATTTTTTTCTGGTTTCTTGATAGACAAATCAGAAGAGCAACTTCTAACGTAGATTGTCTTACACATTTCTAAGAAATATATTTGGTCCATACTTAAATTATCATTAAATTTTAGCAATGGAATGTTATTTTCAATAGGTGAAAACCCAGTCACTGAAAGTTCATAATTCCTTTCCAGTTGTTTCCTTATTTTCACTCCAAATTCATTTGGATTTTTAGTTTTTCCATCTAGGAAAGAAAATAGATGACGAAGGGTAGTTCATTTGCATGAGACAGACAAATCAAGCAATGCAGTGGCTTTCATAATTCTTTTTCCAATAAAGCTATCGCACAATTATTAAATCCAGTGTTCGAGGCAGTTCCATCATATCCAATTGCAGTAATGTTTAAGTATTGGTTGTTGCCATTTAAAAATGTCATTATGTTGTCTTTTATACCTTTTCCAGTGCCAGAAATCTGTTTTACGTGTCTTGAAAATTTTGATCCAAGTTCTGGAACAAGTGATATATGTTCTTCGATAACAGTTATTTTGTAATACTTAGTTCCTTTCTTCTCTTGTACAAGAGTCTTGTCTTTCCATACATAAAAAAACAATTACTTTCTGTAACTAGTTTTACAGTTTCTTCTACATATCTTTTTCGGTTCTTTATTTGTTCTTATCTAATTTTCATTCTGTCAATACATTTCTGTCATACTTCTTTCTTCATCACTAATCAGAGCAAAACCCTGCAGAGCGGCGCTTGGAATTGTTGCAGCAATTTTGTCTGATACTCAAGTTCGATTGCAAGTAGAAGCCACAAATCGCAGTTTCATGCGCATTTGACTATGATTTTGATTACTTCAGGTTTCAGAGACACTGGACGTAGAGGCAATAAAAAAATTGGGATAGTATAGTGTTCTCTTCTGAACTTTGTTCTGTTTCTACTTCATTGTATACTATTTATGTTTCATTATTTTTGTAATTAAAATGTAGTACGCAGTAACTTTACCATGTTTTCTGATTAAAAAGATTTTAAACTGATTTAAACTGATTTAAAATTTAACTTATGAAAACTATAGCCTATTGAAAAAAAAATTAAACATAATTGCGAAATTTGTGAAAATTTTAATAAAAACCTAAAGTTTGCCCTTCTTGCGGCACCTCTAAACATAATCCAATTACGCTGATATTTAATTTCCGTCTTTATTTTGATCAAAAGCAACTTTTGAAAACTATAGCATATTGATATTATTATTATTATTATTATTTTACATAACTGCGAAAACTGTCAAAATTTTAATAAAAACCTAAAGTTTACCCTTCTTGTGGCACCTGAAAACATAATACAATCACGCTACTATTTAATTTCCGTCTTTATTTTGATCAAAGGCAACTTTTGAAAACTATAGCATTTTGAAATTTAAAAAAAAGTTTTTACGTTCCACCCTAATGTACAGTCGTCACAAAAAAAGGAAAGACAAAAGAAAAAAAAGAACAGAACGCTTTATATTGTGCAGCAAATCATCATATCAAAATTTGACTGGTACTAATCCATTAATAATAACGTCTACTAAAAAATTATCTATTTAAATTAATCTTAGGGATAGGCATAAAGTAATTATACCAAACATGAAATTATTCTAAGCAAAGAAATATACTTTAGGATACAAAACGGCAAGTCATTACCACTAAGTTGTTTAGGCATTATCAGGTATAAAGCTTAGAACTACTAATGTTAAATTTATTTTTAATTGTTGCAAAACAGAATGCAGAGCGGGTGGTTTTTAACCATAGCTCAAAAACTAATGGACAGAATAATCTGTAATTTTACCTTCATTGTCACTTATAATAACGGTTGCATAAGTCCATTAAATGTTATGCAATGCTCGTATATTTACCTGCCAGATATTCAAATTGTCATGATAATATAATAAATTATCTTTTTTTTTAAAGTTTATTGAACCTTATTCTATTTTTTTAATATTTTAAAATGCATCATTCTTAAAAAGTTGTTGAATATAAATAAATCCATGTTTAATGTTTTCAAGGTGTTATCTTTTTATGTTTTTTTTTTTTCTTTTTACAACTAAGAGTTTATAATTATATATTTTCTACGCATGTCGACGATTCTTTTAGTTTCATTTTTATCATCGCTATATTAAAAAGGCTTATTTTAATGACCTTGACACTTACAGCTGACTTCACGAATCTGTCATTGAGTAATTATCGTAATCTGATGCTGCAAGACAATCCAGTGATAGCTCATTTATTCATATACAGAATGAAACTACTCATCAGCTTAGTCTTCATTTGATACTTATTTTCATGTCATTGAAAATAAAGTTTTTTTTTCATTTTTTTTCCTTTTGACATCTGAACTTTATCGTGCAGAATCTTCCGTAAAGTAATTAATGTCAATCAAAGTGACGGATATTGTCCAGTTTTACCGCATTTGCTTTCATATGGATAGAAATCTCTATTTATAGCATTTATGTGTCATGTTTAAAAAGAAAAATAACCCGAAGTACCATACTTTTGCGTTCAGATATTTTTCCTATTAAGTATATTCAAATGAATATCATCTGCTGTACTTTTATATTATATATTTTAATTTATGTTAAATTAAATTAGAGATCAATACATGTTTTCATCATACAAAAATTTTAGTTCTTCAAAAAGAAAAAGAAATAAATAAATTTCAAAATTCATACGAAATTTCGTAGTAAATTCATTTAGAAATTATCTGATCATCAACTTTTAACTATTTGTTTTTGCAACTGGAATATGTTCCTCATTTTCAGTTCTGCTACATATTTTTTTTTATATATCTTTCCCTAACAAACGCGTTTGCTTCCTGACTCAGCGGGGCGATGTAGCGTAATGCTGTAGTTCCGATTAAAGTATCCGGCTTTAGATATACAACCGGACATCCCATCCAGAGAATTGCCATAGAGAAAGCAATACTTTGGATGCGATAAAACGTTGATAAGCTAGATAAATATTAGTTTATTCAATTTTCTCACTTTGAAAAAGTACTGAATTGTTTTGTACGATACTTTTGCTTTGTTTTATGTTAGAAACATTTTAAACATATTTCCTTTATGTTCTGTTCAAATGAAATACATAAAACTTTGTTTTCTAATAATAACACAAATCCAATAAAACCTTGTCTTTTGCGGTTTGGGAATATAGAAATATAATTAACCATATTTTTAAGACTTTTAGTATCTTACTCGAAATAACCTAAAAATTTAAGTATTTTTCTGGAAAAAAGCTTCAAATTGTAACAAAATATTATATCTACTCATTGTAATGTATATATTTTTGTACTGGAATTAACAAAACCTTTTATTTCATATTTATCGTCTTTCTCCCTTTAACATTTTCCTTTTTGACACAATAAACTAAAATAAAAAGCGCTACTTTTTCCAAAATAGAATATTGCTCTTATTTAATCGAAAAGTTTTTGTCATTAAATGAAGAGAAAATTACAATAATTAATTAGCTGTATCCAAAATCTTTGAGTTCCGATTTACCGAAAATCGTTCTTTATATTTAGAAAACTTAAAAAATAATATATTTTCGAGATTTAAAAAGACGATTGTAAATACAAAGTTTATCTTTTTTTAACGTTGTCAAGTAGTTTTTATAGTGTATTTATGAATGTCAAACCGGAATATCAGTTTTTATGACGCGCTAATTTTCAATTAAACTTTTTCAGTTGTGTAACTAAATTTATATATGAAAGAGTAGAAACATTTTTAAAATCTTATTTTTAATGTTAACGCTGCTAATTTATTATGCTTGTCTGTAAAAGAAAACAGCTGTCCTGGGTGGTCAGCCACCCAGTAAGATGTCTTCTGTCTGTAAAACATGTCTGTAAGGCATGTTTGTCGAACATGAAAATATTTTCTTTGGAATAAAATACATATACAAAAAATTCTGAAAATGCTTCAGTAAAACCTATATTTCAATGTAAGAAAAGTGATTAATACACTATAAAAACTACTCGGAAACGTTTTTGAAATCAATGACAGCAATAAAAACTTCATTTTTGTAGGTGCTTCATTAAAGCCAGAAAATAGATTAATTTATGAGGTTTCAAAAGTTAAAGAAGGCTTTCTGGAATCATGGGTATCTAGGAAAAGATTATTGTATATTTTCATTTGTGGTAACTTTATATTTTCCTTGATTAAGAAACACGTGTCCTTTTTTTTTACAATGCGAGTTTTCAAGACTACTGCAGTGATGACTTATTCACTTAGATGCAGAATAAAACTTATGTTTTTTACAACAGCTTAATTTTTTCATTCGAAATTTATATTTATTGCATTAAAAATATTATTTTTGTTTTATCTTTGCATCTGATCTTTTCTTTAAAGAATAGTTCGTAGAGTAATTAACGCCAATCTATTTGTTGTGTCAGTCCCAATGTTCTCTCATTTTCTTATATATAGACTAAAATACCTATTTGAAGCAGAGACATTGTGATTAAAAAAAATAACAAGAAACCGGAGTGTTGAAAATTTATTATTTTTCGGATCATCGACACATCTTCTTTATTTTTTAAACATTAGTATGATTGTATATATTTCATTTTCAGTTCAAACCCTTTGAGCGTTTTGCCATATTTCTGTAGTATTTGTTTACCACTTTATAAAATTACAGCAATAGAAATTCTATCTATTAGTACTTAAAATATAGGGCTCGAATTATCATTTCCATACTTTTCGTACTGTATTTTTCAATGTCACTTTTTTAGAATAATATTATTACCTTTATTAAATTGGATAATAAGTAATAACTTTCTGTGACTGCATAAAGTGAAGATTGCCTTTTGGAAATAGTTGTACTCAAAAATTAGCACTTTTTAAAACTTTGAATTACAATATATTTATTTTATTTTATACATTTTTAATGAATAACATGAATTAAATAATTTTGCTAAACCGGATTTTTAATTTGCCAACTTCAAGAGGAAAAGAAAAACACCGGACAAAAAGTTACAGTGTAAAAATAAATTTTGAGCTCAAAGTATAATTTTAGTCTGATAAACATTTAGTTATTTTTATTTACGGGACAGGAAAGTATAAATAATACTACAAATTGATATACATTGTCGAAAAAATTTCATTTAGAAATGATCTGATAATCAACTTTGAACTTATTGTTTTTGCGGCCAGAATATTTTCTGCATTATCATTTCCCGTTCCATATTTTTTTTCTTTCTGACTCCACGTGGGGTTTAGTAGAATGCCGCAGTTCCGGATAGAGTATCCTGTTTCAGATATACAACCGGACACCCATCTAGCATAATTGCATAAAGAAAGCATTACTTTGGCAGCCATGAAATGTTGATAAGCTAGACAAATAGTAGTTTATTTAATTTCCTCATTCAAAAGAATGATGAAATGTTTTGTACGATACTTTTGTTTTATTTTGTATAGATAAAAAGGTTATTAAAATATATTTTTTTTTCTCTTTCGTTCAGTGAATTAGTTAAAAATCTTTTATTTCAATTATAATAAACGTTTAATAAAACTGTCTTTCTGTGCCTTTTCTTTCTGAATAAGTAAATGAAGAAATATATTTTACCATACTGAGTAGATTGCTGACATTGATTGATATTTTGAGTGCAAGATAAGAACAATATATAACCTACATTTAACAGAAATTAATTCTAATTTTTGTGAATTAAGGATAGTGGTTTGCAAAAGTACTCTCACTACATATAATATTGGAAAACACGCATTTATTTCTAATAGCCAGCCTGTCCGTGTATGCAAATGGTCACGCCCATTAAACGTGCTTATTATGAATAATAAACTCCCTTAAACTTATTTTTATATTATTAATTTTAGTTATTTGAATTGTGTGACTATATGTCAAGTGTTTTAAAATTGCAATATTCAGTCCTAAAAAATCTTCATGCCAATAAATCCATACATTTTTTTTTAATACAACGTAATTCAAGGAAAACAAATGTCAGAAAATATTAATTTTTATTGTTAGTAAACTCTGTATTTTACATTTTAAATGAATATGGTTCAAAAAATAAAAAAAAGGAATTTGCAAAAGCATGAAAGTTTCTTCACCAGAAATGCAATACATTTTCAATTTTCTTTTACATAGAGGATGAAAGTAGTTACATAGATATTAAAGACTTATCTGGGTGTTAGAATGACCGTGGAGTAGGTCAATATTTAGTAATTTGAGAAATGAGTGGGTTTTGTGAAACTTGTCTTATTGCCGTTGCATCAAGTGGTCTAACTTGCTTTGCCCTCTAGCGACTCCCTAAGTGAACTATGACTTATTTGACTGTCGCACAGAACAGAAATTAATATACATTCAGTAAAAATATGGTTATCTAAATCTTTAAATTTTTGACTTACTCCACTGTCATTCTAACCCCTCATATATAGTATACATTCTACACATGTTAAGTACATAGCGTTTTTATACTATAAAGGAGCTATATAATCTGTGCCAAGGCAACAACATTCATGCGAGTGTGGTTAAGAGTTCCTACCATACTCGCCTAGCAAGAAGAGGGCACATCATTTTCCCACGTGAAGTCCAGGCTAACGGAAAAGAAAGGCTACCGCAGTGCTTTATTCATATCTTTTTTTACAGACCGCGGGAGTCACGTGATGCTCGAATGCACCAATGAAGGTGCACGAAAAGAGCATCACGTCACTCTAGCGGTCTGTAAAAAAAAAATAAGTGGAATGTACCGCGGTAGCCTGTCTTTTTCATTAGCCTCGCGTGAAGTGTTATGACGTAAGCGACCACAGCCCAGGACGGAATTGCTGATATATATTTTCGCATATCTGAGCCTGGGCATCTATACTAATAAAAGAAAATTTCGCTCTGTGAGTGTGTCTGTTGACGATGGCTAGGAAAATCTAGGCCACCTAGAAGGCTGGAAATTTAGATTTAAGTAGTCCAAACCCTCTCCTGGTGCAACATTACATCACAATTTTAATATTTTAATTACTTTCTGAAATATTAATTAAAATGCACAAAGAAATCTCATTAAAAATTTGCTTTTTTTCATCGGTTGGTTGGTTGTGTAGAATATCTTCTCAGAACACATTAAATAAATCAGAGTAACGATGCATTGATAAGGACTTATAACGAAATAGTGCCAACATTGATTGCAGTTACCTGTATATAGCCAAGCTAATGCAGCGCCATCTACTCACGGCAAATTACATACACGCCACCTGTTTAAGACATTTACAGGCACGTTTTTCTTCATTATAATTATCTGGGTTTAAGGTTTTTTTAAAACACGACGTATATTATTATGATAGAGACTATTATTACAGAAAACTTTATTTAACAGATTATTTGTTATATATTTGCGGGAATGGCGAGGGGTAGAGGTCTAATTACATTTAACAATTTTAACCCGTAGCGTTTAATTGTAGTTTTATATACAGAATACCGCTATTTTAAATCTCCGTTTCTCAGTAATATCTCAGTAATAATGTTCCGAACTTCTCCATCTAGTTCCGTTTTTACTAAATTATCGTAAAAATCAGCATTCATTGCTTCAAGGTGTATTTCTAAAAAGCAATTACCAGTATTGCCGAAAAATAGCCTAAGCCAAATTTCAAATTAAGTTCCTAGCTTAACCAAATGAATCAATCTTTAAAGATGTATAGTGATCCTCATAATTAGTTATTTGCTGAAGGTCACTTGAACATCCCCTCCCCTCCGGGGCCCTCCTTCAAAGTTTTCTCTAACTATTTCCCGTGTCCATATCTCAGCAACTATCTTTCCGATTTCAACGCAAGTAATTCCAAACATTATAATTAACTTGATACTTACCCTTTATAACATTAAACTAAATTTATGAGTAGCGGTTACCACTATTTCTGAATAATAGTTTAAGCTAAATTTCTAATTAAGTTCCTAGCTTAACTAAACGGACGAATTTTTAAAGATGCATAGTGGTTGTCCTAATTAGCCATTTGCTGACCGGCACTTGAACATCCCCTCCCCCCCACCGACACCTCCTTCAAGGTTTTTTACCTAACTATGCCCCGTTTCCATATCTCAGCAACTATCTTTCCGATTTGAACGCAAGTGATTGCAGACATTATAATTAACTTAATAGATACCCTTTATCACATTAAACTAAATTTATGAGTAGAGGCTACCACTATTTCCGAATAATAGTTTAAGCCAAATTTGTAATTAAGTTTCTAGCATAATCAAACGAACGAATTTTTAAAGATGTATAGTGGTCCTCCTAATTAGTCTTTTGCTGAAGGGAACTTGAACATCCTCTGCCCCCCCGGCCCCTCCTTCAAAGTTTTTTCTCTCACTATGCCCCGTTTCCGTATCTCCGCAACTACTTTCCGATTTCAACGCAACTGATTCCAAACATAATTAATTAAATAGTCACCATCTATAACATTAAAGTAAATTTATGAGTAGCGGTTACCACTATTTCCGAAGAATAATTTAAGGCAAATTTTTAATTGAGTTCCTAGCTTAAGCAAACGAACGGATTTTTAAAGATGCATCGTAGTCCTCCTAATTAGTCATTTTCTGAAGGACACTTGAACATCCCCTTCACCCGGCACCAAACTCATGATTATTTTCTCTAACTGTGCCTTATTTCAATAGCTCGGCTTATAATGTTCCCATCTTCTCGAAACCAGGTCGATTTTGTCACACGCCTACTATACAGTACCGTAGGCAACGTTAACCTGTCTCAGAGGTTCTTTCCGAAAGAGGTTGCTCCTTTGGCGGTGGAAGGGGGAAATAAAAGATTTTCTGGAGCGTGCGAGCGTGCCCGGTATACGGTGTCGAAGACATCGGAAACCTTGTCCAGAGTTTCGTTTTTTAAAAGATTTGAGTTTATTACACGGGCTCGGGCAACGCCGGGCGGGTCAGCTAGTAAATTAATAAAGTAAACATTCATTTTGAAGTGGTATAAATCAGACTGATTGTTTTCGAGCTCTAAAGACGTAGAGCCGAGCCGCAAAGAACGATACAAATGGTCCGTCGGAGTTCTCAATATCGACGTGGTTAGATTGCCGAAAAAGGCCACTTTTTCGCCTTTAAGTGTACATAGTTGTGTTTTAAATATTATCCTATTAATCCAAAACCATTAAATTATAGTTATTCATTAAATATAGTCTTAGTCTCCATTTAGATCCATGTCAACATTCTTATAGGAAACACGCTGTTTATTTATTCAGTCAAAAGTGAACAGCATATCACACCAAGCCGAACATGGATTTTCTTTTATAACATGAACAATACCAAATATATTTTAACAATGGTTTCAACAGTCATACTTTGTTTTTTGTAAAATAAAATGATATGAAAAAGAATGGCTGAAAATTGTTAACATTCATGTTCAAATAACACTGTGTAAATCATTCGAGATGTACAATGGTAAAAATAAATTTTTGATAAAAACGTTCGCAAAAAATATGAATTTTAAAGTATATTTTTTTAAAATCAGAAATAAAGTTATTTAAATATGGACATCCAGAATTACCCTTTATTCCGGAAAATAGTTTTTATGTTATTCTTAAAAAACTATCCGCAATGGAAAAAAACCGCATTGGAATCTGTTTTCAAAACTATTAAAAATGAATATAACATTAGTATTATTTGCAATATTTAAGCTTGCACAGTTCTTAAACTACTACTACCCTTTGGTATCTCAAAATAAAACTTATGACGAAGTCCAACTATGATGTCAAAAGTATGTGTAAGTATTGAATATATTAGAGTTTAGTGCAATTTCTATATGTAGACGACTCCCTAAACAAAATTTAAGTGTAGCATTTAGTAGACGTTATTAAGATCGATTGGTTCCAGTACCATTTTAATATGATAATTAGTGACAGAGTATATAGGAAGTGGTGCGTTTATTTCTAGAACTGTACTTGATAGTACATATCATGTCATTAACCAAATTACAGTGTACATTCTGCAGTTCTAATAATGTCATCACATTTGACACAAAACAGTGTTCAAGTGTTGGTAATCTTGATTTAAATATTCTTGTTATTTTTATGTTTCGGAACAAATATTCGGGTTCAGTTAGTGGTAAAACACACTACATTTTCACTAAAATAAGTAGACTCAGACCTTGGTATCCTTTACAGAATTGTTTGTCTTGAAACCTATTGTCACTTCCAACAGTTTAGTTTTAAAACACTATGTAAAACGCGTGTTATTTTCCATTTATAAATTTAAAAAAAATAATAAATAAATAAATCTCTCGAGTACCGAAAACAGAGACAAAATAAATATATTTAAAAAAATAATTTCTTTTCTTCAAATATATCAACATACAAAATAGAACATAAAATGTTTCAAATTAAATTCATCGTCATTTTTCAAGTAAAAATATTTTTTTTTCTGTTTTCTTTTATTTTTCTGCCATTTAAATAAAACGCTACCATTTAAATTTAATTTATGTAGAACAAGTTGTTTTTCCACTGTCAACTGAAAAAATATTATTCATCTTAAAATGAATATTAAAATTTCTCAACTCAAATTATCTTTGGGACACTTAAGATTCCCTTAAGTCATAAAATATTCTGTTTGTTTCAACATAATTTCACTATTTTCAGTGTAAGTACCTCATTCGTTTGAATGAATTGAAATGTACAAATTTTCAGAAAAAGGAAAATGAAAATTTTAAACAGCATACAAGAAATTGAAAAAAAAAAAATACTTATAATGATGGATATCTTGTGAATTTTGTAGTTCCAGTAGATAAAATTAAATACAATGTATCCTTTTAAATTTTATGTTGAAACGATTTTACAATTTCAACCAGTAATCGGAGCTAAATTTCAGAATTGTGCATTTTACTTATCCATCATACGTAGTATAGGGTAAGTCTTGTAATCGTTTTGAAAATCGAAAAAAAAAAATTAACGGATTTATACGTTCAGACACTGGAGATTCTGAAAAACCTATTTTTAGAAAAAAAAGTGCCGTCCGTCTGTCTGTGTGTGTGTCTGTAAACGCTCTATCTCTAGAACAAAATAAGATAGAGACATGAAATTTGGTATATACTTAGTACGTAATAATGGGAAGGAGCTTATTGTATTTCAGTAACCTCGATCATCCGGAATTATTTTTTTCTAACTCTCGAAATATTCGTTCTGATAAAAGGTATATAAAATTTTTCGAAATTGTTTATTTTAAGGAGTGAATATAAAAGACAATAAAAAAACAAATTTTGCATAAAAATTTAAGTCGATCGGATAATGAGCTGCCGAGATATTTGTAATCCTATTTACCACACTCTTCGATTTTTCATGACCCTGTATTTCATTCAAATTTCAATTCAATGATATATTTTAATTGGAAATGAGACGCTTATTCCGACGCAGTAAACCGTTAGTTAATATGATTATCAATTTTGGAATTATAAGGATGTTTCTTTTACGCAATTCAATAATAGAGCATTTAAAGTTTATGACGTCAGCAAGCCAGGATTATATTCGAATTGCAAATTTTATAAATAGTTTACACATGTTTTATTTTCAAATTTTATATTTTGCATATAGATGATGGGTAAGTATTAGGTGGCCCCCAACGACTAGTTTTTATTAATAAATTGATTAACAGTATTTCGTATATATCTACATAATAAATCAAAAACTTGTCAGTGAGTAATGCTGATGTCTGATTGACGGCAGCCAAGACCTGATCAATAAATTTTTCTGTTACTTCATTACTTTTGCACTTGTAAACATCGTACAATTTAAATTTTTACACCGTCGAATAGAAAAAAATTAAAATACAATTTGTTTGAAAACTGTAACTCAATTTACTGTTTTTTTTATGATTTAAAAATATTTTTCAAGAATGATTTCTTTAAAAATTGTTTGCTCTTGCTTGCGGCCTGATTAAAGAAGATTAACTGATTATTGCACAAAGAACAATATAAATAGGTAAAAATGTGTCTCCGGCCAGTATTCCATAAATAAATTAAAGCTTCATGAATAAAAAAGAAATAAAATAAAATAAAATAAAACACAAATGTAATAGATATATCATCGAAATACGCACGTGTAAACACTGAAATAATCATAATTGAAGAAGCTGTTGTAAATAGTGAAAACTTTGGCGATGTCTTCGCTATTAACCTAATGCGGATAAAAAGGTAGCATCGCTTTTAATAAATTTCAACACTTTTTTTATACATAACTGGTATATTTCATATAAAATGTTTCTTGGTGTTGTCAGTAGGCAATATAATATATATATATATATATATATATATATATATATATATACTTATTTATGCATATATATATTATACACTGTAAAAAAAAAATCTGTAATTTTGACAGAAAAAAAATATTGTTTTTTTTTTTGTAGAAAAAAAGTGTTTTAAAGAAAAACAGTTTTGTCCTATAAAGAAATGTCGATTTTTTAACTTTTACAGAAAAAAACTGTTTTAATGAAAATATACAGATATTTTCTGTAAATTAAATGGTTTTCCACTGGCGCCAAAATTAAAAATTTTTTCTGTCAAGTTGTGAGATTTTTTTTTCTTACAGTGTATATATATTACTAGCGGCCCTCCCTCGCTTTGCTTCGGGTTAACCTTGAAAACCTTCATCTCTTTGTGTTTTCTGTAGACCTATTTTTAATGTGTACAATAATTAGTACATTATTTTGATAAATCTTGTAGGGTTCAGCCCAATGTATAAGCGGAAAAAATGAAATTATTTACGACATCACATTAAAAACCTCAAAAATAACAGTATTTCTCCACTATTTAATGGATGTTATTATACATATAAACCTTCCTCTTGAATCACTCTATCTATTAAAAAAAACCGCATCAAAATCCGTTACGTAGTTTTAAAGATTTAAGCGTACATAGGGATATAGGGACAGAAAAAGCGACTTAAACCTCAAAAATAACAGTATTTCTCCACTATTTAATGGATGTTATTATAAATATAAACCTTCCTCTTGAATCACTCTATCTATTAAAAAAAACCGCATCAAAATCCGTTGCGTAGTTTTAAAGATTTAAGCGTACATAGGGATATAGGGACAGAAAAAGCGACTTAAACCTCAAAAATAACAGTATTTCTCCACTATTTAATGGATGTTATTATACATATAAACCTTCCTCTTGAATCACTCTATCTATTAAAAAAAACCGCATCAAAATCCGTTGCGTAGTTTTAAAGATTTAAGCGTACATAGGGATATAGGGACAGAAAAAGCGACTTAAACCTCAAAAATAACAGTATTTCTCCACTATTTAATGGATGTTATTATACATATAAACCTTCCTCTTGAATCACTCTATCTATTAAAAAAAAACCGCATCAAAATCCGTTACGTAGTTTTAAAGATTTAAGCGTACATAGGGATATAGGGACAGAAAAAGCGACTTAAACCTAAAAAATAACAGTATTTCTCCACTATTTAATGGATGTTATTATACATATAAACCTTCCTCTTGAATCACTCTATCTATTAAAAAAAACCGCATCAAAATCCGTTGTTTAGTTTTAAAGATTTAAGCGTACATAGGGATATACGGACAGAAAAAGCGACTTAGTTTTATACTATGTTAAGAAATATAAAAAATCTATTACCATTTTTAATTAAAATTTGATTTTTGTTTACGTTCTATACGCCGGACAGTATATTGTGCAACACGAGAAGGCTGGGTTGTATCTCCTGGTATGTATAATTTAAATTGAATCACATAATAATTGACGATTTCACAGAAATAGATATACTGGGTGTTTCTAAACTAATTAAACAAACTTTCATGAATGATGATAGAAGCCAGTGAAAAAACTTTTGTTTAGATAAATAGGGTCGAATTCCACTAATTCATTCAAATTCAATTCGATGTGTCTCACCCCAATACGAATACGGATTTCCATTAACATTAAAACAAGAAACAAAAATCATGCATCATGCATAGAATGTGAAACACTTTCCGACACTTCCAGACTATTGTAATACAAATTCACTCTTTAATAATGTAAAAGAAATTTTCTCAATAAATAATTTAGAAAACGCATAACACAGTTGAATTCTCAAGTTCAGCAATTAGCGCCCGCAGCTGATAAGATATTACAATTCATCTGAACAGTTCCAACCTACGAATTTGTATGCACTATGGATTTGTTCTATGGATTCGTAGGCACTCCACTTGGATTTCTAAAATTTAATTCAGCTATCAAACGAAAACACATTTGAAAACTTATTTTCAGTATTTTCTGCCCACACAACTGGAAATATTTTGTACAGCCCCGCATATGAGCAACACATTTTTGAATATCACGTATTAAGCTAAACATTAATTATTATAGGAAATCCATATCACGAGTAAAATCTGATTTCCAGCAATTACCATTCATAGACGGTAATTCATTCAGTTTTTTAAGTAGAACTGTATATTATTCATATATAAGCATATCTAAGCATATACTAACTAAATAAAGTTAAGTTGAGAAATGCGTAGCAGAATTAAAAACACATCTAAGCAATTCATGCCCATAGACAGTATTGCTTATGAATATTTTTAAACATCCCTATATATGAGCTATATCAGTTATACAAACCACTTAATGTAATAAAATTTTGTTAAGCGTTAAAACGCGTACAATTTCTGAAAACGCTCTGAGATTACCGATCATAACCAGTAGTGTAAATGAATGAATTTGTGTGTAAAGAATAAATAAATGACATGCACTCCATACAGTTCATGCACAATGGCATGTACTTCAACAGTAAGCTCCTTGCAGGGCACGTCAGTAATAAACATCAGTTTGATTATGTTTAAATTGTGTAACATTTCAAAATTACACTGCAAATAATTTTCCTCCATATGTCATAATGTAACGAAATTTGTTATGTGTGCACCTGTAAATATATGATAAATGTCATGCACGTCATATTCTACAGAAACAATGTTCAACAAATGCTCAGATGATGTAACTATGTTTTCAGCAGACAAACTTTTATTCTGTAATATATGATGATATCAGATTAGATATCAGATTAGATGAGATAAATTAAGTGTTATAAATGAAGACAATTCACTTTGAAACAATATTGATCTATACATTCCATAAGTCGGAATATATAGATATCAGTGAGAAAACTTTTGTTTTGGAGACAAGAATCAAATTCCACTAATTCATTCAAAACTGCAAGGTATCGTACCCCAATCCGATCACGTTATTTTCGTCTATATCATTGAAAAATGCAGATATTGTTACTATCAGTTTACAACAGACATACTCTTTTTTTCGCTATATCGTGCTGTCATGATGACAGCACTACAAATTTTATGAATTAACGTCATTCACATTGGAACAACAATGAGCTATACATTCCATAATTCGGAGCATACATCTGGTACATACGGTGTCATTGCAAAATTACAATGCATTTACAGCTCTGGCAATACTTTCAATGTTGTTATAACATTTCCTACAAAGAAATATTTTGGTTCATGTTTCTATGAGTATTATACAAATCATTCTCGTGGGTTAGGAGAATTGTCTATTGTCTGTATTTCTTCCTTATTCGTCATAAAAATGGTTACGTGAGTGTCAGATAATTGAAGTTATGCTGTAATTTAATGATAAGTAATAGTGATAAGTTATTTTAAAACTCTGCGCAAGAGATCTACATATCATTTAAAAAGATTTCTTGAAAATTTTAAGGCATTGTTACATACCATCTTCTTCACTGTAAAGAAAATTGGGTCGATCTACTAAAAAAAGTTTAGTTTTTCTAACTGATTTTTGAAAATTACTAAAAAAAAATTAGTATATTTGTATTCCACAGATTTTTTTAGTAACCGGTACTAAAAATCGGAATCATTTCTAGCTGTTTTCTAGTAATTCTTACAGATTATCTTGTAACTGAGTAAGAATACAAACAAAATTTTAGTCTTTTTGTACCGATTTTTAGTACCGGTTACCAAAAAAATCTGTGGAATACAAATATACTAAACAATTTTTAGTAACCTGAGATTTTTTTTTTTTTTTTTTTTTTTTTTTTACAGTGTTTGAATTCAACCATTTCATCATAAAAATGTGAACTTACTATTTCTTCTTCTTAATTTCACTACTTTGTAGAACGCCTTTCTTTCCTGAAAGAAGTTCTTCAATATATAAAACTAAATCATGGGTTTTTTTACGGTACTTGCTCGTGTATTTCGAATAAGATTTGATTTATTACTCATATATATTCAAAGTGCTGTCAAGTTCATTTTCTATACGAAAAGGAGGACTAATCTTGGCAAAAGCCCAAATTCAGTGAGTGTAGAGTTATCATCTATGTATAAGCATACTTTCAACATATCCGGAAGTTAAAATGGAGATTTAGTAAGTATGAAAAAATAAGAAAAGAATACTGATTTCAGGAAACATATATCCTGAATGTCTTTATAAATCTACTCTTATAAGTCGGGTAAAATATGTCTTTTTTTATTGTATAAATTATGAATGGCATATGCCATTTGTAACCATAATCACTAAAGAGAAAATTGAGTAGAGCCTCAATTATTCCCTTCTAATATAAAACTGTTTGTTTAATTAAGCTAGTTGATTGTGCAACAAATTGTTTATTATTTACGCATTTTCTTTTAAACAATTATGTTGATTATTTTATATTTATACTCATAAACTAAACGTTAAATATTTTATATGCAAATACAGAACTTCAATTTTCCTTATTTAATAGAATCGTCCTACATATCATTTTTAGACGTGCAGCATCATTATTCCTAAAAAGGAACCATATTATCACAAATCGTGCAATTTCCAATTTTCCAAAATATGTGACCTATATTATTAAATTTCAGTACACTTTTTATTGGTACTTTTTAACACTTTACAACATAATTTAATAGTGGTTATGGGTTTGCTTTGCCTATCTGTGTAGCAATTGTAGTTCTTTAACAGTGACACAGAAAATAAATTCCGTTACATTTGGTCTACGGGGAAAAATCGCTTACGGTGCATTTTATGGATGTTATGATATTTCAAACCTAAGCAAATTGATAAGAATCACTGTTTATTAGATGCTTTCTGAGGAGTATTGAATAAGTAGCATTTATAGTTCGTTTAAAGTGGCACACAAAATTTTCCATTATATTGTATAAAAACATCTCTGAAAACAAAACTTATGAACTATTAAGCATTTTTATTTATGTATTAAACAGCTGCTTGTGATTACACACATACAATACATTACTTCTGCTTGCATAAAAGTATATATAAATGACTTGTGTATGCAAACATATGTATGTAAATAAATTGTTTAAATATTAAAAATGCTTCTATGTAAATGTATTGGCAAAGTAATACATCTGGACATTTTTTCTTCTTTCGGTAAGGTCGTTTTCTTAATATCACTAAGAATAATATAAAGTGGAAGTGCTATTAATTGAAACATTCATTAGCACTAGAAAGGTGGTAAAATTCTTTATATCTGGAAAGACGGAAGGGGCTACTGAGGTCCTTTCTACGTTATTGATCGTTAGAGTATATTAGATATTATTTTTTAAACATACAAAGCTTTACAAGTGATAAAAAATATAATATATTTAACATTGAACTTATTTTTTTTTAATATTTTGCACATTCTTTTACGTATGCAATCAATGCATCGGATTGCTTTTAAGGCGCATTTGACGCACACTGATTTTTAAGAATCCTGTCATGTGTTTCTAGTATGATTTCCTTTAAAAGATCTTTTCACATTGCACTCTGACCGTTTAATTTCGATATGTTCCATATCACTAGTTGTTGAGATCATGGTACTTCTTTGGGTTGCGTAAATATAATATGGAGTTCATCGCAAAGTTGCTGGATAATATTTCTCCGACTAAGTTTCTTCTTTCCTGTCACTTATTTATACGAAATCCAAGTATTTTGTTCAGGCACATCTAAGACTTTAAAAAAGACGTGCTAAAAGCCAACGACGATTTACAGAATTGGTGATGTAAAGACGTAAAATTTGGTCTACAATGTCTACACAGTATTGTATCTGGTAATAAAATTTAACACTCTTGTTCGTCTTCATCTCATATTATTATATATAATTGCTGAAGGAGGCCTGTTTCTGCAAGGCAGAAAAATGAAAATATCAAATAATTAAATCGAATTATTACTATTTATAAGTTAAGATAAAAAACAGTAATTTTGAAACACACAAAAACACGACGTCAAGTGAATGTTTATTAATGAAAGATTAGATTGTAATTGCAAAAAAACACTTGTTATTAACATTCTCTTTTATTAATTTATTTACTGAGCTCCAGTTGGTGTGGTTTAGTGAGAGTGGTTTTGCACGAGATAGAATTTTGTGATAACCACATTCTGCGTTGCTGACATTTAAGTGTCATTATAAATAAATGGATGGTGGCATTCGAAAATGGCTCAAATTATAAAAGATTACAAATTTTCTCAAAATTATTGCAACCCACATTCTAAAACTTGGTAATACTCACCTGGACAAATTCTATTAAACGAGTGAAACATGTCTACAAATATTAGCTTGGCGATAATCGCAGACTCACCAACTTTTTTTCTAAAAACTTCTCGATAAATGAAATTTTATTGCTCTTGTGTCACCACTATCTTAATTATAAAGACTTATCTCTCAAGATTTTGTCCAAACTCTTTCCCATCAATCAAATTTTATTGCTCGTATATCACTAGTTTTTCATTTATAAACGCCTATTAGCTGCTCATCGCTCAAGAATTTGTTCAAAATCCATTTGACCGATGAAGTTTTGGTTATCGTATATCAATTCTCTGGCATTCATAAAAACAATCTATTGCTCATCGCTTTCATTCGAAACGGGTTAGAGAAACACGGATTTAAATATTTGGCATGTCCTTGTATATATATATATATATATAGAGAGAGAGAGAGAGAGAGAGAGAGAGATTTATTTCAAATTTTACTAACGACAACCATCGTTAATTGTTTCATCTAGTTAGATTGTTTGATGCATACACTTGATTTCATGTCCTAAGATTTAAAAATTCGTGTTTTGAAGATTTATATATGTATATATATATATATACATATATATATATACAGCTTTGGCCAAAAGTAATAATCACCCTGACTTTCAGTACATTTTTGGTTTTTAAGGTAAAACATAAAAGTCTAAAGTGTATAAAGTATTTTATTAACATAAAATTACACAAAATAAAAATATTTAGTGGATCCATCCTTGGGTTTAATAACAACAGCAATCCTTAGGGGCATACAAGGTTTGCACATTTTTCTGCACTTATGGCATCCTACTCTTGAATAAGAGCAATTTTCAGAGCAGTTTTTGATGTTATGCTGTGTTGTCTGATTTTGTGTTTTAATATGCCCCAAAGGTGCTCGAATGGATTAATATGTGGGAACTGCGCTAAGCAGTCCAAGAATACAATGTTACTGCCTTTAAACCAACGCATCCTAGTACATGATTTAAGACGAGGGGCTTTGTCTTGAAACGTGACGCCACGTCAATTGGTGTTACCAAAAAATGGGTGTTAACAAAGGAATCAACACAGTTTCCATCATATTTATGTATTTTTGGCTGTTCATGAGGTCTTTGCAAACGAACATTTCAGCAACGCCATCAGCAGTAATGCAGCCCAAGATCATAAGCATGCCCCCTCCATGTTTCACAGTAGACACCACACAATCTAGAGGATATTCTTCGCCGATACGTCGCTTCATGAAGGACACGCCGGGTGTTCCAAATACATGGAAGTAAAAGAAAAAGTGACACATAAAAAATATTCTCATTTTTATTACAAAGCCGAATCTGACAAAATGATGGTTATTTTTTATTATGAAAAAGGGTTAAAATGCTAACATCAAAGTTAGAGTCATCGGCCCACAGAACATTTCACCAATCCTCTTCCGTAAAATGTTGATGTTGAAGTGCCCACACCAAGCGATTCTTCTTGTTTTTTTCTGAAAGCCAGGGTTCTTTCTAGGCGTCGCACCCTTCTTTTAACCCAGGTTCTGCCAGTATACTTCTTGCCTGTTCGAGCACTTAAAATCTCTCCAATGTCTTCTAACACTGCTGCTGCGAGCTCATAAAAAGTTTATTTACGATCTCTACCAGACTCTCGTATCAGATTTCTGTCCTAGCGTTTCGTTGTCACGCGTGTTCTGACCGTTCTTGTCTTATTTATGTGAGACAGAGTTTCCGTGAACCTTTTAATTTTTTAATTGCAGATTGCACTGCACATCGAGAACATTGCACCAACTCGCTTATTTCTACTTGAGATTTGCCTTGTTCAAGCAAAGTCGTGAATTCTCACCCTTTTCAATGGACAGCTCACTTAATTAGACATTTTAGAACTAACTGATGTAAAATTCGTTACTAGATCACACACGGAAGATGCTTTGGGCTGCGAATATCAAATAAAGACTGGAAAAAAATTTCGATTTTTTTTTTTTAAAGCATTTCTTTTGATTCAGTCTAGAGATGTCACCAGTTGTTCAAAAGCGATTATCTGTGTTTTAATTCACGTTTGACAACAACGCTTACGACTTCGTGTAATGTGTTTGTTATTGTTTCTAATATTTTTTAACATTCAAGTGTTTTGTATGGCGTGCCTAATACTTTTGGCCAAGGCTGTATATATATATTTGTAGTGTGAAGGTTTACTGGTTCTTAAGAAAAATAAGACTACACATATACACATACATAACGATAAAAAATAGAGGATTCTTTTTCTGAAGTCGCTTAAAAATGAAATATATTTCCAGAATGCGTATTTTGGAACTTATGCATTTAAAATGCTTTTATAACTTATAATATAAAACCAGAAATAAATAAGAAGCTTTGTTTGTCCTAGTGTTTCTAGGACTACAATAACTTACGCGCTTTCTAATATTTCTATTTTTAATACTTTATTCTGTAGGATATAATTCTTTTCTATAAATAAAATAAACGAGTTTATAAATCATGATAAATTTCATTGTTAAGAAAGACAAATTGTTAGGAGTTTGGTAAATGCTGCAACTATCATTCTTAAACTACTAAAATCACATTCTGTTAGTAGTATTCATGTTATAAGATGAAATATGTCTTTGAAAGTGTAATTTGTATTTTAATTTCCTTTATAAATACGTATTCCTTTATTGTGTCAGCATGGAAAATTTAGCGAATTAATATGTTTCTTTCACTTATGCTATTGAATTCAAGAAAAAGTATAATTCTAACGGCAATATTTTACTTTATTTTTATATCCACATTCGAATATTGAATCCACAGAGATTTAAATTATGTTTCAGTGTATCACTTTTACTGTCAGATTTTTGTATTTTGTCAGATATTTGCATAAAGAGTTGCGCTGCACGCAAAAATAACATTCAATTGTTTCCAGTGGGATTTCTTATTTTTCGCAACACGATAACCTATAATGGCTTTTACTTTGCTAAATTTTATTGAAGGATTGAAGGAGCATTTGTTCATGAGAAAATCAGTATGCGACAAAATTTTAAATCTGACGTTACTTGTTTTATAATTCACAGATTTCAATGGTATTTAAATAATTGTTTGTAGTCTAAATGTTTTTTAGACAATGAGAAACAAAGACCATTTCTGATTTTAAAATTATATTATTCGTTTGTGTACAAAATTAGTTTACACAACATACACAGTCCAGTCTATTAAAAATTATTAAAAATATGCTCCAAACTGTCCAGTCATTCGACCTTTTTTAAAGAATAAACGTAATTTAATCCTATTCTGAGATTAATTTTTGCTCATATTATGGTCAGGGTAGACTTAAATTACGGAAAAAAAGAAAAAAAAAAGAAAAAGAAAGTTTGAATGACTAGAATTTTTGCTGCAATTTTAACAGTGTTAGTTAATGTTTTCACCGGCACTTTATTGTTTACTACACTTTATAATTGCAAAAAGTATACATGAAAACAGTTCGATAATATATGAACAATGGTTACATGCTCAATTAATTTTAGTTAGAAGTATACAATATATAAATTATGTTTTGAACAATGTTTATATGTATTCTAAATAATGTATAAATTATATAATGTATATTTTAAGCATTCCTGTATTTAAATATAATTTAAATATACTTCACCCGTAACCTAGTATAAATAATATTAGATTTTCAAAACAATGTAATTCATGTAAAATCATACCTATTCTTTAACATTAGTTGGTAAATTTTCAATTTAACTTTAAAATACTTTTGTCTGCAGTGTTTTGTTGTATGATGCATATCATCAGAATTCTAGAACAATAAAATGTGGAAAAAATATGTAGAGTTCTCTGAAGAAAACTAAAATAAGAATAACCAAAAATATATCTTGTTCATTTTTTTTTTTAAAGTTTGAAATAGATTCAAAATAATTTTATAAAATTGTCTAACGTTTTAGTTTATAAACAATTTAAAATCTGAGGTGCTTTTCTCATTATAAATTTTATTGTCAATTAATGCAGTACAAATAATTCAAGAAAAAGAACTATTTTTATAACATAAAAAATATCTTACGCAAACAAAAACTTCGAGTAAATTTGGGAGACAATAGAAAGTAAAAATCTAATTAATATAATCGAATAATAAAAATTTATAAGAACAACGAAGCGAATATAAATCTAATGAAGAAGAAAAATACGTAGCTATACTGTTCTTTCTATGTCAGATTTTTTAAAAATTTATTTATTCATTACGAATTTTTTTTCGCATCAAATCGATAATTGATTAATCCTAAGAGCTGCTCTTAAATTTGGATTTTCTTTTTATTATCCTTCTTTCTAACTCAATTGTCATTATGTTCGACTGATAAAAAAGCAACCCATACTACAAAAGAAAATTCCGAACAAGTTGGGCAAAAACATACCATTAAAAATGATGTCTTTCAAAGCGCAGTAAAGTCATTATTACTGACTCTATTCATATGAATACATTGTGCTTTTCTAGGTTTGGGCTGTTGGGAATTTTCAATTATTCTGTCTAGATTTCTTATGTAAGTCATTTTATTGTTATCGATAATCTAGACAACGGTTTTTAAGAGATAAAAGAATTACTTGAACGTATAAATAATATAATTTAATAAACTTTGTTTATTTTTTAAAGCGTATTTTATCTAAACAAAAAGAGTGAACAACAATAGAAGTGAACAATAAAAATTAATAAGAATAAGTAATAGAAAATTTTATAAAATTTATATTTGATATAATTAAATTTATTTAGATAACAATGCATATGTCTTACAGTAAGAGTTATTTTTCGGAAAATAATTGAGTTTCTGCTAATCGTGTTTTAAATCAAGTAAAACATTAACTTAAGGTCGTTTTTATGATAATTATTCGATTATTAATTAGGATTGATAATTAGTTTGAAAATCATTGTCACAAGTCTAAACAATTAATTAAAAAAATTATTTAATGAGCCGTTTGTCTAAAGCCCGAGGAAAATTCCGGATTTGAAATATTTCTCCCTTCATAACTTTTATTATGAAATAATGTGACACCCCCCCCCCCCCCCATCACAAAAAAACAAACAATTCTTACTAAAAAATTGTTTTTATAATTTAAAAAAAAATCTTATAAAAACAAAAAACTGCAAGTGAAATTGGAAGACATTAATAAAGTATTAATTAATGTAATCTAATAATCAAAATTTAAAAGTAGAACAAAGCAAATGAAAGAGAAAAACTTACAGTTGTTTTCATGTCAGACTTTTGTACTTTACATTTTATTTTCTTTTGTGACATAATTTATTATTTCAAATCGATAATTGATTAATCTTAAGAGTTACTCTTAATCTTTGATATTCTTTATATTGTATCTTTTTAGGTGCGTTCGTAATTATATAAATACGTAACACCTATAATCGTCGTCTGGTTCCGTCCCTCTGTCTGTCTGTCCGTCCGTTCGTCTGTCCGCATATAACAGCGCAAAAACTACCCAACCGAATGGTTTGAAATTTAATATATATAACCGTTTCAGAATTTTGTCAAGTGATTTCAAATTTTATGACAATCGAATCGAAACTTAAAAAGATATTAATATTTTTTTTCTTTAATCTATTAAATCCTATCGTACGTAATCCCAGCTAAAAATGAACTGCAGTGAAACTACAAAAAAAATGCAGTTGGAAAACTGCATTTTAACTGCACACTTACTGCAGTAAATTTGTAGTTATGTCGACTTCAAAAAAACTGTAGGGATTTCTGCCAAATCACCGCAGACTTCCAACTGCATTTTAACTACACACTTACTGCAGTAAATGAGTAGTTATGTCGACTTAAAAAAAACTGCAATGATTTGTGACAAATCACTGCGGTCTTTCAACTGCATTTTTTTGCAGTTTCACTGCAGCCTTTTAGAAATTTATTACAAAATATGTATATATATAAAATATTAATTTTTCTGTATAAAAAAATCAGCACTAAAATCTAATTAAATATTTTTTTTCATATCTCAATTTATATGCAATCTGTGCATAAAATATATCATGCATACAACGATTAATCATCACTGAAAAATATTTTTTGATCATGGCTGACTTATTCAATTATTATGGTTACCTTTTGAAAAATGAAAGAATTCAAGAAATTGTATGAACGACTTTACTCAAAATAATAATATTGAAAGATGAGTGAAGTATTCATAATAATCATAGTACTTCAATCTTCAAGCAATGATTTTTTATGGTATTGAATTGTTTTTATTTTTTCAATAGTTTCATTACTGGGCAATTTCCTTGAAATCAAGGACACATGGTTATTGGCTAAAAATTAAAATCTTACTTTTAAAATTTTGTAATAAAAAGTGCAATTTTATAAATAAATTCAATGTGAAGAAGAAAATTGATAATGTGTATTTAGTAATTCCATTGCAACAATAAAAATTGCAATTAAAAATAATTGTATATGAATTTTAAAAAATTAAATTATAATTCTTTATATAATGGCATATCTTTTCAATCCTCTACAGAAATTTCAAATTGATAAAGCAAATAGATGCACAAGAATTTAAATCAGAGTGGACATAACTTTTTCTTTGTCCATTGTAATTTTGTTACCCAAGCATTTAAACATTTTTATAAAATATCCCTGTTTTTTTAATTGCTGTAACTGTTTGATTATTCAATATGTACTTACTGCCTCCCCCCCCCCCTCACAAAAAAAAATGATTTTCTTTGTAGCTTGTGAGAATATATATATTGTGCGAAAGGGATTACAAATTTTTAATCTCATAAGCAATTCATAATGAAGTCTATTGTGGCAGATTTAGATGATAATTTTAAATATTAAATGTAGGGGAGACTGGTACACAGTGGACCACTTTTTCAGTTAAACTTTTTTTTCTCTTTAATGGACAAACCGATCTGCATAAAAAATATTTTTGAATATTCCTTAAACCTTTATAAATTTATCATAACATAGTTTTCAATATATTTTTCAAAAGAAATTTTTTTATATGCATCCGTAAAGTGGACCACAGTGGACCGCTATTAGGTATTATCTGAAATATACAATATAAGTCTATATGTACTTACTGCCTCCCCCCCCCCTCACAAAAAAAAATGATTTTCTTTGTAGCTTGTGAGAATATATATATTGTGCGAAAGGGATTACAAATTTTTAATCTCATAAGCAATTCATAATGAAGTCTATTGTGGCAGATTTAGATGATAATTTTAAATATTAAATGTAGGGGAGACTGGTACACAGTGGACCACTTTTTCAGTTAAACTTTTTTTTCTCTTTAATGGACAAACCGATCTGCATAAAAAATATTTTTGAATATTCCTTAAACCTTTATAAATTTATCATAACATAGTTTTCAATATATTTTTCAAAAGAAATTTTTTTATATGCATCCGTAAAGTGGACCACAGTGGACCGCTATTAGGTATTATCTGAAATATACAATATAAGTCTATTTTTCATTAATCTAAGTCTTTTTTATTTTCCCTTTACACACGAAATAACATAGTAATATAAATTTACGAGTAACATTTTGAAACAAAAACAAAATGAATTATATTTTGAAAATAATAACAGATTAATACAGGAACAATTGCAATTTAGTTGAAGTTATTACTTAAGTACAAAACAATCAGCGCACATTACAATTTGCAAGTGAAATTCCAAAATACTTATGAGTATGATTGAGCCTGGAACTTTCCTGAAATACTTTTGGGTCTGAGAGCAATATTATGAAATCATTGACATCAACAATAGATTCATCTACAGTTTCGGGAAAAATAAACTGATTTCCATTCAATTTGCATCTCACGAATCTTACTTGAATAGAATAATCACCAATTTAGACTACAGTTATATTTATCAAAGGCAGTAAATACAAAACAAAATATTTCTTACTATATTAAATAAATTGTCATTTTTCTTTGTTTACTTTATTTTACAGTTAAATAACTACTTTTAAACAATATTTCTTTATAGTAAATAAGCAATTATTAAATATTTTGAACATTCTGCATTACAGGAGCAGAGTGGATTGTGGACCACTGTGCCCAGGAGTGGGTGGTCCACTGTGACCCATGTTGAAGTTCAATAAATAATCGTATTAATATTGTTTATAGCTTCCTTTTAAACATATTAACTTTAAAGTTAAATAAAAACAAGTATCTTATCTTTACAAAAAAGCTGTTTTATCTTATTTATCTACAACCTTTAATTACTAAAAAAATTCAAATATGATGAAAAATTTTACTTTTAGAAGCTCAAAACAACCAATCAGGATAAAATAGTTCAATCTGAGCTAAACATATTTTCTGAAGGCTATAAATAATCAGTGCAGTGCTGTTGTCTATTAGGATATAAGAGAAGCTTTTAAAAAGTTTAAATAAATAAAATATTAGGGGGTGGTCCACTGTGCCCATAGGTCCAGTGTGTACCGGTCTCCCCTACACGAAATTTAAATGCAAAAATTAATTTTAATTGCAACTAATTTTTCCACAATGTAAATTTCAAATTTGAGTATTTTTGCATCTCTTAAAGAAATTATCTATATGTGCATTGAATATTCATATAATTTTGAATATATAAAATAAATTATATGAAAGGATACATACATATATGTAAATTTCTAAATTATATACCATTTACTATGAAATAAAATGTATTACATATATTACAGATAATAAAAAATAACTGCATAAAATTCATATTAAAAGCAAAACAAATATATGCTTTTCTGTTTTTCTAAAAAAATGCTAAAATTTACAAAAATTACTCTTACCTGCGTCCTGATTTGTCCTTCCAATTTTATCTTGTATACAATTATGGTGCAAATAAGGTTTAAATTAAAAAAAACCATTTTATTAACATTTGATGTTTATGCTTTATAATTTACATCGTATTTAAATACCAAATGTATTTACAAATTCTTCTCACATTTCACAGCCTTTGCAGCCGAATTTAGCTTGTTTCGAATAGTGGCACGTACAAGTGATACATTTACAACAAACTTGCAGGCAACATGGCCCTGAATATCCATTATCCTGGATCCCATTACCAGAGGAGACCGCGAAAACACTTATATAAATGCAAATATATGCAATTATCCGTTACCGGATTAAGCCTGTACATTAACCGAACATTAACTCCGCATACATTAACTGAAAAAAAAACCCTGGATGCATGAAACTCACCATGCAGCAATCTCTAGAATGCATAAAATTCATTCAAACAGCAGTTAGTAACATATATATGTATGCTTCGCATACATTAACTGAAAAGCCCCACCAGTGGCTGAGAGGTTCTGCTCTCGAAGCTGGTAGACGGGAGGTGCTGGGTTCGATCCCAATCGTGCCCGCCGGCCTAATCGTTTGGAGTTTTCATGGTTTTCTTCGAGCCGTGGATTTATCCATGCGTAAATACGGGTTAGGTTCCCTTAGAAAGACCCCCACGAAGGTCACTCCCCCTGGCCTATATCCCTAGTGTGGATAACTGGCCGTCAATAATCAACCAAACCTAACCCATTAACTGAAAAAAAAAGGATGTATGAAACTCACCATACAGCAATCTTGAGAATGCATGAAATTCATTCAAACAGCAGTTAGTAACATATATATATATATATGTACGCTTCGCCTACAACAACTCCCCCCCCCCAAAAAAAAAACACTCCTGGATGCACGAAACTCACAGTGCAGCAATCTATAGAATGCATGAAATTCGCATGATATTTGAAACGAATATATAAAATAATAATTGCCCAACTGAACGGAAGGAGAATAAAATATCTTGTTTCGTTTTCTATCCTGCTTAGTTTTTTCCGCCAAGCTTTTTAAAAAAGCGTCAAGACCCCTATAATAGAAAAGCAAAAAAAGTTCATTGGTTTTGTTTTCATAACTTTTGGCAACAAATCTATGTATATTGACGAATCTATCCCTTTTTGAAACTCGAATTACGCCAAACCTAAAAGCAAAGGCTCCTATACTGGAAAAGTACCCGATTTTCTTATGGACAAAATATTCAAGGGACATAACATGGTGCAAAATTATCGCGGATAGCAAATTTGTTTAAATATCTCACCAATTGATGCCGAATAAATGCAGGCATGCATGCACAAAATATTTAATTAATTTTGTATGATAAATAATTATTAGAAAATTCGTATATACATATTAATTAAAATAAATAATTTACATACTTAAAATAACATGAAAATATGCATGATGGTGCACTAAAATAGAGAGAAAATTAAAACCTGTTACTGAAAATGTCTATAACATAGTACTTTTCAATAGCGTGGTTCTTAATTTTATTCACAAGCAGATGAAATTTTTCTCATCCTTAAACGCAAAGGAAGAATAGAATACATATCGTTGTTATAAAAGTCCGAGAGGTAGCCACAATTTAAACCTAACCATTTTATACAAGCTGGTTTTCAAGTTGTAATTTATTTCACTTATCAATCCCGAAAACAATCGTTAGTTGTCACAACAGCTGCGTATGAGGCCATGATAATCAAAAATGCCCCATTAAAACATTAAAAGCATGGCAACCAAATTACAGATTTTCCAATATTTTTAAAATATAGCACGCTGTCATGTTTTTAGAGGCCTCGAAGTCTGAGCGGGGGTTGGCGAGCGTAGCTCGCAGGGGGCAGGCCCCCTAGTATAAAAATAAATTTCGAAGTAGTTGGGCGAAAACAAGACATCTAAACTCGATGTCTTTGAAAGTGGATTAAAATCGTTATTGCACTCTTCAAATTTTCCTATGAATAACATTGTGATTTTCTATGTGTGGAATTTAAGGCATTTTATTTTAATGAATCTAGATTGCTTATTGAATCCAGTGTAATGCTGTCGATAGTCAACTAAAAAATTTTGAGAGACAACATGATAACTGAAACTGTTAAATATGATTAACAGTTTAATTTAAAAGCTACATTATCAGAACAAAAAGAGCGAATACCAATAGATTTCTGTTTTTATGAAAATAATAAGAATTCTAAACATATAACCATTCTAGGTCAGAATTCCTATATATTTATTAATTAAAGAAAGTTTCTCTTTGTGTGTCTGTGTTTTGTGAGTCTGGGTATCGGCGATGGCTATCAAAATCTAGCGCAAATAGTAGGCTGAAAAATTTGGTGAGGATAGTACAAGGCAGGACCTGATGCACCTGAGTCTCTGATTTTAATTTTTTTATAATTATCCGAGAAATTAATTAAAACCCATTAAAAATCACACCGGGAATGCGGACTTTTTTATGAAAATGGCTAAAGAAAAGGACACATGCTCAATCGAAATCTATAAGAAAAGAATTTATTTAGCTAATAATTAGCGAAAATTAAGAAAACAAATTGAATTATCGATTTGAAACTCGGAATACATGTGTAGAATAATTTTGAAATCAGAATAGAAAATTTTTGTAAATATTGTTCATTAATTTTTCTTAATTTTTGCGAAAAATTAACAGCAATAATAAGAAAATTCAGAAAAAGAAACATACAGGGGCCGGCATTCATTAAAAACTGAAATAAAACGAGATCGTAACCGTTTTTGATAGTGAAAGTATCCTCATAAAAAAAACTGCAAACAAAATCGAAAAAATGAAAAATGACCTTCATAGAGAACAACCTCAGCTATTCAATGCAAAAATAAATAAATAAATAAATAAATAAATAAATTAATTAATTAATTAATTAAAAATATTCAAATGCAAACAAGATATTGTAAAATAACTGTTCCATAAGATTAATATTAGAGAGCAGGTGTTTTCGCATGAGTGAAGTAGCCTCTTCAGACCCTGGTCCCCGCTTCCAGATTCCTTGAAGATTTTTTTGCGCCATTTTCACGTTCCCTAATTGTGTCATCCTCTCAATGGATAACATGGAAGTTGAGTCTTGCACACCTCTCCCCGGACCACCACCCTCATATTCTTATTGGGGCCCTAGTGCCATTTTGAAAGCATTTCCCTCAATGTTTGGTACATTTCTTTAAAATTTCATTTTAATTTTTAATTCTTACCCTATGCTTAATTTCGACTAATTGAAGTTCTAAAGCGCTAAGTACTAGGGTTTTTAACAAGTTTTCGTCTTAGAATCCTGCTCTCAACTATTAGTTCGCCACTTTTGGGACCCCTATTGAAGGTCTCTTAAAAATGGTCCGATTTAATAGCTTGTTTTTTTTTCTAATAATTTCTTAGATTCTCCATCTACTGTATGAACTACAAAATAAAAAATTCTCAAAACACAGCTACAACCATTTTGAATATTAATCTACTTCTTCGGCCCTTTAGTGCAGCTTCCTTAAAAATGATCCGATTTTCTTGTAATTTCCCTTAACATAGTTCTAGGGTCCTCCGGCTTCTTTATAAACTACAAAAATTTTTATTACACACCAGCTACCATATTTTTGGAATATTAATCTTTTTTTCCAGCTTCAACATACGTTTTTTCATGACAGCCGCAAATTAAAAATCGCGTTACTGTTATAGTTCATTGGTTTGTGGACACCTTCCACCTACAGAGGGTGCATTCTTTTCTCGGGTTCCACGGGAATTTGTTCATTCACCTTAGCTTACGATTCCACTAATTTCTGCAATATAAAAATTGATCTTAGACTTCTTTTACCACCTTCTTCGAACATTAACTGCACATTCTTTTCTCGGTATATACTGACCATATTTAAACGGGAATGGGTTCATTCAACTTAGCTTACGATTCATCTACTCTCTACATTAAGAAAAAATTATCTTAGACTTGAGTTACCACCATTTTCGAAAGTTAACGGCTCATTATTTTTTCGGGTTTTATGGTCCTGATTTCATCGGGAATTGGTTGATTCTACTTAGCTTCCGATTCAACTAAATTCTGTATTATGAAAGTTTATCTTAGACTTCAGTTACCACCATGTTAAAAAATTAACGGCGCATTCTTTTTCCTGGTTTGAAAATTTAGTATATATACACTGGGGACCCAAACCACAGGTTCGTTCGGAATTATTTTTGTCTGGAACACACTTGTCGCTGCCGAAGTCAGTGGTGCGTCTAAAACAAGGTTCATTTGAAAGATTTTCCGAAGATATAAAATCATACAAACTTCAGGTTTGTTCATCATCACAGGCCCGGGCAACACCGGGTTGGTCAGTTAGTATTACTATAAAGATAAATAATTGGACTTTTTAATTTAAAAATACTAAAACAACATTAAAATACACTAAAATTTAAATTTAAATAGACGTTTTGTGCGATAAACATCACCCATCAGTAAAAACATCAGTATTATAAACTACTGCAAAAGAATCACTCATTCGGGGTGGAAATTAAAGTTAAACATTGAACAAAACTGTATATTCCTCTCAGACGGTGCAAGACTGATCCAGAGGTAATTTCTCTCATTTAGTATTCCATCCTTCCAAAAATATTCTGCTGGTCTGCAGTCTGATCTCAAAACACTAGCATTCGTAAACTACGGGGTGTGATGTGTATCCAGTGCATGAATGACAATTTTCAAGTATAGGATGCCTTTCTTAAAAGCATATCCATGTTCTTTTAATATAGTCTCCAGTGATCGACTAGTTTCACCAATGTAAAATGTATTGCTGTTGCTACATGGGATTCTCTAAATCATACGTTTTAATTTGGATATTGGGTATTTATACTGGAATCCCAACTACAGGAACCGAGCGGATGTTGTGGTTTAAATGAGATATAAATCTTGAAAGTTTTTAAAAAGCATTGATAATTTATCTGATATATTTTTGTAATAAATGATTGATATAGTCCATTGTTTTTCTCTTTTTGGAAAGGTTGAATAGTAGACATAATTGAGTTAAAAATTTGAATAAAAATCTTTTTTGAGAAAAATCGAATCAAAAGCAAAGAATAGATTAAAGTTTTGGAATTAATGTGTGTCACAATATATGAATAATCAATGTGAGAATGATAAATGTGTGCATAAAATATAATATGTTTCAAAGCATAAAAATTGTAAAAAAAAAAATATATCGAATAAAAAAATATCTTACGAAAGAAAAAGCTTGAGAGTGAATTCAGGCGACAATTAAAAAAAAAAATCCAATTAATATAATCGAATTATCCATATTTAAAAGGACAACGAAGCGAATAAAAAAGAATCGAATGAAAAATATCTTCACATTGCTGCTGTTTCCATGTGAGACTTTTTTACTTTACACTTGTTCATAAGTAGTATTATTTTTCACTTGAAATCTATAATTGATTAATCCTAAGAGCTTCACTTAATTTTTTTCATTTTCTTTATTTTGTACCTTTCTTTGTAACTCAATTGTCATTATGTGCAACTGATAAAAAGAAAAAAAAACCGTTCTATAAAAGAAAAGTCCGAAGTAGTTGTGATAAAACAAAACAACTAAACTCGGTGTCTTTCAAAGAGCAGTAAAGTCGTTATCGCAGACTCCAGAGTTTCTTATGAATAGCATTGTGCTTTTCTAGGTGTCGGGTTTAGGGAATTTTCATTTATTGTATATAGATTTCTTATTTAAGTCACTTTATTTTTATCGATAGTCCAGCAAAAGGTTTTTGCGATCAATAGATTTACTGAAAGTTTAAATACAATTCGTTGTTTTGTTCCGAAAGCATACATTATTAGAAGATAAAGAGTGAGCAACAATAGAGCAGTGAGATTGAAAATAATAAGAATCAGTGATAGAATATATGATAAAAGTTCCATCTTACATTTAGATAATTTTATTTAATGAAAAATGCAAATAGTATTGTATTGCATATTATATTTGAGGAAAATAAATGAGTTTGTTTTCATAAAAGTGATTTGAAAGAAGCAAAGCAATAACATCTTCTTTAAAAAGAATTCATTTTAAAATAGTTTTCAAAAGTATCAAGAATTAACAAAAACGCTATTTAGTGTGACAAACTCAAAAGCATACGGTATATTTGTATTTTCATGTGCTCATGACCAGTTTGTAGGAAAGAAAAAATATACAAAGTATAAATCTCTTTAGAATTTTGTCATAAAGTGCTAAATTTAGTTTACAATATTATACATAGTAATGATGATAATCCGATATATAAAAATGAAAATTTATCTTTCTGTCTGTCGGTATTCCTATACAAATCCTCAATTTAGAAGCGATTATCGGGAAATTATGTGAAACGTATAAAGTCTATTTGGGCTAATATTGATAGAAATGTTTGTAAACACCTTGTATATAGTATGCAAGATCGATTGTACGCTGTTATAATAGCTAAAGAGGATGCTACAAAATATTAACTACCATTTACTTCATATTCATAAGGTAATATTGTTACGTAAAATAAAATATTCTAATATTTTGAACCAATCTAAATTATGTGTTTCAGAAAGCTGTATACCTAATTTATTGTACTGTGTTTTATATTTTGTAAATGTTAAAATCATATTTAAACATTCCAGATTTCATTTATAAGAAATTTAATTGTATTTACTTAGTATAAAAAATAAATAAATGAAAAATATATTTTTTTCTTATTACTTTTTCTCAATTATTCTAATATTTTGAATATAAGCTGTATTATATTTCATAGCGTAAAGTCAAATAAAAAATGCAGATGATACAGTAAATTATTAAATGTTCAAAGTACTGATAGAAATTTAGTCCAGTATTCTAAACTATTTTTGAATTTCTAAATGCTATAATGTTAATAATACATATTACCAGGAAAATATATTTTTATTCATTAACATATGGAAAAATTAAGGCTTTACATGAATTCTATCAAATCTTCCCCAGTCTGCTATCTTTTTCCATGATCATAAAATTCAGATAAAAAATGCAGATGTATTTATATACTGTGAATCATTAAACACACAAAGTACTCATAATAATCTAGTCCGGTATTCTAAACTATTTGAGTACTTCTAAATACTATGATGTTAATAATACATATTATCAGGAAAAAAAATGTAATTAACATATAGAAAATATATTTTTTTTTTCATAAAAATATGGAAAAATAAGGCTTTGCATGAATTCTGTCAAATTTTCTCCAATCTGCTATCATATTCCATGATCTTAATATTGATCATCCCATGATCACATATTACCATCAAATTTTTTTTTCATTAACATATGGACATTTTTTTTCCAGAAACACATGGAAAAATAAGGCTTTACATGAATTCTGTCAAACCTTCTCCAGTTTGCTATCATATTCCATGATCAAAAATTGATCATCCCATGATCATATTTGACATTATATTTCATGGCGTAAAATTAGCAGCATTTTTTATATACTGCTGATCGTTATTATAGTAATCTAGTCCAGTATCCTAAACTATTTCAAAACTAATTGCTATGGTAATAGTGATAAGCATTAACAGGAGAATATACAGAGTGATTACAAATGAATATCCCAACTGTGAAGGGTTATTAAAAGAAAACAAGAAAAAGTAAACCTTGTTGTTAATCAGAAATCAAAACTAACAGTTGAAAGTTTAAATTCAACACAGTTATAAGTGTTCAATGTGAACCCCTCTAGAAATACGAACGATATCGAGGCGGTACGATAACTCATCACTGACATCACTCCATGTGATTTTTTTGGTAGGGTCTCGTCAAAAGTAAGGTGTTTGTTCCACCGATGACAACGGACGTTGACGACACGCATATCTGCGGCCATTCAAAGAATCACCCAAGACATGCTGAAAAAAAAAATGTGTGATGAGTTATCGTACTGCCTCGACATCGTGTTCCTAGGGAGTCTCACATTTGTCACTTATAACTGAACTGTGTGAACTGTGTAAACTTTCAACTGTTATGTTTTATTTCCGATGAACAACAATGATGTACTTTTTTAGATGCGTTCGAAATTATATAAATACGTAGCACCTATAGTCGTCGTCTGGTCCATCCGTCTGTGTGTCCGTCCGTCCGTCTGTCTGTCAGTCTGTCCGCATATAACAGCGCAAAAACTACCCAACCAAATGGTTTGAAATTTAAGATATATTATCTTTACAGAATTTTGTCGAGTCATTTCAAATTTTATAAAAATCGAATCAAACTTTAGCAGATATTAATAAAAATATGTATTAAGAAATTTGAATTAAAAAAAATCGATAATTTCTTGTTATAGGAGCTTCCGAGGTTTAATCGTCAAGTGACCGAGATACAGAACAGAAATTAATCTGCAGACGATATAATTCATTTCACAGAATTAAAAACCATCAAGATCTGAATATTTATATAACTAGCTATAGTACGAACGCATCTTGTTTGTCACGTTTGACGTACAATTCCTAACTTGTTTAATTTATTTTAATAGCCCTGTGCAGTTGGGATATTCATTTGCAATCACCCTGTATTTAATATTATATTTCATGGCGTAAAATTAGAAAATAAATACAGCATTGTTCAGATACTGCTATTCGTTATTATAATAATCTAGTCCAGTATCCTAAACTATTTCAAGACTAATTGCTATGGTGTTAGTGATAACCATTAGCAAGAGAATATATTGAAGTAATATTGGGTACAAAATTAAACTGTACACGAGCTAATCAATACTTCTCGAGCTTGCTAAATTGAAAAAAAAGAAAGATCAATCCAACCTGATGCAAATACAAGCACAGACAATTTGAATGTCAAATAAAGATATCTTTTTCCATTTCATGCACATTTAATTAGGGAAGGCCATTCAGAATCCATTTCCGAAATAAGCGTTTATAGACACGGCTGTCAAGTTCGCACGAATTGAAAAAAAGGAAGTATTTATGAGTCACGCAATCTACCTTGAATATTTCAAAACCATCTGGACATTTCCTAAAACTTTCAATAAATATTTCACGTTAAGAGTTACAATGAAACAGTTCTCATTTTAGAAAAACTCCAGGTAGTTATTAAATATGTTAAAATTATTCATTCGTGAGTAACAGAGATTTATTTGTTCTATATAATGGTTATTTGGTTTGATGTTTTGACATTAAATCAGTTCAAAATCAATTAATGAAATGATTTGTTATTCAATATGACAACACGACAATGGCAATACGACATTTAATCTGTATTTTATACTGACGCACCCCAAAATAGTTCTTCATCTATGCTAAATAATTAGTATATCTCTTAATAATACTTCACTTATCTAAGAAAATTTTGAAAACTGTGCTTAAGAACATTAAAATTATCATGGCGATGTAGCAGTTTTTCAATTCTGTTTACAAAGATATGATGCCTTCAAAAAATGTATTCACGAATTAAATTTATTTCCAATTTATAATCGGTATTTCGTTTTATCTCCTTTTACACGATACAAAATTACAGCATATGTATGATCAGCTTTGGGGATCATTCACACATATATACATACACTCTTACTTTTACAAATGGTCTTGGTTACGACCTTTATAGAACAGCCCGGTCGTAATATGGCTTTTTTTTATTTTACTCAATGACTATCAAACGTCTGTCACGAGATACGAAGATGTAACGCCACCATGCCTACTTTTTAGTGGTTTGGAACTCGTGAAAAACGGAATATATTGATGTTACAGTCACTTGGATAATACTCATCTTCCACCTGAAGACAATATGAGTTGTATTTTAGTCACTGTGTATTGAAATTTTGCGTTTAGGTTGGCTTCGATGCTATTAGGGTATATACGTAGTTTGATACAAATAATGACAGAATATATAGATAGAATATTTATGTTTTGACAAAAATTAGGTTTTCAAAGTCCAGAAAATAATCCTAAAGAAAGATTTAAAAGAGGTTTTTCAAATTTGTGTAACAGAAGTAAAGCATAGTTTAAGATGAATTATTCAATCGAATAAAGGGAAAGCACAATAATAATGTATACTTGCTTTTGCAATGTTTCCTGTGATATTTCCAAGTTTATGAAACATATCATAATGCATACATAAACTCTAACCTTTACTCAACATTTTGTAAGTGGTTAGACATGATAAGGTGAACATAAATAGAATGAATCACATTCTTAGGTGATTGTTTACCATGGATATCCGGAAGCAAGCCTGATTAATTACTATAATGAATTTACGCTTTAACACATGTGTAAGAACATGCACGAGATTTATGAAGGAAATCATAAATTCATGTTTCCCGTGATGACTTTGTAATTAATGATGGTATTTACACAATCTAAAGCGTTCTGTCGGATTAACATTGGGATATGAACAAAATATAAATAGAAAAACCCAGTATATATAATCATTCCCAAAGAAATGCAGATAAGAAGGAACCATATAAAAGAGAATATGCATTCCTGTTAATGTATGTAATAAGTTAGATGCATTACAGAACTCTGTTGTGAAATCTCTTTAAATATAGTATCTCTGTTGCCAGTTTAGCCGATTTTTCAATTAAATATCAATAGTCTACTACTATTTTAAAATATAAATATTCGTTAATATACAAGGCGAAAATTACTATTCAAAAATATTGCTGTATTTCTGAATTAAAAATTCCGCTAAATTGGCAGAACGTATCATATGTACATTTAAAGTTCCTTTCTAAGTAGAAGAAAGTAAATTAATTGAACCTTTGTTATTTAGCAATGCAATTTAGCCACAATAGCATTCATTCAATTACTATATTATCCCAGCAATTTTACATATATGTGTGCGTGCGTGTGTGTCTGGAGATTCTGAAGTTTACGTTACTACATTACTAATTTTAAAAGTACAGTCAACTATAACAAAAAAAAAAAAAAAAAAAAAAAAAAAAAAAACTCTTCATACCGTTTAATCATTAAAATGCCCTCCTCTACCACAAAAAATCGTAAATTGCCATTCAAATAGAAATTATGTCTTCTTTCAGTTTATGATTTTAAAAAAAGGCTTGGGGGATGTCTTCTTATAGAAGTTGTGTAAAATTTGGAAATTTGCAATGCGAATGAATAATTTTGACATAAGTTGATTTTTTGGTAGTAAATTTTTTAGGTAAGATTTTTTACCTTAAAATACAATATAGGAAATCAATCGGTAAAGTAGTTTATGAATTATGGCGAAAAAAATTTCGAGTTCACTAAATTAATTTTAATAGCCACAAAACAAGCTGCAATACCGGTTATTTTTTAAGCAAAACTCAAAGCCTATTTCAGGAAATGAACTGTAATTATGCAATCGCATATTTTAGGACACTTTATAACGATTTCCGTTAAAATTGTGAAAGATATATTTCATAATTTGTTTGAAAATTAGTTTTAAAAATTTACGTATTTATAAAAAAAAAAATATATGAATTGTAATCTATGAATTGCACCCTTATCTATATATGAGGACGTGAGTTTCAAAATTCTCCTTATCCAAAATTAAATTTTTTTTTTTTTTCTCTGTGAATGAATTTTGTTCTTTTTGTAAATCTTCACTGAAAAAACACCACAATCCGCAGAAAAATTAGTTTTAGCATGTATTTCTGGCGTTCTAAAATCTTGGTTTACAATGGAAACAAATGGAAGCAGACTATGGCTATGATTAAAAATTCTAAAATCCTATCGAGAGTGTAAACCGGCATAATTCCTAAATTACTTTACCGAAAGACTTCCAAATTTGTAGCCTTAGGTACAATTGACTGAAACATCCAAATATCGTGTCTAAATTAAATGTTTGTATCAAAACTTTCAGAGTTTGATTGAATTTAATTGCGTAGACAGTTTCTTATGGTTATGCTTTTTTAACATAAACTGAAAGAAACTGTATTTTTCAATCGATTGATTATATCCGCTGTTTTTTTTATGGAGGGGTGGGTGAGGGGGCTTTTTACATTATTTGTTGCAAAGCCGTAAGCTGATTTTCCCTAAGTTTGTTGTGTCTAATTTATATGAATGTTTATTTATATAGAAAACCTGTTTAGAAATTTTCTAAGAGGCAATCCCTTTAGAATCCGTTATAAACGATTAAAGTTCTTCTATGTTACAGTCTTTATAATCTTATTTCAACACTGTGGTAACACATATAAATTCAACAAACAACGGCAATGTAATAATATAAACTTAAGAACAAACTAAACGAAGTGTCTGTAATATTTTCGATATTGTATTGTGTGATATACATTAGATTAATTTGTTCATGCTTTACGTCAAATAGTTTGCTGAATATAAAAAATGTTTCTGTGATTTATTTATTAACCCATTAACGACGACTTATTTTACATTTCTTTTAATACTTAGATACCAGATGACACAAGTTTTCCCATACTGTTATATTAACTGATTGAATCTCTGATAGTTTGACATTAGATAGTATGATTTTTTTTTACTAAGATATTGGCGTTTATATTTAAAAGTTTCGTATCACTTTAATGGCAACTTTTAGTACCAACAGGCATTAATGAGTTAAGGTAAATCCAGGTTAGATTCCCCATCGGGTTATTTGCCCTAGTCACCGTTTTTCAGCTGTTGGACGTATGTTGGAGCTAGAGACTTTCTTCTAATATCAATTGATAGAAAAAAAAAGCGTCGTAAAAGAAGTTACAGCGATTTATTTCTTTAAATAAATGTTTTATCCATCAAAGAAAGATATTTTTTTTATTGTTGGAAAGTTTTCTTCCCTTCGCTCTTTATTTAAATTACATAAGTTAATACTTGCGTTGAATATATAAAATATTTTGAACTCATTCATTAAGAAACAGAACAGAAACAGAAACAGAAACCTCCCACTCGTGGACAGCCAACCTCTCGGCATAGGACCTATGAGTCCACGAGGGGAAAACCTATATCTACCAGGAACCTCAGTGTCCAAGGTCCCGAAGTCCCCAGCAAGTTAAAAAAAAAATCACACAAGCTATACGATATTGCTTATTGCTGAGTGAGCCCAAAGTTATTACATGTATATAAGTTCTATATGAATATATTGATAAGTTTACATAATATTAAAGATAAATATTTACAGATATTTACAATAATAATATTGTACTGAAAATTTTTCAATTGTGTTATGCACTAGTCTATTAAGTCTTTTAAAACATAGTTTTTAAAATCTATAGATCTTCTTTGATATATAAAAAGTTTTTATTTAGGACATTATAGTTTTATCTAACTTTTCGTAATTGGAAGCGTCTAATAGCACACGTTGTAGGTTTTCGTTTAATGTTTTATTTTTATTGAAGTTAAAATGGTATTCCATAAGAGGGCAGTTACCGAATATGTAGTGTATAGGAGTTCCAGGGTTTTTGTCACAAGGACATCTATCCGTGGTTCTTTTACCAATTTTATATAAAAAGCTTGGGAAGCTTCCATGGCCGCTAACATAATATGCTGCTGATTTCTGATCACATAAAAATTTAACATCTACCTTATTAAGAATTTTATACGTTTCTCTTCCTTTCGTTGAGTTGGTCCAATCATTTTGCCAATCTGTGATGATTTTGTTTTTAAAATAACTCTTTAGAATGGATTCTGGAAATGGTAAGACAGTGATGACAACATTAAGAAACATAAAACTTAACTCATTTAATTTGAGAATATTAAATTTGCTTCCCGAATTAGTTTTTAGATTCTGTACATCGAATATAAGAAGAGGCGGGGGTTATCCCTCTTAGTTTAGATTTAACGAGTTTAGCTTTCGTTCGAATTATTCAAATGGCTAAAAATTTTGTATACCTACATATTCAAAGAATTGGGAATAGCAAGAAGATCCTTTGATGTGGGTGTGTGATGCTGGATTAGTATGCAAAGCATGTAAACTCAATTGTTTTCAATAAAAATTCCTAAATAGGATATTATGTCAAATAAAAATCTAGATTTTGAATTATTAATGTTAATTGCCTATACTTCCCATTTTTTTTTACGAATTTGCATATATTCCGATCAAGTGAGCTGTCTAATCCTGAGGTCCGGGATAAATGGCAAAAATCATCGATTCAGTTTTTTGATAAAAACACTATTTTATATGGTATTTATATAAAGTAATATTTTTTTATGTTGTTCTATATAAAATTTGAAGTATATAGGTTACATATGCACTAAAAAATCATTGCTATTAAAAAGAAAAATGAAAGGGGTCTTAAGTAGGGCAACTATTCCGGACTTATCCGATATAAACACACGTTAAATTGTATGTTTTAATATAGAGTTCATTTATTTAACTTATTTTTTTTATAACATGGAATTTTATCTTTGTGAAACACAGTATATTTCCAGACAGGACATTCCTTTAATCGATTACTGATAATTCCTGGGAGAACTTTTAGAATGTATTTTTTCTCCTTTATTTTTCCTATATCCTTTAAGTTGAGTGTCATTAGGAATGTCTGATAAAAAACCAATTGAGCAACAAAAGAAGTATCAAGGAGGTTCATTTAAGGCTTAACAAGAAAGAATTTTCGTCATTTAAAGTTTAGGCAAAATTTTAATTTTTATTACAGAGAGATTCTTTTGAGCTATTGTATTTTAGAAATTTCAGGAATTGTGTTGTTTCAAGAGAGTTTGTACAAAAGTATTTTTATCTCCAAGAAATATTTTGTTATTGAAGTCACCTGGATATAAGTTTGAATGGGTTGTTTTCTTTTCGAAATCATTTCTTGGATTTTACCTGTGATTCAAACTGCTTTTTTCTCTTATGTTGAAGTTACGATAAATACATTTAAAAATAAGGTACCATATTTACTCGAAAGACGCGCCTTGCGATGTTTTTAGAATGTTTCTGCTCGTTTCACGTTTTTAAATTTCGAATATATTTAAAAACCATTCTTACGGACAATATTATATTTACTTTTAACAATTGCATTTTAAAAGTAACCATCATACCAAATTTCAAGTTTTTAGCCCATACAGTTTCACAGAAGACGTAATTTTAGCGTTTTTTTTTTTTTTTTTTTTTTTTGCTTCTCACACTTTTAATTTTGTAAAAGTGTTCTGTGTGAACATATAGTACATCTTAAAATTAACAGCCATGCCACATTTCATGTTTTCATTCCCAACAATTCGTAATAACTCATAATTTTAAAAATTTCCCATATATTTCACACTTTTAATTTTCGATTTTTTTTTTTTTTTGAAATCGTTTCTATCCAGCATATTCATCTTAAAAGTAACTACCATGCTAAATTTCAAGTTTCGTCTTTCAACAGTATTTCAGAATTCGCAATTTAAGAACATTTGTTGTTCCCAGAACTTTTTAAATTTCAATTTTTTTAAAACTGTTCTGTGCAAGCATTTACATTGTAAAATTAACAACCATGCCAAATTGCAAATTTATATCACTAAAAACTTAACGTAATTGAGACTGCTTATTTCACACTTTTAATTCTTTATTTTTTAGTAACAGTTCTTAACCAGCATATACAGTTTAAAAGTAACTATCATACTAAATTTGAAGTTTTTATCTCCGTCAATATTACAGAAATCGAAATTTTAGAACGTTTCTTATTTCAGAATTATTTTCAATTTCAATTTCTTTAAACTGTTCTTTGGGTACAGTTTAAAACTAAGTACCATATTTACTAGAATCTAAGAAGTCAACAATTTTAACACACGCCACATTTTTTTAGCCACGAGATTAATGATTTTTATTTAAAAATCTTAAAGACACAGAAACATTGGAAAGAAAGAGAAATTTTTGAAATATAGTAAATACCATGTTTTTTATTCCCTCTTTTTTCAACATTTTCCAACAGAGATGAAAAGTGTTTATGAATTTGGTTAGTCTACCGGTCTTTTCCATGCTGTAACTCGCGTAAATATACTTGAATTCATATGCAATCGATATATGTTATTGAACTTTACTATGGCATGTACGGAATTGAAAAGGAAGTGTGTAGTGTTTGTAGTTCATTTACTGGGACACCCAAATAATTCCGTTATATTACGGTCTAAGGCGAAAAATTGTTTGCGGTTGTATTTTATTCGTGTTACACTATTTCAATCATATAGAAATTGATATAAATCTCTGAGGTGCACTAGAGAATATTAGCGTAGAATTCTATAGATCATATACATGGCTGCAGAAAAGATTTCGAGTACATTTCCGTTTATTGGTGGCAATTGAAGCAGAGGTATTTCAACTGTGTTACGCGTTTCCTCACAAAAAAATAACGTACTATGTAGTTGATATACAAATCTATAGATCTTATGGAAATATCAAAGGTATGAAAAATCGAATTGTTTAAAGCCTCCAGCCGAACAAACTAACGTTAAGGTCCCCACTGCCTTCGGCACCGTATATCGGGCGTATAAACGAACAAATTTGTGTAACATAGTGACAAAGGTTGTCGGCTGGTTTGTCACATATCATTTTCATCCCATAGGTGGATATTATCGCCTTGTGCTTAGAGTTAGTCACTTCTGCAAACGCGAGTACTTTCGTTTCCTACATAAAAAGTAACCAGAATTTTCATGTAATGTCTGAAATAAGTGAGGACGAATAAAAACGTATTTAACATATTGAACCCTATACCTGTAATATTACATTATTTCTCTAATAGATAGGGTTATGTGCTGTATGGGGGTCACTATTCTTATGTTAGTTATTTACATAGATGTTTGATTAGTATTAATTTTTTTCTGATGGAGGAATGCCACAACATAGAAAAGAGTTGAGATTTAGAAAAATATTTTATATAAGGTAGGCTGAGGGAATTGAATGTTGAGAGTAATTGTTTCCTCGTATCTTATTAATTGTCTATAGCGCTAATCTCTTATTTCAGGACAAATACAAACTACATGCAGGTGTACATACGTTCATTATTTATTCCTCCTATTTTTTTTATTTTTTTCTATCAAAGGAGAAAATAAAATTTAACTTACCTTTGTCGTTTTTTGTATTTTGCAGTGCCTACAGATTTTCTATTAATAACCTTTGAAATAATGATTTTTTTTTCAATTTTTAATGAATTATGTTTTACAAATAAAATGAAACTTCAGATGCTTAAGAATGTATAGCGGTAGTCTCAGTTTTCAAGGCTGGAAAAAGTTAACACCCAATTACCATCATGTAAATATTTAATGTCTATTCGTTTGAGTTCTAATACGTCTAAAAGTGTTTTTAAGGGATGCAACTAATGTTAAAAAAGAATTTGAAATTTGAAACTCTGAAATCCACATATTAGTACCACATGTTAAAAATTTGACCTAGATCTATTTTATTTTTGACAAAAAAAGATTATTTTTTAAAAACGAAGACTTATAGAGGATCATAAAAGAGTTAAATTAATCTATGGAAGTTTAATAGTTTCCACTATATATATATATATATATATATATATATATATATTTATTTATTTAAAAATGAAAACACGTGTGAAAAACAAAGGATAAGACACTATAAAAAGCAATGGAATGGACACTGCATAAATGATACTATATATGATGAAAAGGTAAAAAATGGAAAACTATGAATATCTTTAGAATCTTATATCAATATATATATAAAATAAAACATTAATTATTTAATAATATGTCTATAATATCAGTGGATTAACACAGCTGGCAGCAAAAACAATTTTAATTAAAATAATATCTCTTTTACATAATATATTCTTGTTAAGAATATCTGAAATGCTGTGCAAGTTGAATTAATTCTGTGTAGATTTATTCATATAGTAGTATTATATTTTATTTGAATTTAAAGTAAAACTACAAGTTAGTATTGTTTTTTAAAGTTTATTTATATAATTAAATCTAATGAAGTGAGTATGTAACTAATAAAGTGGATATCTAACTAAATATTAATTATGAATTATTATAATACCAATAGATGGCGACACTTTACCTTTCAGGTAGTTGTTGATAATATTGTTAATATTATATTTAATTTAACTATAGAGGGAGCTATTGATTGTATATTAATTTTACTTTCAGGAATTAAAATTGGATGGAGTAATATATATTCACGGATATAATTTTGTTATAAGTGTATTAAAACCAGAATTATTTTGTGTGTTTTTGAATCATTTTGTGTTTGGGTGTCATCGATGATGTTGTTGTGTTTTAAAAAAAGTGTGCTCTCAACTTGTCTTTCAAATCATTTCTCTCAACTCGACTTAGTCAACATGTATGATGCATTGCCATGTGGATGTGAATATTATGCAGAAGTTGTGACATTTTAAGGATTCTGTATAATTATTGTGAGTAAAATATTTTATCTACACTTTACGCGTTCATATTTCCAATTTTATTAATTCAAAACTGTTATCTCGTGGTAATTTCCTGAGGTGTTAAATACAGTTTTTGGGATAATCGATGTGAGTGAAATATATTGTATATTCTTAATGGTTTTTTATTTCCTATTTAAATATTTCCAAATTTAAATATTTCCAATTGTTGTCTGGTAATAATTCAGTGTACCTGGATGATTCTACTGATCTTAGCATTATGCCAGTAGAATTATGAAACACTGAATTATTATTTAAAACACATGTGGGTGCATCCAGGCTGATGAGTACATGTGCATGTGTTTTTTCATATCCAATTCATATTTAATTCTCATGTGGTCCAATTTTCCATTGTATATGGTTCATATTTAATTTATTAATCCATTTGTATTTACTTAATTGCAACTCCAATTTATAATTTTTTTTCCCTTTCTCTCTATTTCTTTTTTCTTTTTTCAGTATTCTTTAGGTATGAGTAAAATTTGGCCAATTACCATTGAAGCACAAGCTATGGTAATATTATGTTTGCACATGTTAATTATTAGCTATGTGGTATTCTGTATACACAATATCATTAATTATCTCTTTGGAGATTTAAGCAGAATGATAATAGAACTTGATATGTTTTTTTAAATTCATAGATATTATAATTATATATATATATATATATATATATATATATATATATATATATATATATATATATACAAATATCACTATATATATATATATATATATATATATATATATAGTTTTATAGGGATTATGATAGTTTTATAGCGAAGATTTATTAAGCCCGATTTTTTATTTTATGTGTTGCTATTTAACTGCTCTAACATGATTTGTAAAGCTAATGTCATAAGGTGTTTTTGTTCTTTAAAGTTTTCGAAAAACTGTAAAGATTTAAAAAATAAAATTCCAATTTCTCATGAGATTGTCTATAACAAATGGGCTAAATATACTGGTTACCTGGTTTAAAATATTACTTTCAGTATCCTGTTTAACATCCCTAACAATAAAAAATCTCATAAAAATCTTATTATAAAAAAAAAAAAAAAAAAAAAAAAAAAAAAAAAAAAAAAAAACGCGTTGTTGTAGGTAGCAAGTTTAGCACCTAACCACTTTTAAATGGGTACTTGGTTGCTAAGATATAATTTATTTTTTTAGAATATTTTTCTATAGGAAGATTGCAACTCACTGTCTAAAAATATGTAGATAACAGTATTTTAGAATTTTAAAAATGGGAAATAGATACTAGGCATATTTAAACAGATCAACCAATGCCTGCTTATATATTAAGGCTACATTCTATGTTCTAATAATTACATTTTCTTTTTAAAATAATAATTTATTTTCGGATAAAATTTCTTTTCTTTACAAAATTTTTCAATTAAGTCTGTTCTTAATTATTTATTTAACAATTTATAAACATGCATAATTAATAATACTTAAATGGACTTTGTACACAAATATCACCAAATCTCATAAGCCAGAAGCTGAATAAATAAAGATATTCGATAGTTAACATTGACATGCTCAAATTCTAAATTATCATTTCAGTTGTATGTAAAGATTTATTAGATAATCTTCAAAAGCATTATGCTCATAATTTCTTGAACGTCTGCTACTTTCTATAATCATAAATCATCTTCACATGAATATAGACACAGTTAAAGATATCGTATATTAACTTTGGGTATCCGAATTATTAGTATATTACAAATGATATTCTGTTGCAAAAGCCTTTCATATATTTTGATGTCTGGCTCAATAAATTTTATGCCCACTGTTTTAAATTCGATGGTAATTGCTTCATTTGTTTGAATAAAAAACATTGTTATTTGAGATAATTATTTTACTGATTTAATCTTTAGGTAATTTTTTTCACTTCTTTTGTATTTTTGTTGTCCTTTTTTTTAATATTTAATATTTTCTCTGGATTATTTTTGGGAGTTAATTTATAATATTATAAACATATTTTTATTTGAAATAAGAAAAAGAAATGGTGAGATCCGAAAATGAGTGTAAAAGTAATATATATATATATATATATTTAAAATACACTTTTCTCTCAGCGTACAATGTTAATCCTGAAAATCAATCCCAATTTTCATAATGACTGCAATTCATGATTTTTCCAAAACAATTCCGTTACAATACATTAATTTGTCATGGAACCGAACCGGATTATGAAAAATATACAAATATTTAGGCTTCATAGAAAGCGAAAGCTAGATAACTGTTAAAAGTATGTATAATTTTTACTCTATTTCTTTTTTTAAGATCTGGCAGAGGAAAGAAAAAGACTCATTATTTCAAGTACTGCTAAGCTTGGGATCATATATTTTTTTTTATTATGAAACTATTAATATATAAAATAAAAAATTAAATAAAAAATAGGTTCTAAAAATATATTATACTTTTTCATTTTTCTTTATATTTTCTACTTTGTAGTGTTTAAACTATTTCGTTTTTGCAGCTTCACAGCCAATTGGACGTAGTATGGCACATCATGAAATCCGTTGTTGTTGTAACTCGTATAAAATTGTGACAATAAAGAAGTTGTGGCGATTTAACAAATGTGGCAGGCTAATGAGAAAATGCCATACAATTAAGTACTAAATATATTAAAATGTTGTATTGTCACTGGGAACACACCTTTGTACTTATTTTTTATTATTATTATTTATTTATTTTGATTTTTTTTATAATTCTAGACTATTATGAAGTGAGTTAAAAATAGATTATAAAATTCCATCTTTACATGCAAAAACCATGTTGAGGTACATAAAAGAGTGTAACAAGTAACGTAAACCTATTTTATGCGATGTTTTCACTAAATGTAACATATTAAAATAAATAAATGTGATTCTATTTACTTTTCTGTGCGTTAGTATATAATGTAATACTAGAGATAGACCTTATTATTTTAATATATACCCGTTTCTTATTGGCTTTTTTTATTTATTTGAAGAACATGTTTAAGCACTGACCTTCACATTTGCTACTTTGAACAGGCATTTTTTTTTAATCCAAACTTCATATATTAGTGACTACTATAAAAGCAGATTTTACAAGTGCATAAAATGCAAGTGCATAAAATTTGTGTTCTATTTGTCTGTTATTTACTCAGGCAGAGAAGAAACAACTTATCTTAGACTACATTTGTGGTAGAAGAAATGGAAATCTACTTTAACTTTAAAATTTTCTGAAAAAATGTTCTCCGAAAAAAGTCCATTTTTGAATGCATATTTCATCCTTTTTATTATCTGTTTTTTGAAGCGGAAAAATATCTATGTTTTGTAAAAGTAAGATTTCAATAAGTTATCTGAATACAAAAAATAGATTTTTTATTTTAAATTCCAATAATACATTTTTCTGAAAAGAAAAGAAAATAAAAAAAAAATAATAAAAAGATTTGAAGTATAAAGGTAGACTACGACTGTTAAAGAGTGAATGTAGATATTTAATGTATCTTAAAAGATAATCTTTTTAAATAATAATGTAATTTATTAAAATTACTATCGGTAAATAATAAATTAATCGATTTAAATCAACGCATTTAAAATTATTTAATAATTACAGGTGTCAGATTAAAAAAAAAGTGAATCGAATGAAAAAAGCTAAATTAATGTTGTCACTTAAAGTAATTATTTTATTTAAAAACATATACTGGATGTTGTTTCTATTTTTTATGTAAAGTTAGTAAGAAAATCTATTCTGAAACATTAGTAAAATGATCTATTTTTAATACGAACACATTTTTTAAGAGTACATTTTTTATGACAATATTCCAGAGAAAAAATTATTCCAAGAAAATGTAACAAAACATACATTTCGGATTTCTTAAATAAAATATAATATGTTGAAAAAAGCTCGTTTTTTTTTTTTTTTTTTTTTTTTTTTTTTTTTTTTTTTTTTTACAATGATGATAATTTCTTTTTATTAAATAATCTATGTATGTAAACTTTATATTCTAATTGATTTTTTGCCAGGTATAAAATTAATACTTAGTAAAGCATTAAGCAAAAGCAACGATTGATAATTTTGTTTTATATATAATGATTTATAAATTGATATATTTTTGTTAGTTTTTATTTTTCAAATAAGTTATTCACAATCTAAGGCAAGACTGGACATATAAAACAGATTACTTTCAAAATATTTAATTCAAATATAAAACAAATAACAAGCATAAATTTGCATTAAAAGATTTATTTTGATTAGATATTGGGCTGTAAATATGTATAAACATTAACATAACTATTAAATTGAAAAAGTGTCTTATTTAAATATTCATACATATTAGAACATATTTATGTATAGTTTACATAGTATTTTTTTAAAATAATATTCAGCTTACTAAAAATATTAAGTATATAATGTTATTATGTTGTTAATTTGTGAATAAGTGAAAGTATTTAACATTTTTAACTGAAATTATACATTGAATTTAGAGCAAGAAATCCATACTAATACCATGCGAGAAATAACTTTAAAATTATTCTTTTTAGTCAATTAATTAATTTGTTCATTTATTAGCAGGTTTTAAATATGCATTAAATGAAGTATTTAAATAATTTCGGTACAAGATAAATAAATAAGAGGCAATTGTAAGTAATAAAATATTTATAACATTTCACAAATATTCGAATGATATTATTCAATGTTGCATGCATTAACACTATTCGTAAAAAAGCTAAGACTATTTAATTTTATATGCGATGCCCGAAATGACGTTAAAATTATCCTTTGGCTTGCGCATTTTGAATTTTTTAAACTTAAAAGGTTTATCTTTACATTCAATGGAATATTTAAATAATCTGAAGTAAAACAAGAAATATATATACAGTCCTTTTTAAATAACAAACATTTTTAATGGCTCAGGCTTATTTATTTGATGTAATATTTTCATCCATTAAAGTTATTCAAAATATGCTGCAACAATTTAATTTTTATATACGATCACAGAATTAACTTTACAATTATTATTTTGTTTACGCGTTTCGTTCTTTCTAAATTAACACACTTAAAATTTATATTGAATTTATAAATATTTTCATACACAAAAATTTAAATAAACGACTACTCTATGTAACAAAACACTTATAATGTTTCGTGCTTATTCGTATATTTTAATTAAATATTTTTCTGTCACAATTATTACTTACCCATCATACGTTGTATAGGGTAAGTTTTGTAATCGTTTTGAAAATCGAAAAAATGTTTTAGACACTGGAGATTCCGAAAAATATATTTTTAGAAAAAAAAAAAAATATATATATATTTGCCGTCCGTCTGTGTGTCTCTGTATGTGTCTGCAAACGCTCTATCTCCCGAAACATTTGGTGATAGAGACTTAAAATTTGGTATGTACTTAGTATGTAATAATGGGAAGAAGCTTATTGAATTTCAGTAACCTCGATTATCCGGAACTATTTTTTTTCGGACTCTTGAAATATTCGTTCTGATAAAAGATATATAAAACTTTTCGAAATTGTTTATTTTAAGATGAATATAAAAGACAATAAAAAAACATAAATTTTGCATGAAGAATGAAGTCAATCGGATAATTTGTTGCCGAGATATTTGTAATCGTATTTTCCACACTCTTCGATTTTTCATGACCCTGCATTTCATTCAAATTTCAATTTAAAGCTATACTTTAATTGGAAATGAGACGCTTAATCGGACGCAGTAAACCGTTAGTTAATATGGTTAACATTTTTCGAGTTATAAGGATATTTCGTTTACGCAATTCAGTAATAGAGCATTTAAAGTTTATGACGTCATCAAACCATGATTTTATTCGAATTGTAATGCATTTTATAAGTAGTTTACACATGTTTTATTTTCATATTTTATATTATGCATATCCATGATGGGTAAGTATTACGATGGCCCCCAACGACTAGTTTTTAATATGCTGCAACAATTATTTTTTAAGGTTTTACTTGTTTTTTATAAGTTTAACATTATAAAATCATAAATCATAAATATAGAAATGAATTCAATAAAAACTGCGCCACACAAAAATGCTAGATGTTTTAATAATGTTTCTGTTTTCAATATAAATTTAAAAAAAATTAAATATTTTTGTGGTTATCAGTTATTTATTTTTATAAAAAATTAAAATTAAAAGAAAACATTTAAAAAACGTTTTTTTCTTATCTTGTTTCTTCAGTCAATCGAATTTGTTGTCTTACAAATGTACTATATAAATAATAATGCTATGTAAAAATAAGTAGATAAAATTATTTTAGAATTTAAAAAATAGGTAATAGACACAAGTCATTTTTTAAGCAGATGCAGCAACTTCATCTTACTCTATATTCCATTATTAATTATTTTTAAAAGAACAATTTATTCTCGCACCCAGAAAAAAGTTTTGTTGAATCAACAAAAATTTGGTTGACCCAACAAAACTTTTGGTTTAAATATGGGTCAATGGAAATTTTGTTTGAATCAACAAAAAAAAATATTGTTGATTTTTTTTGCAATTCCAAAAAATATTTTTGTATCGTCAGCAAATAAATGTTATGTTAATTCAAGTAAAATGGCTCAATTTTACTTGAATTAACAAAATTTTTTTTGTTACATAGATATATGCTATGTGTTATTTTAACAATCTATTTTATTTTTTCAACAAAATAGATTTTGTTTGTTTAAATAATAAAATATGTTATATTACGAACTTGTTTTGTTTCTATTACAAAAACTTTTTTTTTAATTGAACCAATCTAAATATGCAATTTTAACTATTTTTAATTAATTTTCAGCAACGAATTACGTCTGTAAACCCTGAATAATAACAAGTGAATTTGTTGTTTTAATCAATTCCTTTTTCTGGGTGCGCCTTTAAAGTTTCTTTCTTTACAACAATTTTCAAACAAGACAGATTTTAATTATTTATTTAACAAAATATAAACATGCATAATTAATAATACTTAAATGGAATTGGGTACGTAAATATCACTAAATCTCATAAGCCAGGATCTGAATAAATAAAGATATTCGATACTTATGAATTACAACGTTGACATGTTCAAATGCTAAATTATCATTCAGTTGTATGTAAAGATTTATTAGATAATCTTCAAAAGCATTGTGGTCATAATTTCTTGAACGTCTTCTGCTTTATACAATCATAAATCATTTTAAGATGAATAGATACAAAGTTAAAGATATCGTATATTAAATTTTGGGTAACATAATTATTAGTATCTTAGACATGATATTCTGCTGTAAATGCCTTTCATCAATTTTGATATCTAGCTCAATAAATTTTATGCGCAAATTAGATGAATAATTATTGCTTTTATCTGAATAAAAAATATATATATTTGTGGATTTTTTTTAAACTGATTTAAGCCTTAGCAGTGTTTATTCCCTACTTTTACATTATTGTGATCAGTGTTAAAATTATTTAATATTCTTATTGTATTATTTTGAAATGTCTTTATAATATTATAAACATTTTTGTTTCAAATAAGTAAAAAAAAAGTGATATCTGAAAATAGAAAACAAGTAACTTAAACCTACTATTAACACTTTCAGGGACAAGGTATATATATTCGTAAAATGCTGAAAAGATTGACTGACACCATATTTTACAAACAAAATTATTTGGAAATAAGTAAAAGCTTTTCTTGACGTACTTAATAAAAGGGAAATTTTTCATTCAAAAATTCTGGTGCCAATGTGACATTAAGGGATTAAAATTAGGTGTTCAAAAATGAACCACCGCCCTTTAAATGGTTAAGCGATGTTTCCCAAGTGAAATCTCAAATCATGCGCTAATGTTAAACCTATAGGCGAGCGATACATTCGTAGTTTTAAAATATATCTTCTGGAAATTAATATAATTAACTTCTTTTTCTGCGTAATCTTCTCGAAAGATGTCTCTTTTTTATTAGTTTTCAAAATATTTCTAAAATATATTATTATTTTTATTTCAAATATTAAAATGTTAAACAGTTTTGCTGAGATTTGAACACATAAAAATATAAACTAAGTATATATTTTAGAATTTATTTTTTAAGCCATCTTTTAAGAAGAGTACACAGAAAAAAATATACATAAATTCCCATAGGATATATTTTAAAAATAAGAAAACATCACACGCCCATAGATTTAACATTAATATAAGAAATTTGAGATATCAATGATGAATAATGTAAAAGATGAAAATAAATATATGTAGTCCGATTTACTTTTCGGTACGTTAGTTTATAATGTAACACTAGAGCCAGGCCTTATTATTTTAATATATACCTCTTTCTTATTGGCTATTTTTAACACTTTCCAACATAGTTGAAAAGTGTTTAAGGATTCGGTTTGTCTGTCTGTCTGTTTGTCCGTGCTCTAATTCACGTAAATATATTCGAATTGTTATGCAATTGATATATGTTATTAAGGCTTACTATGACATTTTCGGTGATGAAACTGAAGTGTGTAGCACTTATAGTTTTTTTACAGTGACACTCAAAAGAACTCCGTTTCATTACGGTCTATGGGGGGGAAATCATGTGCGGTTTAATTTAATGATGTTACCCTTTTTCAAACATACTGAATTTGATATATATCACTGAGGTACACCACAAGATGCTGCTATATTATATCGTGTGCATTACACTTATTGTTCCTTTACTAAAGGGAGACTCAAAATAATTCCGTTGCATTACGGTCTATGGATAACAATCGTTCGCAATTTAGTTTAAATATAATGTTTCACAATTTCAAACATATTGAAATTGATATACATCAGTAAGGTGCATTACAAGAGGCTTACTATAGAATATTGTGTGTATAGTATCTATCGTTCATTTACAGGGCCACACAAAAGAATTCGGAACTATCTATTAACAATAATTGCTAGAAGTGCTTTTTGAGTTGCTGAACACTTTTTCAAATTTAACTCATTTTTTGTCAATTACTTGGTGTGTATAAGTTCTATAGATCATATACAGGGCAGCACAAAAGTTCTCGAGTACATTTCCGATTAATGATGGAAATTCCAGAAGGGGAATTTTAAACTGCGCTACGTGTTTCCTACACTGCAAAGAAAAATTGCAGCAAAGTAACCGGTCATTCGACCGTTTTCTATAAAAACGGTCGAATGACCGTACTTAACCGTACATAACCGTAATTTAACGCTATTTTGACCATAATATTGCTCATATTGGGGTCAGAATAGTATTAAATTATGGTTATATAACCGTTTTTTATAAAAACGGTCGAATGACCGGTTACTCTGCTGCAATTTTTTTACAGTGTATCTGAACTAATATTTAGCATTCTATGTTGTATATATATAAATGTATAGATCATATACAGGACTGCACGAAATAATTCGGATATTTTTCCGATTATTGTTGGTATTTCTGAAATAGGGTTTTTAAATATGTTATGCGTTTTCTAAATTGCTTACTTAGATATAATCTTTCACTTTATTAAACGATAAAAAATTTTTAAAATTATTTTGGAAGTGTTGGAAATTTTTACATAATCTATGCTCGACGCATGATTTTTCGTTGTTGTTTGAATAAAAAGAACATATTTAAGTAGTGACCTTCAAATTTTATCCTGCTACATAGAGCATGTTTTTTTAAATCCATATTTCATATATACATGAATAAAAAAGCAGCTTTCACAAGTGCAAAAAAGTATTGAAAATTCCTGTTCTATTTTCCTGTTCTTTACTCGAGCTTTGAAACAACTGATCGTAGACTACATTCGTATTAGAGAAAATGGAAATCTACTTTAACTTTAAAATTTTCAGAATAAATGTACTCCGAAAAAAGTCTATTTTTTCAATACATATTTCATCCTTTTTATTATCTGGTTTTTAAAAAGAAAAAATATATATTCTGTGGAAAAGTGTATTCAATAAGTTTCAAGGGATATTTTTAGAATTCAAATAATGCATTTTTTTCTGAAAAAAAAGAAACAGACATTAAAGATATTTTAAATATAAAGATAGACTATGACTATTAAAAAGTTGACATTTTTAATGTATCTTAATAGATAATCTTTTTAAAATAATAATGTAATTTAAAAAAAAATTATTATCAGCAAATAAGAAAATAATAGATTTAAATCAACACTTTTAAAATTATTTAATAATTAGAAATGCAAGATAAAAAAAGAAAAAAAAAACATAAGAAGTGAGTCGAATGAAAAAACTTAAATTAATTTTGTAACTTCAAGTAATTTTTTAAAAACAATATACTGAATGTTGTTTCTGGATTTTTTATGTACATTTTTAAATTCAATTAGAGAGTATATTATTTTCTAGGAAACATCAGTAATATAATCTATTTTTAACACGAACATATTTTTTAGAAGTACATTTTTTAATGAAAATATTCTAGAAAAATAAATTGTAAGAAAATGTAATAACACGTATATTTCTGATTATATAAATTAAAATATAATACGCTAAATAAAGCTCAGTTTTTTTAATATACCAGTGATACATATTTTCTTTTTATGAATGAAATCATGCATTCAAGCTTCAGATGCTGGTTAATTTTTTGCCATGTATCAAATTAGTATTTAGTAAAGCGTTAAGCAGAAAGTATAGTTTTTGTTGATAATGTTAGATAATTTTTGTTTTGTATATAATTTTTTGTAATTTGATAAATTTCTCTTTGCATTTATTGTTGAAATAAGTTATTCACAATCTGAGGTAAGACTGAACATATATAATAGTTTACTTTCAAAAGGTTGCATTCAATATGTTTTATTCAAATATAAACAAATTAACTAGAATAAATTTGCATTACAAATATTTTTTTAATTTAGATATTGAGTTTATAAATCTCTATAAACATTAATATTACTGTTTATATTGAAAACAAAACATTCTTATTTAAATATAGATGCTTATTAGGACAAATTTATCATTGGATTACAAAGTTTTTTTTTAATACATTATTTACTGAAAGTATGATGTGTAGAATGTTTACATTTGTAAATAAATGAAACTATTTTCTTTTTTTTTTTACCTGAAATTACATTGAACTTTGAGCAAAAAAAAATCCGTAGCAAATCTATTTATATGATTCGAGAAATAGCATTAAAATTATTATCTTTCTTAACGTAGGTCGTTATTTTATAAATTGGCAGACTTTAAACATTCATTAAATGAAATATTTAAATAATTCCGATACAAAATAAAGGAATGAAAGTATATTTTAAGCTATAAAATATTTATAACATTTCACGAATATTCGAATTATGTGATTCAATATTACATGCATTAAAGCTATTCGTAATAAGCTGACCAATTTATTTTAATATACGATGGCCGCAGTGACTTTGGATTACGCACTTTGTCTTTTCTAAATTTAAATGATTTATCTTTATAGTCATTAAAATATTTAAATAATCTAATGTTAAAAAAAACAGACTATTTAAAAAATATAAACATTTTTAATTGATCTTACTTATTTACTTGATCTAACTAATTATTTCACCCATTAAAATTATTTATAATATGATGGAACAATTTTATTGTTATAGCTGTTTTATTTTTATGTGAAATCACAGAATAAACCTTACAATTATTCTCTTGTTTACGCCTTTCATTTTTTCTCAATTAACGCGCTTAAAAATTACATTGAATATATAAATATTTTCATACACAACAAAAGATATATACGACTACTGTCCATAACGAAAGAATTATAATATATCATTTTTAATTCGTCTAATCTAATTAAATATTCTTTGTTTTACAGTTACAGGCATTACGCTGAAAGTAATATTTTTTTATGTTTTGCTTGTTTTTCTGTTTTTAACATTAGAAAGCACTTAAATATCACATATAAAAATGAATCGGGGATTTCAAAGTTCAAGCTTTAGAGATTTTAAGAATTCAATAAAAACTGTGCCATACACAGATGCTAGATGTTTTAATAACGATTTTGTTTTTACTATATATTTCAAATCTTGAAATATATTTGTTGTTATAAGTTACAAAAATATGTTGCAATAATATGCATCAATTATTTACGTCTGCTACTTAATGCTTAACTCACCACCCACATTCACGCAGTAAAATTTCCCATTTCATGTATTTAGTACACCATTTGTTAGGTGCGTTCGTAATTATATGAATACGTAGCACCTATAGTCGCCGTCTGGTCCGTCCGGCTGTCCGTCCGGCTGTCTGTCCGGCTGTCCGCATAAAGCAGCGCAAAAATTACCCAACCAAAAGGTTTTAAATGTATATATATATATAATCGTTGCAGAATTTTGTTAAGTCATTTCAAAGTTAATGAAAATGGAATCAAAACTTAAAAATATATTAATAAAATATTTCTTCATTCTATTAAATCCTATCACACGTAATTATTTCAATGATATCACATGATAGGCAATGATTCTAGATTGCCATTGTGATTACGTCCTATTTAAGATAAAGTCATTTTATTTCTGTATTACTTAATTTAAAAACCGAATTTGTATACTAAAATTGTTTAATTATAGCAATCATATAACTTACCGATAGTTTTTTGGATAGATGTTTCCGGAGAAACAGATATTAAATGGAAAAATAGTCTACATATGGATTTCAAGTTCTGAAATTTTCAAAGCTAGTTTTAAGTTTCTATATATTTTACAAACAAGAATAAAAAAGCATGCACCAGTCATAGATTGTGAAACACTTTCGAACACTAAGAGAATATTATTAAGAAATTTCATTTTTTATACAATGAAATCGATTATAGTCAGTCATGTAACCAAATAGTTTTTTGCGTCTTTGTAAATGAAAGATAAATGCTACGCACTCCATAATCTATAGAAAATATTTTGTAGTGCACCTCAGAATACCTTTTAATTTCATTATGTCTGCAGTTTCATAACATCATTAAAATGCATCGGAAACGATTTTTCCTCATTGGTAATGAGGTAATACAATTATTTTGTGCGCACCAGTAAACTAACTGTAAATACTACTAATTCTATATTTCCGAGAAAGCTTGATTTAGTACATATTATTTGATATAGTGTATATCAATAGATGGAAATCAATTTCATTATGTTAAAGTACTGTAACATCATTAAAATTTATCAAAAATGATTTTCCCCATGGACTATTGATTTTCAATAGAGAACATTCTATAGTAAACCTCAATAATACATTTAAATTCAGTCCATATTTACAAGAGATAGAGCACGGACAGATGTGCAGAAAAACAAACAGATAGGTAAACCGAATTCATAAACAATGTTTAACTATGAGTTGTAATTTTCCAACTGGACGAAAAATGTCTGGGCCAGAATTCGTACCTGGCTTAATCTTCTTATCTTCAAATCTTGGCTGAAACTGCCATGCTCTACCAACTGAGCCATCCCGGTCGAATCTGGAAGACATAATTCATCCAGTTAACCTTATTGATCATAGCATCAGGTCTGATATCTAAATCAGCTCAACAGAATAAATCGCAGGTAATTTGGAACTCCAGTAAACGCTGAATACGTGATTACACAAGATTAATTTTAACACAATTATTCATTTGGTAAAGAAATCATATGAGTTGTAATTTTCCAACTGGACGAAAAATCTCCGGCTCAGGGATTCGAATCTGGGATATCTATCGAATGTTCAACTATGTTTGAAAGTGTTATAAATATTAAACCTTCAATTTAGTTCACTATGAAAATTTTGTTTTATGTATTCAAGAAACAACCAATAGAAATTAAATAAAATGAGATGAGGTCAATTCTACACAAAAATAAAACAAGTTAGTTCATTTTATGGTAAATTTCCTTTTGATATACACTTGACGGTCCTGTTGAAATGTCTTTTTGCTAAGAAATTTCTGTATAGATGTTCATTTTTATTTTTCCTGAAACTTTTTTCAAATATGCGGCTTTTCATATAAAACAGCGTTACAGGTGAGCGAACAATTTTCTAAAAATAAGAAGAAAATAAAAATTTGTTTATATCCTATTTCGAATCTACTTCTTTCAATTTATAACATTGAAACGAATTGAAAGATAAATAAATTCATATTTTCTATTTCTTAAAACAAAATATTTTATTCTTTAGATATAAAATATTTATATATTATCATAAATCTCAAACTTAATCGCATGTGGAAAGAGAAAGAAATATATGCCATACTTTTACATTTCGCAAATTGCATATATATATATATAGATAGATAGATAGATATACTACGATATGCGCATTTGTATTTATGTGAACGTATATTTTCTTTAATCTTCTTTTTCCTTCCCATTTGAATATTTCAAAATAAATGGAGTAAAATAGGATATTTTCCGGCACAATGATTACGGGTTTTGTCCATCAAAATTTTAGAACACATCATAAATATAGCTAGTGAATTTAGGAGAACATAAATAAAAAATGCAGCAAATATACGGCGAATACGAATTGCAGCTATAATAGTTCCTTTTGCAATACAAGTATAGTAATGTTTAGATATTTCTAGAAACATTTGGTGTATATCAGTACACATTCAAAAATATGTCAAAACAAAATGTAGAAATTAAATTAATTGTTTAAAAAATTACTTTATTATTTTCTAAATTATCCTATTTAAAATTAGATTTTAAATTCCGAAATTTGTGTTCTTGTGTATAAGAAGATATTATGTATGCGAAAATATTATGCGAAATGATTTAATTTTAATGATATAATTTAATCAAATAACAGGGATTAAAAAAATGGAATTATTCAAAATAAAATTGAATAAAATTACATATTTACCCACTTTTTTAGGATATAAAGAACTTGGTTATATTTTCTGTAATTATAAAAAATGAAGAGACGGATCGTGTATATAGCAAAAATTCCCCACATTTTTCGCAAATCACTGCACTAAAGCAAAGATAAAATGTATAATAAATTAAATAAAATACCATTCATAAAATGAAACATTTTAATGACAATTAAATGTCGTCCAAATGACGTTTATATATCCGCTGTTGATTAAATAAATTCAAAATTTCATTTAATTCAGACTTCAAAAAAGCCCTATTTTTAAAAGAGGTGTTATCTATGAAGTTCATCGCACGAACTATAAAGTGTAACCCGATAGTAGTCACGCTTTTATTTTAGAACGTTACTGGTCGCGTTCGGTCTTTTTAGTCCCTGTTTTTGATGTCGGAACAAAGGAAAATAACAAACCGTTTTTATTAAATATTCAACTATTACTTTTCTATGAAGTTATAAAGTTCCTCTTTGCTGAAATTAGCCAGTTTCCTCACGAATTATGAAATATTTGGAAAGGATGAAAATGAACTATTACGCGTGATTATGTCATGGTATTTTCGAGAAAATTCTACCTTTCCTATGAAAATGAACTTGAAAAAAAGATTCCCTGTAACTTCACTGTGATAGTGTGATTTACTGTCAGCTACATGAAATCTCACTTTTTATAAGGGGATATGTATTAGGGGACAATAATTGACTTGTGGGCGGAAAAAAAATGCACGCGATTACTGCCGGATGGATAAAGATTATTGCAAAATAATTAAATTATTTAAATTTAATAAAAACTTATTAAATGTTACCGAGTAAAAAATATTTTACACATAGGTTATTCAAATATATATTATGATTCAGAATAAATCGCGTACACGTTTTCCTCAATAAGTGAAATCCCACTAATATAAACTACATTAGGGAAAATGTATGTTTATACATTACCTAACTTTCGTAGAAAATCAATGTCCGTAAATAAACCGTATAATAATATAATACGATATTATTTCAGATGTGTTATTTTTACAAAGAACTTATTACAGTTATTACAGAACTTATTAAATCTTCTGTAATAAAATCTATCTAATTTACATCAACTCCTTTCAACATAAACCGTATGAGCTAATTTAAAATGTGACAATGCAGAAATTTCAAACTTTAATATTATGTTTAATTCTGCATTTCTAAATATATTTTCGTTTTCATTGATGTTTGTACACTTATTACTAAGTTAATAATTAAAAACTTACGCAATTTGTCTCTAAACATAGTATAATACACTTTCTTTAGTGCAAACTTATATTCTTCTAATATAATTGAGTATAAAACAATAAACTTTCTGTAGCAATTTTGTTTCTTCATTTCAAAATTTATTTTGCTGTAATACGAAATTTAACTTTCGCTTCTGATAAAATCTTTATTTTATTTTCAGTCTAATTTTGGAGTTTTTGAGGATAGTAAAAAAACAGATCAGCCATTCTTTTTTTTTTGCGCTCTAACCAAAAATATTCCAGAAATAATTGATTGGACGTCGCAGGAAAGAAATTTGCCGCAATAAATGAATATCGAACTAACTGAAACCGCATAAAGCGTGGGAAATATGTTATATATACATACATACTCACACCCACACGCACACCCACACACACACATATATATATAGAATAAAATAACAACAAAATAAAGCAAATAAAAAAATCCTTAAATATTACTTTTATTTTTCAGATGATGTTTTCACTTAAAATGAGAAGCAAACACATTTTTAGTCAAAAAGTTTTCCCTATAACACAATTAGAATTTATTTAAATGAAAAGAAATGGAGTTTTACAAAAATGAAAAATGAACATTTTCTACGTAAAGAAAATTATTGTTGTTTTAAATAAAAATTATAATAAACAATTCCTAAGAAGAAATGAAACAGTTTATTTAATAAAAAAAATTTCAATATTTTGTTTGAAACGAAGAATCATTTATTTATTTGTTATTTTTTAATAACATAAATATTTGCTTCTAGATATATAAGAAATAAAATGTAGCAAAACTTTTATATATAAAAAAAAAATGTCATTTAACATTTTGGCAGAAATAACTAAAATGATAAAGAGGAATAAACTTTTTTAGGTAAAACAAATCACCACTTAATTAAATTAAAAGCGACAATTTTCTGATAACATTTTTGTTGTTTCTTTTAAATAACTAACTTCATTTTGAACTTAATAAAATATTAAAACTTTGCTCATCATAAAAAGAATATCATATTTCAATCATGTTTAAGCATCCGTGTAACTTAATTAAAATCTAATGTATACATGTATTTTATTCATGTTAAAAATATCAAATATGCATGTATAAAAGCGATCATTTTTCAATAAACCAAAGCATAATAATGACCTTTCAGGGTTTCGTACAAAAAGTAAAAATAGAACCATTATAGCCGTTTTTCTCGAAAAATATGGAACGTAGGAAGTTCAAACGTGGCAGAGTTATAAAAGCTATTCACTACATACTTATAAATCATTAGCCATTCATAAATAGTTTTATGAAAAAATTAGGGGCTTATATTAATTTTCTCTAAAAAATATATCGTATGAATATCGTTTGAAAGATCTCTTAACACCAAACTCAAAAATATGTTTTAAAGTATTTATAATAGAATTTTGTTAGCTTTATTATTATGTGTTTTGCATCCTATAGTAGCAGTTCTGAATTTAAGGGGTGTTTTGTGAAGCTTGGTTATAAGAATCAAGTACGGATAATTAAAGTTAGTAGAGGGAATATTAAGTAGTTTATAATAACTATAAATTTTACGATTATTTATCAGTGTTGTATCGTTAGTTTTTTTAAATGAATTGTTAGACGAAATAGTAGATGTAATAAATTGATGATAATATGATTTGCATATGATAGATAGTTATTTGGAGATTGATCTACTTATTAAATTACAAAATCCTTTTTAAAATTAGTAACTTTTCGGTAGAGAGGTTTCATATTGATAGTAATAAGCGCTGAGATGTTATTTTTTGTAGAATAATAGTTAATTGATCAATAACCAATATCTTCCACTGATTTAAATATTTAACAGTTTTACTGTTTCAGATTGAAATTTTACATTCGTAAAAATAAAACAATATCACATGTAAACTGTTTTACAATATTATTAACATTGAATTTAGAAGGGAGCCGATATTTTGTTCCACAACCCATTAGTTTTTTAAATGCAAGATCATTTAAAATATTTAAAATTCCAGTGATTATGCGTGCTTGATCAGTAATAATATATATATATATATATATATATATATATATATATATATATATATGTATATATTATACAGGCGTCATTGCATTTACATAGAAACGAATTAGCATAACATGTAATTCTTTAAAAAGTGTTGTTAAAAATCTTAAAACCAATCTGTAAAACGTGTCTTAAACGTTGTTAAAAGTCAATTTTAATTAGATATTTAAATTTTCTTGACAATATGAAGATTTATATATATATATATATATATATATATATATATATATATATATATAATTTTCTCATTTTAGATATTTTCTCAAAGACGTGATAAAGCATAAAATATTTTTCAGACACGGTAATGCGATTCTGAATTTTATCAACATTCGATTCACACACTAACATAAAATCACAAAAAGTTTATTCAGATCTCGAGTAGGAGATATTAACGAAGAGATTAAACATTAAAAATATTACTAAATTACTTTTATTAATTTACAGCTACCCCAGGATATATTTTAGTCTACATTATGTTGAAATAAATATAAATGAGAGAACAAGTCGCATAAACATAAAATTGGCCACTAACGAATCTAACACTTATCCCTGTTATTCTACGTAGTTAGATAGTATTAAAACTTGTAATGAAAATATGCGAGTTTTATAGTAACAATTTACAAGATATATGCATGTTTGCGTAAAAAGTTATTAAAAAATTGCTGCATGTTTTATATTTTAAGGTGTTCACAATTATCCTAATATTTGAAAATAATTCTATTGTATTCACGATATATTCAAAATACAAGTGATATCTTACATTCTAAACTTTAAAATATAACATTATTAACATTACATTATAGGTAATTTCCCTTACGAATATCTCTATTCAATGTGATCGGAAATGGAATAAAGATATTGCGGAAGGGCGTTGGTTCTTTGATTCAAAGAAATATTCTTTTAATCCTATTTGCGAATCTTGCTATCTGTCAGAAGACTCATGAGGGAAATGTATCATTAATGCACATAGATTTATAAGCATTGTCAATGAGCGAAGAGATATACTACATTTTTCTGCATTAATGTAATCCAATGCATGTTTAATGAGAAAATGTCTTAAAACCATTGAAGAATGTTTTCAGATATTGTAGCATGTTTTGTTCAAGAAATATCACGTATGCCACAACAGCTGATCTTATTCGGAAATTAACAATAGAAGAAAAAATAGATTCTAAAAATATCGGACTTCTAACTAACTTTTCATTCATTTTATGAGGATTATCTTTATATATTAGCTTATTTTCTAGTATATTATAAGTAATATATATCTATGACTATATTAATAATACCCACGGTAGCGTTGCCTACATACATATACATTAATATAAACATATTTATGCATGAACATTTACATTCAATATATTATTAAATGCGGTGCAATATTTTTAATATAATATAAAAGTACATATTTACCCGCAAGAAGCTTCAATTGATTTTTTCATATTTAAAAATGAATTATATATATATATATATATATATATATATATATATATATATATATATATATTCATTTATTTATTAGTAATACTTTAATTACTAAATTAATTTCCCATACCAATAACAATCTCCAGCCTGTACTAAATGGATTTATTCCAGAAAATTGAATCTTCTAGGATTCTCACAACTGCATCGTCACAGAAACACACACACAGAAGGTACGCAAAACTTAATAAATATTTTGAACATTTAATGATGTAATTTAAGTCTCTATCGGTACATTTCTGTGATACATATGTGCAGAAATATCGTACAGCACCATGAATTAACCTCTAAATAAAGCGCATGCCTAACATTTTAAATGTAGTAAAAAAATGTTTCTTCGACACAGAATGGTGTACTTGATTGAGAAAAATTTATTTACCTTGCTGGAATATTGGCAAGTAATGCCGATTGTACTTTTAGTTTGTGTTTCTGTTTATATTTTCCCGCACAAATGCTATTCATTTTATGCTTCTTATATAGCTCATCAAAATTCACACATCGGATTTTGAATCACATGGCATATATAGGTTACAATTTAAATATGGAAGAAGTTTAATTGCAGTGAGATTTTCATGGGAAATTTCATGTTTATGAAAGTTTTAGCCATAAAATATTTTCAATCATATCATCTATAAAAATGCTGTCAGAGGAATAATTCTGCACGAAATGTTTAAACAAGACATTTACAGTGAAAGGATACAGTGATAATTAAGTGGGTGATAAGTAATTAGGGGGTAATTAAACAATGGCGATAATTAAACTGATAGTAATCAGCGTGCTCTCTAGAGCGATCTACTTTCGATCTACTTGCCAAATGTTGTAGTAGGATTTATTAACTATACAAGGGACAAAGAATTCCACGTCAATATACTTCAAAAACTCACCGCTAGGTGGATATGCGACACTGTTTCTGGATCCATCTTCCCCAGTCATTTTTTAATCATCCTACAAAATTTCGCTTTATTCTCGCAATGAGATCGTGCTACAAAACATGCTGCGTACTGTCAGTTTAGTTATGGCCATCTTGTACATTATTTAAGAAGAACACATATTTACTATAATAATTTCTTTATCGTAGCATATAAGTGCAGATTTTCTGACTTTAAATTAAAAGAGAATTTTCATTTGCCATATTTATAATAATCAGAAAAGCTTACAAAGTCATAATTAAGCAATTATCAATGTCATACGTTTTTTCTTTCTCAAACAATGTAGCTTTCATTGTTATGGATAATATTACTACAATAAACAGTAGTTGTAGCAGTATTCAGTTAAATCAGTTAAATTAAACATGTTATATTAAATCGTATTTTAAAGTTAATCTTTGAATACATTTAAACAAATTAAGTTTTAAATGTATTATTTAGTACTATTCTTAAAAAAATCTTTTATATTAGAGTTTAATCTAGATTAAGTATTAACCCATAATTATTTATAGAGACAACGTATTGGAGATACTATCGATCGGTTTGATAACCAATAAGCTTTCTGAAACGCAAAGTGGATTCACCTATGAGCTTTAAATCGTGTTTTCGCTCTACAGCCTGTATGAAGTGCGTCTCTAACATCATTATCGAACATAAAATCAAATCAGCGTGACATCCGTATATTTCACAGCATGACTTTCGAGATATGTAGGATAGCACGTGGCACCTATTTCCTACCATTTGTGATTGACATCTAAATCTCTAAAATTTATTGTTTCGCATCATAGTCACATTCATTCTGATACAATTTAAATGCATCGTTGAAAATTTTGATTTATCCCATTTCCATGTTTGAGTTACATAAGGATTTAAAAGACTGAATCCTAAAATAGCACTTATGATTATTATAACAAGCAATTATAATTATGTTTACATAAAGATGCATATATTTATAACTTTCAGCAGAACAACTTCAGACGTGGTTTTATTAGTATTGCATTTGAGTAAAATGAAACACATTATGTATTACAATATATAACGTAAAAGACGGTCACAAAAAATAAGGAAAGCATTTTTAGAGAAATATAATGCTGCGTAATTTCAATTAAAATAAATTTACAAAAGGTGAATGTTATTTAAATAGAATTCCTCGTTCAATGAACGCAGTTTGAAAATTAAAAACTCAAAGCTTTTCCAAAACCTTCACTGATAAAGTGATATATTTTAATTTTAGGTGCATAATATTTAACGCTAAGAACGGAAGTATACATTTTGCCAAATCATTTTAGTTTTTTCATATATTATTTAAATCATAAATGAAATTTGCGATTAAATTATATTTTATTTTATTTTAATGTACAAAATATATTTAAATTCTGCAATATATTTAAATTCTGTACATATTATAACATGTAAAATTAAATTGGGTATAACTTTATATTCTAAATTAACCGTGTCATTCAAGAAAGTAAAACTGTAAATCTCAAATGTCTGTGCACGTTGAAGTGCGCCTTTTCGAAAATTATTTAACTATAATGAAATTTACAGCCATATATGATAATGCGGGATTATAAAAAAAACTCTTTGATAATAATTCCTAAATGTAATTTTTTTTCTTTACTTTAATCCTATATAATTTGTTGAAAGTACACCTTTCCTTACACATGAAGTCCAATTAGACAAACAAATGCATATTGAAACTTATTTAATATTGATTAATTTTTATCAAATCTGGTAAGTCATTAAAAATAACTATAATAAGCAATATCATTGCTCCTAACTTTTACGCTTTTTTCGTACCAGTAATTATGAACAGAAAAATATTTTTGACTCAATTATGAAAAATTTAGGATTAAATAAACATTTTTTTCTGTTTAAACTAGTAGTAGGAAAAAATAACAAAAAAGTGGCAGTTATGCAATATATACTTTGCATGATAGTACTTTTAATACGAATATATCGGAAAATATTTCACAAAACGGCTCTTTGAGGCAATAAATATCGAATGTAAAAGTTATAATATTTTTTTCGTAATTCAATATATATATATATATATATATATATATATATATATATATATATAACAACAAAATTATAACATTGGAAAGTAGTTTCTTCCGCGATTGAAGAAAAATTCCTGTTGGAGTAATATTTACGAGTAGTAGATAATTATAAATCATTCTTCAACTTAATGATCGCTACACTCATGTTGAAATGTTATTTTTATAGCAAGTTTGATTTATTATTCAAGATACTTTGATTTTTACGTTCCATATAATATTCACTTGATACATTTGATATAATAATATACCAGTCTGATATGATAATATACCAATATACTGGGATTATTATACAAATATCCTTTTCTGCTTCTGTGTTATCAGAGCACTTGTTTTCTCATATGACGTTCTTATCTGTAGAACTTTATGAAAAAAACTATAGATTTGAAGTATAATTTTTAATTTTATGAATGTGCCGAGTAAATGTTTTGTTTACACCACGAAAAAAATTGTTAAACAAGTCGGATGTGTCAATCCCAAATCTTTCTTTTATCTGATATAGGTTTCACGTACACCAAAAATGAATTAGCACCAATTTATATAAAGGTCTACTGAAGCTAAAGTTTTATTAAATTCCGTGCATTAGTTCTTGAGATATGACTACCGCTAAAATCGTGTAAATCATGAAAAATGCAGCATAGCAGCGCTACTTGTTGGGATATTTACACCAAAACCTAATCAACAAGAACGTATGTAACCGTCTATTTGAATTTGAAGTTTGATAAAATTCTGTGTATTAGTTTTTGAGATATAGCTATCGTGGAAATCATTAAAAAGTAGCATAGTTGCGCCACCTGTTGGGCTACTTACACCAAAACGTAATCAGCATCTATATATAGATATCACGTTCTAACAGAATCTGAAGTTTTATTAAATTCCATGCATGAGTCCTTCAGATAGCGGGCTCACAAAATTTTTGTCATATACCGACAGAGAGACAGACAGGCTCACCGAAAGACATTTTCTAAAAACAGTGAAATCCTATTCAAGGCCTTTTAAAACGTATAAATCCGTTGAAATCCAGAAGTCGAAAATTTCCATGAATCCAATATTATATTGTCGTAAAGGTAGAGGGAAGTAATAAAATACATTTTAAATCTATTTACTATTTAAAGCATAAAATGTTTGTTTATACACTGAACTCCAAAAGTTAAGTTACCCCTACAACTGTGTCTAACTGCTTGCTTTTGTGTTTAATTTGAAAACAAATGGACATAAAAACATGAAATTAAGAATAATTGTTTTTAAACAGTTATTTATTACATTTTACTTAATTTTAACAATAGCTATGATTTACAAATAAAAATTTACATTTTTTGCAAAAGTCCACTGATTAATAAGAAAAATAAATGGCAAATTTTTGTGAAAAAAGTTTAATAAGAGGATTTTAATAAAGTATTTGTCGGACCCTATTTCTAATGCATTTGTAGCATTTAATTTTCATACTGTCAATTAAGTTGTCGGACACTGGAATGGGAACTGATCTCAGAATACATGGAACAACACCTGTTATAGCTCATTTCTCGACTTCAGATGAGGATATACGGCAGCCACCTGGCTGCTGAGATTGTCCCAAAGATGCTCTATCAGATTTAGGCCAAAAGATTGACCTGAGTATTTCATTTTATACAAACCTTGATCCTCAAGATATACATCAATGACTCTAGCTCAAAGAGATTGGGTATTATTATCCATTAAGATTAGTTCGTTACCAGTAGCATCACTATAGACTGTGACAGACAGATCAAAGATCTTGTCCCGATATTTCTCAGTAGTCAAGAGTTCTTCCATAGCACACATTAATTGACAGTATAGAAAATTGGCACCACAAATGCATTACAAGTAGGGCTTTACACATGCCTTATAAAAATTTGTTTATTTACAAAAAACTGCCATTTATTTTTCTATCAAACTATGCAAAAAATTGCAAACATTGCAAATCTTGAAAAAAAAAATGCAATTTTTTATTTGTAAATCATGCTTGATGTGAAAATTAAGTAAAATGCGGCAAATAACTGTTTAAAACACAATTCTTCTAAATTTCATGTTTTTATGTTCATTTGCTACTGTGTCGACAAGAGAGAATCCAGCCCAAACCATGATTCCACTTCTTCTACAACTGTGTCTTTCAACTGAGTCTTGTTCTCTCCAGTTCAGCTCACGAACTGAATCACTCTCCAATGCAAACCGGCACTCGTCTGTAAAAAGTACGGATGTCAATTATTGTCTGTTCCAAGTAACGTACTCTCTTGGCCAAAATAAACGGGCACTTCTGTGTAGTCGATTAAGAGGGCCATATACAACGAGTAGTCTTGAATAGAGTTCTATTGCAAAAACGTCTGTGCACCATAGTAGCAAATATTGTCATACCTGATGCTTTACGATGATCTGAAATGAGCTGAATCACAGTACGTTCTTCCTTCTTCGTTCCACAAGAACGATATTGCGTCCTTGTACAGGATTTATAACCGTTGCGTGCACTGTAATAAGTCTTCTTTATATTGAATTTTCAGATTCAAATTAATCCTAGAGCCTTTGGACCACACTATGATACACATTAAGACGTCTAGAAGCACCAGCTTGTGATAACTCCATTTCCATCTATCGGATTGTCCCCCATCTTAAAAAAAAAAAAAAAAAAAAAAAAAAAAAAAAAAAAAAAAACATGTAAACGACATCTCCTAAATATGGACAACACTACTGTAGCATAAACAAATCAAAATCAACAACCGTAAAAAATATTCATAAAAATTTACAATGTGGGATGCTCGCGGTTTCTCTCGACTGCCATATAAGTATATAATTCTTTAGAAAAATAGACGTGGATATAATTGTTTTATAAGATTTTTTTTTAAGTTACTTATGCTGATTTATATAATTCGTATTTTTTACCTTTATTTCCATTCCTTTAATAGTGAGCCTGAAAAACCCTGTCGTACATTAAATTTTGGAGGCCATGTATATATAAAAAAAGAAAGATTCGAAAAAGTACAAGATATTTATTTTCTAGAAAATGTACAGGATGGTGTACGTACTTTATACATTTTTATTCCAAATCTTAAAAAAAGAAAGTAAGAAAACTTATATATTTTCATTTATAATATTTACCTTCATGTTATCATTGGAATTATTTTAAGGTGTAGCATCCCGCAGCTTGAATGGAAAATAATAAGGCATTTGTCACCTTTTTTTCAGCGAGACAGAGCCATAATTAACAATTAGCGTTCTTTATTAGAAGTAAGAAATAATTAACAAAAAACTTAACAAAAATTATAAAAAAATATTACAAAACTACTACTGAGACACTGCTCAGGGTACAAATACATTAAATATATCTCAGAAAAATTATTCATAATACCTAAACTCTAATGTAAAAGATCTCAGTCCCACTTAGAAACATCTCCAAATGTCAAATGATATTTCACATCTCGCTTATCCCCAAGAAAACAGATAAAGTTCCTCCTCTTTATGTTTTTTTTTTTTTTTTTTTTTTTTTTTTTTTTTTTAAATCGGAGTAGGGATGTACCCTTCCTACTCCTATTCATCAGCGTTCCCATAATCTCCCGTTTACGGTTTTACAAGTGTATATCAATATGGAAAATTGCCACTACAGCTGACCTCCGATTTCACTGCTGCCAAGACTGCGTTTGTCGCAGTAAAAGAATTTGCAAGGTCCACGCTTATTCAAACATGACACGATTTTCGAATTAACGGTGAGCGGTTTAATAGAGGCCGCAGTCTGAAAGCGACAATTTAGTATATCAACACAAATTAAAATAGAAACTTATATATGTAAAAAAGTTATTTAAGAAAAAATTATATTTATATAATAAATGCCATTTATATTTCTTAAATATCAAATTTAATTTCTGAAAGATTCGTTTAACTTCTGTGTTACACCGTAGCATCCAAATTGAAATTATCAATATATTAATCTAGTGATGTGCAAGCAATCAAGCAAATATAGGAAAGATCCTATTAACGATATCGTTTATGTTTATAGAATCGTAAACTCAATGCGTTTATTTGCAAGATATTCAAAATATCTTGTATGTATTGCAAACTATTTGGACCATATCTAATTGGTATTCATACTAGCTGAACCATGCTAACAAATCGAAATAGCAGAGTCATCTGTGAAAAGCACTTGCAAATAAATCATTCCATATGGAACATTTAAATTAAAGTAAAATATCTTAAGATCACATAACGTTGCTATGTAAAACTATCTTCATTCTAATTATTAAAAATTCCTGTTAGTAGTTAATGTACTAATAATACACCAATTCTATTATAATATATACATTGTACATATCACTAAAATTCCTTATTTTTACTGCAAAATTAATACAAATACATTAAATGCAGTACTAAATAGAGATTGTATTTAGTTATTAGAAATTAATGGATAAATAGAACTAAAATATGAAAGTGTTGTTCTATTAGATGTATGTAAAATTGTGGTTGGTAATTTCTGTATTTTTGAATTTCTGCTTAATAGCTCGGGATAAAGAAATTAGTATACTTAAATTTTAATTGTTGGATTATGTTTCCTCTTCTCAAACAGAATATTTATTTTTGTCAATATGCATAAATGCATCAAAATTTAAACCACAACTATGATAACCAATGATTTTGCTTAATATATAAACATGTAACATTTTAATTAAAAAAAAAATCTTAAACATCCATCGTTTAATTTAAACTATTAATAAAATATAACACATTTTACTAATTAGAAAATATTTCTTTTTGCTGAATATTACTTAAATAAATTAAGTTCTTATTCAAATTATAATTTATGCAAATAAATATGCATATGTCAGCATACAAAAATATATTTGTACTACAAATATACAATCTGAACAGAAGATTCCGAACATATTCGATTTTAGACTTTTTATCGAATACCTAGACGAATTATTCTGGAACGTCAGGAATATAAAGAACAATTTTCAGAGAAAGTAAAATTAGGGGGTGAGCAAAAATCTGAAAAAAAAAAAAATATATATATATATATACAATGGTGGCCAAAAGTGTGGACATTTTTTGAAAGTTTCATGTTTTTCAAATTTGTGTGCTTGTAGAATACATTAATTTTCACTTAAATACAAACGTTTATACATCAAATTGAAGGTAATTTAATGCATAATTTAATAATAAAAACAGTATTACAATATATGTATTACAAAAAAAGTTATGTAACTAATAGTAAGATCTATCTTAGATTTGCATTTTTTTAAAGTGATACTTACACAATCAATACTTAGTAGGATAACCCTTATTTTTTAAGACAGCTTCACAGCGTCTTTTCATCGAGTGAAAGAGTGTTTGGAGTTCATCTTTCGTAATCACATGGTGCCAAGAATCAATTATAGCTTCAATAAGTTGTCTTTTATTGGATGGACGTTTTTTTTCGTACAAGAATTTTCAAACGTCGCCACAAATTTTCAATTGGATTGAGATCAGGGCTGTTTCCTGGCCATGGTAATATATATATGCCTTTATTTTGAAACCATGCTTTGCATACTTTTGCTGTGTGGCATGGAGCTGAATCCTGCTGAAAAATAAATGGTGCGTTGTTGGGGAAGAGATCCCTGATGGAAGGTATCAATTTTGGTTCCAAGACAGTTTCGATGTATTTTTTGGCATTCAAGATGCCATGAATAACTTGAAATCGGGCCACACCATCTGCAGACATACATGCCCAAATCATGACATTTGTTGGGTTTTTTTGTAGTTGCTTCAATACAATTAGGATGAAGTGCTTCTCCTACTCTACGTCTCACGTATTTTCTACCATCACTACCAAAGAGCAATATTTTACTCTCATCGCTCCAGATTACTTGCTTCCATTGATTTTCTGACTATTTAATGTGTTCTTTTGCCCACTTAACTCGTTTTTCGCGTTGCTTTTGATTTAAATATGTTTTTTTCCTTGGAATTCTAGCTTGCAGTCCAAATCCTGATAACCTTCTTCTTATTGTTCTTGAACATACTGTAATACCCGCTGCATTCATTTCACATCTAATGGCATCTGATGAAAATTTTCTATCTTGAAGGTATAAACGTTTAATTTTTCTATCGGCAGTAGCACTTGTGCATTTTTTTCGGCCAGATTTGGCCTTATTTTCCACTGATTTCGTTTTTTCATAACATAAACAGAACTTTCGTAGACCAGAACAAGTCACTGAACCACCAACTTGTCTTGCAATTTCAGCATAAGAGAGGCCATTTTCTCTCAATATGACAATTCGGCTTCATTTTATATGTCCAATTAGTTCTTCTTGTTGATGACATTGTTTAAAATTAGTTTAATTAAAAAAAAGGACTTTAAATATTCAAAAACAGCAATACTCTATTTAATTGTACTTGTATGCATCATTCCGCAAAATATTTCCACAACAATAACTCTTTTACCATCCAAATAACCTAAACTATAGTTACAGACATTTTATTGGTCCTCAGAACAGTGTTTGTGATTGGCTAGTACGCTTTTATTACAAAACACGTCCTTATTCAAAACGATTTGTGTTTGTTTTTTCTACTAAAATGAGCATAACTTTTTTTGTAAAACAGATATTGTAATACTGTTTCTATTATTAAAATTTACATTAAATTACCTTCAATTTGATATATAAACGTTTGTATTTAAGTGGAAATTAATATATTCTACAAGCACACAAAGTTGAAAAACAAGAAACTTTCAAAAAATGTCCAAACTTTTGGCCACCACTGTATATTTGAGATCACCCGGCAAAACAAAATGCTCGAAACTATCTGCAGCTGCAGTAAATGATTACGTGCGACAATTAAATCATCTGTATGCATTTGTGGGAAAATAGCACGTATATTAATGGAGATATAAAAGTTACTTTGATAAATTAAAATAAATCCCGCATGTTATTTGATCCTACCATGCAGAGCTTTTTGCCAAATATAATGCCATTTTCATCAAACATATCAAAGTGCATTAGAAACAATATACTGCAATTAGAATTATACGAAGAATATTGTCATATTATCTTTCATATATAAATATTTGAAGGAAATATTTTTTAACTGCGATTTTGTGAGAGATAACAAATATATTTTTTATAATTTAGTAGTCACTTTTAACACTTTCCAATCGAGTTAAGTGTTTATGACTTCGGTTTTTCTCGCCATCTGTCCGTCTGTCCGTGCTCTAACTTACGTAAATATGCTCGGACCGCCCTGATTTTTTTTATGTTATTGTCGTTTACTATAGCATGTTCCTTATTCCAACTGAAGTGTGTAGCACTTATAGTTTCTTTTTACAGGGACAGTCAAAAGTATTCCGTTACATTGCAGTCAATGCGAAATAATCGTTTCAAGTGCATTTTTATGATGCGACGTCATTTAAAACATGATAAAATTGATATATAATTATGAAGCGCATTAAAACATGCTTTTTGTAGAATATGAGGTGCAAAGCATTAATTATTCATTTACAGATCAAACAAAATAATTCTGTTACACATTGTTCTATGGGGAAAAATCGTTTGCAGTGTAATTTAGCGATATTTCACTATTTCCAAACATAAGGAAAATTATATGCATTGCTGAGATGCACTATAAATTGCTCTCTTTAAAGTATGGTGTGCATTGTGTTTATTTACGGAGATACACAAAAGATATCGGTTACAGTACTTGTGCGATATTTACAGACTGTGTGATAAGTGAGTTTTAAACATTTTTTTTTTTTTAAGTTTAACTATTTTTTTCATAGTACGTGTTTGTTTATAAACTCGGTTGTTCATATACAGGGCCACACAAGGTAATCCGTAAGTATTACAGACTATGGGAGTGAAGTGCTTATAAGGGTAACTTTTAATTGTGTATTCTTTTAATATAATTCTCCTGCTGAACTATATTTAGTAGACTAATATAAGTTTGTGGAATATAAATAAATTCATATACAGGGCTACGCAAAGAAAAAGATACATTATCGTTGACGGTTGGTAATTGCTGCGAGTGAGTTTTGAGTTGCCTTTTAGATTAATATGCGGTGTGTACAAAAGTCTTCATATAATATAAAGGATTGTACAAAAGATTTCTAGTGCATTTCCATCGATTGGCGAAAATTGCTAACTGTGAATATTCTAATAGAACTAAATATTATCATTATATATATCCACATCTATTGATCATTTAAAGGGCTACACAAAATAATTCAAATATTTTTTGACACTGGAAGGTAATTTCGAAAACTGCATTTTTCAATGTGGTATATGTCTTCTAAACTGTTTTCTTACATATCTTCTTTCACCTTATTTAACGGTGAAGTTTCGTTACAGAATTCTGGCTGTGTTGGAAAGTGTTTCCTAATCTATGCTTGACGCATGATTTTTCGTTTTTGTTTATTGAACAAGAAGAAATATCGAAGCGAACCGATTTCAACAACTACAATAAAAAGGTAATTATCAAAATCGAAAAATCGATTGAATATCTACGCATGAACATACGTTAAATACATATTTATTTATTGAAGTCGATGAATAAAAAATGACAATCTCAGGAAAATCTTATCATACCTTTTGGAAAGCAACTGAAATTCAGATTACTAAGTATATCTTTACATTATTCTAGAAGAATGCATCAAGTATTTCTCTAGATATTTGCCAAAAGATCTAAAATCGGAAATATTTGGATACTTTTGACAAGATATCGTACATATGAAAGTAAAATAAAAGTTAATGAGCATTTCCTACTGCACTTAGATAGATATTTAATAAAAATCATTTTCTAAGTTTATTTGTTTTCATGATTATCATATTTATGCAGTTTAGACAATTAGATACCATATATGCATTTTAATGTAATTATTATTATTTTTTAAACATTATGTATTCTGTGTGATGTGTGTCAGACTATCATTATAAAGTAATTAAAATTATGAAGGTCAAGTAGATTTTTCTTACTTTAGTTGATCGTAAATTATCGTACTTAAGTACGTCGTTGAAGCTTCTTTCGTTTCCGAAAAATTAATTTTATATATATATATAAATTAGCTATTTTTGGAAATGATCAATACTGAACCTGAAAATCGAAATTTGTATCCCACAGAAATAAGACATTACTGAAGTCAAGTTTTAGGTGATGACATTTAGAGCTCAATTTAACAAAACAAAACTATATTGAAATCATGGATTATTTTTTAATATATATTAAGTAAAATAGCATCCTGGAATGATTGGAAGCTTCAATTTTAGAGTAAAAGAAATGGTCTGCAAAATCATTTTGTCTCATTTCAATAAAATTTTGAAGATTTACATACACATGTTTCCCATTTTCAATTATGATGGGACAAAAAAAAAATCTTTGAATAAAAATTAACAGTTTTCGCGTTATATCGTATGTTTGCAATTAAAACAATTAAATAACGTATAAATGTTTCATTAAATTAGTTAAAATATATTTTAAATGCAATGGTGAGATTTTAGTAAGATTTACGGTGAAATCTGATTCAAATTATGAAAGTCACAAATCTTATACTTAGCTTATTATTTCGTATATAATCGCATTTTAAAATCATTGATATTTATTTAAATTAGGGAAAGTGTAGACGATTACAAAAGGGAAATTTAAACTTATTTTTTCGAAAATTAATAATGGAATTTCATTATACTTCTCAGAAAATGTTTCGTGGTAATAAAGACGTAAATAATAACATTTTAGTGCGAAAGAATAGAGTTAAATTTCATAGAAACAAAAGATATAGAAATGTGTGCATGTTATTTTTTAATATATTGAATAAATAGGCATTCACGAAAACCGGTACATTTCATGTTCCTAACCTTTAAAAACACGGACGGCGTATTGTGTGCGCCAATCAGTAAAAAAAAAAAAAAAAAAAAAAAAAAAAAAAAAAAAAAAAAAAGCTATGAATTCAAAATAATTACGTGATTAATTTACCTCGTTTTACACTCTTCTATAAAACTCTTCATTCTTCAACAAGCGTTTAATGTAGAGGTTCTCATATTTTCCCGTTCTATTTTAATATCTTTATTGGTAAATTACGTCTGGCGTATGGAATACGTTACCCGCGTATTTGTGTAATGTATTCCATTTTTTTCTTATTCAATTATTTGTTTTTATAAATTTGATGTTCTTAAATTTATATTGTTAATAGTCGTTGCATTAAAAAATAATATGATCAAAAGTTATTTAGGCTTAAAAAATCGTTGGCGTATGGCATACACAAACTGTATTTTTATGTCACTACAAACCCTACAAAGTGTTATAATAATTCTAATTAAATTAGTTTCTTTTATTATCAATTTGATGTTTATCATTTATATACTACTACTGGACATTTCATTTTAAAAAAATATATCACTTGTATATATAAAACTTGTTATTAAGGCTTTAAACTGCCTTGGCACATACGTGCGGTCGCCCGTGTGTTTTATGTTATCGAAACTGTCCGTATTGTTAAAGCTTAATGAAAATAATATCATGTAAATTCCTTTTTATTCATTTCAAATAGAAACTTAATTTAACGTTTACCAGACTCTCTAAAACCGAAAAGAATTTTGCTAATTAAAGTTTAATAGCTTACACGACTGTCAAATATATCAAATTAAATGACATATATCATTGACTCAAATCATTAAAACTTATTCCGAATGTACCGGATTGTGGGAGACGTTCTAAAATTTTAGTTAAACATTTACTTAAATTATTAAGGTCAAAGAGTTTATCCTTGTTTCAGAATATCATGCCTCATTGCATTTAAATGTTTAATTAAGGATTATTTGGCTTTCCAAAAGTATGGAATGTCACGAAAGGGAATTTTAAACTAATTTAATCCATAATGAATAATTAACACAAAATGCTCACGTGTTTTACACAGAATGTATCCGTCGGATTAAAATTTGTTTTAGTGGAGAAACATTTTATTTTACATTAAAATATACTATAAGAAACACTGTTACAAGATACATTAGTACATTTTTATTTGAAAATTAATTTGAGGAACTGCAATTTTTATTGGTTTTATTTAGTCATAGATTAATAAGCATTACTTAAGTTTATTTAGTGAAACATCGCAGATATATATCACTATGACGGCAGCATTTAAAGTAATACATCATCCATGACATCATTACCAAATATATATTATTGTAACCATTTATAATAAATGTATAGTTAATGAGTTGAAGTCTGACCAAAGTATATACGGAACATAGACTCATTTAGTATGCATTTAGATATACACACATATATTGTATATAATAACTGAACAAACATGTGTTTATATCTTGTTGCATGATTTAGTTATATTAATAGTAAAATAATATCGATAATTATCATTATAAAATGTCTCCATGCATGTTATAGTATTTCACACATATATTTTCACTGAGTTTATATGTTATTAAATAAATAAAGTTAAATATTATTATACGAATATTATTACTTTTTTTTTCGAAAGAAATGTTGTTAAATATATGTTATCAAACTTTTGAATATATTCTTAATTAAAAATGTGGAACTTTTGAGTAAGAAACGTTTATTCTCATGATAAAAGCTTTCAAACAAAACCACTTTTGATGAAATAAGATTCCTTTTATATTTTTATTTAAGTATGATGTCACAGAATAAATTATAGCCCGTACCTCTTGAACGGTTGGATTTGGGCAGGTAGTTACGATTTTTTTCTTGATTCTTATGACAAGTATACTAGTATTGACAAAATCGTATTTTTTAAATGTGTCTTTATGTCTGATATCACTGAAAAATTTGACCCATATCTCAGCGACGGTTGGATTTGGACAGGTAGTTTCTATATTTTCTTTATCCCCATGTCAAGAGCTTAATAAGGATACCTAACTAAAATTACACCTGCGGGGCTACAATCCATCAATGGTTTTGGCTTACAGTGTTCCGCCCTGTAATCTTTACCATAGGTCCTGAGAGGCTATAAAGCAGTGCTCGCAAATATACGTTTATATGCGTTTAAACGTAAACGTAGTTAAGCCATTTTTCCATATTATACCTATCCAAAATCGTTACCGGTTAAAATATGTTTTATACGTATTATGCGTATATTCGCTATCACTACTATAAAGCAAATGTCCCGATCATGTCGTCAGTCTAATGGGGGACCCTCACTATTTAGTTCCCAAGCAAGTTTGGTACACTGTTTATCGAACCCGAAGTGATGAAAGGTGCCTAGCCCTCTGTACGGAATAGAACCTGTGGACCTGTACCGTGGTTGCGCGACTCGCTTAGCAGTACGATACTGGGCTTCCTCCCAAAGATACCACTCTTGTGAAATACAGAGCTAACAGTTTAATGTGTTTCCTAAGTAAGAGTATACCGTATACATACATAATTTGTTTGGAATTTCTAAAACTGTTACATATCAAAAAGCGTCAGAAAGGGAATAAAAAAAATATACTTCAATAAACAGAACCACAAAACACTCTTAATCGAAAACTACGCATTGAACACAGACTTTAAATTAGCCTAGTGAGAAATATTTTCTCATTTGTGCAACAAACAAAAAATCGTAGTATACGTACTTACCGTATGCAAGGTATCTTTTCGTACTAAATAGGCAATGGTTCAAAACTTTGTTAATTGCCTCTTTATTCCTATTCGTATAATGATCGGTATCATAATTCCCGATTTTAGTGCTAAGAGGTACCACAAGCACTGATATTGAATAACACAAAGCTACTTTAATATACCTAGACACCGCGCGCTGATGTTATGAATGCAGCTGCTGTCGTTTAAAATTTTTGGGAAATGACAAATAACTATTATATGTATCTGAAAAACTGAGATTTATATTTGGAGATATTATCAACGAACAAAAAAAATTAAATAAATAATACAATTTATATACTTTAATTACCCTTTTTAACAATGAAGAATTTTAATTTTCAGCACATAATTTTTATATTAATTATTTTCACATGCAACAATATTGTTTATATATTTATGATCATAATATAAATAAAATTTCTTTAACGAGTGTAACGACTGAAAAGCAATTAAAAAATTAACAGCCCCTATTCTTTTAGTAATTACAAATAAATATTAACATATATTATTTCTTTAATGTAATGTCAGTCGTAAACATAATATTTCATGCCGAAACACATGTTTCCTTTCTCGTACAACATTTGTTAAACATACTAATTGCCCACTTTCAAAACTCATGTAACAATTTCCAGAAATCTCAGTAACGCCAGAAATTATTTGGATTCAAAGCGCATTCGAACAATTCAAACTTCGATACTTAGCGCTATGTCAAAACATAATTTCACTAATGTCTTCATTAGAAATACATTAGTTTTTCGGTGAAAATGCGACGAAACATTGCGTAATGCAATTTAAATTAATTAATAAAATTGATAATTTTGTACTTTCAAATTAAAATCGAAAATACTGAAAACTTTATTTAAAATTGACATTAATTAAATTTATCTAATTAAAACGCAAAATATTTGCGATATAGTCACAGAAAAAATATTATTTGTGTGTTTAATATTTAGTCTAAAATTCTTGGTGATATTATAAAAAAAAAAATAATCAAATGTTTAATATTTTTCTTATCCTTCTATAACTACCAGCTGATAACTGCTAGCGTTGCCCCGAAAACAGTAACTTTCTTTTACGGTTTCGATAAAAATAGTCATTTTCGGCGCGCATTCTGTTTTAAACAAATCTTACTCAGAACGAAACTCCGGCACTCGTCTCCAATGACTAAGGCATTGTATAGAAGGCGTGCTACGTACGCATTGCAATATCGTTTAGTTTCAATTTCTGCCGCTAGGAGTCTAGAAAACATCTTGCTTAGTTATCTATATCTTAATAAGTTCGTGCTAAGTTGAATGAACCAATTCTCGTTGAAGAAGATTCCAAATTTTTTAGAATTTTTCCGTCGAAATATGATAATGCCCACTGTCGACCACTTTCAAACACCATATCTTATACACCTTCACAGCTACCGACATTCTGCTACCATAGTGCACGATGCGAGATTCAAGACTACTGCTACATATAAATACCAGTGGTCTGCGCTGGGTAGTTGTGGCTTCAGAGTGAAATATAATTAAACAGACGTCTATTTTCGACATATGAAAATGTTCTATGTCTATCACTTTCACCATACCTCCGTCACCCCCAAAGCTACCGACATACAACCACCATAGTGCACGATGGGAGACTAGAGGATACTGCCACACCCAAACACCAGTGGTCTGCGGAGGGTAGTTGTGGCTTAAGAGTGAAATATAATAACACAGACGACTATTTTCGAAATATGAAAATGTCCTAGGTCTATCACTTTCACCATACCTCCGTCACCCCCAAGGCTACCGACATACAATCACCATAGTGCACGATGGGAGACTAGAAGATACTACCACACCAAAACACCACTGGTCTGCGGTGGGTAGTTGTGGCTTAAGAGTGAAGTATAATAACACAGACGACTATTTTCGAAATATGAAAATGTCCTAGGTCTATCACTTTCACCATACCTCCGTCACCCCCAAAGCTACCGACATACAACCACCATAGTGCACGATGGGAGACTAGAGGATACTACCACACCCAAACACCAGTGGTCTGCGGTGGGTAGTTGTGGTTTAAGAGTGAAATATAATAACACAGACGACTATTTTCAAAATATGAAAATGTCATAGGTCTATCACTTTCAATCACCATATCTCCATCACCCACAAAGCTACCGACATACAACCACCGTAGTGCACGATGGGAGACTGGAAGATACTACCACACAAAAACACCAATGGTCTGCCCAGGATAGTTGTGGCTGAAAAGTGAAATATATGGACACACACGTCTATATATATATATAGAGAGAGAGATTTTTAACAGTGAAGAATTTTTAATTACTCAACATTTAATTGATATATGCAATATTTTCATATGAAAAGAATTATTTATAAATTTATGTTCCTAATATTCATACAATTATGCTAGGAATTTAACGAGGAAAAGGCAATTAAAACAATATATAAAAGCACTTATTCGTTCGAAATTTATAAACAAATATTAACTGATATTATTTCTCCAAAACAACTCTTTAATGTCCTTCGTAAATTTAATATTTCATGTATAAACATACGTTTTCTTTATCTAACAATACTCGTTGAAAATACTAATTGCAAACTTCCTAAACTTCTGAAACATTTTCTCAAAAATACAATAATTTCAGAAATTATTTGGATTCAAAATGCATTCATATATATCAAATTTCGGTACTTAGCATGACGTCCAAACTTAATTTCATTAATATCTTCATTAGAAATACATTAGGCTTTAGCTGAAAACGTGACGAAACATTGAATAATGAAATTTAATTTAAATATTAATGTTCATTATTTTGTAATCATTGAAGTAAAATTTTGTAACTCTGAAAACATTTCATAAAAACTGATATTAATTTAAGATATTTAATTAGAATGTAAAATGTATGCTGTAAATTACATATTTTTGCACAAAAAAAAAAACAAAATTATCTGAAACATTAAAAAAAAATGAATAGTGAGGATTTTTTTATATCCATATCATACATTTTTTATTCTCTTTGTAGCCACTGTCGAATAACATATGATTATAGGAAAAAGCAAATAATATCTTACTTATTTTTAAAATTGTTTTTTATTTTCTTATATCTATAATAGAAGACAGTATTGTAATCGAAACTTTTTCGGTGGATCAGTTTTAGTGGTCAGAGTGGTCAGAGAGCGGTCAACACATTTTTACAAAACGTCTGTCTGTCCGTGTGTCCGTACGTCTATGTGTTCATGTGTCTGTGCGTCTCCTTTGTGTCATCGAGAAGTGTATGAAGATATACATAAAATTGAACCAAACTTCATACATATTTTTTGACTATGTTCAACAGGTTCCAGTTAAAATAGGAAATATTTCGCTGGAAGGGAATGCCGTTATTGCGATTTTTGTGCCATTTTTCTTATTGTATAGTCGGAAAACGTATGAAGTTATGGATATAATTCAACCACATTTCATATCTACGGTTTTGACTATGGACATCGGAGTTAAAAATGGTGGTATTCCCGCAGAAGAGGACGCTGGGATAGCGGTTTTTGTGCGACTTTCTGTATTTTTTTTCAGTTTAATCCTCCTACTACCATCTTTTTTTTGGTCGTTGAGTACCACTGGGGTTATTTGTGACCCCATTAACATTTCTATATTGCAACATGTAACATTATAACTAAATGATTAAAAAACTTAAATTTATTCGTTTTGTTTCAAAATAAATGTGTTTTAATGTAAAATAATATAAAATTTTGTATTCAAAATTTGATCTATTATATAAATTTGTGTAGGAGTCATAGGTGACCACAGTGGTACTTAGTGAACAAATTGTAAAAAAAAAAAAAAAAAAAAAAAAAAAAAAAAATTACTATTTTATAAATTTTCTCTATATGAGACACATGTTAAGTATAAAATGAACAAATTAATTTTTTTCCAGAATTTTAAAATTCATACATTTTTTACACTTCATAAGAAGTTAAAGATGTTCGAAGTTACAGCTGTATGGTAAAGTTGCTCTGGTGTCACGGATAACCCCATGGTAGTAGGAGTGTTAAGGGGGGATTTTATGAATATTTTTTGATGAAATTTTATATTTAAATGTAATATCATAGACAGAGGTTTGCATAAAATTTTGGAGAAAATCGGCCTAAAAGTGGTGCTGTAATAATGAGTTTAGGTGCGATTTTTCTTTTCATCATTGCAAAGTGTATGAAGTTATAGAAAGAATTAAACCAAACTTCATTGCCGAAACGTCAGTTGAAGTTCACTGTGGAGACACGAAAAGTTTTTGTTTTCCGTCTGTTTGTTTGTCTGTTTGTTTGTCTGTCTGTTCCACGATAACTGCCGTAAATATTGTCCTATTAGGTTGATTTTTGGTAGGTACGTTGGTGAGGTACCCGGAATTAGCTGTATAGTTTTCAGTTACATTTCGTTCATTCGTTCGAAAAATATAGAATATTTCTTTTTAGGTCATAATGCTTTCCTATGGGAATGCAGACGATTTTCAAATTTCATTTTTAACAGAAATAAAAATCGCATATTTGAATAATGGATTTAAAGGTAAAATTATTAATGCCAAATTTCCGATATGGAAGTTTTAAATGTATGCTGAAAATTTTCTGATACAGTTATCAGAATTTAGAAATTAATTGTTTAAATTATTGGAAAATTTTTTGCATCTGTTCGGGAAATATAAAACATTTTATTTATTTATTTATTTATTTACAAATTTAAAATTTCATTTCTTTTTACTTTGCTCTTTACTTTATTAGTAGCTTAGCAACCATAATTCAAAAAATATTAAAATAATAAAATTCAAGTAACTCGCACTATTTTGATGTAATATTTTATTATCAAAATAAATTATTTTTGTATTCTATTGAGATAAACGAAGAATTTAATTTAATACAAGTTTATTTTTTTCAATCTAAAAAGTTACATGAATAAAAAGTTCATAAGAATTTCAGAATATCATAGAATAAACCGTGTTTAAATTAACGCTTCTAGTTTCTGAAACATCCGAAGTATTTTATATGCCTATAAATATGTATGTAATATAAAAAATAATAAACGGGGAATTGTAAGATGCTAAATAATATGAAAAGTGAGATTAAAAAACAATGACTTTTAGAGCTGACGTTGAGGCTCCTGATCTGCAGATTTACTAGTATATTTGTTTTTCACTAATATGTACTGATGTAAGTTCCCAGTTTAAAATCGGTATATTCTTACGAAAAAGTGCGCTGTGATAGCAATTTTTGAGGGGTTTTCTGGATATTTTTGCAGTTTATGTGAAGCATTTATGAATATTTTTTTATGGAACTTTATATTTAGTTGTAATGTAATACGCCGATATTTGTATACAATTATTGGGAATATCGGTCTGAAGGTGGCATTGTGATAGTGATTTTTTTTTTCGGGAAAGGCATGATACTGTTGAAAAAAAAATATATATAATGAATAATCCAATTGCCCAAACCAGGTTTAATTTGTATACTTCTAATAAGCAAAATTTTGACAGGACTCGCTGATTAGATTTCATTACGATTTTTTTTTCTCTCCCGTCAACCACCGTTTTGAAACATTTATTGACAAAATACTGAAGTGTAATAAAATAAGTAATTATAATAACAGATGTGTTAACTACTCATTTTTTTTCTTCTAAAATGTATAATCCACGTGTTTTGAAGTATTAACTTATATCAGATAGAATAAATTTTGTTGTTGGCACATTCGGCTAGTTAAATAAATAATTTGTCAAATTTTTTTCTAGTTATTCTGGTTTAATAAATTTTCTGATTCCTCGTTGTATATATGTTTGAGGAGGTTATTTTTTTTATTTAGTAAATATTTAAAATAAATTATATTTCTTCTAATTTTTAACAATATGCTAATGATTATATTAATCAAACTTTGAAATTTGACTTTATAATATTACAATTTATTTTGAAATTGCATGCCGTTATTCATAATTTTAAATGTATCAGTAAATGTATGTACTGAAATATTAAGATGAAACTAATTAAACAAAAAAGAAGGTGAATGGCTCATAATGATTTCGTCTACAATCCAGTTATATGGAAAACATTGTTTTCTTTCGACGATTGAATATATCGCATATAAACTCGGTTTGGCCCCTCCGGGTGGTCCCGAATCGGCACCTTCAGGGGGAAGATGATCGGGAGCCCGGCATTGCGAGCTGCGTTTCGACACGACGGCGATAGATTAAGTGAACGAATCAACACCTCCGTGCGGCGATTGAGGCGGAAGAGGTGTCTGGTGAATCGGAGGTGCAGGACAGACGTATGGCGAGTTCTGGGCCTCTCCTCCTGTTGCGCCGGTTTCCGGCGGTAAGGAGACTAGGCCTATTATGTTGAAGCATAACTCCGGTAGGCGGCGTAAAACACCCCGTAGGCCAATCCCAACTGCTGTCTCCCTCGGGTCGCGATTCGGGCTCGTTCATGGGGCTGTGGCATGGCTGTTTGACGGTAGGGATTTTTCCCCCGAGGCATTGGGTCCATATGCCTCCTCGGCTGGCGCCTCGGTGGGGTGTCCTCCTCCTCCTCCCTCGGGTCGCGTTGGTGATTTTGGGCAAAGGCTAGCTTAGATGATAGGACCACTTTCACGTTTATCCGGGGCGATGACGGAGTCGTGATCGTTCGGAAGAGCACGGACCGCAATGATTATGCTTTAACGTCTGGTAAGTACGTGAGCTGGCATGATGCGACCCTTGATACTGGCAGGCGGCAGAGCTTAGACAGAGCATGCAGGCGTACACGCATGGACTTGATCATCCACTGCTGCTCTCTCTGAAACTGGAGAAGTTGTGCATCGTCCTCAAGGTTGGCCTGGAAAGGTAGTTGTCCTGCTCGACCGATGTGGGGTTCATGTCCATGGCGGGTCATCCGGCACTCGATGTCATATCTCGTATCGCCTCCTGGGAGGGGATATTCACTTCTCCCATACCGGTAACCATCTACGTGGGACCGGACCAGAGACTCGCGGCGACCGGGCCGAAGTTGGACCCCAGCTCAAAAATCAATCCAGCGTGTATTTCTGTAGTCGGAGCTTTCTGCACCCGATGGTTGGATGAGCAGAAGTCTAGCAACTAACTTTCACGCAAATAACTCCCAATCGAGAGGGCTTCTGTAGCGCTTCAGAGGGAACCTTCCACGACCTTCTGGGACCGAGAGTGACGTCTTCGTTTTATTAGTACCGGTGGCCCTGCACGGCGAGGGGTGTTTATGAACTTCCCAGAATAGATTGCTGGGAGGTAACCGTGGGTGTCTCAGTGCAGTTCCCCTTCGGAGTCGACGCAGTGGACGGTAAGTTGGCGTAAAACGGGGTGGAGGGGGCTGCTACAGATACAGTAGAGTTCTCAGGCCGAGGACCGGGCTTCCTCAACCCCGCAGACTGAGTCCTAAGTTGGGACGTGACTATGCGTCCAGGGACGCAATTTCCCTCAACCTTTTGGGCTAGCGAGAGGTACCTAATTTTTCTCCACCTACGACGAGTCTAGTAGTTTCCCTTATAGGTGTTCTATGATCGAAAGCGGCAATACAGTAAGTGCGGGTCAGAGAAACCTGACTGAGGCCTAAGGTCCAGCTTTCCTATGGGTGTCTGATCCCGGAAACTTTTGGGGGACTCTGGCTCGTCCCCAAGTGCGATTCCCAAGTGCGTCCCCAAGTGGGGTTCCAAGAGGGTGGGCAAATCGCAGCGACCTCTGTCATCAAATACTTGTGAAAATGATGGTGGTCAGCAGATGGTGGAGCTCCCACCGGCAGTAGCCTCAAAGAACTCACCTGGTCGAGCAAGCTATAAGGTCTTCAGGCCTTGGGTACGGCGGTTGACGTGCCTGACGGGAGCCCGTAGGTGGCTGGCGGAGCAGTTCAGTTATATCACATATGTAATGCATATGCAAAAGTAGGTTTTCAGAAAATAAAGTTAAATTAAAAAGGAAAATTTCGATAAAACGGAAATCATATTTTCTTTTTTCAAAATTGCTTTCTTCCATTCTTTTTTTCCTGTTTTTGTTATCCTGATTTAATCTTCAATTACGCCCTTATAATTGGAACAAAATAAAATAGTGTTAACAAACCCGACCTTTTGGTCGGGTTTTATCTTATATATATATATAAGATATATATATATATATATATATATATATATCTTTGAATAATATCTTTGAATTTCAAAAAAACATATCAAGTTCTTGTAACATTCTAATTAAATCTCCTAAGAGATAATTAGTAATAAAGTGTAGACAGAATACCACATAGTTAATAAATCAACAAGTGCACTCATAATCTTACCATAGCATTTGATTCAATGGTAATTGGCCAAAAATACTGAAAATATGAAGAATATTTAAGAAGGGAGAAAATTATATAAAAAACCATAAAATGTTAATAATTTGAAGTTGATATCAAGTGAATACAAATGGATTTTGAAATGAAATATGAACTAAATATAATGGAAAATTGGATAACAAGAGATTTAAATTAGAATTGGATATGAAAAAACACGTGTAGATATAATCATCAGCTTGGATGTATCCACACGTGTTTTAAAAATAATACAGTATTTCATAAATATACTGGCATTTATGCTAAGATCAGTATATCCATCCAGGTATACTGTATTATTACCTGAAAACAATTGGAAATAGTAAAATTGGAAATACAAAACTTGTAAAGAATAGATAAACTATCTTACTCACAATAATTATCCAAAATTCTGTGAACATCACAAGACATTTTATATGTATATATATATATATATATATATATATATATATCATAAATGTTCATCATATATATATGTTTATTTATTTTTTTATTTCAGCTGCACATATTTTCATATTTCTTTTTATGGTTACGACGACGTATGCATGTATATGACAGATGTGTACAATTTATTTTTTATCTATCCAATTATTACCATTTAAACATTGCACAGATAGTCTAGCCCCATAGATATTCAAAATTAAACTGTCTCAATGGAAATGTGTCACATGTAGAGTAAAACTTGTCACTCAAACTTTCATAAAATAAACGCTTAGTGCAAAGCGATGTTTTAAAATGCTTTTATACATATTAAAAGATGAATACTTGATAGTGTAGAAAAAAGTAACTGCATTGCCCATTTTATATAACACGTAGATAAAATAATAAAAAAAATATTGGACAACAGGAAACATTAGGGGATAGTGTCGGCGATATGTACTGCTGTATTATTTTTTTCTTTCCTAAAATCTCTAAAATTTTATTTGTTTATTTATTTTGTCAAAGAATAAATTGGTATAAGTATTTAAAAAGCTAAAAAACCTAAATTGCTGAGTAAATATTAAAAACAAAACTTTATCTAATCGTATTTTTTTTCTTATATTTTTATCTATTTTATAAGGATTACTCTTTATTGGTAAAATGACTAATTGACAAAGGCTAACTGAAATTTAAACAAAGTGTAAGAAAGAAGTATTTTTCCTTAAAGTAAACGTATTTTCATTTTTAACTTAAGTTATAAGATTTTTGATAAATAAAAAAAAATATTTTTTAATTAAAATTCTTCTTTTTTTTATCATTTTTATATTTTGCTAATTTTTATCATAAATGGAAAGATGGAAAGTGCTTATGTATTCGGTTTTGTCTATGTGTAAGTCTGTTCGTCTGTCCGTGCTCCATATATCGTAAGTATACTCGTATTTCCATGTATTTTTTTTTGTTATTGAGGTTTACTATAGAACGTTTGATATTTAAAATGAAGTATGTAGCATTTACAGTTCGTTTAAAGTGACATGAAAAATTGCGTTACTTTATGGTCTATGAGAAAAGACTTTTCCGATGCATTTTAATGATATTATTATCCTTCTAGCATAATAAATTTAGAACGATCAATGATGTGACCTACAACACATTTTCTATGGTTTATGGAGGACGTAGCCTTTGTTGTTATTTTACAGAGACGCACAAACAAAATTCGGTTACAAGGAGGATCGATAAAACGATTGGTTTAATTGTATAGATAAAAGAATTTTCTTAACAATAGTGTTAGTATTGTAAACTGTTTCATAATCTATGCTTGATGCATTATATTTTGTTCTTGGTTAATTCCATCATCAGTTTGAAATGGGTTGCTAAAGTTGCAGTTACATATCTATATTATAAAGGACAAACGTGTCCGTGCGTAACGCTGACGTCATTTTGCGAAAGGCAACGCTTTCAGATAAAATTTCGGTTTTGTGATTTTCGTTAATGCAATTTTTTTAATTTCTAAACAACGCGTATTTTCAATTTTTACACCGTTATATAGGGAAAACAATATACTGTCAAATGCAATTTATTTGAAAACTGTATCGCAATATAACCATTTATTATAGCATATAAATTATAATCCAAGCACGATTTTTTAAAAAATCTATCTCTATCTCTTGCAGACGATTACAAAATACTAATCTGTTTGAACTTTAAACAATATAAAGCAGCATTTGTTTTCAGATAATATTCAATAACGAAATTAAAACCTCATTAATCAATAAATAAAATAGTATAAATAAAGCACAAATTTAACAGACATGTAACTGAAATAAGCGCTAAAAACCGCTGAAATTATCAGAATCATAATAAAAAAAACTGATGTAGATAACGAAATTTTTGGAGATTTCTTAGGCTATTAACTTCTGGCACGAGGCCAGTACAAAATTATCAGTTTTAAGAAATTTAATTTTTTTAAATATATATTTGACATATTTCATATAAAATTGCTTTTTGGTGATGTTAGGTGGCAATAAAAAATATTTTATGGGGGAAAAAATCTATTAGAATTTAAAAGAAAAATGGTTTTGATATATATTCTCTATCCCGGGAAGCCCGGGTTTGATTCCCTAGTATTTATAAAAGCTCTGGACTTCAGCATGAACACTATAAATTTTAAGAAATAATTTTACTCACTAAGAAATTTATTTAAATTTGAAATAAATGTAGAGATGCATCCATCCATATAAAGTACATACTAAGCGCATTGCAAATAATGCTATTTCCCTACGGCTATACGTGTATCCCATAAGTAATCACATTACTAAAACTCTCAAGTCAGGGACACACATCCCATTAGTAATAACGTTACTGAATTTCTCGAATGAGATAAATGGCAGCTATGCTTTAATTCAATGCAAACTAAATAAAATTAGACAAAATTAATGCGATTAAACGTAATTTACAAGAAATGTTATTAAAGAAATTCAACAACACAGGTGTAATTATTTTAGCTGTAAGAGTTTTACTCGTGATAATAAATCTATTTTATGTTTGGCATTTGTTTGCTGTAGCAAACTTTGAATACTTTATAATAAATAAATATATTTTTCAAATAGAAAATGCGTTGAATTCCACATATGAAATAAAAAAAAATAAAAAATAAAAAAAAACTATTAACACCTTTTTAAATTTAGTTAAATATAAATAAAAATATTTTTTTTCATTTAATGTGTATTTATCTTTAGAAATTTTTACACGCAGTTAGATTTCTGGAAACAATATCTCCACAGTATATTTATCAATTATAAACAACTATTTTCACTTAAACAAATTTACTGACTAAATCATCTTTGATTGAAGAAAAAATATATATAAAGCGAAAATCGCTATAATACAAAAAATACCATCACCTCCTCCCTCAGGTGTAAAATTCATTAACATACACACACACACACACACACACACACACACACATATATATATATATATATTTGTGACAAAAAAAAAAAAAAAAAAAAAAAAAAAAAAAAAAAAAACACGATTATTTTGAAAATTGGTTTTCCCGTTATCAGCTTTATCTGGAAAGTCACTTGGATGAAGTCATGCTTTCTTATCAAACCTTCCTTTATGGAATTAAGATATTATACTTATAAACTATATACCTATGAACGTGAAAATATAAATATTACTCATTATAAGCTTCTTTTTTTATTATCTCTTTGTTATATAATAATTAGCGGTAAAAATTGATTAATGATTATTTTTTTAATCAATCTAAATTTTAATCCACCCGTAAGTTTTAGGGCGTATTTTTATGAATGTTGTTTATATGTCCTCTCGCAACATTTAACCAATTGTATATTTACATGAATTTCAACGGATATTGTGAACGGATAATTGAGCAGGATTTTCCAGTACACTATTTAGCAATTCTAAAAACGTAAAGAAATAAAAGTAATTAAATTTCTTTATTAAAATTTACCTGAATAAATGACAAATTTTCCTGACAACTAACAAACACGATTATTTTTTTTAAATGTATTATAAGTTTGGATATGTACTTTTTCTAAAATGTAATTTATACTTCTATTAACCATTTGATTACGGGTCGGAATAAGTATATACGACTCAAAAATTGTAAAATATTCTTGGAGCTAATATTAAAAAAAAAAAAAAAAAAAAAAAAAAAAAAAAAAAAAAAAAAAAAAATCACCTGCAATAAAAAGATTAATGTGAATTTTATTTAAAGTAAGTTTCAATAAGAAACATTTACTATTACATTTGTTTTCTTCCATATTTACCAAAAGTATTAAAACGAGACGGTTTCCATCTTCCTATATCATTCTTATACAGTACTATATTTAATGTTGCATGAGAATCTGATAAATCATTTATTAGATCACTTCAAATCATCGGCGTTCTGCAAATGATGGTACTTACCGTCATTATCCCGACTTCATCATCATTTAATTGACAATTAAATTGAATAATTAATATCTGGTCTTTCCTTCCAGTGATTATGATGATCTCTAATAGCTTTTATTAAATAAAGGTACTTATTCCACTTTGAAATTTAACCAAATTGGGATTTTCCCAATCGTCGCATTCACAAGATGTATATCCAGCTGTTTACGCTGTTCTTCCTTCTCTAATTACAAGAGGAAACATGGATTTCGGGTTCCCCGTACTCTCGACCTCCCCGCCTAGGTATTTTATGCATGAAATATAAATGATTTTGAAAATTGGTTTTCCAGATATCAATTTTCTCTCGAAAGTCAGCTGGATGAAGTCATGCAGTCTTAGATCCTAACCATTTGGGTGGGACGCAGAAACTGGATACGTCAAAATTGATCCCTCTCTTGGCAGACGTTTATTAAGATTTTGAAGGCAGCTATAAATTTTATATTATTGAAAAGCTCTTATACATAGTTTCCATTTTCAAGTGACGAAGGATCTCATATGTAAGAAGGATTTTCGAGTTTTCTTTAAAGGAATACAATGATATAGAAAATCGACCTTTCTTTGTGCTATATAATATATTTTTAAAATGACATTCATTTTGAAAGTTATTCTTATTTTTTCTGTTCTTTTTTAATAAATGGCAGATAATAAATGGAATAGATAGAAAAATAATATTAATGTTCAAATATTGGTCTATAAAAAAAGTATAGACAATATAAAAAATACTGAAACATTCTAATATAAATCAAATTAAAATGTTTCAATATATGTGAATATTACATAGATTCATTTTCAGTTTATGGTGGTTATTATTTAAAATATATATATATATATAGATTATAGAATATAGAAAATCGACCTTTCTTAGTCTTATATAATATATATATATATTAAATGAAGTGCATTTTGCAAGATTTTTTTTTATTTTAAATAAAGACAAATAATAAAGGAAATAGGTAGGAAAATATTTTTCAAATATTACAATACTAACGTAGTATGGCTAATATAAAAAACTACGGAAATATGTATTTTTTTTAATCTAATGAAAAAGTTTATTATATGAGAATATATTAAATAGATCCATTTTCAAATTACAATGGTTTTATTAAAAAAAAAAAAAAAAAAAAAAAAAAAAAACATTTATTTTTCTTTAAAATAGAAAACATTATTTTATTTTTATTTTTTTAATGTCCGATAATAAAAACAAATGCGTTTTCGAGTTTATTCGAAATTCCAAAATTGGAATATATAAAAAAATTACTAAGTAAAATAGTTAAAAGAAAAATATCGTAACAATTTAATAAAAATCGAATAGAAAATATTTTATACATCAGAATACTAACTAGTTTCTATTTTAAAACCAGATAAATAGAGCATTATTATTTTAGGTAGATTTCTTAAGAAATACTACCTATTACATTCTCACCTAAGTTGGAAATTAAAAAATTTTTTTTGCAGATCTACGTTTATCATGACTCGCAGAAACCAAAACCACCTCCAGTTCAAAATTTTATATTATATACATATCTATCTATCTATCTATCTAACTATCTATCTATCTATGTCACTTTTTTAAGGAAAATTTCTGCATAAATCTCTTCCAAAATGATACATAAAATCAAGGGCATAAAATCTCGGTCAAGTTCGTTAATGGGCAAAATCGAACCAACGGGAGGGGGAAATGGAGGGGGGGAGGGTGAAAACAGAAAACCGACCATTAATTTCTTAAATATGATACATATCGAATCCGTTTAAAGTTATTATTACTTCTAGGAAAAGGGCCGAAAATGTATGTATGACAGATTTTTGATATCATTAAAAATGACCCCAGGGGGGGGGATAGGGGGGGGGGTAGAAGAAAAAAAATCATAACTTCGTCAATTCACAAGATATCAAATCCGCTTAAATTTATTATTAATCCTCTTAATATTATCTAAAACATTTATACTTACAAGTTTTTTTATAGGACCAACCCTTATAGCAAAAAAAATAAAATAAAAACAAAAACATCCCTGCCGTCTCCGCCTGCAATCAAGTTAGGTTTCGAAGTGGGTGGTTCCCATATGCCGTATCATGGCAAAAGGTCATTTCTTCCAAAATTCTAAACAAACAGGCGCCTCACGGTCTGCATCTTCGAAATCTACCTTCGCCTGTAGGCCGAGCCGTCAGGGATTTTTTTTTTTTTTCAAGTGATTACAACTGTTATATGAAAATATTTTCATTCTTTCATGAAAAGAGAACAATGCACTGGGAAAATTGTTTTTGCTTATAAATGAATTAGATTATATAAAAAAATAAAATGGACTTTATAAGTTTTTTTTTCTCTTTTTTATGTTATATAATAAATAGTCATTAGTTTTTCTAAAAGAAAACATTGTAAAATAGAAAACATATTAATTTATTATATTAAATAGCAATATATATATATATATATGGAAACAATTAAAGTTTTTTTTTTTCCTTTTTTTTCAAAAGAAAACAATGCTTTAAAATTTGCATTTCACTAGATGCGTACATGTTATATTGTGTTAAAATAAATTCAATTCTACCATTATTTTATTTATTTTCAATATGACAGCTAATATGTTAGTTGTGACCAGAGATTAACACATAACTGACTATAGAATATAAAAGTGATATTATGTTTGGTTTAATTATTTATATGCTTGTTTGAAATATTCTACAATTTGGGCCTCTAAAAATAAGTTTCATGATCATATCATAAATGAAAATAAAATCACGTGTTTAAATATAGGTAAAAATAAAAGGTAAAAATTATTAAAGGATGGAGTGAAAATACAAAAAGTAACAAGTGGGTAAGTGTGATCAAAGATCGCATAAAGGGTTTCGTTTAATATTCCTTTCAAAGCAATTTATCCTTTCTTTAACAAATCCAAATAAATTTCATTTTCAAAAAAGAAAAAAAAGTCATATTTTTTATAAAGTAAAAATTTACCGGTCTATTTTTCTCGTTTTTTCGAATATCTGAAGCGGTCAAACAACGGGCGAAGCCCACTATTATACTCTGTCATAATAATATTTGTCATAAGGACAAAATGCAATATTTAAAAAAAATCTATTTCAAAATTAAACATGTTGTATAGAGATCTTCAAAATGTTAAAATACGCCAATGTTTCCAAAATCGGGTTTTTACCATGATCCAATACGTTCCTCAAACTTATATATTGACTGATCTCTATTACTCATACTGAAACTCTCTTTGTATTATTCTCAAACATTTGAAAAATCCGTTATGACGTCAGATTAATTTTCTTTTTAAATCTCCAATGACGTCATATTAAGCTGCTTTTTGTATTTACACATACTCATACTCGTTGTATTATTGAGAAATGTTTGAAAATTTCCGTTTTATTAAAAATATGACGTCATATTAATCTTTTTTTTTTTCAATTGGTGAAACTTTTTATTTCATTTTCATTTTTCACGTGGAAATCTTTCAATACAAAATTAATTATTGTAGAAGGAATTTCATTGTGTATTTTTCATTGTTGGCAACTGCTATAACGAAAAATGATTAAATTTAATAATGAAAGGCTATTAAATTTTTGGTTTCTTTTCTCTATATTTTAAAATAATACATTTTTTTTTCAAATTTTATGATTTTTAGCTTCATAGCAGGTACTCAGCTATAAGTACACGAAGTTTCAACTCTGTGTGTTCAATAGTTTCTGAGAACCGGCTCTGTAGCGGACAGACAACGAAGCGGGAGTAATAGGGTTTTGTGAGATGAACGAAACCCTAAAAACTACGCATGTGATACACAATCGTCATAGGAATCTCATATCCATAATTCATACTGAAGATATGCTATTTCACCAAATATTGTCGACATAAGGCGTAAAATAACAATATTAAGCTCCGTGTTATAATACACCGAAAAACATAGGATGGTTTACGTAATTTAAGATATCCAAGAAATAAATAAAAATTCATTAACAGAAAACGACAGAATAATTAAAATACATATTAAAAGCAACTCACTAAGCAAAAAAATATACAAAAATCAATTGGATTCATACCAGCGCTATACAGCTATTTAATTGCAAAGTAGCATAAGCCATGTTGGATATATAAATATATATATAGAGAGAGTGTGTGTATGTACATATATATAGTATACACAACCGCATATGCACACACACACACACATATATATATATATATATATATATATATATATATATATATATATATATACACATAATGCATGAGTGGTAATTCACAAAATAAGATTTCCTACTGTATATTTAAAATAAAATAAAATAAGAAAAAATAAGGTGCTAATAAAATAAATAAAAAGTATAATTTGTAGACTTCATTTTAATTGACTTTATTGATATTTTTATGCAAAATATGAAATATTAAAAATTAATTATAAACATTAGTTTATCTTCAAAGGTATCGGGAAAGAAAAATATATATTTCTTAATCAAAATCTCATGTTGAATTATTATTTCTATTAGAAATTAAAAATTTTATGACAGCAGTTAAACTGGAAACTTAACACAGCGAAAATATATTACAGAGTATAAACTAAATATTTAAATAAGGAAAGAAAATAAAACGTTAAAGAAAAATAATATTTAGCAAACGAACAGCCGGTTTAAGAGTTAAATGAATGTTTTAAAATAAATTTATTCATCGTGAAAAATAATTAAATCAAATTTGAATGGAAGATTACTTTATTTATTTTGTGAAAAGATCAATAATTTATTCGTGTCTTTGTACATATAATATTCTGGCAAACAAGAATAAATGTTTCGTTCTTGCATAAATATTATAGCGTTAAATAAAACTAACAGTCTTTTTCCCCAGAGCTATGAATATTTATTTGCTACCACAAATATTTTTTTTATGATACATGACAACATTATGAAGGTCTTTAAAAACTTGATTCGATTTATTTTGCATAAAATAGAAAAAAGTGCATGTCTCAGATTTCTACCAATAGTGCAATACTATGTTATGGAATTTTTTGTTTAATTTTTTGGTGTATTTATTGTTTTGGATTTTTGTCAATAGATGTAGGTTTTACAAAAAAGGATAATATTTATGCAGTGCATTATCTATTATAGATTCACTGTTTGTAAATTTGTCTGTAATAATGAATTTAACAAAATATAGAAAGGAACATAAGTGGGTATACAGTGAAATTCATATAAAAATATTTATTTCTCTCTTAGTGGAATTTCAATTCTAGATATTTCCCTTGATACCATTTATTTCAGCTAAAACATGTAGGTTTCGTGATTCTTTGGAAACGAAAAAGAATGCCGTGCAAACTTAAGGAGTTAATGAGATTACTTTTATTTATTCTTTTTGTTTCCTTTTCTGAATAAAATATATGAAATTAGAATTTGTACTGTTTTGATATTACGTTTTTAATACAGAATGTTAATTTTTTAAATTATTATACATAAATATTAGGGACTACGATAGAAATATGCTATTTCAGAATCTAAAATAAACTTAATCTTAAAACTCGTTCAATGAGAAAACATTCAGAATAAAATTTAACCTGATTGATTTATACTTTTAAGCATGTGGTATATATGATGCATAATGTAAGTTTAACAATCTTTAGATGAATGCATGCGTTTCATGAATCAGAGGCATATGTAAAGAACATATTCAGGGGGCTTAAAACTACCCACTAAAAAATAAGACACAGTTTTAAACTTAATATACCATTACCTGTTTTAAAGATTATCAATTTTTGTTTTTACCTACTAAATTATTAATTTATTACTTACCCATCATACGTAGTATAGGATAAGTCTTGTAATCGTTTTGAAAATCGAAAAAGAAATTTTGACGGATTTACACGTTTCAGACACTGGAGATTCCGAAAAACATATTTTTAGAAAAAAAATTTTGCCGTCCGTCTGTGTGTCTGTGTGTCTGTGTGTGTGTCTGTAAACGCTCTATCTCCAGAACAAATTGAGATAGAAACTTGAAATTTGGTATGTACTTAGTATGTAATAATGGGAAGAAGCCTATTTCATTTCAAAAACCTCGATTAACCGGAACATTTTTCGGACTCTCGAAATATTCGTTCTAATGAAAGGTATATAAAAATTTTCGAAATTGTTTATTTTAAGGAGTAAATATAAAAGACAATAAAAAAACATAAATTTTGCATAAAACATGAAGTCGATCGGATAATTAGTTGCCGAGATATTTGTAATCCTATTTTCCACACTCTTCGATTTTTCATGACCCTGTATTTATCCAAATTTCACTTCAAATATACATTTTAATTTGAAATTTGACGCTTAATCAGATGCAATAAACCGCTAGTTAATAGGAGTATTATTTTTGGAGTTATAAGGAAAAACCTCTTTCAAGCAATTCAGTAATCGAGCCTTTTTATGACGTCATCAAGCCACGATTTTATTTGAATATCAATGCATTTTATAAGAAGTTTACACATTTTTATTTTAATATTTTACATTATACATATACATGATGGGTAAGTATTACGGTGGCCCCCAACGACTAGTTGCTTTGAAAATAATATATACATTCATTTTTGAAAAACTAATCAGTTATGGTTAATGTTATTAATATTTAATAAATGTTTCGCTCTTACATAAATATTACAACAATAAATAAAACTAACAGAGATTTTCCCAGAGGCAGGATTATTTATTTGCAACTGCAAATATTATTTTAGCTATATGGGAACATTATAAAGGTCTTTAAAAAGTTAATTCGATTTATTTTGCATAAAATGAAAAAAAAAATAGCATGTCTTAGATTTCTATGCATAGAGAAGTATTATGTTGTGCAATTGTTTTGTAATTTTTGATACATTTATTGTTTTGGAATTCTATCAAATGCTGTAGAGGCGAGAAAGAAAAGATAAGAAGATAAGGATTGGCAGTGTGTAATTTATTGCACATTCACTGTTTGCAATTTTATCAATATTAATAAATTTAACAAAATCCAGAAACAAATAAGTGAGTTTATAAGAAAATTCATATAAAAATATTTATTTCTCAATTAGTTAATTTCAGTTCTGGAAGTTTCAATTGATACCATTTATTTAAGCTAAAACATGTACGTTTCGTGATTCTTGGGAAACAAAAAGAGAATGCCGGGCAAACCTAAGAAGTTGATTAGATAACTCTTATTCATTTTTTTGTTTGTTTTCTGAATAAAATATGCAAAATTATAATTTCTTATTTTAACGATATTACGTTTTTTTATACAGAATGTTAATTTCGCATATAATAATATATATTATGAATTATGGTATAAAATTTTCTCCAGAAACTAAAATATTTTTAATTTTAAAATTCATTCACTGAGAAAACACTCAGCATAAATCTTATTTATTTATATTTGTAAGTTTGTAGGTTTTAGAACGCATAATGTAATATTAAGAATTTTTGGAAAAATTTATGCGTTTCTTGAATCAGAGGTTAAGGAAAAGAACAGATTCACGTGGCTCAAAACTACCCATTCAAAATTAAGATCCAGTTTTAAAACTGAAAATTACATAAGCTGTTTTAAATTTTAACATTTTTGTTGTTCCTAAAGTATTAATTTTTTGTTTTAAAATTAATATGAATATTGATTTTATATACAATTTTAAGTTATTATTAAATCTATTAACAATTTAATATGGGCTATTAATTATTTATTTAAATATTTATGAATTTTTAGTAATAATTTTGCAATTACTATGATTGATTGAAAGTTACTATTACATTATTTTAATTTTCTTTTGTTTAGATTTAATATATATTATGATAAAATATTACGAAATTAACAACAATAGAACTGTAAATAAAAAGCAAATAAAAATACAATGAGTGCAGTAAGTTTTAGTTTTTAAGGCATTACTTGATTTATTTTGAACGTTGAAAAACATTAATTTAGATGTGTAAATTTAATTTTCTTTCTTTTGAAGTGTTATATATACATATATGTAAACATATCTAACCTGTTATTTAACATAAAAAAAAGAAAATTACGCTATCCCGCTTTCAGATTTATTTTATAAAATACTATGTGACATAATTCAAACCATGCTATTATATCTGATGCTGACCTACTATTTATCACTGAAAGAGTCACAGGAGTTTTGTCCTTTTATCAGATTTTGGTGGAAAATTGAAACTCGTATTGTATATTTCCTTTCATTTTCTTTAAAACCGAGAGATTGACCTTAAAAAATAAAATTACATTACTCATTTTGAAGTTAATTTCATTTTAACTTTCTAAACGGTGTCATAAATTATCCGTAGTTTATTATATATTTTTAATCTTTTAAAGTAGCCAGGGAAAAGTAAATTTATATTTCAGGATAAAGAATGATTTAGACGTTTATTATTTTTATCAAAGTACTGTGTCTTTAGGGTATTAAATGATACCTTCTTATTCTCACTCACGTTTGTCAACTATTACTTTATAAAATGTAAGAAAAAAATTTCTGAGAGAAAAATAAAGTCCTGAAATTTTTATTGCATTTTTTTTTTAAGTAAAAGGGTAAAACTGAAAAATTCGTCATTATTTTAATTGAGTTCACTCTGTGTGTAGAATTACTGTTTATATCATAAAAAATGATTTTTTTTTTAATTAATACAATATTTGATAGAATAAACGTAGAAAGTGCAGTTTAAAGTAAATATTTTGAAATTTTATTTTCAATAAATTCAATTGACTGTTTGTAAAAATAAGAAACATTATAATGTGTTTAATCACATATATCTCAAAGCTTTATAAATCCAACGTAAAATGTTTAAGATTGGAAAAGTTAAAGTAAAGATAATATGCATATCAAATACATTCTTTTTGATTTTGATATCATATTTATCATTTTTCAGTATTGAGAGGAAATTTATAATTACACCTTTAGATTTTTTTTAAATACATATTTAAAACTTTCCTTTGATAAAAATTTTCAGCAAGAAATTTATTCATTTTACTGATGATATATTTTCCTATTCAAAATGTATACTTAGATATTTTAGTAATTTAAACAAGTTAAATAAAAAAAAAAAATCCGAAAATAAAATACAGTTAGAATCCATAGCTTCATATTTATATAAAAATAACCTGTAGAAAGGATTAAAAAAAGAGAGACGAAATAATTACCTGAAATATTTTCTTACTAATGTTAAAGTCATTATATTATTCGTTATATATGTATATTTAATTCCCCTACTTGCAAACAATAAATAATCAGTCGAACAATAAATAATTAAGATTAATCAAACGATGTGTAAGCTACAAATGTTCATAAGTGTCGCTGTCACAATATGATTGATATGTGATTTCTTTAGTTAATATTGAATTTAGTTACATATTGAATATTCCTCATTTCCAAATAAGATTCATTAGCTCTATCGAAAGTGAAGCAATATTGACAATTTCTTAGAAAGAAATTATTAGGTGACGTAATATGAGCCCAGTATTCTGTGCTATAGAAATCAGAAACGATTTAAATGTATTTCTTAAACTTCATAAACTTTTATATTATGATTTTGCACTTACAAAATGAAACATTCAGGCGTCATAGTTATTTGTAATCGACAACTTTTCCAACCACTTGACGAAAATAGTATTAACAAGGGATAACATATTTTGTTACGGTGCTATAAGGCAGTGCAGTAATATGAGTTTTGTTTTTCATCAAATTTCTGTATTCACTCTGAGAATTTGATATTATTGGTATTAGCAACTTGACGAATTTTCCAAGGACGGTGTGATTCTAATGTAAAGTATATGAACAATACGTAATTATTGCCATATCTTATTAAAGATTAATTGGATTAACTGGATAATTACAGAATACTTAGTACATCACATTCAATTTGAAAGTAGCAAAAAATATTTTTATACTTTATCACATGTTTGTTTGTAAACAATATGCAATGTACATTTTATCATTCTTTGAATATTTATACATTACAAACAGGGTGCGTGGGTTTTAACCACAAATATTTAGTAGATTTTTCCGCCTTATTTAATCGCATAATCTTTTATTAATCATACGAGTAAATGAGGTGCTTGCAAATTCTGTAGTTAATAATAAAAAATAAAATTTCAAACTTAAAATGTGGGGCCAGATTCATTGGAAAAAACAATTTGTGTACGCATATCTTGATCTTGATTATAAATAATTCCTTTTCTCAATATTAGAGATTTGAGAGAAATTGCATTTTATTCATCCTGTTCATTTTCTATTAAGAATTGCAAATATAAAATATAGTCTTGATTACTGTTGACATATCTTGATTATTTACATAGTAACTTATTTAATCATAAAATACTTAAATGTCTAATGAATGTATTATTCGTAAGTAACGTATCAGTATACGAAACTATATTTTACGAGACCACGAATTATCATTAAATATGTGACAGAATACCCCCAACATGTACTTGGCTACACTTAATTATTTTTATAAGTTTTTTTTTTTTTTTTTTTTTTTTTTTTATATATTTACAGTTTTCCACTAAACGAAGCATGGCAGAGCGAGAAAAGTTAAAAAAGAAAAACATTCACATTCATCGTGACCAAAATAATATAAGTACTCTTACCGTTATTATTCTTATTGGATAGAAGTCACACCCGCAGCCAACAATCAGATAGGGTAAAATTAAATTGGTTTGTAGGGCGTTCACCACTCCGGATGTTGAAGACAAATTACCCTTACATTGATTTTTCCCCCAGGTGAGGAATAGTTAAAAAGTATGAAAAATAAACCTTTTATAGGCAGATAAAGATTTTGTCTAAAGGGGTGGACTTCATAAACGATCTTTAATTGCAAGAAACAAATTTCTTTTTGAATTTCATTTTCTGATTTCATTAGAATTATCTAACCCATGTAACGGTCATTGGAATACTATAATGAGTATACATTTCGTGAAACACGAATGCAATAATTTCGTAATTGTTTTTAAGTTCAGTGTAATAATTACCGTGTAATATTTTGTATTATATAAGTTAATCAAATATGGAACAACTCTTTAGAAGATAATTACAAAATTAGCTTAACTAAATATCATCCAGCTTTTATTTAGCTTGATTTAATTATTTTGCGAAATATGAAGCATGCATTTTTTATATAGAGGCTTTTTCAATATACATTTACAAACTTTAAACAGTGAAATAATATACTTTTAAGTGGGAAAATATTTCACTCAAATCAGGATTTTTTTTGAATGTGAGAAATATACATGCTTCAGACAAATAAATTTTCCACTAAAGGGGTGAATTTTAAACACGATCTTTAAAACACGTAACAACTAATCTTTCATATTTCATTATTAGTTTTTATCGGAAGTCATCCTTTAAAGGAAAGTGTAGTAAAGATGATCTAAAAATGAAAAGTTTCTTCAATAACACAAGAAGATATTGTTTATAAAACATTTTCAAAGACAATGAAATATTGATTATTTTGTACATATACATGCAAAAGAAAATACGGTATCTCTATAAAATTTAATGCAGATTGGGTATAAATGATCACGCAAACGCATAATTTGTTGCTACGCATGTTTGAAAAAGGAATACACTCTTAAATTTAACTTTATTCAAAAACTCGTTAACATATATTTTTCTAATATAATATTTAAATATTTATTCTATGTTAAATTTTTTGATAAATAAATAACTGAAATGAACACAGCTCCGTTTGTTTTCAGAATTATTTTTAACAGCAAATTTATTTATTCTTAAATATTTCGATTAATGTTAAATAAATTGTGTCGTTCTTTTTATTAATTATTTTTTAAAGAAAAATCAAATTACATTAATTAAAACAAATAATAAAATTAATGTACAAAGGCAAAATATATCAGATAAATCTTCTATTGAACTACAAAAAAATAATTTCAAAATAATTATTTATAATATTTTTTTCTATTTAATTCACATATATATATATTCCTTGTTAATAAAAATCTCCGTATACAAATTTTATGTTTTACGAAAAATTTATTATTTTTTTTCTGACAATATTTTCACGAAATGGTTTAATAGGATTTCGTAATAAATAAAATGAACAGTTAAAAATTAACATATTTTTAAAAGATTATCTAATTAAGTTCAATGTTTTTCATAATGCATTTTTTTTTCACTGTGTCGGTAACTTTTATTTTCAAGAATATATATTTAAAATCATTCCTGAAGTACTCATATTATATAATATATATATATATATATATATATATATATATATATATATATATATATATATATATATATATATATATATATATATATATATATATCTTTCTGTTTATTGACCAAACCAAAAGACCAATAATTTGAAGATAATCATAAAATTATTGCCATTAAATATATATATTTTTTTAATTGGAGTCTAACTTGCTTACTTTTAATCATTTCGCCAAATATGATTATGAGATTTTTAAAAAAAATTGCAGTTTTTAATTCGACGAAAGATGGCAATGTGAGAAATGAATAAACACTTTCACAATTATTTAGATCAACAAAATAGAAATTTCTGTGCCTCTAGTATTTTTATTAGACACAAGTTACTCTTGAAACTAGTAATCAAATAGAATATATTAAATTGTCTGGACGGTATTCCACATGAAGAATGATAAATGCAATCTTATTTTGATTTTTACCAAATCTGAAATAGTTTTAAAAAGTAAATTAAATATTTCTGAAGCAAGGCTGTCACTGGCGACTATTTTTATATTCTACTGGCACCATTGTTTTAAAAAAATAATTTTGTAGTATATTTTTCTTGCATATGTTGTCAAAGTAGTATTTGTCAAAGATTATTTTTTTGAAAGTGTGATGCGTAATATAATTAAAAAATAGTCGCCAGTGGCAGCCCTGCTGAGGCATATAATGTTTTCCGTAAAGGATGGGATTGAAAATTCGATCTTTAATAACACGAAATATAGTTTGTTTGAAGTTTTCCAAATTAGAGTTTTTCGAAACTACTTCTTTACACTAAGTAAATCTAAAGAGTAAATATTTCCTCCGAAGAAAAATATTCTTTAGAAAATAATTTCATAGGGAACAATATTTGTGGTCATTTTGTATGTTTACATTTAAAAAGAAAAGGCAATATCCCAATCACCTATAACAAATAACTTAGGCAAATGCATAATTTATTTCTACACAATTTTTTAAAACGAAATAACTTTAATTTTATTTTACAACAAAAAATATCCATTTTCATTAATCTAATATTTTATATTTGATCTGTATCACCTTTAAGGATATTTACAAGTTTAAATTGAATACTACTCCAAACTACTTTTTAGACTTCGTTGGAACACAGATTTAATTTAATCATAAAAGTTTGTTTAAGTGAAAACAGAATGTGAGCTTCTTCTTAATAATAATTTAATATTGTTGTAGTAAATCTATTTTATGAACAAGAAAACAGTCAAAGTTGCGGGTTTTGTTAAACAGAAAAATTTACCCAATCCAGGCTATCAATATATCAGAGGTATATATTATACCATTCAAGAAAGATAACAAAGATTTTATGTACATAGGTATGACAATGAGGAAATTTCGGGACAGAATAAAAGAACATGAAGCAGATCTGAGATTAAATAGACCCCACACTGCGTTAGCAAGATTAGCGCAAACTGAGCCTATAAAAGTTGATTTCAATAGATCCAAAATTATATTCCGCACAAATAATCACCAGGAAGCTATCATAAGAGAGTCTCTAGAAATAATGTCTAAAAAATAATTAGTCTGTAACGATGTATTATCATATGATATCCACGCAGTCTGGAACGAATTAATGCATCGTTGATTTCCTTTCCCATCCCACGTTATATGCTAAACCCTTGAAGTAAAATAGTTTATTCCGGGCAAGCAAGATAACGCAAAGAGACAACAACTCAACTCAACAATTTAGTTTTTCCACTGATGATGACCGAGTAGTTCGGTTGAAAAGGTTTTGCAATTTTTAAAAGGACTTTAATGTGCTTTTAAATGTTTTATGTGTGTTTTTACGCACCTTCAAGCAATATATTTACATTTAGTTGTATCTTAATGAATTTTAGTTGTTTTATGAACAATAAAAACGAAAAACTATTTTTCTGATATAATTTTTTCAAACAAACAAATTATAGTAAAAAAGTAAAGAGGTGCTCTCTTAAAACGAAAGAGCCAAAATAACTCAAGTTGAGCCGAAATCCACTCATCGCATGATTTGAAAGTCAGCTTCTCATGAAGAGTTGAAACAACTCGAGTGAACGAGTTGTTTTTAAGCAACTCATGATTGAGTTATCTCTATTTTACTCATACTTGAGTGAAATCAAATCAATGAAGGTTAAATCCAGAAGCACTTGAATGATTTATAACTAACTCATACTTGAGGAGGGGAAGGAGAATTAAAATTCATGGTAAAATGTAATAATTCATTGTAAAATAATAAATTTCATGAACAGGTAGATTATTATTTTAGAAAAAAAAAGTAATTTGCATATTGAATGTATACATATTTATGTTTACATATATGTATATATTCAACAATTAAGTGAAAAGTATCTTTTTTTTTTTTTTTTTTTTTTTTTTTTTTTTTTTTTTTTTTTTTTCTGAGCTGCTTGAAATATATACCCCCCCCCCCTCCCGACCCAAAAAGAGAATTTTAAAAGGAATATTTGAAAAGATAAGAATTTCTGCTGATTTAAATATTTTAATCTTTTTTTTTTTATTTTGTTATAATGATTATGTTTTCTATGCAATATTATTCGATACATTGCATGATATTTTTCAGTTTATATCAATATTATCATTAAATATGTTTTAATCCTAATACTATTTAGGAATATTCACAACGTGAATATCCGGGAATGTAGATATTTACCTTATTTTTAACAACATACGATAAAAAATATAGGATTTATACAGTTTCATAAATCAAGTATATTTTAAAATATTAGAATTCAGACTGAGAATAAAATAAGAAATATAATTTGTTTACTTTAAAACAATATTTTTAAAGTCAGACAAGTCAATTTTCAATTTATAGTATTATAAAAGTTAGAGTTCTGAAACATCGCTAAAAATATATACTATCAGGGCTCGATCCAGACAAAAACCCCTTCACAGAAATCAATTTAATAAAATTTTACCTTCACAAAAATCAATTTGATAAAATGGGTCCCTTCACAAAATTCCTTTTACTAAAATTGATCCTTTCACAAAATTCTATTCCATAAAAACTTATTATTTATTATTTTATGATGTTTTAAAATGTGTAATTTGTAAACAAACAAGTTCAAAAAAGAGAAAAACTTCAGCAAAAGGATTTTAAGAACTTTTTGTTTATAAATGCTTGGTTCGAATTTGATTAGCTGGATTTCAACTTTCGTTACAAAATGTTATTTTTCACAAAAATATAATAAATTTCACAAAAATAACCTTTACTTTCCACAAAATGGGCCCCAAGATAAAAAACTTGCATCGACCCCTGACTATATAAACAAACGTACCGCCGAGATATTTTCTTTAAAAGTTTAAATTGCTACTAAATGCTATTTATATAAATCATATTTATTGAAACAACATTAAAAAAAACATAAAGGAGAGGCAAAGGATTTATTTCATTATATTTTAGAGTATTTTTTAGTATTTATCCTTCCAACTTAAAAGATCTCTAAATGTTCGCTCGTATAAATAGTCCTAAATGTTTAGGTTAAGACATATTTAATAAAAATATTGATATAAACTGAAAAATATCACGCCATATATAAAATAATAATTAATATAAAACAGAATCATTATAAAAAACATAATTAAAGTATTTAAATCAGCAGAAATTCTTACCTTTTCAAGTATTCTTTCTTTAAAATTTTAACAACGTGGTGTTAGCCGCGTACTACACACCACACGTCTGTCGTCTGCTCAGCCGATATGGGGACAGTGAGGTCACGTCAACTGCGTCAGCTTACTGGATTTCCGCTCGCCAATGAGTGCTTTTTTATCGAGATGAGTTGTTTAGTATTCGCTCTTCTGGAGTGCATTAGGAAAATAAAAATTCAAATCATGATGAGTGAAACATTTAAAAATCAACTCATTCACGATCCAATAAATTAGAGCTCTTTTCTGAGAAGCAAAATCCACTCTTTCGTTTTAAGAGAGTGGATATTAAATTCGATGTGTAATTTCACAAAACAAATTTTCTTTAAAATTACTTTTTGTTTTTATCGGAAATCCTTAATTTTAGCAATGCATAGCAGATTTTATTTAAAGATTAAATATTTCTTCAGAAATACCAAAAAATACTATTTAAAGAATATTGCGATAGAAAATAAAAATTAGGATTGTTCTGTAGGTGTCCAATTAACAATAAAATGAAATATCTATAGTATATAAAATACAGATTCTAGTAAAACATTAAGCAAATGAATAATTTAAACCGTAAGATATACTCTTCATTTTTATTTTATTCTAAATATCATCCACTTTTATTTGTCTATTTTATTTAAATTAGTGTTTGTTCTGTATTAACTTAAATGATAAATAAAAAATCAAGACTGAATATAGCTTCACAATATTTTTTAAAATACTTTTCAACAACTAATTAATTTAATCATAAGAATTTGTTTCCATTAAAATAAAATGAATATGTTATTTTTATTTTAATAGTTGATAAATAAATTTTCGTATCTCTTGAAAACGAATAAATAATAGTTGCAAATAAACTTTTAAACATAATAAGCATATTAATTAATAAAATAATTAACACATTATATAAATTAAAAATATATCATACTATTATTTCGATAAACTCTAAAGAAATAATTCTAAAGTAAATATTTTTATAGGACATTTTTCTGTTTAAATGTAATATTTCCGTTTTGCAATAAATTTTTTTTATCTAAACATCTCATCTAGCTAATGTGAAAACAAAAAATGTTTAAAAATCTTATGTTTTATGGAAAAAAATAAAATGTTTTATTGTAATATTTCAGTCATTTATTTTAATGAGATAGATATTTTTAATATTTTCAATAAAAAGAAACCACGGTTAAAAGTTATTTTAAAAAATTAATTACGTGGAATGCTAGTCACTGCATATTAAATTTTTATTGTGTAGGAAAAATTCATTATTTTCTTTTCTTTTAAAATATGTTTAACATTGAACATTAAATATTATTAGAAGGAAAATTCTTTTTTTTTTATTTAATCTACTTAGTATCGCGTGACAATTTTCAATATAAATATATATTAATGTTATATAAAAAATTTATTTCCTTCGCAAATCCTTCACATTTATTTCGCATTAGTCTTTTCAATTAATCTAACTTCTGACATAGTCAGTATTTCCTTAATTCTTAATAATATTTATTCTTATTTAATGTCCTTTTAAAAGTATTAACCCGGATATTAATAATTATCTTATTCCAAATCTTAATCTAAAATTTTAAGTTCATTCGTAACTTTTATCAGCTCCCCAATCTATAAAATTCCGAGAGACGCTTTCTCATTTCGAATGTTTTTAAAAAGCCATTTATTATTATTATTATTATTCCTTGCTCTTTTTCGCGCGCTAGGTATTTTTCACTTCAAAATTAATGCGCGGCTACGAGAGGAACTCTTTCGTGTTAGAGCTTCTCCTTCTCGCCTCATTCGCTGGGCTGGAGCTCGCCTCTCACTCATTGGTTTGTGCGCACGTGACGTCGTATTTCTGTATCTCTACGCTCAGTGAACAAAACTTGCTTGCACGCTTTGGAGGGCAGATTTTTGACGTGTTTGGAAGTGTAACCAAATGGATATTTGGTGTTGTAGTCACGTAGAATTTTCATACAGCTCTTTAAGATCTTTTAAAACGATGTCGTGAGCCATCGTGAAGCCTGAGGACTATAAGTTTATACCTGTGGGAACTGTTACTGCATCGCTCTTATTCATAAATAAACTATTTGTCTGGAACTTGGCTGGTCGTTACTGACGAAACTCTTCTGGTGTCTACTCATTGCCTCACCTCTTCGCCATGATTATTGATATCGACTGCAACCTTCTATATCTTTAACAAACTGCCATTTTCTCGTGGAATATTACATCTCGTGGTATCTCATCTTCGTAAAAACACCACACACACACACACACACACACACACATATATATATATATATATATATATATATATATATATACATATATATATTTAAAATTTAAATATGAACTTGTTTGGCTTATTAATGTATTTTTTTTATTTATTTAGAACATTTAATTATTGATAGGATGGATTTTCTGAGTATTTTAAGAATTCCAATGTTTCAAAATTCACACAAATTTCGCATTTTCGTCTGTGTTACTCATAATCGGAAAAATTCATCATGCTTTAACAAGAGGATTTTTAATACAATTCCTGATTACAAAAGCAGACCAATATTGTATGTTAAATTAAGTTTGGAATAAAAAAAAATATTTACATTGTTCCTCGTGCTGAGTAACAATAACAATAAATTATTTTAAAGTCCTGTTTTTTTTGTAAATCAAAAAGAGAACAAGAACAACGCAAAAAGAAAACTTACCACTTGCAGGGCAACCATACATTTTTCGTCGATTATCTAAACTTTTAAACAAGCATTTTCGTCTATTTGCTCATAATCAGAAAAAATCATCATACTTGAACAAGATGATTTTTAATACAATTCGTGATTACAAAATCAGAAAAATATTGTATGTTAAATTAAGCTTAGAATTAAAAAATATATATATTAACATTATTCCTCGTTCTGATAATAAATTATTTAAAAGGCCTGATTTTTGCAAATAAAAAGATAACAAGAACAACGCAAACAGAAAACTTAGCACTTGCAGTGCAACCATACATTTTTCGTCGATTATCTAAACTTTTTAAACATTTTAAACAAGAATTTTCGTCTGTGTTACTCTTAATTAGAAAAAATCATCATGCTTTAACAAGAGGATTTTTAATACAATTCCTGATTACAAAAGCAGACAAATATTGTATATTTAATTAAGTTTAGAATAAAAAATATTTTACATTGTTCCTCGTGCTGAGTAACAATAATAATAATTTATATTTTAAATTCCTGTTGTTTAGAAATCAAAAACAGAACAAGAATTACGCAAAAATACTACTTACCACTTGCAGAAAACCATACATTTTTCGCCAACGATCTAAACTTTTAAAGTGCAATCAATCAAGTTTTACCATCTATTATATAACTACCCATCGTCTAATTATCACGATTGTTTGCAAAATAAATAAATAAATAAAAGTATAGATATAATTTTTAAGATTTCTTTTTTTTTTTCAAATTGGTAAATAACGCAATGAAAAAATGTATTAAGCATTATAATGAAGTAAAATTTAGAATTTAAGATTAACCCGATTACAAAAGATTAACCCGTTTTTACTTAAAATAATGTAAATAGTTCAGCATTTGTGTACGTTTAATATCCCATAAGGAAATTAAAACTTCATCAAAAAATAAGAATATGAATAAAACACAAATTTAAAAGACACGTAATGGAACTATATGCGCTTAAACTACTGAAGTTATCAAACTCAAAAGTCAGCTGTAAGTATCGATATCTTTGGCGAATTATTCGGCTATTAACTCCTCGCATGCCGCTAATACGAAAGTATCGCTTTTAATACATTTCAAAATTTTCTTTGAATATATTATTGATATTTTTTCTATAAAAATACTTTTTGGTGTTTTTAGTGGGAAATCTAAGAAAATATATTAAAAGAAAGAAAACCTATTAGAGTTTTCAATTTAAAAGATAGTTTTCACCTATATTCTGTAATCCGTAAAGACAAGGAATATTAAAAGTGAATATTAAAAGATAATTGTGACATTTGTTAAAAAGTTTTACTATTGACAGATAACTGTTATATTGTTCAGCAGAAAATAAATCTGAAAAGTTAAAATTTATATTAAAAAATATATATATAAAATGAATTTACAAATTTTAAAAATATGTGCAGGTAGTAGAATATAGGTAAAATATAAAAGTAGATCTCCTTAAAAAAGCAAAGTCACCCAAAAATGATACATTTTTCAATATTTTATATAGAAAATATAAGACGGATTTTATAATTCCCTTTTTTCGCAAAACAATATTGCACAAGCACTGAGTATATATTGGTAATTCTTGTCAATATTGATGTAAAATAATAGGGCAACTTTTCGATGTTTATGTTTTTCGAATATCAGTGATATAATTGCAAGAAATATTTCCAGGATTTCCAATACATTAAAGCAATATTTCAGAATTATTAGCGATTCCCTGCAATTGTTTAAAATGAAAAACCTACTTTTCTAAAGCACTTTAGATTCATTGCACATATCATCAATGTAAAACCAATATTTCAGCTATACTCTCATTACGTCTATTGTATAAAATATAGAAGTTTGTGTTTGTTTGTGTGTTTGTGTGTTCTGAGAGACAGACTTGCGAAAGGGTACAAGATTCGAGTACAAGTCTAATGTTATGCATCTAGAAGCTAATTTTTTTTATTATTTGATTAGATTATTTCTTTTTTAAAATTTAAGTGTTTATACGATGTTTAAAGTTTCTTTTCTGTTTTGCGGCAATTTTCCATATTAGTACAAGAAATCTGGTTTTAATCTTATATCCCAATATAGTAATTGTGTGCTTTCTTAATAAAGATTATTCGGAATTCGTCCAGCGATGTTTGAATTTTTCAATTTTTTTTTTTTTTTTGGCAATTTTTTAAATTTGTAAAAAGAATTCGGTTACAAAATTTTAGCCTAATGTTGGAAAGAAATTTGTCCTCCGCTATATTTGATTTTTTTAATGCGAATTTTAGATTTTTTTTTTTTTGTGTTTTGGTGTGTCTTTTTTTACATTTATGAAAGAGTTCCGCGTGTAATATTTTAGCCCACCATAAAGAATTTTTCCTCGTTTTTTTTTTGAAATTTTGGCGATTTTTATGCGAATTGAATACGATTTTTCATCCAATTTTTATTGGATTTTAGCGGGAATTTTTACGTTTCGCAGTGACTACTTTACATTAGTACAAGAAAATCGGTTACAATCTTTTAGCACAGTATTATAAATTTTGTGCACTTTTCAAAAGGGATTACTCGGAATTCTTATAGCGGTTGGTGAATTTACTCACATTTCTGTTTAAAAGTTTTAGAGATTTTTAGCATTTTGCGGTATTTTTTTATATTTGTAAAAGGAATTAGGTTTCTAGTTTAGCATAATGTGCTAAATATGTCCTACGCAAATTTTCAATACTTTGCGATTTTTAATGGGATTTTCAATGCGATTTTTAGGGGGATTCAGGTTTAGCGACGATTTTTTAATCTTCGTGAAAGGAAACGAATTCCAATGTTTTAACCCAATGTAGTAAATTTTGTCTTCTTCGATTTTTAAAAATTTTTAGCAAGTTTTTTATGTACATTTTAACGTTTTTTTAACGTTTTGAGGCGATTTTTCCGTATTACCAATGTAAACCCAAAATCAATCTTTTAGCCATAGTAAATGTTTTATTTTTCCAAAAAGTTTATTCGGAATTCGTACAGCGATTTTCGATTTTTACTACTTTTCATCCGATTTTTAGAGTTTTTTGTGTTTTGAGGCGATTTCTTAACATTCGTAAAAATAATCTTTTTTTAATATTTTAACTCAATATAGTAAACTTTGTCCTTTGCAATTTTTGAAGTTTTAGAGAAAAAAAATTATGCTATTTTTAACATTTTTTTCCAATTTACTGCGATTTTTCCACATTCAGAAATTTAATCTTGTTTTAATATTTTACCTCAATATAGTAGATTTTGTGCTTTCTTGAATAATCTTTATTCGAAATTTTTCATCGATTTTTGAATTATTCGCGAATTTTTTAATGCGATGTTAAGACTTTTTAATCGTTCTGTGTGATTTTTTGTCAAGCCTAAAATGAAGCCGGTTTCAGACATTTAGCCCATTATAGTAATATGTGTCCCCTGTGATCTCTCGGTTTGAGCTCTATCCGCTTGTAGGTATATTTAAGGTTATTGTCACGAGCTCGGACAAAACTTCGTGGTTCAACTAATTGATAATATATAGAATGCTAAGCAAAAGTTTAGCGAATAATAATATTTCATTGCAATTATTTCAGATGAATATAATGAATGAAACAATACTGCTCTACAGTATAACCAATATAACCAACATTGTTTAGCTACTAGATATTTTTTTCTCTTTCTTTTATGCAATTAATTGTATATTAAAATATGTTGCTCTTATGTAAAAAATTAATTTTCCCTTTCTTTTATTTCCTATGCTTTCTCATATGTAGGTAAGTAGCATCTTATTCAATATAAAACTAAATTTGTCATTAGAATTCCCTGTTTTATCAATTTGTTTATATAAATTGGAATTTTTGAATGATTTTTTTAGAGTTATACCGAATTTCAAAATGTAGTAGTTTGAAATTTTACAGATAATGCAAAATTATGTTAATCTTCATATTGTAATATTGTTATTAGTTATGAATGTACAGTTTTCAAATAAGAAGCATATATACTATTTTCATATTAAAAATTATTTTTATCAATTAAAATAGTTCTTCATAAATTATATATGTATTATAATACCCAACAATAATTTATCACTTGAGAAATAAGCACTATTATATTATAATATGTGGAAAAAAAAAAATCTAAATTTTCTAGAAATATTCTATTATACAATAAGTTTTTCCTTTTTCAATTTCAAAATAAACTTTTTAACAAACATTAATAATTTAATAATAAAAAAAAATAATATATTGAGGACTTCAATTAAATGAAAATTTTAACTTTATCGATATGTATGTAAAAGAAAACAAATTATTTATTTCTTTTATGGAATAAGATAAATTCTATTTGATTTATATAAACTATTATTTTCTAACAAATAGTTAAAGGTGGTGTCTTCCATTTTTTTCTTGTGACGTGTATAGGAAAGATAGATTACATTTATGCCAATCGTCTCAAGTTTCGGCATGCACCACTCGATAGTTTTAAAAAATATTTCCAAAAAAGTATTCCGCTTGTTTCTGAAGAAAATATATAATCTCTTTTGACTTCAATAAAACAGCATTTTCACGTCTGAAAAAATCCTGAACATTTATACGTAATATTGAAAAACTTAAATAATATTAATAATAACAAAAGGAACAGTCATTTGTCCATTGCTGTAACTCTTATAATGTAAACGGAAATGTTATATCCATATTTTGACTAGCATGTAGTATTTAAGGAAAAATTACTGTTCAACTGATCCATACTATATGTTTCTTCATTAGAAACAATATTGTTTAGCTAATAAACATTGATATATTTATCAATCTTTAGACAGAAACAGATAACTGATTCTGACTTGATTCTTTTTTTCTAAATCCACAGGTAATTTTCAGGTCTGGAAAGTCTGTATACAGACTTGCCAAGCCTCCGGCTTTTTTATACCAATATTTTATCATAGAAAATGCTAAAAAAATGAAGAATTCTCCGATTAACAAGACAAAATTTTCTGTACTAAAATACTGGTATTCAAAAAGCCGGAAACTTAGCAGCTCTGCTGTATATGTATTTTTTCTTTATTATCAAACTGCCTTTGGAATAAGTGCATTAGAACATCAAATCAAAATCAATGTCGTCATGTCAAAATCTATGTCATTATACTTTCCCTTAAATTAAGAATTCTGCTGCTTGTTTGATATAAAATTTACATTCCTCAATTAGATTATTAATCTAAATTTCCAGCACAAATCTCTATAAAATAAATCTTCCATTACATAAAACTTTCCAGTATGTGTAATACCAAACTTTAATCACAATTTAGGATAATTTTTAACGAATATAGAAAGTTTCTGCTGCAGTTAAATACCTCGGTGGATTTAATTTGTGTACGATGTTTCTAAATGTGTTATAAATATGTTCGAATATAAAATAAATTCCTTTGTTATTCTTTATAAAATTTTATTTATAAAAACAATTCCATGGCCGCATGCATTGGAATACTGGAAAACTCATATTAAATTCGCCTTCTCGAAACACCTGTGTATTATTCCTTATTTTAGATACTAACATAATTCTTCATAATATTCCAAATCAAAAAATACTCGATAATGTTGTAAAGTAACAAAATTTCAATTTGAATAAATTGCTATTTTGCTATATAATATGCGAATATATTAAAACCAGTAACTTAATTAAGGAAACTTAACTGTTCAATCTTCCAGGTGAAAAGAATTTCAGAGCCCTTTTTATTCTTTATAAAATTTTATTTATAAAAACAATTCCATGGCCGCATGAATTCGAATACTGGAAAACTCATATTAAATTCACCTTCTCAAAACACCTGTGTATTATTCCTTATTTTAGATACTAACATAATTCTTCATAATATTCCAAATCAAAAAATACTCGATAATGTAGTAAAGTAACAAAATTTCAATTTGAATAAAATGCTATTTTGCTATATAATATGCGAGTATATTAAAAGCAGTAACTTAATTAAGGAAATTTAACTATTCAATCTTCCAGGTGAGAAGGATTTCAGAGCCTTTGTTATTCTTTATAAAATTTTATTTATAAAAACAATTCAATGGCCGCATGAATTCGAATACTGGAAAACTCATATTAAATTCACCTTCTCAAAACACCTGTGTATTATTCCTTATTTTAGATACTAACATAATTCTTCATAATATTCCAAACAAAAATGCTCGATAATGAAATAAAGTAACAAAATTTCAATTTGAATAAATTGCTATTTTGCTATATAATATGCGAATATATTAAAAGCAGTAACTTAATTAAGGAAACTTAACTATTCAATCTTCCAGGTGAAAAGGATTTCAGAGACTTTTTTATTCTTCAAAAATTCCATCCATACTCCACATCTTTAAAGTAAGTAACTCAAATTGGTACAATGGTTTGAGAATTCTCTGAAGATTAGATTTAGTAAAAATATGATTGGAAAATATAGAGAACTTTGAATTAAACCTCAAAACTTTAAAAGTTCGAACGAAGAAGGTCTGAAAATCTCGCTTTAGGAATTATATTAAGCTTTGGAGGATACTATGTAGGATTATTTCTTTCAAATTTCAGAAAATAAAATTTTCGTCATGAAAAAGGAACCAAAAATTTTAAAAGCCTTTTATTTATAATACGGACCTGAAATACATTTCTTTTTTAAATTCTTTTTTTTTTTCAAATTTAATACATTCATTTTATAAAATTTATTTAATAAGTATATTTTGAATACGGCAGAGTAAAATAGAGCCTAAAGTATAATTAATTATGTAAGATTAAAATTTATTCAACTTTATTAAATTTAATAATTGAGACAATTTTTTTAACACCATATTAGATATAGAGTAGAGGAAATGTAAGTTATTTTTAATTTGCTTTATAAAATGAGCTTTTAATAAATTTCGTCTATTATTTAGATTACTTTTTTTCGTTTCTTATTCCCTAATATAAAACAATGATCTTAAATATATTTTAAGTTTTGTATTTTCTTTTACGAAAAAAAAAAAAAAAAAAAAAAAAAAAAAAAAAAAAAAAAACTAAGATACTTTTTTTTTTTTTTTCAAAAGTATTTAAAAGGTTTTTTTTAAAAAATCCTTTTCTTATACAGCAAAAAAGTCATAGTTTGTTTTTTGGGTCGTACTGTAACCAAATATATTGATGTTTTGACCTCGAAATATGTTCATATGTTGTACAAAACTGTATATAAGATAACTGCACATGTAGTGGACACTGTACCATTAATGAAAGCTTTAAACTTTCAACTTAAACGTAGACTTTGAATGTCACTCAGAGGTTCGAATCGTACACGGGGTTGCTGCTGAAGCAATATAATTTTAAGGCAATAACCTACAGACTACAGCTGCTGAATAATATCATTCCTACTCAAACAGTGCAATGATGCGGTTTTCCTATAGCTATTTCTTGTAATTTCGAATACGGAAAACTAGTTTTTCTTTAATTTCTTTTTTGCAACATACATGAGTTTAAGCTATTTTCTTGTACATTTTTGCTTTCATATTACTAAAATTAGTATGCATAAAGCATTTGTGCATTTATTATTTTAATAAATTTTGCATCAATCAGATACACTTCTTAAGGGTGTCCCATAGTGGTAACCAATCATATCATGATAGCATGTAGTAGACAGCTCTGTCCAATACGTGTTCATATATATCTTTCCATGTAACGGTAACTTTTTATAACTTTACAATACAGTTGAAATTTTTTTATAAGTGAATAAGACATTACGTGAATTATAAGTGAATATTATTAGTGAATAAGATTACCACACAGGCCCACTATGTCGCGGCCTTGGGCCCATTACAGACGGAGGCCACAAAACCAGTAAAAAGATGTAGAAAGAAATCTTCTACAAAATTCTTTATTTCAATCATCGATATCTAAGAAACACATTTTTATAAACGTCTTGCCTGTACTTTTCTGTTCGCTAAAATCAGCTTAAATTAGAAACGCTGTAGACAAAATATTTTTTCTGGGATATTTTTAAAAATAAATATTCAACATTAAAATATTACAGTATCAAAAAGCAAAAGAAAATTTACGTCAACCTGAGTTTCATGAGCATTTTTATAAAATGATTGAAAATCTCTGTATAGTTTCCAAAAAACATTTATAGTTATAGTTTTCTCTAAAACATATTTTGGTTCCGTTGGGGGCGGGTGTCTTGAAAAGCTCCTAGGCCTTGGGCCCCGGACAATCTGAATCGGGCTCTCAAAATTCATTTTGTTTAAAATAGTGTAACATCATTAAAACACACTACAAACAGTTTTTCCCCATGCACCATTGTGTAAAAGAATTATTTTGTGTCTCCCTGTAAAGGAGTAATGAATGCTTTATACACCATATTCTATAGAAAGTATGTTTTAGTCTACTTCATAAATACATATATATTTCATTATGTTTGAAATGGTGTAAAAACATCCACATTGCACTTGAAACGAATTTTTCCGATTGACCGTAATGTAACCTAATACTTTTGACTGTCGCTGTAAAAGAACTATGAATACTACACACCTCATTTTCAATAGCGATCGTGCTGTACAAGTTACAAGGCAATCCGAGCATATTTACGAGAGTTAGAGTACGAACAAACTGACCGGCAAACCGAAGTCATAAACACTTCCCAACTATGTAAGAAAGTGTTAAAATCTGTATTTAATATTGCTGCGGTTATAAAATTGCTTCTCATCACAAACACATAGTTTAAGCTGCTAAGCAATACTTTCAACAATCGCGTCTTTTTGGGTCCTAGTGGTTGACGTTTCGAACACGATACTCGTTTAAATAACGAAAATCTGTTCAGCGGTATTACGTCAGTTAGAGTACGAACAAACAGACAGGCAAACCGAAGTCATAAACATTCTCAACTATGTAGGAAAGTGTTAAAATCTGTATTTAATATTGCTGCGGATATAAAATTGATTCTCACCACAAACATGGTGCTGTTAAACAGTACGTTCAACAATCGCGTCTTTTGGTGTGCTAGTGGTTGATGTTTCGAACACGATACCCGTTTAAATAACGAAAATCTGTTAAACGGTATTACGTCAGTTCTATAATTTGTTCCATAACAACAATTATTTTTAACTGTATTATATGCAAATATACTAGGTAATATATAAAATTATAGCGGTATTTTATAAAATTAGGCTTCCTAAAAATAAAATTACTTTCTAATAAAGCATCTCCAAAGAGTAAAAAAAAAATTATATCCAGAGCCGTAAATTATAAATATGCTCTAAAAAGATAACTTTTCTGCGGCAGTAAAGCCATTAATAGTTCGAAAGAAAAAAAAACAAAACCTCTGCGGTCATAAAATTCTCCTTCTAATTTTCTAGATTATAATCACCAATAAAAAATTGTTTCATTAATACTTTAAACTTAATTAAAAAATGACAGGAGACATTAAAAATACGATTAAGTAAAAATGATAAAAACGATCTTAAGTGGAAGTAATTATTTATTGCGTATTTCTCGGATACCATATTCATTTTGTGTGACATTTTTTTTTTTTTTTTTTTTTTTTTTTTTTTTTTTTTTTTAAATAAAACTGAAACGTTTTATTTACAACGGAGATACATATCATAGCAATAATTTTTCTGGAAATGGCCTTTACGATTTTAAAAGAAAATAAATAAACCGGGCAGTTCATGTAAGTGCAGCGTTGAGTATATTTTCTAATTCCATGCTGAAAAGAAAAATAATCCTGAAATTCAGTTTAAAACATTTTATTTAATCATGCCTCTCGTCGTTTTCTTTTAAAAATAAATCAAAAATATTTTATACCAGCATGTTATAAATTAAATTACAATCTACATAGTTTTGTGGTTTTTAGGTGCGTTCGTAATTATATAAATACGTAGCACCTATTGTCGTCGCTTGGTACGTCCGTCTGTCCGTCCGTCTGCATATAACAACGCAAAAACGACCCAACCGAATGGTTTGCAATTTAAAATATATTATCTTTGCAGAATTTTGTCGAGACATTTCAAATTTTATTAAAATCGAATCAAAACTTTAGGAGATATTAATAAAAATATTTATTAAGAAATTCGATTTTTTTTTTTAAATCGGTGCTTTTTGTTATAGGAGCTTCCGAAGTTCAATCCTCAAGCGACCAAGCAACTTATTGTATGACAGAAATTAATCTGCAGACGATATAAATCATTTCACAGAATTAAAAATCAGAAAATATCTGAATATTTATGTAACTAGTTATAGTACGAACGCACCTCATTTGTCACGTTTGACGTACAATTTCCAACTTGTTATTTTTTTTATGTTCGTTTAAAATGTATTTTCCCGCTTAATTGCTTCATACATAAAATGACTCTTATTGATGTGTTGGATTTTACATGATCTGTTAAAAATGATACATTCTAAATTTAATTACGATTTGAAAAATACTTTTAGTAAAGGTTTAATATGACTGATTATTTAAATTTGTTATTTCAGAAATTTCTGTATAACGTCATTATATGAAATATGTATTATTTGGCGATAGAAAAAGAAATACATTTAAACAAAAATTGCGCACGAAAAAAAAAAAAAAAAAAAAAGAAAAAGAAAGAAATAGTAATACCGTAATGAATTATAAACAGGTTGCAAAAATACTTTTTTTTTATCAACAGTAAACACTTAATTGTCTGTAAATAATGCAACGATTCGTAAAATTCTGCTTATAATTTTCCAGCACATAAGCACCAAGAAAGCTCGTATTTCATTAAAAATTTACACTTAATTAAAAATGTTGTGAAACATTATTATTTTTTTCTAAATAGAAATGATAAAAACTATCCTAATTAAAGTAATATAATTTATTGTGAATTACTTAGATATTTTTAATGTGTCTTGCGACACATACTTTACTTTAATGATATATCATACTAAAATATTTTGTTTCGAATGAAACAAAACAGCATCATGAATACAACAGTATAAAATTTTCTGAAAATGGCCTTTCCGGCTTGAAATGAAAAAAAAAATGCCTTTGACAATTTATGGTAATGCAACGTTTCATAAACATTTTCTAAGCTGAAAATAAAGAAACCTTAAAGTAAGTTTAAAAACACTTTATTTAATCTCGAGTCTCGTCTTTTAAATTATTGTTTGTAGAGAATTCCACAATGATATTAACGGACTGTTATAAATTAAATTAAACGGGAGTTGGTTTTATGGCTCTATTTTTTGTTTAAACGTATTATTTTTTCTAATTGTTCAGTAAATAAATGACGGATATTCATGCTTTTGATTCTGCAGAAGTTCTTTTTTTTTAAAATAAAGTTTCTATATTTAACTTCCAGAATCTTTTATAAAATCCGTTTTTATGTGTTTTTAAAAATCATTTTATATAAAAGTATTTTTTTTTCTATTTCATATAACTATTAATGTAAAATGAAGTAAATTATAATATAATAAAATCACTTTACATTAAACTTTACACAAAACTTTACATTAAAGGGTATTTATTGCTTAAGGGGACATATTACCTTCAAAATGGTCAAAAATTCAATTTCAAGGTTTTGATGTCAGATGTAATTAATTTAAAAACACATATTGAATGCGCTTTTTGGTAAATTACAGTTAATTATTTTTTTAATTTATTGATCAAATTAAAATGTTCTTGTTCATTTTGTTCATTGTTACAACATTAATAATTTGGAAAATTTTTGAGGCTCTATCTAAATTATTTTTGGAGAAATCGTGCGCGCAAGTTTGTAAATCATTGTTGGGAATTAAATGAATTTATAGTTTTCACTCCCCATTCAAAAACAAAGAATGACGAATGCATTTTGTTTTATATCTTCATCAATAACTATCGTCTCTGAAAACATTGGTAATTTTTTACTCAGAATAAAATGTGCTATTTACTGATATCAAAACCTGGAAATTGAATTTTTGACCATTTTAAAGGTGATATGTCCCCTTAAAGCGATCAAAAAAATAACACAAAATGTTTAAGAATACCGTTTAATATAGATTACATATGTTTCCTTCGCTCAAACAGCGACATCTTCAGATCAAAATGATAAATAAAATATTCTCGCAAAGTTTCTGAAAATGATAAACATAAATCACGGGATCACAAGTCCAATGTAAGCAGGTGCTTACATCTATATTAAAAGGTATTTTTAAACCTTTTGTGTTATTTTTTTTTATCAGTTTAAGCACCTGCTTACATTGGACATGTGATCCCGTGATTCTTGAATAAAAATCTCACGCGAAGAACTTGGCCTTTAGTAATCGAAAATAATAATAAACACAATCACTGACGAAAATAAACAACTAAAATGAAAAGCATCTAAAATTCTACGGCACCAAAATATTAGAAACTGATCTTTCTTTTCGATAACTGAATAATCACAAAATATATCCTCCATAGTAATCACCAATTTGAAATGTCAATATTTTTTTTGAGTAACTAAAATATAAATGATTTATTAAATTTAATTTAATTCATTAGTGAATTACCTCTAAAATGAAACGTTGTTTTTTTTTAATTTAAAATATTTCGATTGCATAAAACAGAATGCTACCATTTGTTAGTTGTCTCCACTTTTATTATTAATTACAATCTGTAAAATTCAGCAACCGAAAATATTCTTTCAAAATTCGGCACACAAGAATTTATTTAATCAAAAGATTGTTAAACTCAAGCAAGAGAATAATTTAGACTTCTTACCAAATGATTATTTCAGCATAACTCCAACACATGCCCCATTTATTCCAAAATCTTAACAATGCATTCTTTAAAGCATCCACATAACAAATATGACTGTATTTCTTGTATATTTCAAAATATTTATCCGACATCAGCTAAACACATTTTGTACATCGAAACTTTAATAAATGCATGAATGGTTGAAGTACAATTATAAATTCTGAGTTTTGCTAAATATATTTTTCGATGAATCATAGAAATGACTAAAGAGAAAATAGTATTTCAGGAATTAAGAATCACTAATTCATTTATGTATTCACTATCATGTTACTGATCAGTAAATAACCGCTTACGTTAAAAAAAAAACTATTTGTAGAGCTTAAACTACATACTTAAATATGGAGTTAAACACCATTTTATTACTTATATAAATGAACAGGTGAAAGTAAGATATTTAAAAATATTCAAACTATTGACTAAACATAAAATAAATTGCCTATAGTACTTGTCACTCTGTATAGTCAAAATTTTTATATTGTCACGTTATTAAAATGTAAAATATTGTAACAAAGTTTCAAAATACATTAAAATAGCCCATTTTCTGAAAAAATGACATTTTTAATTTCTGTATTTAATGCATAGAGAATGTACTTTTATTTTCAAAAGATATTGGATTTTATGTCTGGGTCAATTATAAGCCATGCTATTAAAGGATTTGTAAAACTCCAGGAACTAAAAATGATCGTTAAAATAATCTGAAGTAAGCCTAAATCTGCCAAACGAAATGGAATACCAAAATGTATAGCAAGTATAATTTTAAGGCTTTATTTAAAATCTTAAAACAATTAACATTTTATGAGAATGTCTGCCAATAAAGAATTTAATTTAAGTCAGGCAACACTAGTTTTGTCATTTTAATTGATAATGCAAATTTAACGAAATCAATTTGAATGTATCAGTGTATCAATCCTCAATGTATCAATCAATGTATCACTTTCTTCAAAAATGATAATTCAAAATGTTTTCATTATTTTTTTTTCAATCTTGAAATGTGTTTTCTTTACAATTTTTCCTTATGGCATGATATTTCAATAACAATGATGTAATGTATGCCAGATATTTCTTATTGATTCTTGGACTAGCTCTAAAATGTTTATTTTTAGAAGTAGCCCAAACATTTTAGTTCATTTCTTAGTGCATGAGGTTAATTTCGATGCCAGACTTATTTGAATTGCATGATTCGATATTAGTTTAGGAGAAGTTTTCTAGAATTTATTCAATATTCTCTATATATTTATCAGTTTCCAAAAATGAAAGTAGTTTAATGGAAATATAAACATAGTATAGTTAATCCATACATAAATAATAATAAAAAATGATTAATTTATGGTAATAATGGTTAAAGGTTTTTATTATTAGTAGTAGTAGTATTTTAGTATTCAGAACATTTTCGAATACCTTAAGTAATGGATGACGCCCGAAAATTATTTCCCTGATTAAGCTTAATCATATCCACCATATGTAAGATAGACATGTAAAACTAGTGACGAAATGCTGAAAACGAATTTTTTTTTTTTGTTATAGGTTTCCGTAACGTGACTGTAATGTAGCAGTGTCAGTGTCCAGAAATCTTAAAAAGGTTCACAAATCATGAAAAATCTTAGTGCGTCCTCTGATATCACTAGATCCTTTGGACATCTATAATTCACGTGAACCCGTATGCACTGATATCTTTGCCTTTCGCACAAAAAAACAACCTCACTCCTTCCACCTTTTCATCTGAGCTTTTTGGTTGTCCAGTTCACGGCACTGTGTGGATGAGTTAAGAAAGATTCTGGAACCGGTCTTATCGCAGTCCTGTTGCCAGGATAACTGGTCAGTCAGCTTTATTCTAGGGAAGTCTGGCATTATCTTTTCATGCCAGTTTTCTTCCGTTCAATCGGTTATTCCTAGAATTATCGCGGTCTTTTGTCCTTCCTGTCTTACGGACGAAGTTCCCTCCCTACATGTTTTGGAGCCTTCGAAAACAGGAAACTTACTCAGGGCTTTTCTAATCAGAGCCACACAGTACGCGGTCCAATTTCTTGGACAGTAACACCGCTACACTACATTCATCTCACGCGCTGCATCAAAAAATCTCTGTTAGTTTTCCAAATTTGTGGTACTAGTTTCACATGCCTATCTTAAATGTAGCGGATATGAATGTATTTTGAACATCCTATATAACTCCGAACTTGAAAATTCCCTAGTACCTTTAGCTCTTATTAATTAAAATGTGTAAAATTCAGCACTGTGATATATTCATTCAAAAACTGAACACCCAGAAATTAGTTTAATCGAAATATTATTCTATTCATTTGTAGAAGAATAATTTTGACGTCTTACAAAATATATATCGGTGAATATATCGGCATTGCTCTAAATATGCGCCAATTATTCGAAAATCTAATTATGCATTCTTTGAAATATCACATAATAAATATGTTTCTGTCTTAGCTACATTCAATTTCCACACATAAATTGTAAAAATTGCACGGATGGTTGAACTAAAATAAATTGACAGTTACTATGAAGGATCTATTTTGTGCTAATTCAGTTATTGAATGGAAAGACAGTTTTTAATATTTTGGTACAGTAGAATTTTTGGATATTTTGTTTTATTTTCTTATTTTAAATTAGAATATAAAAACCATTCTATAACTGAATTTTATGAATTAGAGTTCAAAGAATTATGACATATTGAGAAAATTTGCTAAGCATAAAATAGATCAACCGTAGTCTAAATACCGTAGTCGTAATAACCGTAGTCATAGTCTAAATTTTGATATTTTTGAGTAAATAGAAAGCAAAAGTTTTTAAAAGTAAACTTAATTGTATAATTAACAACAGTGATGACTTAAAAGCACCGTCCATGTTCAATTCAAATGCCATATGAAACTACTTTTATTTCAACACTATCTGTATTGAGTAATACTACACAGGAAATTTATCTTGTTGTTTAATCTCTTATCAATTACGAAATATGTAATTGATAAGAGAAAATAATTGAAATTCAGTAATGGAAAATGTTATTTTTAAAGTAGCATGTAGTTATTTATAGGAATCGAATGCTTGCGCCACTCATTCGTAGAAAAGACATTTTAACTTTTTACAAAATGAATATTTCAGCATAGTTCTATATATACCCCATTTATTCAATAATCTGACTAAAAATTCTTTGAAATATCACAAAATAAATATATTTCTGTCTCTTATTTTAATTCTGAGTATTTATCCGACATCAGCTTAATTCATCTTGCACACTATCACTCCAATAAACGCACGGATGGTTGAACTGAAATTGCAAATGTATTTCTTAACTTTTATGAATGTTTTCGGTTGATTATATTTGAATTTGCTAATTAGGTTAGATAATTTGATCCTTTAACAGTTTCGTTGCCTCATTATCGTTTTACTGATGACTAAATAATTGCCAAGATTTAAAAAAGATGGGAGTTTTGCATTTCAAATATTTGTAGAGGTTAATTTACATCTAAGAACTAAAAATCATTTTATAAATTATATTTGTGAATTAAAGTACGCAAGATTAAGAAATATTGAGAAAATGGTCTAATCATAAGTAAGTTCGCCAATAGCAATATATAATCTGTATTTAATTTTGTCGGTTAAATAACATAAAAAAACCATTTTATTGATTAAAACTAATTTACTTATAAATAAACGTAATGCATTACAGTGTCGTTTATTATCCTCTCAAATGCTATGTGAAACTACTTCAACTTATAGAATATCTCTTTTGTACAACACTGTACATGAAAATAATCTGTATGGATTAAAAATTACAAAATGTATTAATTACAAATTATGAAATTCAGCAACAAAATATATTCTCTCAAATTTATACGCAGAGAAATGCATTTAACCAAATGATTTTTGACTTTTCCCAAGGCGAATTATCTATTTAGACATCTTACAAAATGAATATTTCAGCATAATCTAAAATATTACACAACTTATCTGAAATTCAAACTATTCATTCTTCATAGTTCCACACAATAAAAATGCTTACATCAGTTGTTTATTTCAGATTATTTCTCCAACATCATCTAAATTCATTTTGTTTTCCAAAACCCAACTAACTACATGGATAACTGAACCAAACCTTTAAATGTATATCTCACTTTTGGTCAATATTTTCTGTTGAAACTCTTCGAACGAGTTATTGAGCTTACAGTATTTAATGCACTCACATTTTTAAGGCCTCATTATTGTTTTACTAATGACTAAAATTGCTAATGGTTAAATTTACTAATGACTGATTGACAGTTTATATTTCAAAAGATTTTTATATTTATTTTAATCATTTGTAGGGTAGGGCAAAAATTACTGTTGAAAATGAAGTTAAAACGCTATGAAATTATATTTATGAATGGAAATTCTTAAGATAGTAAAATGATGAGAAATATGTGTAAAAATACTAAAAAACAGTAATCGTGACTCTGTATTCAGTATGTTGAATATTTCTTATAGTCGTATATATATATATATATATATATATATATACATACATATATATACTTTTTGTAATATTAGCTCTATAATTGCTTAACGTGATACGTTTCTCATCATCCCAAAACTTGGTTTAAGGCTATAAGCATGTTTCGGCCTCAATACATCTCTTTCGCGGCCTTCCTCTGTCTCTTTTCCCCCCTTGATTTATAATTAAAGGCTGCTTCTGGTATGCAATCAGAATCCCCCCTTTCCATGTGGTCCCTCTATTTCCTTCTGAAATTTCCTATTTTATTCAATATTTGTAAAACTTCAAGCTCTCTTCTGATGCAGTCATTCTTTATTTTGTCTGTTATCGAACATCCCTTAACACTCCTCAAAAATTTCATCTCTGAGGATTGTATTTGTCTTTCATAATTTTTTGTGAGTGTCCATGCCATACTTCCGTATAGTAAAGTTGGTATTGCCATTGTTTGAAATTTTTTTATTCTTGTGTCTTTTCTTGTATTTCAAAGAGTTCTTATAGTACCACAGATGCATTGAAATTCATAAAGCTTATTTTGTATATCGTTGTGATAGTCATAAGATATATCACATCCTAAGTAATTAAAATGTGAAATCTGTTCTATTGGTTTATTTTTAAAATAATGTTTGTTCTTATAGGATCTTTGCCCCTAAATGCCTTTGTCTTATTCTTTGAAATCCTTAAATTGTAGTATTTTCCAATTTTGTTTAAAGTAAAAATTGCACTTTGTAAATTGTCTTCATTATCCTGAAATAAACAAAGATCATCTGCAAATAATATATTGTTAAACATGATGTTTCCGAGATCTATTCCAGTTTTGATTTTATTTTTCGAAATTCTCATAACATAATCGATATATTAGATAATTAAATAGATGTGGTGATAAACTACATCCTTGTCGTACACCTTGATTAATGATTATTTTCTCTGAAACTTTAAAACCCAGATCCAAAACAATGAAAGTTTCTTTGTACAGGCTTTTTATACATTTGATGAGATGGGGAGGGTATCCCTTGTAATCCATAATTTCCCAAAATTTTCCTCGATCTACTCTGTCAAAAGCTTTTTCGAAATCTATAAAAGCAACATGCGTTTCCAAATTGAATTCTCGAAATTTTTCAAAAAGCTATTTCAGAAGTAATATGTTTCTAAAACTGTTTATTTTCCTTTCAAATGTTTCATAAAATTATTTTTATATCAACAATATTTCGATTGTATAATGCTACTTGTATAATGCTGCTATTAATTAACAACTACGAAATTGAGCAAAATGATATATTCTTCAAATTGCCCGTTCACTGAAATGTTTTAAATGAAAGGACTGTCCCACTCATTTTTAGGAAACTAATTTAGTCTTCTTACAAAATATATATTTCATCATTCTGCTTACAATTCCTCATTTATTCGAAAATCTAACTATGCATTCTATGAAGTATCACATTTATGTCTATGTGTCTTGTTAAGTTTAAAATATTTATTCAACATCAGCTAAATTCATATTGTTACAAATTTCCAATAACTACATGAATGGTTGAACTGACATTTTAAACGTATTTCTGAAATTTGATCAATATTCTCTGCTGAAACTTCTTGAAATGGCTAATGAGCTTAGAGAATTAAATGCATTAACAGTTTTTATGACGTCGTCGCTAATGGTTGCAAATATATAGAGAATTGTTTAAATTAAAAAATAATAAATGTAAAATGTTAACTATTTAAGGAGTGTAAGTTTATATTTAAATTAGTAATTAAAAATTATTTTAGAAATAAAATTTATAGTAGGTCTACTAAAGAGCAAAAAGAAATATCAAGAAAAATGACGAAGCACAAAATATATCGCCTATAGAAATCACCAGAATGCATTATCGTATATTTTTTGAGAAACTGAGATAATGTAGATGCTTATTGATTCAATAATGGATTACTGTAATGTGTTTCTAATACTTTAAATTCTCGTAGGAAATGGAAACTGTTAAAAATAAACGTAAAATTGTCTAGATAACTTGGCTCTTATTAGTTACCAGATATGGAATCCTGCAACAAAATACATTGTAAACAACGATTTAACGATAAATTTATGTGATCTAGTTTCCCCTAGGTTTACATGCTGAGTGATCATCAATGTAATGGTAGTTTTCCTGTATTTAACGATAATTTGATGAATTTCAAATATTTAATTGTCTTCAATAGTTACAATGTTGCAATTTATTTTCAGTTTTTTGTTAACAAATTGACTTATGGGTGAGTATGAAGATATTAGAATTACAGGAACATGAAACATGAATTTTGTATCACAATTCTAACCAGAATTTTATGTTTTTAGATTATGTCGGCTATGACTTCCACGTTCCTGATTAGGAACTAGACATTATCCAAGGATTTTGTAACAAAAGGAAGCAAAATGTGTATAATTTAGATATGAATCTGACGCAGAACATGATAAAATTTTGAAAATAACTTCATTTAAAAAAATCTGGATTACAAGCAGATATGGATGGAAATTTATATAATTCTTCTGGAGCAACAGGAAAATCAATGCCATCCCTTACATTTCAGGAAATATCAATGATTAATGAATATTTCCTTATTTTTAAACGGGACTATTTGAAGCGCCAGAAGAAAAATATAGTCAAATATTTTAATCCAAATTTACTGACCAATTTTCATACAGTTTTACTTTATTTAATACGTTCCCCAAGTTAACAACAACCTCAATTTAACAATAATTTTCAAGGAACCGCTTGTAATCGTTAAATCAAGGTTTGACTGTATATTATTTCACAGACACGGTGATGTTTTAAAAATCAAACTCTGGTCCACTAGGAAAGTAAATTAGGCTTCTTACTAAATGAATATTTCATCATTGTTTTGAATTTGTCTAATTTAGTCGAAAATTTAACTATGCGTTCTTTGAAATACCACATAATAAATATGCTTGCGTCTAGAGTTTCAAAAGCTAGAATAAACCAGGTTTAAACCTGGGAATAAACCGGGTTTTTTGGAAATAAACCGGATTTTTTGGGAATAAACCAGGTCTTTTGGGAATAAACCTAGGAATAAACCGGGTCTATTGGAAATAAACCTGGGAATAAACCGGTTCTTTGCAACTCTACTTGCGTCTCTTGTTTTTTTCAGAATAAACATTTATTCGACATCAGTTGAATTCATTTTGTGTGTGCTTATGTGTCGTGTTTATTTCAGAAGAATATTTATATGACATCTACAAAATTTATTTTGTTAACAAAAGCTTTAAGAATTGCATGTATGGTTGAACTAAAATTTTAAATGTATTTCAGTTTTTAAATATGCTAATTTAAACAGCCAATGATCTCAGATTATTCGCTAAAACCAAAATTTTTAAGACCGTACTCATATTCTACTTACGACTAGATGGATGCTTAAAGTAGTAGTTTAAAACAAATCTGTTGTAAAATTTCAAACTTTCTGCGTATTAATCTTTCTTTAAATTGAGATCTAAAACCCATTTTAGTAATTATACCGGGTGAACCAAAAGGTCGTTAAAACTTTAAAAAATCATAAAAAAGAAGAAATTATGATAAAGAAGTGCGGTTTGCAAGAAAGGGCTCACAAGGTAGTCGGATTTTTTTAGCAGCAAAAAAAATAGTTAAAAAAGTCAGCTATAGATGGCGCTAACATGGGAGAGATTGCAAAGTATCTGTCGTGAGGTTTTTGCAATTCATTCCGACATGTTGCATTCAGCTGTAACGGGCGTTGTGAGTCGCCTTAGTTGTGTCGTACAATGTTCTGGAGGTCATGTTGAACAATTTTTAATGCAAGAATAAATGGAGTCAATGTACTGTTGTCCTGTCCATTGTGTTTCAGGTCGTCAGCGACCTCTACCAGTGACATTTTAAACTTTTTTTTTTTTTTTTTTTTTTTTTTTTTTTTTACTGCTAAAAAAATCCGACTACCTTGTGTGCCCTTTCTTCCAAACCGCACTTCTTTATCATAATTTCTTCCTTTTTTATGAATTTTTAAAGTTTTACCGAACTTTTGGTTCATCCGGTGTTTAATTATATGAGTATATATAAGGAAGAAATATCGACCATTTTGAAAGTTACGTAATTTTCTGATTGCACTGTGCCAGAAAAAATGTAGCGCATTTATTTTCTTTTGTTAATGAGAATGACTAAAATTTTGATCTTAAAAGTGTGCTATCGATAGTTGTAAAATATTACGTATACGAATTTATTTTAAATGTTTGTTTGTGTTTGCACTTCTTATCATAAATAATGAAATTTAAACTGGAGTAATAACTGTTATATATGCTTACTTATATATACCTATAAAAAGCTTTATCGTGACTGATTCATCAACGCACAAATGAAACTATTGAAGGTAGAAAACTGAACTGTGCAGTATAAATTCGTAGCACATAATAGGGATTCTCTAAGAAGGGACGACACAAGATTACAAGACTTACCCTATACTACGTATGATGGGTAAGTAAAATTACACATAAAAACACGTATTTTTATAAACAAAAGATAAAAAACGCTACGACTAAATTGCATTCGAATAACATAAAATAATAATAATAATAATAATAATAATATTTTTTTAAAGGAAGATATCAACTGCCAGTTCCACCTAATAATTTGGCAAAGCCTCAAATTTAAGCAAAATTCTGCAAAATGGACAGATTTATTCAGAGAAAATGTTGTATTTTGGTCCCTTTCATTGATTTCTTATAAAGTCTGAAATGTCTAGAACACGTTCATTTAATTTTTTGAGTCATAATTGTTTTTTTCTAACATTGACGAATGTCAGGGATTTTGGCCATTTCGTCCCACTGTGCCACGCAACGCGGGTCTGCTAGTATTCTAATACAGAAAACAAGTTCTACAAATATTCGAATTAATAAAATAATTTCTAAAAATTATACAAACATTATAGTATTATATTTTTATTAAATTACCTTTCCACAGATAAATAGTAATAATGCGGTTATTTAAAAAAAAAGTAGTGTTAGTCATCAAGCCACAAAAATGCACTTTTTCAGAAAGGTTTCCATAATGTTTCCTAAAAGTGCATATGTTTTTTAAATGAGATGTTTTTTTAAATTAGGAAATAGATGCATTTAAAAGATAAAATACATTCTGTACGAGTTACATAAAATACAGTTGAAATTTACATAAATAAAATGGTTTTTTAACCATAAAAACTACACACAAAATCGTCCATACTTACTATTTTTATAAGCGTATAAGCGTATTAAACCAGATTTTACGACCATATATGGGAGGTTAAATAGTGTCCATAGGGCCAAATAAGTAAAAATGTTGTCAGACAATTTTTTAATAACGTCGTTCTTGTGTTTTCCAAACGATGAATTACTTACTAAAACATAGTCGTTAAAATAAAACTTACTAATCAGCCAAAAACTCAAATTATACTAGAATCGATTTATTTGGAATAAATTAATATCCGTTTACGTTAGAAATTGACGAGAATTTTACGTTAATGAGTATGCAGCTGACAGCATAGTAACATGACTACTTCCTATAAATAAACCAAGTTAATTGCCTTGGTGTTTATTTATATTTTGAGAAGAGTAATAGAATTAGTGTTCATTGAAGGTTGAAAATTTAAGTAATGAAAGAAGCGAAAAAAATTTAATTTAGTTAAAAAAAAAAAAAAAAAAAAAAAAAAAAAAAAAAGAAAAAAAGAGAGAGAGAGCCTTTAATAAGATAGAAAATACAAGTACGATAAAAAAAAAATATATTTGGAAGAAAAATAAACTAACATAAATATATATGTAAAAAAAAAGTTCTCTAAATTCTGCGCTTAGTAAATTATCATTTTTTTTTCTTTAAGAAAATATTGTAAAATATTAATACTGTGGTGTTGCGATAATTCGAACTCTATTAATTCGAACTAATCAGAAAATCTCGAAAACATTGCATTGTAAATAATGAAAAAAATAATTTGTTATTTTGAACATATTTTTATTGCATCAGTTAATTTGAAAAGAAGTATTTAATACCTTCCAAATAAAAATTTCAATGACAGAAAGTAATGAAATAAAATAACTGTGATATTTCTAGAAAATTGTGAATCTTTTTTTTTAACATGACATAATATCTTCAGAAATCGAAAAAAAAAATATATTGCAAAATCTTGAATTTACTGTATGATCAATACACAACTACAAAAAAATGTTTTAATATTTCATCTCTTCCTGGAATGCACTGGCTACAGATTACAGTCTAAAATCTAAAATAGAAGATTAATTCTGCAACAGGACATGGTGCCAGAATTTTACATTTAATAAGTGAAATTCAACTTCAAAAATTGAACATGACCTGCACATGAAGCAGAAGATAATAATTTCGAACTTTCCTGGAAAAAGCGGTGAAGAAATTGTTATAATTATTACAAGCAAAGAGCCAGAAAATATAACTGATTCAGAAGGAGGATGAGACTCTTCGTCGGATGATGATACTCTTAAGGTCATTAAATATCGTAATGAAAAATCGGTAATGAGTGCAATTAATACTTGAAAAACATGTATTTAAAAAAGCCTTCTGCAGACAAAAAAAATAAATAAATAAATGTTTATTCGTAACATAAAGATTGGTTTAAAAAGGAAAAAAAATTACAATCAACACTTTTTTCCTTTTGTCGAAAAAGTATTTTTTTTAATTAAAAATGTTAGTTTATTATATATTTTAGTTTCATCTGCGTTATTTATCTTGTATATATATATATTTCTCTTGTATAGCTCTTTCTATACACAATAAAGTAAGATATATTTGTCATTTAAGATTAACAAACTTCTAAAAATTTTGATTTTAAAGTGCGACAATTAGAAAGTTTAAAACAAGATTAAAAGAGCATACGGCAGATATCAAATATTACAAAGCAACAACATCTTTGGCACGACTACATAGGACCGAGTCTTTAAAAATTTATTTTAATATTAGATTATTTAATTATTTAATATTAGATTATTTAATTTATTTTAAGAATAGTAAAATAATTTATCCATTGTGACTTTATTTCCAATATATTATCTGTGAATCAATAGAAATCTATATGCGTAACGAGAACATATCCAATTGAATTTGCAGCTTTGAATTATCTAAAATTTGGCACGAGGTGTTTTGTAATTTCAAAAAAGCAATATGAAAATATTTATTTTCGCGTTTACAGTTGACTATACCTGCGTTTACTACACATATGATCTCGTGTTTTATGTTTTTCAAGTTTAATTTCAAAACATTTGAAAGATTAGTTTTTATCATGTAGATCTTGATAGTATGTGCGAGTTCGAAACATGTTGATCACTGTATTACAAGGTTTTAATAAGAATTTTGTTTTCTATTTTTATTATTTAAGCATTTATATCTGTATAATAATGATAATTAATGATTTTATTATACGATTATATAAGATACATTTTTTTTTATAAAAATATTTTAAATGCAATTTTTAAAAATGAAAGATGATGGATTTATTTTAATGATATCGTTAAAAGGACGGTTAACGACATTGGATTTCTATCAGAGATAACTTTACGTAACATATATATATATTTACATTACAACTCTCTTTAGTATCATTGCTTTTTACAAAACTATAGCAGGTAAACTTTTGTAAAAATAAAAATAAAAATAAAAAAACAGAGGCGTGATGTTTTTCGTTCAAGAAAAATATTCCTTTAAAAAAACAATTTTCCAAAAAAAATATTTTTTTATCTTGAAGTTTTTTTTTCCGTGATACAATATTTTTTTGAGTGGAAATGAAAGGCAAAGCACATTCTTTTTTTCACAAAGTAAATAATAATAATAAAAAATAGGAAGATACTTTTTTACCTTTACAATGATGCTAACATTTACACGAGGGCTCGGGCAACATCTGTCCGGCTTTAGCATGTAATCTGAAAAGTGAGCAAAATGGAGCCAATATTTGAAACTTAAACATGATTATTTTTATTTTCTAAAGGTTAACGATATAAAAGATTCTAATTACATAGATAATTTTATTGTATAAAAGATTGAAAACAAGTCATTTTATATTTTGATGCAAAATAGTTGTTTTTTACATGAATAAAAACTGATATATTTACAAAATCTTTTATACAATTTATGCAAAAAATGATCTCTTTACTATATCTCGTAAGTAAAATAATTCAGATTTTATGCAACGTCTTTGTAATAAAAATCTATAAACGAACAAGAAAGATAAGGAGGAAAGCAATTTTTTTATAATAAAGTTCAGAGATTGTTTCTCATTTTCATTCAGAGATGAATTTACGAGAAATATAGTTAAAATCAAATTACTAAACTGTAACACTGTATAAATACATAAAAAAAGTAATCATATGAATTATATCTAATAAGTTTTAAGAGTCATTTTTTGATTCTTGTAAGGTTTTTTTTAAAATACTAGTTAAAATAAAACTTAACTATTAGGCAGAAATAAAGATTACATAAAGATTTATTTGTAAAAAAATATTACATTTCTGGAAGAAATTAGCAGGATTTTACATTAATCAGCATGAAATAGACAACATTGTAAAAATAAAAATAAAAATTACAAACAAAGCAAGTTAGCTCTCTTGTTGTTTACTTACAGAATTGCTAGGAATTGAACGATGAAATTTCAAATACCGAGCATAAGGTTAACAACAACAAAAAAAAATACATATCTTAAGTGACTTTCTTAAAACAGATGAAAACGTAACAAATAAAGTTCCTTTTTTTGGCAGAAACAAAATTTAAATGTTTAACAAATTTGTATTTCAGCGCCCTTGCTTGGAAAAAATATATATTATATATGTTGGAAGATTTTTTTTATTGTACGACAGTCAGTGGTTTCAGTGGAAATGAAAGAGAAAATGTCAATATATTATTTGTTTCAAAATACTAAAATTTTAAAAACATACTATATATTAGCTGCCATAATTTTACAGTAAACAACTTCAAGACAACGCATTTATTTTTACCGAGAGCAATTACTATTAAAAACAACAAAAAATAAAGATAATTAGTATTTTTAAGAATAAATAACTACGTGACATTTAAAATATTTCATTAATTTTATTTTTATCAGTCTGACATCAAACCACGTGCAAAACACATAGTACATAAAACTTTACCTATGACATTTTTTTTAACATTAATGAGTAGTATTAATAAAAACATTTGAAAATGCATATGAATTATACCAGTGTGCCTCTCTTTTGAATATTAGAAATCTATTTGATAAAAGATGTTAATACCATTTCAAACAGATATAACAAACACAGCTAGGAATTTTTAAATTCTTAAAAATTGCCGCTTGATTTTCTTTTTTTTTTTTTTCAGAAAATAATCAACCACACTTCTAAAGATCTAACAAAAATTGCAGATCAGTTCAATTTATTTAATCGCTAATTATATATCAAAGCTTTTAATTAAATATTTTTTTAATGAAAAAACATTAAATTAAAAAATATATAGTTGGGTGGTAAATTTTGTTTAATAGTTATGAAGTATTCTAATAACTAACAAATGTCCTATAATTTTTAGCCCTGTAATAAGATATATGATTTGCATTATTGTTCTGGATTATCGGTGTACCAATTATTTTTGTAGAAATATTCGATATCAAGTGTGAAATTCAAACACACTCTTTTTCGAGAACGAAGTTAAATCTGACACTTTAGAGAACTCAGCCATTCTAACTACGTTCAATTTTACTCTAAAACAAGAGAATTTTTCGCAGGCTCATATCTATCCATTTTGATTCTAAAACAGTTTTTACGTTTTAATATATATGATAATATATGATAATATTTAAATTTGCAAAAATGTTTTAAACGGCTTATTTGAATCTGAAAAGCAATAATTTTATATTCTGACGTTAAAGGCAATGCCATTTCTGCTTTTAAAGATTGTTTTGTTAGAAAAATTGCATAAGAAGTCGGTCTACAATGATTTGGGATTGATTAATATGAATAGATTTTTACATATAATCTACAGTGGATGTTTCATGCAAAAAAGTTCATTTCTACTTACATAAAAAGTTAGTTATACAATATTTTTTAAATGTACACGAACAAAGTATGTATACCGAAATATGTGTAAACATTTATAAACTGACAGACAGCATAATAAAAAAATTGCTTGATATAAACAAACCATGGTAATTGTCTTCATATTTACTTCTATTTTTCGAAGAGTAACATCATTAGAATACACTAAAGGTTGCAAACTGGGGTACGTAGAGCAGAAAAAAAGAGAAAATTAGAAAAAATAGCTTAAAAGAAGTTCAGTCACTTCTTGCTTTTTTTTTTTACGTAAGATAAACATAAACGTATAAGAAAAAAAAATCTTTTATGAACTCCAAGATTCATGATGAAAATTATTGTTTTCTCACTAAAAAAATATAGAAGGAAAAAACGATAGCTCTGATAAAGTTTCAGAATAAAAGAAACATTACTTCTCTAAAAATGCGCAATTTTTTATAAGTACATGATTTTTAATCTTAAATTCTTTTCTATGTTAGATAGTTTTATTTTTTATATTTAAGAAAAATACACAGTGTCAGTGTATTTTTAAATTTACTAAATATATAGTTATAAGTACCATGTTATTTAACCCGGTCTTCCCAGGTTATAAAACTCACTGCCTGGTATATAGTGAGTTCTATAGGTGAAAACAAATATTTTTCTTAAAAAACTCAAAAGAAAAAAAAACTAAAAAAAAAAAATACATTTAATGTTTTTAAGATTGTCCACTGATAACTCCAAAAATCATTTTTGTATGAAAAAAATCAATTATATACTTAAAGAAATATTTTAAATTTGATAAAAGCGATACTTTTGTATTAGCTGCATGCCGTAAGTTAACAGTCGAAGAAATCGACAAATATGTTTCTACTTACAGCTGCCCTGCCATTTGTATTCCGATTACATCAGTGTTTAATTACATATATATATAATACATTATAGTGCAGAGTTCAATTACATACCGGATAAATTTGTGTTATCGTTACATTATTTTATTTATTTATTGGTGAAGTTTTATTTTAGTTATGGAATATTATCCAGAAATATATGCTGAATTCTTTATATTGTTTTAAGTGGAAATGTGTTAATCTTTCGTAATCGGTTTGCACGCGTTAGAGGCAGATTTCTTAAAAACTCATGCTTGAAAATTATTTAAAAAAACAATTAAATATCAGTAAATTGATAAACATTTTTCAAAGAAATTGCATTTGAAAGAATTTTTTTTTCTAACTCGACGGCGTAAAAATTTAAATTATTGATGTTAAAAAAATACAGTAATTGCGAAAGTTATTGGTTAAGTCGTTTTCACCATCGTCATGACGTCTGCGGTACTCACAGGCATGTTTTGGTTTATGATATAGATGTATGGTGTATTTTAAATTTAAAATATTTCAGAGGAACTCTCTTTCCCGTTATTAAAACAAAAATGCAAATAAGAAATCTTATTACAGAAAAAATAAATATTATAATATACAATTGAATCCATTTGGACACTACACTGTTAACTAGTATTTTAAAAAGACAAATTGTACAAATTGTGCTTATTAGTTGCTAAAATCAGTGTAAAAATTGTTTTAAACTCATAAAAGAGCTAAAATCCTACATGTTTCGGCTTTAAACTTAAAGCCATCATCGGGGAAGAGGAATAACACAAACGACTACTGATCTTAAATTAAAAGATCAGTAGTCGTTTGTGTTGTTCCTCTTCCCCGATGATGGCTTTAAGTTTAAAGCCGAAACATGTAGGATTTTAGTTCTTTTATGAGTTTAAAACAATTTTTACACTGATTTTAGCAACTAATAAGCACAATTTGTGCAATTTGTCTTTTTAAAATATTATAATATATTTTTTACGCCTATTTAAAATATAAATCTACAGTGCGGCGCGAATGTTTATGCACAAGTCAAACGTTTTTATAAAATGAAAAATATGCATCGTAATCCTTTGACATTTTTTCTGCTTATAATCTATTGGATTACAGATTCATATTTCTAATTCGGAAACATTTCATTGAAAAGGAAATAAATTATAAAAAAATTCAAAATTGTGATGTCGCAAAAGTTTATGCACAAAAAATGAAATTTTTGTATTTCTCAAAGCACAAATGTTCTTTAATAGTCCATGGTGTTTCGATTGCACCTGATGAGATCGAATACGCGATTTTCCATTGATAACACGAGAGTGTGGAAGGTTTCGGGAGAGAGTCTATACCAGGCTTCCTCAATCGCTGATTTGAGCTATTGCACTGCGTAATAGTGCTTCACATTCTTGTAGACGTCACGTGAGGGGATTCCCCAAATGTTATCTATCGGATTCAGATCTGGGCTGAATGCTGGTCAGTTAATCACACTGATATTCTAAGATCTAAGCCTGCATTTGTGCAACAGGAAGTGTGTATCGATACGTTCTCTTGCTGAAAGGTCCAGTTGGGTCCACAAAGGAGTTCACCGAACGACAACAAATGCTCACTCAGAGTTTCCTGATACATTTGTGAACTCTGTCTGCCATTTAGGAAGCAAATGGACGTTTGTCCATTGTAGCCGAAACCACCCAATACCGCCACGTTGTTGCCTGCTGAAGATTGTCTTCGAATATTTTCTCAAATCACGCCAATTGAATGAGAAACCATCTGAACCATTCAAATTAAACTTTTGTCATCAGAAAAAATAACACGAATTCATTCGTCACAATAATACATTTGCTGTTTTGCCCATTGAAGACACTGTTTCAGAAAAGACTTACGAGTTAATTTTAGTGTTTGGATGAATCCTGATTTGGGTATTCGTCTGCGTATTGTGTCACGTGATATTTTTAATCCAAGTCGATTTTTTATCTGATTAAGAGACAAATTTCCAGTTCAACCATTCTTTTAATCATTCTATCCTCCCTAAATGTGTTTTTTTTTTAGCCTTCCTGAGCGATAAGCATTTTTGAATTGTTTTTCACGTTGCAAATCACTACAATTACCACGTTTAGACAGATGTAAAATAAGTGAAATTTGCAAAACGGTTTTACCTCCAGCTTTCAGCTTCTAATTTTTCACAACTTCTTCAGGCGAGAACTGCAGAGATTTCGGCATTTTGATAACTCGTACAGTAATCGCTACACTTTTAAGCTGGGAAAAAAGTCTCGACGATCCTCCAACTAGCATGTTTAAACATACATTTGCATAAAATCTCATTTGTGCGAACATTTTTGCGGCCAAAAATGTTTTTTTTTTAAATTTCTGATTATCGTAACGATGAAAGTTTTCCAAAGTTTAGATATATATTAACTATCATAGTATTCATCTACAGTGGATATGTGAAAGGATTCTGCTGTACAATTTTATTTTATTAAAATATTTGCGTTGTGCTTAAATTTTGCGCTGCACTGTAGTTAATATAGATATGCTTAAGTTATTTAAAAAAAAAATAAATATAAGATAAACGGATCTAATACAATATTTATATTTTTTTCTGATATTTTTATTCATTCATGAGAATATCTTACTAAAAATGCAGTTAAATTCTTACTAAGCAGCTGAATAAAACGCATAAATTACATAAAAATTCATTTAGGTTCAAAAATTATTATCCGCATTGGAATGAAACTGACGTGAATTTTAAGTTAATCAGTATGTAACTCACATCATAGCACAGTTCTGCTTCCCACAAACAATCTCGTTAATTGTCATTCATTTAGGTACAAAATTCATATTGACATCATAGCACAGTTCTGCTTCCAACAAACAATCAAGTTAATTGTCTTTTTGTTTACTTACATTTTGCGAAGAAAATAGAATTAGAGTGAATTGAAGGTTGGAAAATACTGAGGGAAGCGAAAAATAAATAAGTGGTGACTTTCGTACAATAAAAAATGTAAAACATAAAGCATTTTTTTTTTTTTTTTACAGAAGCAAAAATGTATAAAATAATCTTTTATAAACTTTGCACTGCTAGGTGAGCAGTGAGCATTTATTTTTTTATTTATCTGAAATAAGACATGGAAAGAAAAAATAATTATAACCAGTTTCTGTGTTTTTTTAAAAATCACTCGTTTAAAAAAATCGTTATTTTTCTAAGAATAGTACATTTTACTTTGATTTTTTTTCTGTGGTGTAATATTTATTTTTGTTGGAAACGACAAACAAAATATAACTGTTATCTGAGTTTCACGAAATATGTAATTGAAAAAATATATATAATACATTTTTAGCTTTTGTGGTAAGGTTGTTTTAAATGAATTATTTGAAATTTAAACATGATGATGATGAGTATATTTTCCGTAGATTAAGGGCATAAATATTTCTGCGTACATAGATATTTTTTAATTACAAAAAAAGTTAAGGGGTTATCTATCAGCCAGTTTTGTCCACATTGCGATAGGAGGTGTGCCTTTTGTGAAGACTTTTAAAGGGAAAGTTTTGAATGAAAACAAGTTTAAAGTCATTAAAGGCATTACATTAAAAGTCATTTATATATTTTGTTACAAAATAGTAGATTTTAACATGAATAAATATGTATAATGTCTATTAATTTTTAAGAATCAATATTGCAGCTTAAAATTTGGGTTACATTAAAGAGAGGAAACAATACTGATAATTAAAAAGAAGAAGAAGAAGAAAAAGAATCAAGATACTTTTTTAATATAAAAATTGCTCTATATAGTTTTTTCTTTCTTTTTTACACAAATGAAGTACTTTCTTTGGAATGGATAATCTCCTAAAACGTTTAAATTATAAGCGCTATTTACATCATTGCAAGGAATAATTAACTGCAGTATTTCGTATTTCGTTTATCTGCAGTAATTGTAATCATCAAAAAATGCATTTAGGAATCATATAATTTTGTACAGTTCTTCATTAGAATAGTAGTAAATAAGCAATTAGTGAAATTGGGGCTTGCCATTCAGATATCAGAACGACTGACACTGTCAAATTGGAAGGACACAGAGATAATTCATATTTTGTATCAAACTTTTTTTTTCGAGGAATGAACAAACAGTTAATAGCAAAAGAAGCCTTTAATTATACTTTTCTTAAGCCACTTTTAACTACAACTGCTACATTTCTCTTTTTTGACTGACTTTTTAATAGTTTACTTTATCTTGAATATTAATTTTAAAATTGTTACTTGTTTTGGACCATTGTCACCCAAAACACTCCATTTCTTCATTACAAAAATATGTTTTCTGTCTCCCAAGATTTGTACAATAAGTTCTTTTTCTCTATCTATAAATACAAAAACTCCTTAAAATAACAGTTTTATTACGAGATATAATGCATCAAAACTGCAAGCATTTCTGCATATTTTAAAATTTCAAAAACAGAAAAGCAAGAATACGTTAAAATGTTTTATTTCATCTCTATTCTGTCGACGAAAATAAGATCTGGATAGGCAAAACATATGAAAAGAGACTGAACACGCAGAAAAACATTTGCAAGTGATTTTGTGATTGAATATACGACCGAAAAATCGGTTTATTTTTTTTATTTCATTGCATATTTCTTTGCATGGGTGTACATCCACTACATAAATATCATACTTTTATTATTTTCAATGTTTATAATAATTAAAAAACTGTTGAGCCAATAGATAATGCTATATTTTATTATAAAAAAAAACTTTAAATACATTTAACCGCATACGTGGCTAGTTCGAGCTCCTTTCCACTGGCTAATTTTAATTCAATGATGAACCAGAAGAAGATTTAAAATATATTTTTGATAGAATATTAGAATATTTTCTTGTACAATGTTTCCGGTAGCTTTTGCATCTTAGACTTTTTGGACAATGGAGAATGCGGATTAGTGTCATCTAGGTATCTTAGAATGTTATATTTAAAAATATGTTGTAACATTTATAACTTTAAGCATATATATCGAAATTTATTAATATCAATTTTAAAAATCAACTAATCAAATATATAGCTAAAGGTTGGAGTGTCATAGTTGAGATTTTTCCAACAGAGCAAAAATATGCTGGGACCAGGACTGGAACCTGGGTACTTTGGTTTGCCGAATCAACGCTCTCCCTATTGAGCTATCCCGACACGTATTTTCGCTCTGTTGGAAAAATCTGAACTGTGACACTCCAACCTTTGGATATAATTTACCTAGTTGAATATACTTTCCTCTATTCATTATAATCAAATATATTTTGAAACGTATTATCAGTTTAAATTTCAAAATTTATATGCCTCTCTTATCTTAAAGATAATATAGCCACTCCTCATACAATAAAAGTCATATATTCAAGCATTAACTCCGTTTCAGTGTAATTTTTCCCCATCTCGACAAAATATAATCGTTCATTTTCTCTTACAGTGGCGAAATAATAGATTTATTCTGTTCCGTATTATGAATCACAGAATATGCTTCTTTACTCTAGGGAAGAAGGTGTAAGCAGAAGACAAGTCAGGCAATTATTAGATTTTCTTTGAAAACTTACAATTAATCAAAAAATAATCACATTGTCTCACGAAAGGAATGTTGTCATTATTCTTCATCACATGGATATTCCACGCCCTCTATCTATACATCTCTACCATTTGTTTTCAACTCTTCCTCCCCTTCTAAACATGTGTATTAGACGTACCCCAAAGGGGAAAGAAATGAACAGTATTTTATCGTTTATGGGTCATTTATGTCATTTGTCGTAAGCTTCATGCATACGTTCTGTGGGAATGATGGCATATACTGACTTTTGAAAGACGAAAATAAGTTATACCTTATCGTTTATTATTATTTCTTAAAAACCGATAAACTCTTTTGTTCCATTAGGAGAAGGGGAATTTCGAAGAAAAGCTTGCTTTGTAAATTAAGTATTCGTTGAATATATATTTGTTAAATATAAGTTGGAATACATTATGCAATATGTCTTTACTATTTAGTTTTTGTTTTCAGTTTTCTTAAATCATTTAAAAATGGAGGAAAAATAACATTAACATTTAGGTTAAAATAAAATGTTGTATATACACATTATTACGGTGAGTGCGTACATCTGTAAAATAATTAGTTTAACAGGCATACTTTTTGCAAAACCAATCGTACAATTTACAATAGTAGTTCTTACTCATATATTCATACAAAAAATAATAATAATAAATGAAAATGAAAAGAAAGTAAAGAATACATTTATCGACAAATACATTCGTAAAGTACATTTTTCATTCAATAAATTACGTTCCGTCATGTAAATATTAATTTTTCCTGTTGATTACCAAATATCTTCGTGAGAATTTTAAATGAATTCCACATTTTATTTAATGGCCTTCTCAAAATGCGTTGGATTTGAGTCACTAAATAGGCCGTAAAAGGTAAACAATTACTTATTTTATCTGCAAGGAAAAATAACGTTTTTTATGATACTAAACTTAAATAAACCTTTTTAGTTATCCCTTATAGTGAATAGTGTTAAGAAATGGAAACCATAAGAACTAAAATCCTTCATTTTCATTTGTATTTTAATATCCCTGATAGCGAATAGTGTTAAGTTGTTGAAGAAAATAGAGCAAAAATTCTTCATTTACATACATCATTCATATTTTAATATTCCTGGTAGTTAATAGTGTTAAGAAGTTGAAGGTAAAAGGATAAAAAGTCTAAATCATTTATGTTTTAATATCCCTAGTAGTGAATTGTGTTAAGAAGCTGAAGCCAACGTTGAAGCGTTAAGAAATTGAAGGACAAAATTCGTCATGTTCATTTTTTTAACTTCGTAATGTAAAAGTTAATTATTTTTGCACTCATATCTTTAAAACATATAAACCTAAATAAAACTACGCCTTTGTTGAATCTGTGTAACACTTGTTCAAAAACCTTTTATCTTAACTATACAATAACGAAGTTCTGTATATTTAAGATATATAAATAATAGAAAATGCATTTTAGATGTTGAGGGGAAGACCAGTTTTATTTATTAAGTTCGTTTGCCTCTTCGAGTGGCTTTTAAAAGCTTCCTGATGAAAAAAATAATAATAATTTTGTATGACAAAATGACTGCTATTTTTTAATATAAAATGATTTTTTTAGCATTTCCAATTTTAAAGCAGGAATGTTATTCGAAATTCACTCTTATATCTTAGATTTGTTTTTCTGCTGACATTCTTTTCAGGAAAATATAATTCAAATTTTCTCATAATAAATGTTAAAAAATACACATATATATATATATATATATATAGAAGTTTTAAAACAAAATCAAAACAAGTAAAATACAAATATTATTTGAATACTTGATAATGAATCTTGATCAATGAATATAATGTTTCTTATTATGTTATAAAATAAATAATTGACATGAAAAATGTTTTTTTTTTTTTTTTATCTTAATCTTTCAGCGATTAATGTCATTTGTTGTATATAAATAGAATCTTGGGAGCATGGCATCTTATAACCAATCTTAATTTTGCATTAAAACCGACATGAAATACATTCTGATATATATAGTGTAAGTAAGACAAGTGGGAGAAAATTTCATTTTATATGTACCTTATATGGGCATTAAATGCAAATACCGCTTGAAATGCAATCCTAAATCACTCCCCAACTCCTTATCCAAATAACGGAGTCAAGTAGCGGAAAGGAAATAATTTGATTTGAGATGCTGAAAAAACATTTGCTGGAAGTGAAATATTTGAAATGAGATTGCTCTGCCGAGCAATTTCTACAATAGGAAATTCTGAATGTTATTCTGCTTCAACGACAGTTTTGAAAATTTTGAACAACGGTTTGTTGCCGCCGCAAGTACTTTTATTTCTCTGTAATCCCCATAATAAAGAGGTATAAAATACTTCTTGAACATAATATTAAGTGAAGGTTACCGTTCATCTGCCCGAAAAGTATGTCAACTTCTTTGGGAATTTTATTTTTCATATAAAGAATACAACACAAAAACTGAATTTACACACTTATTAGTCATAGTTTTATTTTTTTATATAATGTTTATTTTCATTGTCTAAAAATTGTTAAAAATAACAGAGATATTGTCAGTTGCTTGTGGATACGCTGTACGCACATCACTCTGCGTCGTGTAGTATACAACTGGTCAAAGTTATCCGAAAAAAAAATAAATACAAATATTCAGGAAACATATCAAGTTTGGTGATGGCATGAACTTATTTTTAATGAATTTGAATGAAATTTGGCAAAGTGGAGTCTTTAGGGGAAAAAAGTATTTTCCGCCCTTTTGTCTCCAATTTCAACGTGGCTTAACATCTTTTTTTTTTTTTTTTTTTTTTTTTTTTTTTTTTTACATATGAAAGGTACATGACCCCACAAAATAAATAAGCTTTATTAATGTGTGTAGTGTTTAAAATAAAAGAAAAATATCATTTTCAATTAACCGTTACATTTTACGATTTACAATTAATCAGCAATTCCTGGATTTATAACTACAAAGCAAATAATACAGAACGCGTGCAGTTGTATCCCGCTGACACCTCTATACCTAATTTTCATCCGGTCCGCGCTCGCATTCAATAATTGATTGTAACTTCTTAAATATATCCAATTTCAACTAACCGTTCAACGGTAATCTTTCTTTAAATGGAAATTTAAAGATTTTTGTGGGTATAAATTATAATTAAAAGGTACCGTTTAAAATTTTATTTCTCGCACAAAGACTGTTTCCGTAACACCAATAATAAAAACAATCTTTTAAACAATTTTGTTTTCCTAAAAGGATATGCAAATGTAGGTGTAGGATTTATGTTTTTTTTTATTTTTTCATCTTTCAGCAAATAATTATCATTGAATAAATATGTTGTTCTACGCCCGTATTGAAAAAAATATTTTGGGCGATCGTGAAATATTATTTTCAATCCTTCTTTCACACTAATGTTGACTCGTTTCACATTTTTCTAAAGAGAGCGCTTGTAAGACAAATGGGAGAAAATCTCACTTCATATGTTATTCAAAATTGATATTGAATAAGTAATACTAGTTGAAATGCTCCAAAATCACTATCGCAATGATTTTCCAAACAACGTCAAACAGCGAAGAGAAAACAATTTAATTTCCATTTTTGAATAAACATTTTATAGAAGAGAAAAAAATAATTGATATCATGCTGCTCCAATTTCTAAAATAGAAAATTCTGAATGTTATTCAGATTCAAAGACAGTTTTCAAAATTTTTAACAACGATTTGTTGCTGATGAAAGCACTTTTGTTTTTGTGTAATTCCCGTAATAAACAATTGTAGAATACTTATTGAAAGAGTACCTTAAAAGTAATTTCAAAGATTTATGAAGGTATAATTTGAAATTAAATGAGCATGGTTACAAATTTTATTTCTCACACAGAGCCTGTTTTCCTAAGAGCGATAAATATCAAGCTTTTATAACATTTTGTTTTATTAAAAAAATATGCAAATATAGTAAATTCAGTATATATGATTCTTCATTTCTCGTCTTTCAGCAATTGATTATTTACCTGTATGGATTGTTGTATCCGCATATTTATATAATACCTTTGCTATCATAAAATACTATTAGATCTCATTATTTTGCTTAATGTCGACGCTTTATACATTCTGATAAAGTGGGCGCATGTAAGACATTGTATTAAGTAAGTAATATTACTTCGAAGGCATTCCAAAATCATTATTGCAATGCTTTTACAAACAACTGAGAGGAGTCAAACAGCGAAGAGAAAACAATTTGATATCAGAATTTCAATTCACATTTGGTACAAGTGAAACGTTTTAATTGAGATTGCTCTGCTGAGAAATTTCTACAATGGATAATTCGGAATTTTATATACCTTCAAATACAGTGTTCAAACATTTTTAACAACTGCTTAATTTTGATACAAGTTCTTTTGTTTTCGTGTAATTCGCATCGTAAAGATTTGCAAACTACTACTTGAAAGGTATTTCATAGGTTTTTGAAGGCATAAACTTGGATCAAATAAGCATGAATGCATATTTTATTTCAGACGAAGAGACACCTTTCGTGAGGCCGAAAATAAAAATAAGATTTTGAGCAATTTTTGCTTATTGTTATACAAATAAATGTAGCATATAACATTATTCCTTATGAATTTTTTATGTAAATTCAAACATAATTTAATATTTCCTTGAAAAAAAATATGTAAAGTATTGTTGCATGTTAAATTTTCTTTTTTTTTATTTGCGAAGTACCGGATGCACAGAATATAAAAAAGAAGATATTAATAAAGAATTTAGAAATGTGATATGAAATAGTCAATGAATGTATGGTATTATGTACTTTATTATTTGCTAAAAGGTGTTAAATAAAACAGTAAATTTTTTATATACAAATTGAGTGCATGCTACGGCTTTACCAAAGTTATTTTCAAGACAAATGAGACTATTCTACAGATGCAAGATGTATAATGAAATGATTTTAAACAACAGAATTCACATAATTAATATTTTCTTTTTTCAGATTACTAACGTTCTTTTCATTTATTTTTGCTTTGATGTTTCTTACATACTCTTTACCATGGGGTAACACAACCCATAATTTAGGTAAGTCAAATGATGCTTTATCGTCACATATTAAATTTTCACGTTCTTCAAACACATGGAAACTCAATATGCAACGATACCAACAATGTGAAATAATACATAAAATAACTTTAGTAATCTGATTGAGAATGTGAAAAAGTGAATGATAGCGTTTCGAATCATTGCATTATAGATCGTTTATCTGTGGAACATTCTCATTTGTCTTGAAAATGACTTTGTTTAAACCACAGCATGTAGACAGTTTGCATATAAAACTTTATTTCAACATCTTTTAGCAATTAGTGAAATATATTATCTCTGTGTGGTCGGATTAGTTATAAATTGATAGTATTTTAATTACAATCATAATTATCTTGTTAAATTAACGTAACCATTTCTAAGTTTCAATAGAATGCTTTTGAAATCATTGCATTATACAACGTGCTTCTGTAGAATAGTCTCATTTCTCTTCAAAATGTCCTCGGATATGCTTAAACATGTAGGCAGTTTGCATATAAAACATTTTTTACTATTTTATTTACAATTTTATTTAACAACTTTTAGCAATTAATGAAGTATAGTCTGTGTCTAGTATAGTGTAGAAAGTATAGTCTACATACACAGTTTCCCCAGTAAGTTTCAGAAGTGTGCTTCACCCTGCCTGTCCTTTGGTTTACAAAATAGAACCCTTATTGCCCTTCAGTAAAAAGTGTTTTTTCTCCTTTTTGTGATAAAAAATTTGCTTTTATAGTAAAAATTGACTCATTGTTGCTTTGAAAAGAGTGCTCTTTTTTTAAATGTTGAAAGAGGCTTTAAAAACAAAGATAATGCCCTTAACAATAAAAAAAAAGTGCACTTAAAAATCCAAAAAGTGCCCTTAAGAATAAAAAAGTGCCCTTTTCTCACCAGCAGAACCCTCCCCTTTTTTACACCCGAAGGAAAATCTACTATATATCTCCAGGTGTTTGGATTTGTTATATTGTTTAATCCAAGTGATTTAGAATTTTACTAAATGTTTTATTCATTAACTGAAGAATGTGAAATACAAATTTTTATCTTTCATAATTTAATTATTAAACTATAAGGTATGTTTCATCCACATATTTTTATAATACCTGAGTAAGTGTGAAATATTATCAATTTCATATTAAAGACGGCGCGTGATGCATTATTATAATAACAGTGCAACTAAAACAAGTGAAAGAAAATTTCATTTCATATGTACTTTACTTAAGCATTAAAATAACAAATACCGCTTGAAATGCAATCCAAAATTATTCTCGCACTGCTTATCCAAAAACGGAGTCGAACAGCGGAGAGGAAACAATTTCGATTTGAGATTCTGAAATAACATTTGGTAGCAGTGAAATGTTTGAAATGAGATTGTTCTGCTGAGCAATTTCTAAAATGGGAAACTCTGAATTTTATTTAGCTGCAATGAGTGTTTTCAAAATTTTGAACAACAGTTTAATGCTGATGCAAGTACTTTTGTATTCGGGTAATTCCCCTCATAGACATTTGTAAACTACTGTTTCAAATTGTCTCTTGAAAGAAATTTCAAAGGTTTATGAGGGAATAACTTCGGTCTGATTACAAATTTTATTTCAGGCAATGGGTTTAATGCCGATAATAAATATAAGGTTTTTTAAAATACAGTTTTTAATATTCTTATCTAACAATCAGCCGCATGTAATATAATGCATTTTTTTTATTTTAAATATATAATTTTAATATATAATTTTAACAGTAAAATGAATTACTATTTCGTAAAACTGGTAATTTAATATTTTTTTTAATATCTCATGCAGCAAAATATTTTACTATGCAAAAATATGTAGAATTTTTTTTATTTATGGAAAGGGGGATTTACGCAAACTTTTTATAATTCTGTGTAATATAATTAATTTTTCTAAGCCAACTACTTGAATTCAATTATAAATTACATGAAATCGTTTCCGCTTGCACATTAGTACACAAATATACAAAATATTTTACAACTGTGAGAGCACATTCACAATTTCACACTGAATAGCGCAATATTCAATGAAGATAACATTATTTGCAAGTTATTGTTATTTTACGTTAACTGGGTAATTTACATGAAGAACACGTATTTAAATATTTGTCTTAAATAATTGTTTAAATGTAAGTGTTTAAATATATTTTATTTGCGTATTTAAAATATATCTTGGCGGGAATCAAATTTTATTAACAATAATTGTTTTCTCTTAAATTGGACAAACAATACATTGTTATAAAGAAAATATGAGTAGGATTAATGGGAGAAAATTTCATTTCATATTTATACAGGCATTGAATAGTAGGAACCGTTCGAATTTCAATAAAAAAATCACTCTAGCTATTCTTATAACACCAACGAAGTCAAACAGTGTATAGAAATATATATTTGAGATTGCAAAACAAATAATTGAAGTACTTCTATTGCTGTTAAAAATATTATTTTACAGTTGAAATTGCAAGTTGAATAGTAGTTAAAAAATACTCAAAAAAAGACATAAATTCTAAAATAACGGTATGGCCTCTTCACTAATATTTAACGTTTTCTAAGCTTGCCATAATCGCGTTATCGTATAGAAAACTAGTCGTATATGCCAATCCCAAAACTTTCTTCTATTTCATACATGTTAATACTTAATACACTTTTCGATGAAAAATAATGAAAAGGGAACGAAAATCGCTATCACAACACCCTCTTCCAGTGGAATATGCCCAAATTCAAGTGGGACCTGATGGCCATAGCCAAAAGCTTGTAAATGAAATTTTTTCAATTCTATGCATAACTTCATACACTTTTCGATGATACAAAGAGGAAACACACACGGACACATGCACGCACGGACACACGGACAGACAGACACTTTATAAAAACGTGTTTTTTGGAATCTCTGACACCTAAAACGTGTAAATCTGTCAAAAGTCAGAAGTGGGAACAAATTTCGATTACAACACTTTCTTCTATTACAGATAGAAGAAAGTAAAAAAATATATATATATTTGAGATTCGAAAACAAATAATTGAAGTACTTCTATTACTATTAAAAAATATTATTTTAGTTTCGAAATGTTCAGATGTATATTAGTTCTAAAAGAATTACTCGAATAAATACATAAGTTCTAAAATAATGAAATGTCGTATTCACTAATGTAACGTTTTCAAGTATGTCATGAATACGTTATATATATGAATGATTTAGAAGTAGAAAGACAATATTATTTTTTTTTCTGAAAGTATTTAACTGTATCTTTTGATGTATTCCTGTGTTTAAATAGTTCTTGGCGAGTATGAAACAATATAAACAATTATTATTTTAGATTAAATTATACATTTAATATACACTGATTAAGAGAGTGAAAGTAATAAAAGTTGTAGAGTTTTTCACTTCATAATATAGAGGAACGAAGGGATAAAACCGCATACTTTATTATTAGTTGTTGTTGTTGTTGTTGTTGTTTCTAATCCTAAATGATCTAGCCAATAGGCTAGACCAAGTCCATGAGCCCAAAAATTTGGAGGAAATCCAAAACGATGGAAGGACACTCCAAAAGGTCACTTCTAGTCAAGTCCAAACAGGATAGGAGATGGTCAGAGGTGGATGGCGCAGTCTTGCACTTTCCACAAACGGGAAAAATCTTGGTACCGTTGTCAAATTTCTGGCATCTCAAGTGTCCACTCAAAAATCTTGAAACAGCAGAGTGTTGGTCACGGCTAGCCTCAAGAGCAATAGCTCCTCCAGGCTTTTTGCCACAGTACCAGTTATGAACTGGAGGGGAACGCCAAGATGTGTCGAGAGAATATATGGCTCTTGAACAGATCTCCAGAAAAGTCAAGGTGGAAGTGTGCGGTGTCAAAGAGATTATTAAGAGATATAAGAGATTATAAACCCTCTTTAACCAATGTATCTGCCATTTCATTTCCGCCAATGCCAACATGCGAAGGAATACATTGAAATTATTATTATTAGTTGCTTCTTGAACCAGAATTTCTAACATAATTTACTCTAACTTCACGGACATAATCTGCTATTATACTTTGTTCCACGATATATTTTTTAATATATAATTACTTTATCACATCTTCAGCAATAAATGATTATTTATAAAAATTCAAGTACCATTCTTCACTCAGCGATAGAATGAAATATCATGGATATGTCAATCTTACGAGAAATGAAAAAAGAAAAAGATATTTTTTTTTTTAAAAAGGAATAATATATTTTATTTTACAATTTGAATTAAGGAAATAACATAATAAAATTTCAATTATTATCACTGCTTTATCAGCTTTATAAATGTCATCAGCACCCTTGCTTACGTAGTTTCGACTGCTTTTTCATTAAACATTGTTTACGGGCTCCACAAATGAAAAAGTGTAGACTTTATTTAAAAAAGGAACAATATATTTTATTTTCACAATTTGATTTAATGAACTAAGTGAATAATATTTCACTTATAAGCCTAATGATATCATATTTAAAGACCACATTGATAATATAATTCATTATAATTCAAGAAATTGAAGAAAAGAAGTTCATTTCTTTATCAGCTTTTTAAAAATCATAATCCCCGTTGCTCACGACTGTCTTTTCTTCAATCATTGTTTACGGGCTCTTCAGTGATTGAATTTCAAAATCCACTTTTATCCCATGTGAAATATTTGTTTTTGGGCAGGAGAATGGAGTGGTTGGAAAACAAGTTATAAGATTGCACCTAATAAAATTTCCTTGTGAGAAAAAATTCCTAATTACATACGATACACAAAATAATATAAAAAACATTTTGTAACTTTAAATGTATTTATATTTAACATTTTTGAAATCTAGCAAACCTTCAAATAATAAATAATAAAATAAATTCTACAACACGAAAATTACACAAATGTTAGTATGGAGGTCCCGTAATGGCTGCTAATACTTATTTTATAGAGCTAAGTATTTCAACCTTTAGCAGTTACAGGGCATTCAAAATTGAGTCAAAGTCAGGTACTTGGTTATCACTCGACTGTATTCCCCTACTTTGTTATACAAGCATAAAATAACTAAGACGGCTTGAAAAGCAATCCAATGTCAACCCTGCACTATTTATCGAAACAATGAAAGCAAACAGTGGAGAGAAAACAATTTAATTTGAGATTCTGAAACAACAACATTATTTTCATAGAAATGAAAAGTTTGTAATGAGATTGCTCTTCTGAACAATTTTTAAAAAGGAAATGTTTGAATTTTATTTAGCTTGAAAGACAGTTTTCAATTTGATGATGATTATGCTACTTTTGTTTTCGTGTAATTCTCATCATAAACATTTGTAAACTACTGCTTTAAAGAGTGTATTGAAAAGGATTTGAAAGCATTATGAGAGTACATTTCCGCATGAAATAAGCCTGATTACGAATTTTACTACAAGCAAAGAAGTTTCCTTCGTTAGGCTGATAACAAAAACACACACTTTACACATTTTTTTTTTCACTAAATTGATTTACAAATAATAACATGTTGAATATAATATTATGTATTATGAAATTTTAAAAGTAAATTCAAACTTTCATTATAAGTTAGACATTCTTTTAGAAAACTCTTTTTCTTTGATTTTAGAAAAAAAAATAATAATGATAATTTATTGTATCATGAACTAAACAGTTCTGACATAATTGTAAGATTAAAAAAAATTACATAATATATATTTATATTTAAACGAACAAATTTTAATCGTTTATGGCGCAGAAAAATATGCACGACGAAAACATTAAATTATATGTAGAGAAGAAATAGATTTTCTGAAATTAGAAATATTTGCAATATTTTTTCAACGTCGCATAAAGTTTTTTTTTTCTCATTCAAATACAATAACACCATAGATACATGAATGCCACAACATGTTCCCAATTTACCCTTCTATTTGGAAATGGGTTTTTACTTGTCTCATCAGACACATTATCCATGCTCCAACTTTCTTTTTTGAAATTTTTCAATAGGACACGTGACTCGTTTTTGTTTTTAGTGCCAATTGGTGTTATGGGTTGTCAGACATCCAACGCTAATCTTATTTGACATTGTAAACAATAATTACGAATTCATATGGAATTTTTAAAGAAATTTCTGTCGCCTTATTTTCAGTCTGTTTTCTAAAATAGACAGATGATGATGATTGAATAGGGAACCTTCCTTAACTATATTTCAAAATGTATTTAGGTACTTGACTGCCAAATAGTAACTGCTGAGATGAGGTTTCTGTTGAGCATAGATGTCCTTCCCGGTCACCTTTATTAAGGGCTAAAAAATACAATATCCTTCCAGATATCTGCATTTATATACTTATATTATCGCAGACTTTTATTGCACTTTACAGATATTCCTGCAGTTTTCATTATAAATTTTACCTGTATGCAAAAAGGTATCTGTCTTATCTATTACGAATCACTTCAATGCATTGCACATCTTTAAAGTTGAAGCAGTATAACTTTTCATTATAAATTTTCAGGTATCCACACAGAGTCCTAACTTAGGAGTCCTTACTTAGTATCGGTCCTTACTTAGGAGTACCACTTTTTCCTAATAGCAAACTTCGACTCAATTAATTGCAGCGTTCTGCGAATACATAAAGGAAATATTACTATTATGAAATAACGGTGCTAAAAAAAGTTATCTCTACACTTCCTGGAGTAATGGAGCTCAATAGCAGTAATGTATGTATTTGAATACTCGATAGTGCAGCCAAAAGCTTTAACCCTTTTAGTGCGGGAGTCGACAGAAGTCGACACAAGGGTCCGAGTGCGGTAGTCGACTAATGTCGACATCTAGGAGTTGGGTGCAATATAGGCTTAGCAACATATTCCGCACAGGGCATTAACCACCCAAAAAAAAATCCGCACTGAAAGTGTTAATATCGAAAAATGGTGTCGGTGTCAGAGGTAAAAGTTGGTAACAATATTGCTGTCATCGAAACTATTTTTTTTATATTGAATCCGAAAAGAGTTCAAATTAAGGACCGAATAAATCTTCCTTTCGAAAAGGCATAAATGTTTGACAAATATGTTTTTAATAGATATCCTATATCATTTTAAGTCCTAAAAATCACTGCAATAAATTAGAAACTTAGTAGACAGTTGTTGCATTTCCTTAGCACACTTTGAAAAAAATCAAATATATTTATATTATACATTACATATTATGTGTAAATATTCCATACATACATAAAATATGGTTAATGTTATTTTAAACGTATAAATAAATAACTGACTTATGATATTTTTTAAAAAGAGTTTTATACATATATAAAAATGAATTATCAAATTTTAAAAGATTTTAATATAAAAATCTATCGGTAATTTTACAAACGTGAGAAGAAATTCATACAAAATTAAATTATTTTGAGTATTCTCAAATATCTTATGAATAAATATCGTTTGAAATATAGTTTTCTTTATATAAATAATTGTATAAATATTTCAAGAAATTAAACAACGTGTGATATTGTATATGGATGCATAAGAAATTTTTGAATTTGGGATTTGAGTTGGTTTTTTAATAACATTAACAGAACAAAAGCATTTAAAAATATTTTGAATATCATCCGTTACTAATGAATAAAGTTTCATTCATGATTTTGAAGTTTTAGTATTGTTGTTGCTATTTTTAAATAATATTTGCTTGATAAAAATATAATTAAAAAAGTATTTCAAAACACTTATTTATGTTCTCTATAATATGCGTTGTCATATATTTCGTTTATCTCCAAAAAACATTATGTTCATTTGACCACGTATCAAGCCAAAATGTCGTTAAAAAAGTGTTGATTTGGCAACAAAGTTTTATTCCTGATAAACAGTCAAAAATCTGATAATTGTTTCCTTTATTATGTTTTTGTTATGATTTAGCAACAAACATAAAATGTGGCTTTTTGCCAAGCAAAAAAGTTTTATTTTAAGAGCTGAAAACTCTTCATAGAGTATTTCATTGTAAAATTGCCAAAAAATGTACGAGTGATTTTTTATAAAATATAAAAGAATGCTTTTCTTTTAAAAAGCAATCTATGCTTGTTGCTAGAGATAAACAGTTGTGTTTCGAATTAAAGAACTGGGTGAAAAAGTATAAAGCAATGTTTATCTTGTTCTGCTAACAAATGGTGTACTTCAAAAAGCACAATGCATCTTTAAGGTTTTTATTTATTTTAGAAAAAATGCATTATAGAATAAAATTATTATTTTTTTAGTACAACTTAGATTTAAAAGAAGATAGCTGTAGAAAATGTATGACGAATAAGTAGCTAAAGCAAGTTATAAATCTTCTTTGAAAAATACATATTTTTATGATTTTTTTCCATTTACAGGATATTTTTTATTTATACATCTAAAAGGTTTTTGAACAATAAGTAAATGTTTATAAATAAAGCAGATTTATATTTACAAGATTAATTATTTTTGGAAGAACGGACTTTAAGTTTCAGATTTTTTTTAATGCATGCTTACACTATCTTCTAAGATGTACTTCAATTAAAACATTAACACGGAATAGAATATTTGATTTACAAAAACATTTTTGTTCATTTTATTATTTATCTTTAATTTGTTTGACTGCTTAAACATTAATCTAACATTTATGACTATCTCTATAATTATGGGTGTTGTCACGAAAAAACTTTAAAACTCTTTTAATATCTGTAGCAAAATTTTTAAAAATACATAATTTAGGTTTATAAAAGTTATGCCGCATCTAAAAACTGCATGAACCTTTTAAGCATGGGTAAAATTGGTATGATTGAAATAATTTTTCTATATGTCATTCCAAATGAATCCATAAACGTGTGTGCACATAATACACTGTATCTTCTGTCGTAATATTTGAGAATCAGTAAAAAATTATTTTATGAAATATGTTTAATTATTTATGTGTCTAAAATTAAAAATCACAGAACTATTTGCAAAATTATTTCTGTTAAATTATGTAGCTCTCGCAGATTCAACATATTGAATTAATGTGATTGGTATAGTGATTACCTTTTTTTATGAAAACGTTTATTTCATTAAGAGAACAATGTTGATTTGCTTATATGAAATAGAATTTAAAAAATTGTGATACCTTGGCTTAAAAACTATATAAAAATTACATAACACTGATTTGCCTGCAGAAGGTTTTATTCCACCATATACAACAAACTATCACCTAATCAATAAAATCATTAAAAATTATTTTTTAACGTGCAACAAAAGAATATATCTAAGACTGAAATTTGTACACTATTAAAATTTTTGTAAAATAATTATCCATTGACCATATATTTTACATCCATTTTACCATTTATTTAGTAAATGAGAGAAACACCATTAATGTACAAATATTTTGTTTGGCCAATGATTGAAAAAAAAATTACATTCAACACTGTTTCATAAATCTTGTAAAGCAAGCGTAATTTAAAATCTATAGTGTCAAAGGACACATCATATTATTGCTAAATAACCGTTATATATAAATACGGTTGTATGACTTGTCAGTTTGCCTCTATGTTATATTGTATAATGACCTATTTTTTACGGTGTTTTCTTTACAATGTACCAGTGTATTGTTAATGCTCTACAGCAAATTATCTAGTCATTCAACAGTTTTTACAGAAAACGGCTACATAACCGTAACTTATCTCTATTACTAATGAAAATGCTTTAAATTATGCTCAAGTAATCGCAAATTATGATCAAGTAACCGTTATCTATAGAAAGTGTTAAATGATTGGGCAGTCTGTTGCATATTTTTCACAGTGTGTGAAGCAAAAAAAAAAAAAGTACTGAAGCGATACACAATACAATTATTCTCAGATATATTACCAATTGTTACAAAACTATACTAAGGTAAGTTATACTATCGTTAATGTTTACATTATACTATCTGTATATGTTTTATACACAATAAAAATTCTGAAACAAACTGTCCACTCATTTAACCGTTTTTATAGATAACAGTTACTTGAACATATTACGAAGCCTTCGCATCGATCAAAATACAGATAAATTACGGTTATGCAATCGCTTTCTAATTTTAAAAAAAAGGTTGAATTACTAGACAGTTTGCAACCAATTTTTAACAGTTTAGTGTCATTTTGACATGAATTTAGAAAATGAAGGAAAATATTTTTATAATTAATACAAATAATTGTCCTCAAAGGAAGCTGTAACGCGTAACATTTCTGTAACCCCGATATATACGTAGCTCTAATATTTCCTCTGTATTTTAAATTCCTTATAATAGTATTAAATTGGAGAAATATAAAAGCAACTGCAAAAATTTTATCTAAATGTTTGTTTAAATTTCATCATTTTCGTTTGCTTATTTTCTGTGTACCTTTGACAAAAATAATTTTTAAAAAATTGTGTTTTTCAATTAGAGTTTTTTTTAACACTTTATAACATAGTTGAAAAGTTTTATGAATTCGGTTTGTCTGTCTGTCTGTCGTCTGTCCGGGATCTAATTCGCGTAAATATAATTAATTGCATTGCCTTGAAATTGATATATGTTATTGGGGTTCAACATGACATGATTGGTATTGAAAATGCAGTATGTAGCATTTATGGTTTTATTACAGGGACACTCAAACGAATTCCGTTACATTACGGTCTATGGGGAAAAATTGTTTGAGGCGAATTTTATCTGTTACACTATCTTAAACATATTCCGATTGATAAATATCACTTATATGCACTAAAAGACGCTTCCTCTAGAATATGATGTGCATACAATATATCGTTAATTTACAGGGAAGTTCAAAAAAAAATTCCGTTACATTACAATTTACATGGGGAAAAATCATTTACAGCGCATTTTAACGATGTTTTACACTGTAAAAAATGACCAATGTTTCTTATTTTATGAAAATATGCTATAATCACGAACGAAAATATAATATAATCTTCTGAGTTATCCGAAATTTCAAATAGCATGTTACATTTTTTTTATCCCCAGAAACGAATACATTTTCAAAATTTAAAGAATAATTTATAAAAACAAATTATTTTTAGCTGCCCGAATTTTTCAGAAACGTTTCTGAACGGATTTTATAGTGTATTAATTAGTGTCCTCAGCCTGGAATATCTGTTTTTCGAATACTATCAATTCTGAAGTAAACATTTTCATGCTAAAAAAATGTTTAACAGACAAACATGCAAAATGAACAGCGTTAAGAATAACATTAAAATTAAGATTATTTCTTTACTCTTTCATGTATAAATTAACTTATGCGGCTCAAAACGTGTACTTGAGAATGGATAACATTCGATAAACAGGTATTCCTGCCTGAGGATACTAATTAATACACTATTAAAACACTTCGGAAACGTTTCTGAAAAATTCGGGCAGCTAAAAATAATTTGTTTTTATAAATTATTCTTTAAATTTTGAAAATGTATTCGTTTCTGGGGATTCAAAAGAAAATGTAACATGCTATTTGAAATTTCGGATAACTCAGAAGTTTATATTATATTTTCGTTCGTGGTTATAGCATATTTTCATCAAATAAGAAACATTGCTCATTTTTTACAGTGTACTATTTTAAACGTATTTAAATTGATACATATCCCTGAGCTGCACTACAAGGCGCTTACTGTAAAATATGTATGACTCTCAAAATAATTATTTACCCTACTGTGTATGAGCAATAAATGTTGGTAGCTCGTTTTCAATTGTGGTACGCGTTTTTAAATGATAACCACTTTTTTTTTACATTCATTGGTGCATATAAATTCTATTTATCATATACTGGGATGCTCAAAAAAGCTCACACATATTTCCTTTTATCGACGTAAATTGCTGAAGGTGAATTTTCAATTGCGCTATATACAGAGTGGTCATTAAAAAACTTTGCCGATATATGGAGCTCTAGCAGCCGGTCCGTTCAACCGATCAAGGTGAGATTTCAGATGTAGTTATTCAGAGGTATGAGCTCGGGATTCTATGAACCGCAACAAATTGGCGCTCACGGTTACGGTTATAGCTACAGAAACTCGAAATTTTCAAATGGCAACGCCCATTTTTTTTCATCGCAAAATGCTCAGCGCATACGAAAACCCTAAAGAGCGTCGGAACGGTACGTGTATCGCAATAAACGGACGCGTTATGCACACACAAAAACAGCTCTGCGAACGGCCAATGGTCGGCATTAGCGTGCTCCCGACTGAAGAACTAACATCCCTACCCCACTTTTTATCCGTTTTCTACACTGACTAACTGGCGAACGGCGTTCCGTGATTAGTGTTTTGCCTCTGTCATATGCAAATTTCTTTCGTGCGCCCTGATCATGTTTTTTTCGGCCGTTCGCAGAGTTGCTTTTGTGCGTGCATAACGCGTCCGTTTATTGGGATACACATATCGTTCCAACGCTCTTTAGGGTTTTCGCATGTGCTGAACATTTTGCGATGAAAAAAAATGGGCGTTGCCATTTGAAAATTTCGAGTTTTTGTAGCTATAACCGTAACCGTGACAGCCAATTTGTCGCCGTTCACAGAATCCCGAGCTCATACATCTGAATAGCTGTATATGAAATCTCACCTCGAACGGTTGAACGGACCGGCCGCTACTGCTCCATATATCGGCAAAGTTTTTTTATGACCACCCTGTGTTTCCTAGCTCAAGTAAATTTCAGACTGTATGTAGGTTACATACAAATCTATAGATCATATACAGAACTGGGCAAAATAAGTGGGATATTTTGGTAGTAACTGGTGAAATTGGGTTTTCAAATGTGTTAGGATTTTCTAAATTGTTTACTTAGTAAAATGAGAAGATTTTTTTACAGTAATTTGAATGTGTTGGAAAGTGTTTCATAATCTATGCTTGACACATGATTTTTCGTTCTTGTTTTTATTTTCTTTGTACCTCGAGATTATTTCACGATTATACTAGACTTTAAATCTTACATAAACCATTTTTGTGCACTGAAATACTATTAGGCCAGACATTTACTGTTTTATTTTTTCAAAAAGTGGGGGTAGCGTGAAAAATATTTCTTATACTAGACCTTTCATAACCAAAAATATCGTTTCCTATTTAATTTTTTTTTTAATCAGAAAATATCAGTAACAGGATATATTTTGACTTTTTAACAAAGGTATCTGAACAACCGCAAAAGAAAGAACTTCTTGACTTCCTCTTATTAAGCTGGATTGTAAGAAAATCTAAAAAACAAAAGTTATTAGTAAACTGTATTTACAATTTAGCAAAAAGACGATTTACCTCGTATACAATATATTTTTTTCCTTGTTACATTAAGTTTTCTAACAAGATACAACAGAAAAATATCTCGTGTAATTGCATCGGACCAAATTATCTAGCACAGTAGATAAAATATAACTAAAATAAAAACATTGAGTAATTTCCTATATTTTTTGTAATCTTATAACTACTACAGCAAAGATTATCCTTCCATGAAGGAGAAAATAAGGTTCTGTTTTCATGTACATTTTTTTGCAAAGCGCAAAATATTTCATCCATTTGTTATTTTTATCTTGTAGAGGAAGAACGTACTGTGTAGCACACTAAGAAAAATGACGCATGTTAGAGATGTATTATTATTATACTATTTTTTTTTTTTTTTACTTTTCATGAATTTGTTATTTTTTATTATTATTATTTTGGTGCAGTGAAAGATATTATAATTATTATTATGTATAATGATGAATTCTTAGTCGATAAAAGCAAATTATTCTAAGCTACATGATATAGATTTATTTTTCATAATAATAATTCTGTCAAAAGGTAACTAAAATATTTTTAATCGTAGTTAAAAATAAAAATAAATAAATGTTTCATGAAGGAAATGTATAATGATTTTGATAAAAATTCTCCTTTAATAATAATAAAAAATGAGGAACATAATTTATTATGAGGAATAAAAAAATAGCATCTTCAAACAGACTGTTTAAAAATTGAGATACTACTGTCTAAATCACTTAAACAAAGCACGTGCTCTTTTATTTCAATTATTATGAATATTAGGTAATTTCTATAATTTGTATTTTAAATTTCTAAATATTATTCAAAAGCATCTGGTAATGCCGATATTATGTTTAAAAAACAATGCACGGATTATTAAAATGATGGAATCAGATAACGTTTAAGAGAATTATATAAAATTTTAATTTAAAAATATGCTTGGACTACTACAAGCAGAAGATTATAAAAATGAAAGATTATTTGTTACTCGATATAACTAAAGGAGAAATATCTTAATCCAAAATATATATATATCTGCTTCATTACCTTATGATTGTAGCTTTGAAAAATGTCTACTTTATAATAAAAGTCAAATAATTTAGGACACTGTTAAAAATTTGCAGCAAACTGTCCAGTCATTTGACCGTTTTTATAAAAAACGGTTACAAAACCATAATTTAACTCTATTCTGACCATAATATGGCCAATAATATGGTCAGAATGGAGTTAAATTACTGTTATGTAACCGTTTTCTGTAAAAACGGACAAATGACTGGACAGTTTGCTGCAAATTTTTAACAGTGGAGATTGCATAAAATCTCATTTAAACGAATTTTTTGTTTCATTTAATGTGCTTGGAAAACATTGCAAGTTTTAAAAGATGCGATATTTAAAACTTTCCTTTTCTAGAAACATTTAAAAGTTTCAGAATATCCTAAAGTTAATTTCTTCTTATCTGAACAATATAATGATTTCTGGTTTTTAATACTATCAGAAAAATGAAGATTTAAACCACTTAAAAATAAAAAATAAAACTTTCCCAAGGTGCGTAATCTGTATATAAATGTGCAAAACGAATTTTCTTCACCAATTTTACCATCCTACATTTATTAAAGAGAGAAACATATGTTAAGTTAGCTTTAACTATTTTATATTAAAAATATGATTTTTGTTTTCATGAACCTTTTGCTATTTAGAATTACTTTACTCAAAAACACTTTTGTAATTTCTAAAATGTACTTTGATATTTTTAACAACTCATCCATTCACTGCATATTTTGGTATTTAAGACGACAAGAATAAAACAAGGTGGTCAAAAAATCCTACAGTTTCTTAACTTTTTTATGATTGAATCTATCTTTGTGAGAGAATGTTTTACATATGACATATAAAAAATAAAATTTATTTAAAACTGCAACTTTTATTGTTCCCCTATGCGCCATATTATAATGTATATGATAAATAATGGAGGATTATCATTAAATTATTCACATAAATGTAAATTATGGTGTATATTAAAAGAAAAGAAAAAAAAAGAACAAAAATTTATGCATTTATGTTTAATAATATTTAATTTAAAGAAAATAAAAAATAATAATTGCTTTCATTTATAACATGTGTTTTAAAATACCATTATATTGGTATTTGCTTTCAGATTTCATACACATTGCTGGTAAATAAACAGTAAGTAAACTGTAAGACAGTTTCTGTAACATTTTACATTTGTTAGAATGGAAAATTGATGCAAAATGCGAAAAACGACATCCCAAACATGCACTATGTTTGCAGTAAAATGCATTTTGCAGGCTTTTCAGAATACGGTTTTAAGTTATCCGGTGAAAAGGCCGATATTAGAGAAAAACGTGGAGAGGTTGTTGCAAGTTTAAATGCAAGAGTAAAAAACTATGTAATGCAAATTCTAGAAACAGATCCTCTACCACTCATTTAAGCTGAATTAACCAGATTATCGCTAATGAAGTGGCATCTTTCTTTCGCTTAACCAAATATATAAGTAGGATTGCTGGAGATTGATTAAAATACATACAATTGTCATTTGCATTAGAGGTTTCAGTAACATCTGGAGTTTTTCATAAAAATAAAGTTACAAACATTGAACTTGAACTTCAAGTCGCTGTGATTATTTGAGTTTTGATTGCAGTAGCATTACAATTCTTCAATCAGGAATATTTTTTTTTCACTCACAGATCTATTTCGCATTACAAAATATGAATATTTTATAACCTTTTTCCTGCAGTGTAGGAAAATATTTTATGATCTATGTGTGAGGTTTTATTCTTCTGCCCTGTTATGCAATTCAAATTTATAAGCAAGATTTTATTATTAAATACACACACAAACTCACATATATATACATACATACATAAAGAAATTTTGAGCTCCAAATATTTTACATCAATATGTAAAATATCTAATTACAATATAGTTCTTCGTTAATTGTTCTTTAAATTCTAATATGCAGCAAAGCATTACAATAGAAATTTCAGAAACATATTCTTAACATATGAGAAAGTCAAAAATATTTTTTACATTATTTGGCGAAGGTAAAATAGAGTCACATAATTGCAAATTCAGGTAACGTTGTTCAATGTTACTCAGGCAACATTCGTATTTCAAATTGTTGTAAAATTATTTTAAGCATTATAAATCTCTATTTTATCCTTACATAAAAGACTTATATTCAGCAATTTTCAAGTGGATAACTTTTGAAGAACCGAGACAAAGATAACTAAATACGTTGAGCACGTATTATTTTCTCCATTTGAATTGAAATTGTTTTAAGCTTCTTTCTATGGCATAGTCTCAAAAGAATTTTTATTAGAATAGCGCAATTTATTAGCACTTTTCATACTGACTTTTGATCTTATTGCGTCTTTTTTTTAAATATAACATAAAGATATGAATATCCCAATTGTCATTAGAGAGTTTTTGAAATAAATATTTTATGATGTAGAAGAATATGTTAAACTATTTATTAAAATTTCTAATGTAAACTACATATTCGAGCTTTTTTAATTTGCTGTAGAAATTTTCTGTATTATTACTACTTTATGAAAACAAATTAAAATCAAAATTAAGTGTATATGATAACTATTCATTTTATTCGTTTAAATTTATATGAATAATTCGATTCCATTTCATTCGAATTACACAAAAATGTTATATCTTATGCATAATGTCCTAAATATTTGTTTTTAACTTCCTTGTGAGATATGTCCGCAAAAGAATATTAGAACAAAACAACTTAGAAAAACATTATATGGTGTATGTTAATCTCATTCCGAATGTGAAAAAAAAAAAACATTTAAGCATCATAAGACTAGCAAGGCAAGTGAAATTTTAATTACCTAATGAATAGTTTCTAGATACAGGAGGACAGAAATAAAGTCATGAAATGTTGCTATATGTTTCATAATAAAATAATTGATGCAAGTTGGTAAAACGCTCTTTCAGAGTTGGGAGGGACGCGAAGATTTAAGAGATATGACAGCTTGCCTTGATTTTTCACTATCGGCTATTGTGCTATTAGTTTGGTGGGTGAAACAATGGCGTTTTTCTCTTGCCTGGAAAACAAAACTATAGGTAAAGATTCACACATAAAATCTTTATTAGAGTGCATTTTCCCAAGCAACTCATGCGACCTGCGATTCGTGATGATATTGAAGATTAACACATGTAGCAAGTGTGATGGCGATTTAAGAATATCACATTTGTATTTGAAGAATATTTAAAATAATTATTTTATGTTTTCAAAATATATGTTCACCGATATTTTTTTAAGATTTCAGTCTTAGATAAAAAAGTAAGATTTTTTTTTTTTTTTTTTTTGATTTGCTGTAAAAAGTAAATGTTTTGTGACAAATAAATAATTTGTGCATAGGAATCGTGCAAGATGCATTGTCATAATTATTCATATTTATCGTTTAAATTGCCCCTTGAAATATATATTTTTATGTATATATATTTTTTCATTATTGATTAAATTATACGCATGAATTGAATTATATTATTGATTGATCATATATGTATATATATATATGGTTTGAATTAAATGCCACTGTCGACTTTGTATATTATGTTTGTAACGATATTTCCAGACAATAATATTTGTGGAAAAGTTCGATCTACCACGAATATATAGTGGTACAAAAATATAGAAATAGTTGCTACTAAAAGTAGCACATTATCAATATTATAAGGCAAAAACACATCATGAGCGTCGCTAACGCTATATATATGACGACAGCGATTTGAGTAATAAATATGTTTTTTTTTTTTTTTTTTTTTTTTTTTATTTATTTATTTAGGTTCCAAACATCACAACATTTAATTTTGACACAGTCAAATAGAGAAAATTGTTATATTAAATAGAAATATGTTATTTTAAATACAATTTGTTACACAGCCTACTCAGAAGAGGACGCCAAGTCTGTAGAACACAGATATCCCTCCTGGTACTTTTATTAAGGCTTCATAAAGTATATAAAAATTCAACTGGAGCTGAACACGCCGGTAAGCGCGACAAGGGGCGGTGTAAATAGTACAATGGCCGTCGGACAGAAAAATAAACAAGTGATTTGTACTTTCTAGGCCAATTGGCCGCACTGCCTACTCAGTGACCTCCACGCGGCAAAAGGCAGGGGCTAAGCAGAAAAGGGAATAAATTCACATAACAAAGCCAATCCGTTCGGGCACATAGCACCTACGCCCCAGGCAACATGTGAGGACAGTTGGGGTTGTTGAGCTATTAGAAGAATAATCAACAGTTCTTAGGTAGGCTTGATCCAGAAAAAACTGTCCTAGAAGACTGGTACAGAAATAGAAATACGGCGGAGCAGTGCTCCCTCGAGAGCTACTTGAGAAGAGTTTAATGGAAAGTGCAGACATTCCATTCAACCTCAGGATGTCAGAATTGAGATATCCATTGAAAAGTAATAGATTTCCGCCAGTTGCCGGAAGAGCTTCTGACGTTAAAGAATATTATGGAGCCAAGAAGAAGGGGGTAAAAGGGGCCTTTTAAAATTTCAAGCAGCAGTTAGTGTTTAATTGAAATAAAAGTATTACGGTGATCTTAGAGCGGCACCACACTCACAGTTTTGGGTTGAGTAAGGTTGAGAGTATTTGAAAACTGTATCTTAATTTATTAATTTTTTATGGTTTTTAAAATAAATTTCAAGCATGATTTAAAAAAAAAATCTAACTCTATCGCTTAATAAAACTCTATCGATAATAAAAGATTTACACGCTTTCACTTTAAACAATGTAAATTGTGCAGCATTTGTTTCGGCTAATAGTCTTTAACGGAATTAAAAATTTCACAAAATAAATAAATAAATGAATAAAATACAAGTTTTTAAAATATATAATTGAACTAATACTGAAATAATCAGAATCAAAACGTCTGCTGTAAATAATAAAATATTTGACGATTGCTTGGTCTATTAACTATTGGCATGCATCTAACATGAAAATGCAGTATTTAATAAATTTTCAAACTATATTTGAATACATAATTAATATTTTTCAGATAAAATAAAATTGCTTTTTGGGTTTTTTAGGGGGCAATATAAAAAATATGTTAAACGTAAAAAAAATCTATATATGTTAAACGTAAAAAAATCTATTGTAGTTTCCAATTCAAAATCGCTTTCACAAATGTTATACCATGCAGAATATTTGTAACGCCCGGGGAGGATCTCCTGGTAATAATAATACTTTTAAATTTAATTCATAGATTCGATTTATAGATTATTTGCAAATATTACTGTTTGAAGTACATTTTAAAACTTGTTTTTATGCTGCATTTGCCAAATAGCATTTAATAGTTAATTTCATTCTTAACATTTCATACTTAATGTTACCTCATTGCGCCAAATATCCCAGTTTTTGTTAGAGAATATTTGAAATAAATATTTTATACTTCATAAAATTAAAATAAAATGTTTCACGATTTCTCTTTAAATTTTTAATGTCAAGTTTCTGATTTCATGAAAAATTTTCTATAATTGCTTTTACAAAATAGAAATAGATTAAAAATTGATGTTGTGCGGTTTATTACGATAACTATTCATATTAGTTGTAATAAAAAATAAAAGTTAAATGATCCCAAACGGAACATTTCGTTTTCCTATTTGAAACGTAATAATCTTGCTCCAAAAAGAACATTATACTGCGAAAGTATTTGTTGTGCTCCACCCCATCAAATGCAAGTGTATGATCTATCAAAAGTTACCGAAAATAGTGTGATTCAGAAAATTTTCAGAAACAGATGTTATTGATGTTATTGATCTTTCGTGATATATTACAACCGCACATCGTTTATGACTCATGTTTTTAAGAAAAGGTGTTATACTAAATGAAATAGCGTATTATTTATGTATACTTAGTTTCTATTTAAAACAATATGCGCACATTTTAAGTTATAAAATATTCTTAAATCTGTAATAAATGTCATTTATTTCATCTAATTATATATATATATATATATATATATATATATATATATATACATATCTAAAAGGGCAAGTATGAGTGTACATTCCTTATGCAAATCTAAAATTTTTGACCGATTTGCATGAATCTTCACATACATCTTGACAAAAATGTCCGGAGACTTTCTGGAGAAAAATTTCCCTTACCACACTTTACCAATGCAAGTTGTGAGAAATTTTCTACAGAATAATTTCCAAGTATTAAATAGATTCATTCAATCTTCGATGCTGGATTCTCTTTAGTTTCGTGTTTGCCCCATTGTTGGTGGCTCATAGAAAAAATATTTCATCTTGTGCTGCGATTGTAGCCTTCCCAACATGTGACAGTTAAAAGTGCAAGGCTGGGTAACGTTCTTAGTGGTTCAGTTGGTAGAATGTCAGTGCGCTTTACTGATGAAAAGGGTTCGAAACCCCGCTTGGAGTCTTTTTCACTCTGTTAGCTATACGCCTTTTGAGAAATTAAATTTTGATATATTAGGTTTAAACTTGTTTTAATTTTCTTTACATGCTGGAGATAAGTAGGCAATCTAAATTGCAAAAGTGTTCAAAATCAAGTAGAAATTAATATTATATCAATGAAATATGCCAAACGTTAATTTTAAAAATTCTACACTTTTCAAATTTTTATGCGGTCTTTCGGTTCTATAATTTGAATGTAGAAACATTTTCTCATTCTGTGACAAGTGCAACAATGAAATTGCATTATTTTACGATCAAAACTTGCCAAGTTACAATTTTTGATGTTTTTAAATTTTGGAGTTTTGGAATCACTTTTGGCCCCGAGTTCCTTCTTTCTGTTTTTAGTGCCAGAAAGCTCCTCAATTTCATAAGATTCAAAGTATCATAACTTAACAAGTTCGCTACCGTGGAAATTAGAAATTCCACTTTGAATCAAAAACTATGATTTCATACCTGAAATTTTGAAAGAAGAATTTTTATTTGAATTTCCAATTAAATTTTAAGCAGGACTGAAACTACGCCTTAAATCTTTAAATGGCACTAAAAGGATGTGAATTTTCTTTTCACTTTGCTTAACAGCGTACAACCAACAAGAGTGATAAACCACACCGGGGATCGACACCAGATATCTAGGTATAGAGCACCAAGTGCTTTACCAATTAAGCTATCCGGACGACATCCAGTCTGGCACCTTTTTCACTAATATACGTTGGCAAGCCTGCACCTCCGCAGCACAAGATGGAATGTCAACATGAGCACACTATCAGTGACATACATGAGACGAATGAATTTTCAGCATCAGATAATATATATTTAAATTTTCGATTAAATTTGCAGCAGGACTGTGCTCATGCTGACATTCCATCTTGGGCTGCAGAGTTGCAGCCTTGCCAACGTATATAAGTGAAAGAGGTGACAGAATGGATGTCGTCCGGATGGCTTAATTGGTAAAGCACTTTGTGCGCTATACCAAGGTATCTGGGTTTGATCCCGGTATGAACACATTTTTCACTCAAGTTGGTTGTACGCTGTTAAGAAAATTGAAAAGAAAATTCACATCCTTTGTAGTGTTATTTAAAGAATTTTTATTTTATGTAATCATGAAATGTCTGTTATTAAAAAAAAAGCAAAAATTGCTCTTAGTATTTTCTGGTGTGTATTCGGAATTTCTGAATAAAATAAAATTCCGTTAATTTTAACCCGGTAGTGAACATGTCAATGAATTTTGTTCGTAGAAGAAAATATTTGCTGTTGCACTTGTTAGAGCATAGATATATATATATATATATTTCTAAATTTAGCTTATAGTCCTCAGGGACGTATAAAAATGTAAAAGTATAACTGTTTGAAAATTAATGACAGGACTATTTGATCGACATGGCCTTAATTTGAATATTTATCTAAAGTTAACTTATTTTAAATACTTTTCTAATTTACATTGCCTACGTATCCCCAAGATGTAAAATATAAATGGCGTTTCAATCATTTTGGAACACACTACATATATATGTCTATACGAATACTGTTTAACTTTTAGAAATTTTCAATTTTTATATTTTTAAAGTTACTTTCAGTTTTTTTTTCATTGGAAAAGAAATGAATCTAGAATTCAAACAGTAAAATTTACTTTCTAAAAAATAATTTTTTCATTATTTATCTTTAAAGATTTTTTAGTTACATATTCTTTAAACTATTTTCGGAACTTTTATGTTTTTATGAGAAAAAAAAGCAAACACGATTCTCGAAGTAAAATTTAATTTAAAAGAAGGATACATTATGTTAAAAATTATCTTGTAAAATAATTTATTTTTAAATTCTGTAACACATAATTATTTTCTCTCTGATTGATAAAAAGTATACAGAAAAATTTATAAAAAGTATACAGAAAAAAACTTTCAAAAGATATTTTAAACTTAAACGAAATTAAAATCTATTTTTAAAAAAATAAATAAAAACATTTTCAACCGTTTTACGCATTACGACTACTGTATATACACATTCAAGAAACACACATTCATTTCCTATACACATTCAAGAAACACATATTCATTTCCTATACACATTCAAGAAACACACATTCATTTCCTACACACATTTCAAGAAATAAATGAAAAAAAAATATTTATAAGAAAAATAAATGTTTAATTTTGCGTCTCATGTCATCTAAATAACCAACGAACAAAATTGCATATCTATAATATTTATACTTATTCCGTCCCTCAAAAATACGTTATCAGAATCATTAACAACTAGAAATATATAAAAAAGGTTTTCAAAATAATTTAAACACTTACAAAATGGCTAAATGCCAAAATTTATAAAAGAGCCTCTTTGAAACTACTGTTTACTACTTGTTTCATTGGAAGCAAAGAATTTTCAGTTTTGCGATCAATACGAGAATAATCAAGAATGGAATAGATGGATTGGAAATGAATCTAGTCACTGATATTCCTGGCGAAATTTTCTGTCATTTTCGAGAAAGCGCAATGACATGAATAAATATTTTCCACCAGGATATAGAAACGTATTCTTCTGCGTCATTTCAATATTTAAAATCTTTAGTTGAAATGCCTGACTCAGAATTTTTTCAAGTAAATTAACAGTCGTTCAGATGAATTTTTTTTCATCTACATATCAATAAATAATGTAATTTATTTTAATGGAAATAAATAAATAGAAATAATATTTTTTCTTTTACTAAATCACCACATACTACAGTTAAATATAGACTTAATTTATATTACATGTTTCGCTGCCCATGGTGCATTAATCGATCTCTACGCTTTATTAAAAACAACATAATTAGTTTTTTAACTATATTTAACAAACAAACTCGTGTCCCTCACAATTGCTCATTTATATTTTACTGTGATTTGTTTTTAATTTTAGAGGGAGTTTTTAAAAACGTACAACTTCTGTAAAAACATACACAATCTTCCACATATTTTATCTTACAAAAAAGCTAAAAGCCATACATCATTAAAAGTTCTCCTTTTGAAATTATTTTCTGCATTTTTTTTCTTTTTGCGGGAAGCAAAGTTCTTTGCAATACGAGAGGTCAATACTATAATAATCAAGAGTAAATCAGATGTACATGACAAAAATCTAGTCACTAATATTTGAGTCACTAGATTTTTTCTGTCATTTTTTGTCATTTTTTGTAGAGAGATTAATTACATAAATTATCCATCTTCCAAAGGATAGAAAAAAATAATTACTTTGAGTTATTTTGGCTAATATTTTAAGATAATTATTAAAATACACTGTTCGGCCATAAAAAAATGAAACATTAAGAGTATTATTTAAATGTTTACATGTACACATAATAGAAATATGCAATTTATAAAAATAAATAAATAAGGCATACTGATACATTATTTTTAATAGATGAACAAAAATACTAATGTAAAAAATAAATTGTTAATCCGTAAATTTGAAATTTCCATTTTATGCAATTATCACAAATTTTGTTAATATTCGTTCACTAAAAAATATATTTCACATAAAAAAGTCTTGCTATTGCATATATATATATACATGTAATGATCATTTTTTTGCCTTATTTTCGCCATTTTCGTAGTCTTTATTCCAAATTATCATCATTCTATTAAATTACTAATATTTATTTATTTTAGTATTTCTCTGTCTTTTATTTATATCTTAAATCCCCTGTTTGATTTAATTCCATATCTTAGTCAAAATATTCTTTAAATCCCTATTCTAAAAATTATTCTAAATTGCAAAAACTTCCTAAAAAACATTTGATTAAATTCCTTTTATTGAGACATTGAAATTTATTCTTTCAGAATATTTTTTCTTTACATTGTTTTTATTTTATTATTTTCAGATATCATTCGATTGTCCCATCATTCCCTGCTTTCGCGCGCTTACTTTTACCTTCAAAATTGATCCGAATCCTGTAATGAGTTCTTACATTTACGTCAGGTTAACACTCCCTTAACCTAATTTCCTAGCCATTGACGTTTGAGTTTTTCCATAGCTCTCTTCATGGACATACCCCTTTTTACAAGTTATTGGATGCTCATATTCGCGCGTTCGTATTCCTACACCAATTTTTTGAGTATAAAACATACTGCACGGGAGAGGACCGTCAGAATTTTGCTCTAAATTGGCTGTTCAAATATTTATATGTTAAATATATATTTATATTCAAATAGTCATTTTCAACTCAACATTGTATTTCATCTTGTACATAATGTGTCTATCTAAGTGTATAGTATTTTCTTCAATATCTGTCATCTCTTCGAATGTTAGCATCGTACTCCTGTGCTGACAAATTGTTACACTGCATCATGTAACAGATGATGTCTCTACGAATAAATACATTGATTTTCCTACAACAAGTCTTATTCTTGAACTACTGTTCTGGGGTGTTTATCGAGAGATTTGGTGGAATTCTTTCCGTGCCTGACTTTCGGCGAATCAATTGCCATACTTTAAGGATGTGACGACTGCGTAATGTCCATGTCATCAGTGCTGTCTACCCCATAATATTGAAACCGGTAGTCACTAATGACATTCATTATTACCTGCAATATATCGTAATATCGATATATATATCGTAATATCGTAATATATATATATATATATATATATATATATATATATATATATATATATATATATATATATATATATGCAATGATTTGGGTCATTTAAAGGAAATATACTTCTGTTAAAGTATAACATATTTAATGTTAATTAATTTACAGAATAAATAAATGTCAAACATATTACTCATTCCAGGGAAAAACCAATTCTACTAACAAAATATTAAAATAATTAAATTTCACCAATATTTACAAACAAATTGCTTTGAAAAAGAAATAAATAATAATCACGCACATTGTAAATGAAAATGTTTTTTTAAGAAGTCTGGGTGTCATTTGGCAGATTGGAACTAAAATAAGGTAATATAAATAATATACAATCTCCCTTCAAATTATTAATAAAGCCCTCTTAAAAATGTTCTTTACTACTTATTTCTTTGGAAGCAAACAGGTCACACATATGCGATCAATGCAAGCATAATCAAAAGTGTAAAAGATAGTTTGGAAACAAATCTCGTCACTAATAATTATCTGGAGACTTTCATCATATTTCGAGAGACTTTAATGACATAAATAAACTATTTTCATCAGAATGTAGAAATTTCTTATAATATAACTGGTTATAAATGGTTAACATATTAAGATATTTCTTCAAATGGAATATTCCAGTGATTTGAAGTCAATTATTAAACATTCACATAAATATTTAAAAATACATTTTAATGTAAAAATCTTTAAATAATAGAAATTATAATAATAAAGAAATAAGGATCAATGTATTTTCTTTTATTAAATAAGCACACATACGTCTGTAAAAAAAATAATTGCGTTTATTTACATGTGGAATTTTTAAATTTTTTAAATAATTATTACATAATTTGATACTTGTGCTTTTCAGGAACATTAAGCTTTTGTAAAATGTAACATATTTTCTTTAAAAATGATATTTAACATAAAAGTTGGCAACTCTTGCTATTGTATATCTATTTATATGTTTATTTGTTTTCAATTATTTCTGTCTTGCAATCTGTCTTTTTTAAAAAGTATAACATTGCGAAACGTTTTAAAAAATTTATAAAATATTTAAAATATTTTAATTTAGAGAATTGCAGAATATAAAAAATTATAAACGAGGATTTTGCAATCGTTGTATGCTATGTTTCGTTTACCATTTTGCGATCAATAACGGAATAATCATTAATCAAGAGTGGAATAAATGGACTGGAAATAAATCTAGTCACTAATATCACTCTCGGGGTTTTCAGCCATTTTTGTAGAGAGCTTAATGACTTAAATAGACTATTTTCAAGATGAAATTGAAAATGATACAGTTGCAACATTGTGAATAATATTTAAAATTATTTCTTGCAATGAAAGATATAAGCATTTTAAAATAATTTATAAAACATTGAGACTAATGTATTTATTTTTAATATATGTATCAATAAATGACACAATGTATAATGAAAAATAAATAAAACTAAGAAAATCAATTAATTACTATTAGTGGTAGATGTCTTTAAAATTTATCCCAATAATGCATTTTACCCTACTTACATTTAATCTAAATGGGTGCTATATCATTTTTTTTTTCAAATAGCTATTAAAAACAATTCACGTATTAATATTTTTGTAAATGTTTTTTTTCGGAGCCCATATATCTAGCTTCAAGGTCTTTACGTTTTTATTATAATCTTAAATGCCGATAGGATTTTTAATTCCTTATTAAATTAACCTTCCTTCACACTATTTATATCACGACTGTTATCACGACTGTTTTTTCCTACACCAAAGAGTTCCTCTTTTGACATTTTCATTCGCCAGGAACACCTTAGGCATTGCAGTAATGTTTAACTATGCGTAACGTATTTAACGCGCTGCACCAATCTCAGAAGATTTTTTTTTTTTTTTTTTTTGAATTGCTAAAAATCTCCGTACGACACAACGAAGTGATAGAACATCTTATAATACGGAATCGCTCTTATTCATTATTCATCCTCTAATAATGTAGCTCATGACTGATTTTTAACGTAGAATTGGATGATTCATACTACATGATGGATTCGTAGTGGAGAATGCTTGATGCTGTGAACTAGTAATCGGTGTAGTAAACATAATATTGAGTAACATATTATTGATTATAAACATAACATATTATAAACATAATATTGATTTTCCCTTATACATGAATATATCTGAGTCCTTGAGTCCTTGATCCTATGATTATATAAACATCGGTGACTGAAAAATTTACTAATAACATACTAGTAAAAGAATTCACTAGCCATACCCTATATTTTCTGGACTGTTTACTGGCCTACGGATCAGCCTGTTTAACTTATACTGTTAAATAGCTACAAAATGCTTGGCATGGACTGATGCAATGGTCTTGAGTAGAGTTTTTGATATAAATGACAAGAGTGGAAAGTTTCTTATGATAACTGGAAAACCGTAAATTTACACCAACCAGCGTTTGTACAGAGCTATTACTATATATATATATATATATATATATATATATATATATATATATATATATATATATATTTCCTTTACATACATATAAATTTTGCACAGTTATATGCATTTCATATTTATTTGCCTGTTCCTCATGCATTTAATGAAGTTTTGGGTGTTTTTGTTACGACCCCCAAGACAAGCGATAAATGCGGCCGGAGCCCTAGGGAGGACGGTGCCGTCCATGGAGGTCTTTTTAACAGAACATAATCCGTATTAGAAAGAAGAGCTAGTGTTCAAGCTAAGCACAATGCAAACAAAAAACAAAAAACTTCGAGAGATTGGGCCGAGGAATGGGACGTGGTTTCGAGCACCACCTTTCACATCTGAAATTCTTTAGTCTCTATTGGGTGCATGCATTTAAAGTAGTTGAAGTTATCTATTTTATACCAACGAAGTAACTTTTGGACGATATAGTAAAAATAATATATATTGCTATAACACATTTCATTTTTTTACAGTGATTTGTGTCAAGAACAATTTTGAAAACGTATAATTTCTAAAAAAAAAAAAGATATTCTTAATATTTCATTTTGCGAAAGAGCTAAATACCAAACATCATATAAAAGTTCTTTTGGTATTACTAAAGAATCCAACATAATTACTTCTTGAGTAACAGAACATTGGTGAAAACTTTCTTTTTTTTTTTAAAGATTTTTTTAGAATACACATTAACAGCACAAAAAATAATTTTTCTATCAAAAAAATCAATAATATATACGAATAATTTTTTTAATTTATTAAATTAGTCGTACTAGCTGGATGCCACTGGAGTTAAAAGCACAAAATATCGCCAAAGATTTCACTATTTACTGCAACCTCTCTGATTCTGATAATTTAAGCGCATAGTTCAGTTACATGTCTGTTAAATTTGTGTTTTATTTATATTATATAGATTTTTTGATTTATTTAATGATGAAGTTATAATTTCGTATTAGCCGGAAAGAAATGATGAGCTATTTGTATTGTTTTTAGTGAAAACGGATTAATCTTTAGTAATCGGATTGCACGTGATAGAGATGGAATACAAAGAAATATATCCTTGAAATATAGCTTAGAAAGCATAATATATCAGTCAATTAAGATACAGTTTTCAAACGAATGGCATGTGAAAGTTAAATTTTCTCCCTATTTGACGGTGTAAAAATTATGTGATGTTTAGAAGTTTCAAGAAATAAAGTGAAAGCTAAATTTATTCGTTATAACTGTAAACAGCACTGTTAAAAATTTGAAGCAAACTGTCCAGTCATTTGACCGTTTTTGTAGAAAACGGTTACATAACCGTAATTTAACTATATTCTGACCATAAAATGAGAAATAATACGGTCAGAATATAGTTAAATTACAGTTATGTAACCATTTTCTACAAAAACAGTCAAATCACTGGACAGATTGCTGCAAATTTTTAACAGTGAATGAGTAAACTAAGATAATTTTTTTAAACAAATTATATTTGAAAATACTTTTTTATTCTTATTTGAATTTTTTGATTACATATATGTTAAATTTGTTTTTTTTTTAATTTTTTTTTATATTATTTATTTATTGATGAAGCTTAAATTTCGTTAGAAAATAATATCCGGAGATAAATCCTGAACTATTTCGGATATTGTTTTAAGTGCAAATAGGCTATTATTCTTCCATAATGAAGCCTGCACGCTATGCAGATAGATTTTAAAAATTCGTGCTTGAAAATTATTTTTAAAGCCACAATGAATGTGTAAATTGCGATACAGTTTTCAAATAAATGAAAACAAAAAAATTATATATAAAAGTATATATATTTCTTCTCATACGACAGTGTAAAAATTGAAAATGTGCGTGAATTAGAAGTAAAAAAAATGCGTAAGCGAAGTTTAATCACAAAATGACAGCAGCGTTGCGTATGGACACGCTTGACCTTTATAATATAGACAGATTGTTTATTACATGTTTCGTTTGAAGAAAAGAGTTTACTCTTTTGCAATCAATGCAAGAATAATGAAAGTGGAACAGATGGTCTGAAGTAAATGTAATTCCTAATAAACCTGTCGAAGCAATCTGTCAAGTTTTGAGAAAGTATAGTGAAATATATATATACTAAGATATAGGAAATGATTATTTCGGATTACAAAAATACTTTTTTTTTTCTTCAAATGCATCACTCGGAAATTTGGAAAGGAATTACGAGCCGTTCAGACTAATTTTATTTTTATCAATAAATAATGTAGTTTATTGTAAAAAAATATATTATAACAAATACTTCTGTACTAACGAACACAAATACGTCTGTAAAATACAGACTATATTTACATACATTTCCTAGTTTCCATTGTCATATTTTACATTATTTTTTACAACACGGTTTTTGTCGAATCCAGGAATTTACTATTTTGCGATCGATGCAAGAATAATCAAAAGTGGAATAAATGGACTGGAAATAAATCTTGTCACTAATATGCCTGTCGAAGTTTTCCGTCATTTTTAGAGAGAGAATTATGTCATAAATAATCCATTTTCGAAAATATTTGGAAAATCATTCTTTTGAGTAATTGTAGCAAATTTTATTCTTTAAATGTATCATGTTTTTTTTTTTTTTTTTTTTTTTTTTTTTTTTTCATTTTATGAAAAATATTACATAAATTGTAAAACACTCAGGACAATAAATAAAAATATTTCTTCAAATATGAAACTGAATAAATAATTAATTTAAAATAAAAAATAAATACCTTTTGAAATTGTATCTTTTATATTGTATAAGTGGAGTAAATGTGTGACCATGTCTAATTCGGACTAATGGACCCATAAAAAGAGTTCAGTTTCCAAATAAATTTCAATAATGAAACTAGAAAACGCAAATTTTGTTTTCATGTGTTATCAACCAGTCGTTGTTTATTATTATAAATGATTGAGCAAAAAGATGTAGAAAGGTAGTCTTTTAATCCATTTCGTAAGTTATTTTTTTTAATTTATTTAGTATTTTTTAAAAATCCATTTAGATAAACTTAAAAAAAATAGAAATAAAATATATATATATTTCTCTTTAAATATATAATAAATAAATAAATAAATAAATAAATAAATAAATAATAATAATAAAACTTTAATTTGACATCAGTAAACGTACAATGTTCTGGCTGTCATATTTGAACAATTAATTACATGTCAGATCTACATTTGCTCTTAACATTTTTTATGGTAATAATCTTCCAATCATTTTTTTTTCACAAAACTGGTTTTAATCGTCTGCCATTCTGTATTTTGAATAATGAAAGCGAGATAACATTGATTATGTTATTCGGTTTAATTTGAATTATAAAAAAATTACGTATAAAAATGTTTAGTTATCCCATAATGAAAAATATTATTTATTGATAAAATTCACCTGTCATTACCAAGTCATTTAGGATGCTTAACTTCTGAGGCCTTAGTTGAAATATTTGAACTTAATACTGCTACATTAAAATCACAGAAACTTTATACACTATATTGCCAAAGATGATTGGGCACTTGCGATTTTAGACGTTTTGTTAACTATCTAGAAAAATACATGAGGAATTAACCTGAAACTGAAGGTGTGTAAACAGTATAGTATAAGTTATATATTTCCGCGAAGATTTTTCCCCGAAACCCCATAGTGGACTGTCAACAAATTGAAAAAGAACGAATATCTTTTGGATTACCCTGTAAAAACTAATGTAGCAAAAGCGTTCAAACTCGAGATTATTAATAAGTGGCTTATTGTAATATACTGTGTTCATTTTTATGAGGATAGCATGTATACTTGTATAGAAATTAAGGTTTTTATAAAAGCAGTCCCAAATTTCGCCAAGTTTTTTGCTTATAATTTGCAGAGTTCTTAATATAAAAAAAAAGTTACTTTGAGAAAATATGTCAAACAACATTGTACATAATACTCTGCAATCAGAATTAAAAAATAATAAAAATTAGATGAAAAATGAGCAGGTTTACTAACAAATGTTTCACTGCGAATCAAAACAAATAATAATCAAAATATAATATGCATAATGTATTAGCTAAGTATATAGAGCAACTTTTGTGAAAGTCTCAAAATTATAGCTTGAAAATTCTGAAAATTATCGTCGATAGAATAAGCTCGAAATCCGTTGTTCCCAAAAAGGAGCGAAAAGATGAGGGGTTGTATCAAATATCTGTTGATTAGTGCCAAGATAGTGTACACAATATTGCACGTACTACTATATTTGGCTACAACCCCTCATCTTTTTGCTTCCTTTTGGGAACAACGGATTTCGAGCTTATTCTATCGACGATAATTTTCAGAATTTTTAAGCTATGATTTTGAGACTTTCACAAAAGTTGCTCTATATACTTAGCTAACACATTATGCATATTATATTTTGATTGCATTCGCGCATGCGCAGTGAAACATATTTTAGTAAACCTGCTCATTTTTCATCCAATTTTTATTATTTTTTAATTCTGATTCCAGAGTATTATGTACAATGTTGTTTGACATATTTTCTCAAAATAACCTTTTTTTATATTAAGAACTTTGCAAATTATAAGCAAAAAACTTGGTGAAATTTGGGACTGCTTTTATAAAAACATTAATTTCTCTACAAGTATACATGCTATCCTCATAAAAATGAACACAGTATATTACAATAAGCCACTTATTAATAATCTCGAGTTTGAACGCCTTTGTTACATTAGTTTTTATAGGGTAATCCAAAAGATATTCGTTCTTTTTCAATTTGTTGACAGTCCCCTATGGGGTTTCGGGAAAAAATCTTCACGGAAATATATAACCTATACTATACTGTTTACACACCTTCAGTTTCAAGTTAATTCCTCATGTATTTTTCTAGATAGTTAACAAAACGTCTAAAATCGCAAGTGCCCAATCACCTTTGGCAATATAGTGTATTACACATATTAAATAAATTTATACAAATTACTAAAATCTTTTATTTTGTAATCTGAAAAGGGAGCAAAAATTCCTTTCTAATACATTATGATGATATAATATAAGAAAGCTTGGAGTAAATCAAATATAATCTGCCATTCATACATGAAGCGTCAAGTATACACAAGATCTACTTTTCCTTAAATATGCATTTAATGCTTCCGTGCATTCTTGTGTCTTGTGTGTATACTTCTACAAAGTAACTACAATCACACTTAAACATCTACCTTTTTGTCTAATCTTTACATAAAATAGTTAATTGTAAATTCCTTTAATAAAATTTTATTTACCTTTTTGTATGTTGATCATCTGAGGTTTATACTGCATGAAGTTTATTTTAAAGCTGTGTTCATCATTTTTCAATGTTCTATATAATTTAGCCTTTTAAAATTGAATAATAATTTGAAGAAAAAAATTTAGATACATAATAATGAAATATTATATGATAACAAAATTGTAATTTGACAGCATTAAATACAAAATGACCTGTCCTTTTATACATAAAGAGTCAAACCGCTATAAATCCTTTATTTAAATGCTAAAATATCGTATCTCTTAAAATTATTCCGCTCTAAAAACCCTATTTCATTTAAAAAACATTCTGTCTTAAATATTAAATGCCTATTACAATATCTTAAAAGGAGAGTGTCAAGCTTGGTAATCACAGATTTTGATTATTTTATATATATGTTGTAGGGTAGAAGCCCCTTAGTCTCAGGTTCAATGGATTTTATACAACGCTCCGTAGTTCTCGAGAAATGGAGGGTCTAATATTATAACACAACTTAAATACTTACTTTGTAACAGAATAATTGCGTTGGTCATAGCCCATTTGGCATGGCGTCTGCTCGTTGTTCCGAGGGCCCGGGTTCGATGCCGGAACGCGCTGCGTTTATTTTTCTCATTTTTTAAAATAAATATACTTGTAATTATAATTTAATAATCTCAATAAAAATTTTTGTTAACATAATTAAATTTTAATTTAGCATTTTTGATTTTTAAACCATTATTAAACATTTCTCATCATTAAAAGAGCATTATAAAAATTGGATCTATTATTGATTAGTAAAAATTCAAAAATCGTTCCAAAACCAGTATATTTATTATCGAATTATCGAATTCTTCTCCCATCGCAATTGAAAACGAAGCTATTTCAGATGCAGGATTATTTGTTAAAAATCCATTGTTTTGCAATAAAATTTTACAGTGCTTCAACGCATTTGTGACATCATTTTTTTCTGATTTTCATCGAATCCCGACACTTCAGATTGAACTTCTTGTGAACTACAGCTTGCTTCTTCCATTTTTATACGATTATAAGCTGTTATAGAATAATACGCACTTGTGCGATAAAGATTGAAAACAAAAACCACTTAACTGCACTATTCTAAAAAAAGAGAAATAACCAAAGTATATTGTGGTGCCCTCTATTTAAAATAAAATAAATGTTGTAATTTAATTCTTATGCAAAATTTGAATATAATTATGCTTCTTACTTTAAAAACAGAGTAGTATTATCATCGCATTGACTTTAAGGCGTTTTGTGAAGGCAATTTATAAATGATGTTTCTTTACAATCACGAATTGACACAATTGTTCAATATCGTTGCATTAATAAAGCATATATGGAATACATTTTAAAAGTGATTTTTAAAAAAATCAAAAATGCTATATTAAAATTTAGTCATGTTAACAAATTTTTGTATTGAGATTAATAAATTATAATTACAAGTATATTTATTAAAAAAATGAGAAAAACAGACGTAGAGCGTTCCGGCATCGAATCCGGGCCCTCTGAACAACGAGCAGACGCCATACCAACTGAGCTACGACTAACGCTGTTATTTCGTTACAAAGTAAGTGTTTAAGTTGTGTTATAATATTAGACCCCCCCCCCATTTCTCGAGAACTAAGGAGCGTTGTATAAAATCCATTGAACCTGAGACTAAAGGGCTTCTACCCTACAACATATATAAAAATAATCAAAATCTGTGATTACCAAGCTTGGCACTCTCCTTGTCAGATTTTTTCCCTCAACATCAAAGATTCATTTTCTTTTTTCTTTATCGCATATTAAATTCGAAGCTACATTTAACTACATTCACAAAACTAATATTTTGTTTTGTTTATACGCCATTCATTTGGCAACGAGACTTTAGAAGCACCTACAGCATTTCTGACGCTAGGAAATCTTTTTTCTTCAAAATTAATGCACCGGAAATATTAATAAAATGCCTTTAAAACCATTATGATTGAAAAAAAAAAGAGTCACGTGACGTGCTTTGTAATCTTACGCAAGCCCAGTTAAAACGGGATGCACACTGATTTCAGAGAATTTTTGACGTTTGGCAGTAGCTAAAAGGAAGGAGTAAAAATTTTATCGACGTCTAATTTTCCTCATCGTGTTTTATAGTTTAGTGATGCAGAGTTCAATTATATTTTTAGGGGTGTGTAGTACCCAAATTATACATCCAATTACTCAGTACAGACATCGTGAATCTCAGGGAGGAGATTTGTGTAAAGTACGGACTGTCGCAATGGAATGTATTGGTGATTAAATGTAGTTTCAATATATCGAGCATTACTCCTTATTTGACGTCTTAAAAATTGTGAAATAAGGTTTTTTACTTTCAACTAAATGGTGCTTGAACTGTGAATTACTTTGAAATACGACCACAAGGAAACCTAGTGAAATTTAAATGGGAAACCTTGCTCATTATTGTAAATGTTTATCAACTGCTTTTTCGACTGCCACTCATCGATCGAACTTGAAAGTCTAAATCCCAACATACATAATGATGAAATAATATATTGTCACATATGTTACCTTTGCCAGTAGTAAATGCACAATGATCTGTCGTTTATACATAAAGAGTTAATTAAAGATGAGATCTACATTTGATAGAGAAAGTGCTATTATCGTCTAATTCTTTCGCTCAGACTTTTGTCGTATGACGTATACTTCTGCAAAGTAATTAGAAATATACTTAAATAGCTACTATTTTGTCTCATTTTTATATGAAGAAGTTCATTGTAAATTGATTCAATAAAATATTATTTAACTTTTGTTACTTGATCTTCCAAGGTTTTTATATCATGAATTTTATTTTAAGGCGATGTTCAACCGTCTTTCAAAGGTCTAAATTATACTTAGCGTATTGATGTTGCATGAAAAAAAAATATTTTTATATACATACCTAATGATAAAATAACATTTTGTGTAAATGTTATACTCGATAGCATTAAATGCTCAATGATATGTCGTTCATATATAAAGAGTTAATTACAGGTCAGATCTAGATTTGCTAGAAAGTTCTATTATGGTCTAATGCTTCCACTCATTCTTTGGTCGCATCACGTACACTTCTGCAGAGTAATTACATTTAAGCTTAATATTCTACAATTTTGTCTAATATTTATTGTATTCTACTGATTCTCGTATAGTCAGTTTTTACTTCTAATATAGACTTGATTAAATGAAGATGCATTTATTAATGAAACGTTTTGAGTGAAAATGTTTCATTTGCATTTAGCGACAAATTATAATATTGTGATAATATAATATTGTATCTCTTTTTAATATAGAAATATTAAAGTCAAAACAGCCGATATTCTGAGTCTTATAGATAATAAAATGAAAATTAATACCTGTACCAAAAAATTACAGAAATATCAATTTAAATATTTTAAATAACCTTGAAAATAATTCATTTCTAAAACATAATGAGGAAATGTATTGAAACAAAGCTTTAATTTGATATCGGTAAACGGTGAACGATATGTCTCTCATACTTGAAGAGTTAATTAGATGTCATATCTGAATTAGCTAGAAACTGGTATAATGCTCTAATGCATCTATTCATTTTTGTGTCACATCTCGGATAATTCCCTTGGCAATTACAATAAGACATAAACATCAACTGTTTTAAAATAACTAAACATATTACGTCTGAATTAGAGTTTTTAAATTAAAAAGACTAAAAAACACAATAATATATACTAATAAAAGAAAGTTTCGCTCTGTGTGTGTGTGTGTCTGTTGGCGATGGCTAGGAAAATTTAACCCACCTAGAAGGCTGGAAATTTAGATTTAGGTAGTCCAAACGCTCTCCTGGTGCAACATTACTTCAGAATTTTAATATTTTAATTACTTTCTGAAATTTTAATTAAAATGCACAAAGCACTCTCATTAAAAATATGCTTTTATTCTTTTGGGTTGGTTGGTTCACTGGTTGGTTGCATCGATTCTTAACAGAAGTAATTAAATAAACCAGAGTAGCGATGCAAAAATAAGGATTTCTAAGGAAATAGGGGTCACACGGCTCTGCCGTTACAAACTTACAACCGTGATAACGTAGCGCCATCTGCCGACGCGAAACTGAAAGTGTCATTAACGCATTCTAACAGGCAATTTTGTCACTATAAATTGGCAATTCTTAAGTTCTTGCTTGAGCTGCTGATAGTTTAGCGAGAATTCTTGAAACTTTCTATTGCAAATTTATTAATATTAATATTTTATATCTATATTAATAAAAGAAAGTTTCGCTCTATGTGTGTGTCCGTGTGTGTGTCTGTGTGTGTGTCTGTTGGCGATGGCTAGCAAAATATAGCCCACCTAGAAGTCTGGAAATTTAGGTGCGGATAGTCCAAGGTCTGGCCATGTGCACCTGAGCCTCAGAATTTTAATATTTTGATAATTACCCTAGATATTAATTAGATTCTCATTAACCATCGCTTCTAAAATGTTATCTTTTAAATCAAAATGGCGAAAGAAACGAACTGGCGCGTTGGATTTGCAAGCGGAAATGAACAAATTCGAAATTATTTTACTAATTAGCGAATTTTAAGAAAACTAATTGAGATATCAATTTGAAAATTTCTGAGCATATGTAAAAAAAAATATTCTGTATCTGAATATGTGATTTTTGGAAAATTCGGTTGGTAATTTTTTTTTTTATTTATGCAAAAAACTGCCAAAAATCTGCCGGCGCCAGTGAAAACGATCCGAGAAAGTTTCAGACAGGGATCTGCTTTCATTAAAAGCTGAACTACAAAGAGATCTGTTTCTCGGACCGAACCCTCCATTTAGTTTGCGAAAATGAAAGGAAATAATTGCCAATTTTTACTAATGAACAAAAATTTAGGTAACTAATTAAGATATAGATTTGAAATTGAGGTCGGGAAGGGTTGTCATCTGCCGGCTATTTTAGCGTAGCGTCTTCGTTATGTTCTAATTATCAGAAACATGTAATTCTTTTTTTAATGATCGCGTTAATGTAGGTGACGATGGTTCTCTTGAACAAATTATTCATTATATTTGTGGGTATGGGGAGGGAGGGGATTAACGCCTTTCTCTGAGATTGTAATTATCTCGGGCCCGGGCAACGCTTGGCGGGTTAGCTAGTATTTCAATATAAAATGAATTACAGTAAGGCTTTATACAAACTTCGCATGAGTACAAATACCAGTCGGAAAACAAAATCGCTGTTTGAGCATGTTAACGTTCAAAGTTGTGCATTTAAAATATTAAATCAGCAAGGAGTATGTGTCACAGAAGCACCACATATTTTGATGAAATTATACGTGTTTCATTTCAGGGAGGTTTCTGTAACTTTTCAAACCAACATTCTGCAAAAATTATATTTTTAAAATTATTGCAGTTAGATTTGATTATTACAATATTTTCTAAATATCGGATGTGGATATCACCATTCAATAGATACCAACCGTAGCCCAGATTAAAAATTTTTAAAATAATTAAATATAACTGCAATAAATTTGACAGTAGATATATTTTAGAAGGTTTGTTTACAAAATTACAGAACTTTTCCCTAAACGAAGAATATACAAATCCACTAAATTATATTGTCCTACTGCTACGTATACACCGTAGTGATTTAATATTTTAAATGCATAATTTTGAACGTAAACATGTGTAGACAGCAGTATTGGTTTTAGATTTATGTTTGTACTCATAACGAGGTTATAAAAGGCTTGAAAATACTACTATAATTCACTTTATTATTTCATCTTATTATGTGATATCAATGTGCTGTTTTTTAATTTTATTAAACTTCTGATTTTCAATGTCTCTTTAATTTTTGAAATCTACGTTTATGTAATACTTATATGAAAAAGAACATATCAGTTGAATCAGTTGTAACACTGGCCTTTTTTTATTGTATTGTTGATCGAGTGAAAACGCGTAATGAAAAATGTATATATATATATATTTATAATATGGTAAAAAATAATAATTTGGGATGAAATTGTATTGTAAATTTATAAAGTATTATTTTCATTTTAGTATATTGATCTTCTGAGTTTTATAGTTTATGAACTTTAATATAATAGCGTTTTTCAGTCTTTCTTCCAATCTCTATATAGTTTCAAATCTTTGGCCTAAAAAATAACTTAAAATACATGTTGATAAAATAATATACTGTAACAAAACCTTATTTTCACATCCGTAAATGCGCAGTGACCTTCTTTTCGTACTTGAAGAGCTAATTACACATCAGATCTATATTCGGTAGAAAGTGCTATTATGTTTTAATGCTCCCAGTCATTATTGTGTAACGTCACGTATATATCTACAAAGTAATTACAGTTAGACTTAAATATCTACTGTTTTGTTTCATCTTTATATTAAAGAGACGTAATCTTTGCAATTCATTATTATAGAACTCGTTTTTACGAGTTATATAATAATGAGTTTCCTCTTATTACTATTATTACTTCGCATTTCCTTTTTGTTTTTGTTTTTTCATTAAAGATGCATTTCCTAAGTAATTTTTTTAACAGTTTCTGTTATCATAAAATGACAAATATATATATATATTTTTTTTTTCATAGGATATTACTTAAAAATATATTATTTATACTTTACGATATGGATCATCGGTGGATAACAACATATTTTAATTTATTTCCATTATTTACAAGTTAGAGAAATCTCTATTTAATATTTTATAAAATAGGCATGGTTAAAAAGTTAAACATCTATTTTATTATGTAGCGATGAAGTATTATAACAAATATTTAATTTGACAACAGTAAATGTGCAATGAACTGCATTTTATACTTGAAAAATTAATTGCAATTCAGATCTACATTTGCTCTGCTGCTTCTATGCATTCTTGTGTCTTAAGACATATAAATCTGCAGAATAAATGCAATCAGACTTAAATTTCAATCGTTATATATATATTTTTACATGATAGATAAACTATCGATAAAGTCAGTGGTAGGATTCCGTTTTATTAACATTTCCCAATACAGTCGAAGAGTGTTTATCACATTAATTTCTTTGGTCCTATATCTATCTTCATCTCCGTGCTCTAACTTCCGTATATATACTTAGTTCGCCATGTAATTGATATATGCTATTGATGATTACTATGGAATTTGCGATAGTGAAAATAAAGTGTGTAGCACTTATAGTTTGTTAATTAAAATGCATTCAAAAGACTTCCGTTATATTATGAACAATGAGGAAAAATAGTTTGCAGAGTATTATACTGATGTAACACAATTCCAAAGATATTACAAATGATATACAGCACTGGGGTGCATTACAAGATGCTTACTGCAGAATGTGATCTTTCTGCATTACTATACACTATGAAACATTAATTGTTCATTTACAGGAGCACAAAAAAAATAATTCGTTAAAGTACTCTCTGTGAGCGATAATTTCTAGAATTGTGTTTCCAATTGTGGTATGTGTTTTTAAATTTAACTACTTTTTTGCATATTATTTGGTGTGAGTAAATTATATGGATGATATAAGGCCTTATATTATATGATAATATAAGGCTTTACAATGGAATTTGTATATTTTTCCAACTGTTGATGGCAATTGCTGAAATTGGCTTTACAAATATGTTATACGTTTTCCATATTGTTTACTTAGACATCCTTATTAAACTCTGACGTTTTTTACACTATTTTGAATGTGTTGGAAAGTGTTTCCTAATCTATGCTTAACGCATTATTTTTTTCTTGTTTACATTGTACCCTTTATACAGAGAGGACACATTTATTAACCTTTCAATTACGGGTCAGAAATGGCGACTATTTTTATATTCAATCTTACCACAATCTACTTACATATTCTTTGTGGTAAATTTCTCATGAAAATATCCTAGTATTAGTGTAAGGCAGATATTATTTTTAGGTGCGTTCGTAATTATATAAATACGTAGCACCTATTGTCGTCGCTAGGTCCGTCCGCCTGTCTGTCCGTCCGTCCGTCCGTCCGTCTGTATGTCCGTCCGTCCGTCTGTCCGTCCGTCTGTCTGTCTGTCCATCCGCATATAACAACGCAAAAACTACCCAACCTAATGGGTTGAAATTTAAGATATATTATCTTTGCAGAATTTTGTCGAGACATTTCAAATTTTATAAAAATCGAATCAAAACTTTAGGAGATATTAATAAAAATATTTATTAAGAAATTTGAATTTTTTTTTTTTTTTAAATCGGTGCTTTCTTGTTATAGGAGCTTCCAAGTTTTAATCGTCAAGCGACCGAGATACTTATTTTATGACATAAATTAATCTGCAGACGCTATAATTCATTTCACAGAATTAAAAATCATCAAGATCTGAATATTTATATAACTAGCTATAGTACGAACGCACCTCATTTGTCACGTTTGACGTACAATTTTCAACTTGTTTAAAAAAGTGGTACGAATACAATAAAAAACAGTCTCTGGCACGACATATATCCCGACTCCGTAATCAAAAGATTAATGAAGAATTATGTACGCAGAAGTTTGGTTTTAACATAATACTAAATCATACTTTCACCTAGAAATGCACTCTAATTATTTCTTTATAATGAAATTATTTACGTTTTAAAATGCCGATCTTCTGGTTTACAGTTTATGAAGTTTATTTTAATAGACTATACAGACATCTGCAAAAGTTGTTTCGTGTCATTATTTTGGTCTTGCATATAAAAGAAATCCATTTAAATACATAATGATGAAGTAATATCAAAACGAAAGATTTTATTTGACAGCAGTAAATGCAGAATGATCTGTAGTTCATACTATAAGAGACAATTACATGTCTGATCTACATTTGCTGAGATGCTGTTATGCTCTAATGTTTCCACTTACTCCGGTGTCGTATCACATATATTAAATAAAAATAATTAAGCATGGTCTTAAATAGCTACAGTTTAGTTCAATATAAACTGTATTATGCTGATTATTGTATTTATCGTTTTCAAGGCCGTTGTATGTTTAATTTATCTAAAATAAATTTATTTATCAAAAAGGTTAGTTATTATTCAGTGGCAAATTATAATTTTTGATAATATTTCAGAGTAATTCTTTTTTTAATTAAACTGTACTGCTGATGGTTATGCGAGACTTAAGGGATTTAGGCTTCATAAAATGTCAGAAATGGAAAATAAATTGACAATATTTTCCATTTTATATCTTTAAAGCATGCATTACAAAACACATTTTTAAGATATGTTTCTTCTTTTATTTCATATTTTCTTCTGATCATAGAGGGGAAAATTAGTTTATAATAATGATCTAAAAAAGCATACATTACAAAAAAGCAATTTTTTAAGGGAGTAATGTATACATGTATCTTCTTTCATTTAACATTTTTTCGAAATATAGTGTGGAAATTAGTTTTTTATAAGGGTCTTAAAATCATACATTACAAAAACACAATTTTTAAAGACTGTAATAGATATATGTTTCTTCTTTCATTTAATATTTTTTTCGAAACATAGTGGGAAAATGTAGTTTTTAGTAACTTTTCTAACAGAAAATTTTTAAACACAAGTTGCGCGCATGATTACAAAAGAATTTAAGCATGTAAAACAAAGTTTTGGGTATCTATTAATACTTGAAAATGTTTTGCTTACACTGAACTTAAAAAAATATATATATTTATAGAATTTGTATGTTTCAAAATAAAAGTGTATCTTGCTTTTATAAAATTTATAAAATGTTAGTAAAATAACACAAAGAAAAATATTTTTTTTATAAAAAAAGATGTTATTTTAAATTTACTTTATAGAGTCTACCATACACTATATATCCTACGCAAAATATTGATTTTTTTTTTTATCCTTGTACCAAAATTTATTTGAGAAAAATCACATAAAATTTCTCTCTTTGAAAATATTTCATATTTAACAACTATTAAAAGTGTCATTCATTTTGTTTTAAAATTTTCAGAAATTATAACTCTTTAACACACACACACACATATATATATATTTCAAAAATTCAATATTTTGAAGATTTGAGAGTTTTGATTTCCCTTAATTATATTAAATAATTCGGCATGACATTAATATAAGGTTTCATTTTTTTTAGAATAAAATGTGAGTAATGTTTCCATTCGCATACATACTGTTGAAATAATATATTGCAACAAAGCTTTAATTGAACAGCAGTAAATTCACTATAATCGTCCGTTCTTATATGAAAGATTAACTACACGTCGGTTCTTTAAGTTCCAGAAAGCACTATTATGTTCTAATGTTTTCATTCATCCTTGTATCGCTTTACGTATTTTGCAGCAAGATAATTGCAAATGAGTTTAAATGAAGATCGTTTAGTTTAGTTCTTATTATATCCACTTTTTCTTGCACTCATTATTGTAATACTCATTTCTACCTCCATTTTTGTTATTGATTTAAATGAGTTTAAATGAAGATCGTTTAGTTTTATTCTTGTTGTCTTGTACTCAATATTGTATACTCATTTTCACTACCATTTTTGTTATTGATTTAACTTAAATGCATTTATTAAGGAAACATTCAGAATGAAATTTTTAGTTTTCACATAGTTACACATTATAATTTTTTATATTATTTCATTGTAAAATTTTATATATATAAATTAATTTATATAATTATAATCAATATATTAATATAATTTATATAATCAATTAATTTATATATATAAATTAATTGAAGTATATCAAATATATTATAATGCCATATTTATAATTTTTTACATTAAATAAGAGAAATAATTCCTTTCAGTAGCATAATGACGCAAAAAAAAAAAAAAAAAAAAAAAAAAAAAAAAAAAAAAAAAAAAGATGCAGAAGTACATCCGCAATTATTTGGCATTCATAAATGAAGAGTTGATTTGACGTCATATCTACTTTTGCTGGAAATTCAATTATTCTCTAATATTTCCACTCATTCTCGTGTCACATCACGTTTACTTCTGTATAATAATTACAGTTAGACTTAAACGTTTACAACTTTGATTCAACTTTATCTGAAAGCGAAGTAACACTCCATTCAGTCTCATCTCTAGTCTTAATTTCCATTATATTGCTGATGCAATGGAAATTAAAAATCTAAAGGTTTCTTTACATTTAACGAGAACGATATTTTGTTATACAATTTTATTGGATATTATCAAATGAAATATCCTGAGACTTATAGTTAATAACTTTAATTGGATACCGATGTTCAACATCTTTTAGGTAGCTTTCATTACAAAAATTCATTACAAATTACTATTGCAGCCGTTCGGAGTAAAGCAATTCCGAAAAAAAATTGTTATATTTTCACCAATCACGGCCCCAGTCCCCCAAACCACACCCCGTTCAAATGTTGATTTATATATATATATATATATACAGGGTGACTTTTAATATACCTACAGCTTTAAACTGAAGACATTTCTGAGAGCGTCACTAGATGGCGGCACGAATGCTTGCAGTTAGAGAGGCAATAAAAGGAATTTGTTTAGTGTCAGTTCCCAGTTCCACGTAATTGTGAAAATGCTTCTCAAAGCATCATATTCAACTGAAAATCATATATCCATTGTTAAAAACTGGTATTTATGTGATGATAATGCAACGCTATTTCTAAGGAAGGGTTTTTGACACCATTACCAATGAGTTTGAAACCAGAGTTATTGCCTATCAATACCCAAATCGTTATCCTATTACACTGCTTTGGCCACCTTATTGACCAGATATGAATCCATGTGGTTTCTGTCTTTGGGGTCATATGTAAGATTTGGTTTACATGAAGAAGCCGACAGACCTCATTAGCCTCAAAAGTTCCATAACTGACTCATTTTCAAACATAAAAAAAGAAATGCTAGATTTTGTTAATGACAACTTTGTGACTAAGCTGTGCTATTGTATCACCTCTGAAGGCTCTCACTTTGAACACCTTATCCATTAAATTCCTTTTCCACGTTCTTTAAAGATAAAATATATATTTGCAGTGCTATCTGCGACGATTTAAGAGTTATTTCAGTTAAAAGTTGTATGTTAATTAAAAGTTAACCTGTATATATATATATATATATATATATGACATATCATCTGACATATCTAATGCTGTAACTCTATTATTTATGAACGGATTTGGATGTGTCTGAGTATGTGAATAGGACATACCTATGTCTCAGCCGAGTTCGTTGGCCAGCTTCATCCGCCATCTTGCTTCAAAATGGCAACCATTTAAAAAAATTTAAATTTTTAAAAATTTAAAAAGGTGTACAAAAAATTATAAGTTGAATCAGTTGTTTCCGATTGTTACAATTATTCCGAAACGTTTTTTGTTTTGGCTTTATCTTAAAAAAATGGCTGAGATATAGCAGTTTGAAATTTTAGGGTGGCTGACATTTTGAAACAATCTGATTTTTGTTATGCTGTAACTCTCATGCTGAAATTCGCATTCAAATTCAGTATTAATGAAAACCGCGATTGAATCTTCTATAATCAGGTTCCAAGCATTTTAGCTTCGGGTGTTTGAGTAAAATGAGTTGAATTTTCAAAAACATTTACTATGAAAGCTACGTTTTCCTCCCGGTACAGGCCAGAAGGACTTTTTCTTGGTCTGTCTGTCATTAAAGAAAGAAAGAACGGAAGATAAAGAAAAATAAATGGAAAATTATCAAAACATAGAACTAATACATATTACTTTGATTATGGAAGAATTAACTGAGTTTGCAGTTAAAAAGTTCTTCACAATAATGTCGTAAATATAAACTTAGTATTATAGATATGAAAGCTTGTGTATTCAAATCTTGGATGTTTATATTAAAATATGTATATTTAATCTGTTATGTGTAAATAAATAAGATGCTTCCAAATTTTAGAATAAAAATTATTCAACAATCGCTAAAAGACTTATCAGCTGACATAAATCTGTTGCATTCTAATATCATTATCGTTTGACGTTAATAGATCAAGCAATATTCAAGACCCTAACTTTACATGTATATTTATAGTAAATGATATTTTAATAGGAAGAAAATACTCTCCAACTATGTTAAAAATCCTCAATATACTTTTTGTAAAAAACTGACATAAGATTCCAAAACTAACTCATTCAATATTTTCTTCCAATCACGATTCTTACGATACAAATCTCGGTTTCTAGCATAAAAACGGAAATTCTATATATAGGTGTTCTTTTTTGGGACAAGTGTAGCTGCACAGTAATCAAGTAATGTTTCGGCTAATAAAATGAGAGACTTTAACTGATTAGATTTGGCATCGAGGCTATCCTTAAATGTCCCGAGGGACTGTCTGAGTAATGTGTCAATTAAGGTTTGGACAGGGAATGTAGTGACTTCATTAAGCAGCAAACCTGTTTAATTAAAGAAAGTAACGGTATTATTGAAATAAAGATGTATAAAGTGAAAAAAAATTGACTCGATCAATAAAATTTAGTGGATTCAACACAATCTGTTTAGATAGCCAGTTAAATAAATTTTGTAAGAATACATCAAATAAAACATTTTACGAATATTATTTTTTAATTTAATGTAGCGTGAAGTATACTCATCTGGTATGCATTAATAGCAATGATAGAAATTATTAACGCTTTATGATAGAAATTACTTTATGAAAAGTATAAACCAATTATTGATAGCATATGTTGAGAAATTGACATTTGAATGGGCAGGTGCATATTCCCATATAATGAATCTTTAAATGTTTGTTTTATTTATAAGAAAATGCCTTTAGAATGCCTATAAAAATAGAAATTCTATATATAGTATTCTTTTTTGGGACAATTGTTGCTTGACAGTAAACAAGTAATTTTTCGCTGGTACAATGAGACATTTTAAATGATTATATTTATTATAGGGATTATGCTTAAATATCTCGAGAGAATGCCTGGGATAATTAAGGTTTGAATATGGAATGTAGTGACTTTATAAATCAACAAACATTTTTTATTTAAGAAGATATCGATGTCATTGAAAATAATGTATGTAACGCAATAAATACGCACACACACGCATATATATATATATATATATATATATATATATACACTCTCAGAAATAAAACACTCAATTTTGACGCTCCGGCAATCCTTATGCCCTATTTCGTTATTTTTGACAATAATTTCGTTACAGAGTCACGTGCTTTTTGACGAAACGCGAATCCTCAATTATCTGACGAAACTGTTTCCTCACTGTCAAAAATAAAAATCTCAGTTTTGACGGTTCCGCAATTCTTGAGCTATATTTCATCATTTTTGACAATCATTTCGTGTCAAAATTAAGTGATTTTTAACGAAATGGAAAATCTCAAATATTTGAGGAAAATGTCTCCCCATTCACTGCCAGATTATTTTTGTTGTTACAAAATCGTTCAAAAAAATTAAATGAATAAATAAATTACTTGAAAGTACCAAATTTACAATATATTAATGAAAACAGAAACAAAAATATTTAATCCTTGGGGGCCGCTGTAACACGAAATTACTAAATTTATACTTTATTTTTCATATCTGATAATTTGCGTCTATACGTTTTGTAACTTTAACATTTTTGTAACGATTTTATGCATTTCTATTGCCTATTCAAAGATAATTTTTTCTAAAGTTATAGAATTTCGCTAAAAATGCTTAAAAAATTCTTCTAAAGTTACAGAATTTCGGTTAAAATAGTAAAATGCGAACATCATTTGGTCCATTTTCGACCGAAAGCAACAACCATTTTTCCAATGGTTAAAAAAAAAATCAAAATTTTAGATCTTTTTTATTTAAGAAATATATTTATATAACAATGAAATTTAAACTATGTATAACTGATCTCTTTCCCTTCTATAAACAGTAACGTGTTAAAATCTCTCCTACAATATGCACTTCAAAATTTATTATTTCTGATCGACAAATTGACTAGACCATATTCTAATCATTCATTGAACAAAAAAAATTTCTCTAATAAATTATATTAATCAAGCCATATTCTAATTATTTATTAACCATATAAAAAACCATAATAATAATTTAGCCTTATTAATTAAAACATGCTAAAATTATAACAGCACCGATAAAAATACAATCTACCTTTTAAAAATATAAACACACATCAACATCCCATTAGATGCATGTAAAATCAAATTCAGGCAAGGTCTCACTGGCAAAGCAGGCAGCACGCCTGTCTCCCACGCCAAAGGTTGTGCGTTCGAGTCCCGTTGAAGACTTGAGAAATGTGATGTAAAATCCCCCCCCCCTGTCAATTAGAGATGCTTCTAAAATTGTCAATAGTTGGCGCCATCAGTCTTTTTTTCGAACAAGCAATTTGACGAAATCAATTTCCTCATTTTTTAAAAGATAGAAATTTACTCGATTTGACGAAAGATTCGCTCGGAGCATTTCCCAGGAAACAGTTTTGTCAAAAACAAAGAATATTTCGTGGAATTTGAGTATCCATTTCTAACAGTGTATAACATATTTTAATATTCTAAATTTTTCCTCCTTTTATTTTCTATTTTTCACCTTAAAATACGTTTTTATTTCTTTCCCTGTTAAATGTTTCCTCCTTTTATTTTCTATTTTCCACGTTAAAATAGGTTTTTATCTCTTTCCCTGTCTCAAATTTCAATTGTTTTTACTGATAGTAACATTTTCTTTCCAGTCTCAAAACTTACTCCATTTTAGAATATTCTATTCGAGCTGTAAGCTTATTTTTTTCGGATAGGGAAGCTTTGAAAAAATTCCCCGCGTAGAACAGGATTCTAGTACAAATATTTTCTTTTTACACAAGTAAAGAGCCCCGGTGCGCCTTCTATTTGGTTTAGAACTTTTGCGCAATGCCGGGAATTTGGTCTACCTACGCGGTACCAATAAAACCGTTTGCGCTATATCAGTTCTAATTTTTTTCATATTTTTATCTGTCAAATAAATTCGCTTGATTCTAGCAAATAATTGTCGCACTGATCTTTGTGAATTTCTAATAAAGTCAAGGAATGTCTTATAATTTCTCATAATTACTAATGTGATTACAACGGGTATTTAATAATATGACCGCTTTCGAGCGGCGATTTTGCCTGATATTTCACCGAATCAATGCATTCTCTGCAACAACCGTGGTATTTACCTAGATTTGTAGTTCGCAGTAAAGCATATTGATAACACGAAATATATATATATATATATATACGTACGCTCATTAATTTCAATAAACCTTCGTGTTTTTTTTTCATCAAACGCTTCAATGTAAAAAAATCGCATAGCTCTTGTTTGTAAACCTGATTCCATTTATTTCTGTATCAAACATTGGCCGTAAAAATGTGTAAAAATATCTTTTTGGCACGTTGTTTAAAACGAAAATTTTAGAGCAAAGTATATTGTATTTCATCACTGTATCATATTATGCAAAATACACATGAGTGACGTAATAAGTTGTTCTGCTTGATGTTACGTTAATGGGCGTATGCTTAGTTTTAAAAAGGAAAACCGGATAATAAATTAAGGCTGCGTAAAATATTTTTCTAGGTAGTGACTACGTTGCTATTCCGAACAAGATGTTATTTTTGTTTCCGTATGGTTCCTAGAAAAGAGTTATTAACTCTGCAGGGATTTCATAGAAATCTACTGCGGAGTATATTGTTTGAAAACAGGGGTATCAAAAATTATAAAATATTTGCCTGTGGTAAATGATGATGACGATTTCGGCTTGTAATGTTTATGTCGCTGATGCACCTCTCCAAATGATCCCTTGGCCTGGAATTTCCGCATAGCAGTCAATAGCGGACAAACTGCATAACCCATGGCAATCACGGAAGCCGTAAGCGGAGAATTAATAGCAATAATAAAAATGTTTAACGCTTTATGATAGGAATTATTTAAATAGTATGGAATCATTTGTTGATTATATATATATAATATTTTAAGGAAATTACATTTTAACGGAAATGACATATCTCCATACATTTCAATGGAGACTTTATAGATTGTTTTAACTGTAAAAAGGAATGCTGAATCTAATTCCTTCTATACAGATTTCTTATCATATAATGCAAATTTCAGTTTCTACAAAAAATAATGGAAGTTTGATATATGGTTTTCAATTTGGGTACATGTGTAGCAATACAGCAATCATTTAATGTTTTTCTAATAGAATGAAAGACTTTAACTGATTAGATTTGGCACTGGAGCACCTTACATGTCCTTTGGGACTATATGAGTACTATATGTAAATTAAAGTTAAGACAGGAAAAGTAGTAATTTAAGTTAAGTAAGAAACCTGTTTAATTACAAAAAGTACGAATGCTATTTCAATAAAGACATATAAAATGAAAATAATCGGTCAAGTGCGAATTTAACTCGCTTGTAATGAAAAAGTGCCGAAAATAATACATATATGTATATTATTTTTAAAAAACGAAACACATTACGTATAACTAAAAGTAACGGACAACGTATGATAATAAAGGGTTCATAAAAAAATTCAAAAGTAAATAAGGAAAAATATTTTATATTATTTTGAAGTAATGTCCATCGTTTACAATGCACTTTTGACAACGTCTGCACAGTTTCCGATAACTGCGATCAAAGGTTTTTTTATTTTTTTTATTGATTCAGCAAAGAAAACCAATGTAACAGAACTCTGAATGCGTCAAATATGCAAAAATGTACTTTTTTTTTGTTTTTTTTTTGGGGGGGGGAGGGGGGGTGGCATAGGATTTTAAACATTCATAAATGTACTTTAAATATACGGATATGGCTCTGTAAACTTCTTTCAACATTCCGTGAGTTTCTTTTGTAGATTTTACCAAGTTTTTGCATAACTTTAAATTAGTTCACTGTTACAGTCACTGTTATATCTTTGTACACTGGAGTATTATAAAAGAATTATGTAATCTCCCCTTTGAAATCTCATACTCAGACATGGACAAATTCGCAATGGACTATATTTTACATGCTTTGTTGGTCACTTCGTTCCGCGGGAGTGCAACTTATGTCATTACTTGCCGAACTTAATTGTTTTACTTTGTGTGTTACAAAAATATTTTACATAAAAATAATATGATGCATTTAAATTCAAAAATATTTTTAATCTCTAAAGAATAAAAACAAATCTTGCTTTTAAATTTACAATAGTTACCTATTCTCATGTTAAAATTACTTTTTTCATGAAAATGCTAAAAGGTTTTTTTAAAAATATAATGAAAGTTCTTCTAGTCCTAAAATATTTATAAATCTGTTTGCTGCTACAATCACTATTATATATTTGCACACTAGAGTGTTGCTAACAGAAACCTGTGATTATCCATTTGAAATCCCATACTAAGTCACGGATAAACTCATTATAGGTTATCTTTTACATGCTTTGTTCTTCACCCAGTTCCACGAGAGTGCCACTTATGATATCATTTAACGAACTTAATTGTCTCACCTTGTATGTTGAAATAAAAAAATAAATAAAACTTACATTAAAATAGATATACAGCACTTAAGTTTTAAAAGGTTTTTAAAATATCTAAATAATAAAAACAAATCATACTTTTAAATTTACTGTAGGAAATCTAATAAAAATACTCTAATACCTATGTTCGTGTTGAAATTACTTATTCATGGGTAAATTCTCAAACTGTGTGTTATATATAATTGTAGTTCTTCTAGCCACAAAATATTTTTATAATTATTAGAACAATTTTTATCTATAATACCTAATACAGCGGCACGATACGCAGTAAATTAAAATTACGTGATCTAACTGCGCTAATCTGCATATTTTTTATACTTAAATACCACTGTGTTTTCAAACGTTATTCAGCTTTTAGTACAATATCATATTTCTCTTTTAATAATATAGAATATTCTACATGTTAGATGCCATTCATTGAAACGCCCTTTAATAATAACCGTTGAAAATAGCAAAAGCTTAGTTACCATTTAAGCGTAACTCAATAAAGGATCATTTGTGAAACCTTGGCTTCGCTTACAATAGGTACCTAGCACAAAACCGTTTCATATATATATATATATATATATATATATATATATATATATATATATATATATATTTTTTGTACCAGTAGCTACATTTTAATTTAGATCAATAATAGCATCGTGACTTTTTTAGATAGAAGTTTTCTAATGTTTTAATTTATCGTTATAGGAACTTTCTTTAACGTTTTTATGTATCAAGGAAACACATTTTATACATTAAATGGTATTTCAATTCAAGTAGCTATTTTGCAATTATAAAATAATTAAAAAATAATGATACGATGTAAAATTTAAAAATTATAGAAAATACAGTATTTCCTTTACTACAATTTAAAAGACAGAGAACATGAATTATATTATTTTGTGAATAAAAAGCTTTTCAATAGATGAAAAAATATATATAATGAGATAGATGTAGATATTTGAACGACAGTTTATACTAGCCAGTGGACCCGTGCGAAGATTTCGCACTGCAGTCTAATATTTTTTAGCAATATCTTATAATTTTTAGGTGCATGTTTAAACGTCTAAAAAAATAAGGACAAAAATATCTGCAAACAACATTAGTCAAGCGAGAATATCATCCCATTTATTCCATTAAAGTTACAGTAAAAACTGACCTAAATAGCAAACGCAAATATATATATATATATATATATATATATATATATATATATATATATCAATCGAGTTTTAACTGCACTAAAGGGTGATATCATCTGTTTCGGAAAAAAACAAAACAAAGAATAAAGGAAAATAAATTGAGCATTTGAATTTAAGTTTTGCGTTTTAATCATAAAATATAAAACAAACCTGTGCAGCAACTATGTCCCTCTTTATCTTTTATTTTTTATAATCATTGTTTCGGTGTTTTATTTTTGTGCCAACACTAATTTGAGGAACACCTTTCATTTCATTTAGGAAAACAATGCCGATTTATTTTTAATTAACAGAAAAATTTAATCAAAAAACACGTTTTAACGAAATGTGAGCATACTGTGTCAGAAGCCGCTTCAAAATCCTATTTTTTATTTTCTTAGAAAAAGGGATGTTGACAAGAGAAATAATATATAGGATTACGTATATGAAACATTTTATTCAATAAATAGAATTCAGCAGTTATACATGATATTATGTTCATAGTAAGCCTGTAAAAAAAATTAAACTAACTTGTTAAATATATGGATAAAAAAATACATTTTAGAAATATTTGTTTTTACATGTTTAAATATAAAGCAGTTGTAGTTTTTTCACCTGCGTTAAAAGTGTCCAGGCGTATATTTGAATTCAGGATCTTGTCTTAAGGTACCAAATGTCTACCAAGTATGCTATCTTGAACAAATCCAGCGGTCACAACTCACTCAGGCAACCGTTTAGAAAATGTATCTTGTCTGTTTTCTGAAACAATGTGTTCGAATTATGTTAAAATAATAATGTGTAATTATGTATTCAATATTTATTGGATATTTATTTATTTATTTTATTTTTTATTTTTTATTAACCTGCGATTCATACTGTCGGTTTGTTTCAGAATGCAGGCAAGATGCCTTTGCGAAAAGATTGTCTGAGTGTATTGTGTCTGCTGTGTTTGTTCAGGGTAGCTTAATTGGTCGAGCGTTGCAGTTTAAGACACGCTCCTGGGTTCAAATCTAGCGGGAAGACATTTCACTCAGTTAGATAATTAAAACTGGTGTGATTTCTTTACCAATCACTTTGATTCTGTTAAAATAGTAAAGTGTAAAATATATATTTTAATTTAAATTACTTTTCAAAATTGAAAATCCCAGGTAATAAACAAAACAGAACAACCAAAGTTTGATAAATGAACCGCATAGAAATAAATCAAGTGTTTGACTCCATTATTTATGTATAGTGTTCTAGAATTAAAAAAATAAAATTTTGAATATTCGGTTATATATATTATTTATTGAAATGACCATTAGCAATATCCGATACAAAATAGCATAGAGGTAATTATAATTTCAGCGATTTTCAATAAATGGCCATTTGTGAAAATTTGGCTTCGTAGATATAAGTGCCTAGCACAAACCAGTGGAATTTTGTTATTATACCATCTGCGGCATGGCATTGTAAATTGATAATTACATGACATTATCAATTATGAGAAATTGAATGTTTTAATTTAATATTATTACATTAAATAAAACCATTCGAGTGCTCATGCTATTTTAACAATACAAGCAAAATTTATCGCGTAAATAACTATTTTTATAAAAAAGAAGTATTACGTTAAAATAATCATTTTTAATGTTATAAAATATTAAAACAACAATACAGATGTAAACTTTTGAAAGAATTATTTTCCATTATTTCTTTTATTATAATTCAAAAAGCACAAAATTAGAAACGTTATTTAGCGAATTGAAAGCTTTTGAATTGTTTGATAAACAGATAATGCTATAGATGTAGACTTTTTAACGAACAATGTTTATTACAAATTGAATTATTTTATTAAAAAAATATATTACAGCATTTTTATATGATACTATAGAATGAGTTACTTCAGAGCTGTTCTTTGTAGTTTCATAAATAATTTAAATTAAATTAATAAAAAAGAGAGGTTTTTTTATGTATTCACTAACATCCCTTCTTTCACGCGTTAAATTTGGTTGAAAGTGCTTTTGTATTTATGAAATTGGCTTTACATTTTTTATTTATTCTCATTCTTAAGTAAATTCTGAAAGATCTACATGACAGCACATTACAAATTTTCACTTTTATCGCAAATGTTACCCATTGAAAAAAAAAAATCCTATTCACTGAGGCATTACAAAACTAAAAATATTATTTATTTTTAAAATGGTTAATTCTGAGTTTGCGTACATTGCTACTCTCAAATCCTTCGAGATTAAGTTCATAAAATTGCAACCACATAAAGCGACACCACTGAGAGGTAGGAGAAAGTCGGGTAACCGCTGATATTTCAATTTCAAAGAAATTCAAAGTGTTGTGTAAATAAAGAGTTATTGAAAATGAACGCCTTCTAGAGTCGAAACAAATACAGTTTAATTGCGACGTGGGCGCCGAGTAAGTTAGTCATGAGTGAGTATTTTGTTTTCGTCAATAAATTAAAAAAACATCGAGACAGAATGCATCGTATGCGGCGAAACATTTGAAGAAGACTGCATTCAGTGTCAGGAATGCAAAGACTGGGCCCATGAAGATTGTGTTTATATTGTATTATTTGTATTGATTTTTATTATAATTGTGATGTTTGTAAGGCCAAAAATTGGTTGGGACACCACTGATTAGTATGTCCGGGGCTGCCCACCGTTTCTTGTGACGCCAAAAAAATAAGGCCAAACTATTTTCAGTATATTTTGTTAAATAATTCAATATTATTAGCAATGTTTAATTATAATAATATAGAAGCTCGATTACTTTAGATTTATATTAAGGATAATGTGTTAAAAATTTATTATGACAATTATTGATTCATATTCTATTCTTTTTCGCATCAGCAATATGAGGAATCAAAATGTGAACTATTGTTATATATATTTTTAAATCTTTAACTTATTAGTAAAGCATCAAACAGACTATGCAATCTTATGTTTAAATATATATATATATTTTTTGCATAGTGATTTTGAGATTAGTAATAATACGGCTGTATTTCTGATTGTATAAACACATTTAAAGGTAAGTTAGCCCTTGAAGCGACGATTTCTTTTTTTTTATTTATTCTTATTTTTGATTTTATTTCATTTCTATAAGTTCATTCACATCCCCGTCAAAGTATACTTTTCAAAGGCTTCATCTCACTTCCCCTTCAGTTAGGCTTCTATCCAGTGTTATAATACCCCCAAATATTTTTTCTCATAACTGATGTCAAGAATTTTCCCCTAACATTTAATGTAATATGTAAGTCGTAATTTCTATTCTTTTTCACATGGTGTCGTATATCCTGTGTTTTCCATGTTTTGCTATTTTTTATATGAACTTTTAACTTTTAGAAGTAATCTTTTTATTTAAATAGGGATATAAATATCATAATTTACAAATAACATCTCTTGGGAACAAACATCCACGAAAAACTTTTTTTATGAAGGCGTTTGAATATCATATTTATTAATCCCTCATATTTATAAAGACACAAATAGTACGAATCGAAAAAAAATATATATCAGTTTAAAGCAATTTTAGAAATATTTTTAGAGACATTTTGATTTTTGCTGCCATTTTTAAGAGATGCGATAATTCGATAACACTTTTAAAAAAAGACGAAATTGTAGATCGATTGTAAATGTGAATATTCAGTTTCATATCTACTGATTTCTGGATATTCTCTAAAATTAAAACATAGTTTTAAAAAATATTTTATTTGTCACTTTTTAATAATTCAAACATTCTGTTCAGTAATGGTTAATGAAGACAAGATTCTCCATATAATTAATATATATGCATATGTATGCTTGTAGATTCGGGGAATGAAACACCACTCTCCAGCTAAGTGTCGAAAATCCTTGTATAAAAACGCAACTGGTATCAATCAAGAAGTAATAACATGTAGTTTTAAATTTTATGCATGAATCACAGTTTGAGAACATTCCACATTTTAGAAATTGAAACTTTCTTTTTTCAATTGCTAACACCCACATTTATTTTTTTTTTAAATTCCTTCGATAAAGACTGCTCAGAAAAACGTAAAGTTTATACACTTCTTAAAGTTTCATAGAGTAGTAAATAAAAATGTCTGTTTTCATAAATTTCAAAATATAACAATAAGATCTCACAAAGAAAAGTTCCGAAACACCCAATTACTCACAAGTAAAATTACACATACACATTCATATAAAATACTCTTACTTTATATGAAAGAAATTTCTACAAAGCTTTCCAATAATTTTCAAAGTTTATTTATTTATTTATTTATTGTGGATCCTTTGATAATGAAAAACGGTCAACTTAGAACGTGGAAAATAGTTTTTCTTCATATCTCGAAATCTAATGATTCGAAAGAACTGTAAGCTTACAAACTCATGTTTTTGTTAACTGTGGTCCGTTTTAGGAAAATATTATTACATGTCTTAATTCATACTGTTGAAATATAAATTTGTTAATAAATTCCAAAATAAAAACGCGTTTTGGATTCGAAAGCATGATTGATATGTATTTGGGTCTATTCATTTTATCTTATAAAAAATAATTAAAAAAAACAATGGGATGATCTTTTTGGGAATATATAAATTAAAGTTTGTAATGTGTATTTCACATTAGTGTTTGCAAACTTTCACATCTTTCAATTCCATGAAGATTTAAGAAAACAAATATAAAAATTACGTTTCACGTAATATATATATATATCTTTTAGTTTAAGAAAATATTTTAGTAGGACAAGTAGAGAATAAGATCCTTTTATCTAGGCTGATTTGCTCCAATGATTTAAAAAACATATCAAAAGTGGGTGTTACCATTAAAAAATAGATCGTTTGCGCAGTTTTTAATATGTAGACAGTATCCAAAAGCTATCCATGCATAACATTTAAATGTAGGTGTGATTACTGATAGATTGGTGCCAGTAGCATTTTTATGCTATAAATTACAGCGGAATTAGTCGAGGATATTTTTTTTCCACAATCGTACAATTATATTTATAATATAGTAAGTTTTTGTTTTATTTATAATAAGTTCTTGTTTAAGATATAGTACAATAAATCATCCATTGGTTAATTTCAGATACATATACCCTTTACTCAGTATTCAATTTATAATTTTAATTTAAAATTTTGATCACGGGCCATGACTGCCGTCTTTTTACACATCCAGTCGTACAACAATTTACTAAAAAAAGTGTGGTACATTTTTCTTGAAAGTAATCTAGAATAAGCGTATGGCAAATATTATTTTTCAAAAATTGTCTGTGGGATGTATATGTCCCGATCCCGTAATCAAATGATTAATAACTTAGTTAAATGTATATATCTATAGCGTGTAGCAGTAATATTACATGTAAACCGAATAACATTTAGTAACTAATTTCGAGTTTATTTTCATACTCAACAACTAAAAGCTGTATTCTAAATATGTATTGTATTTCACTGAAGATTCTGCATTAATGGTTATATTTAAATAAGAGCATATCATATCATTCGTTTATAATACCGGGTGTCCGAAAAAGGTTGGACTGATTTGAAAGAATCATAACTCTAAAAATAATTGAGTAAATGCAATTATTTTCTTTTCAAAGTACTCGTCAAATATCCAAGATTTGTTAGATGTAGCTGTTTTAAAGTCGTAACATTCAGACGATGCGCAGAATCGATGATATGTAAATGCAAATCGCACCACACATTCGCAATTTCTTCGATGATTCCGGTGTGGAAAGCGTCCGGTGTGGAAAGTCTAAAACTGTTGGAGTTATGAGGAAAATGTCAATTAGAAAGTTCTTCAGTATCTTCAATTTAGTAGGAAAGGATCCCCTATGTACACAAATAACCTAAGCAAAAAGTTAAAATTGTGAATGTGTGGTACGATTTGCATTTTCCGATCATCGATTCTGCGCATCGTTTGAATGTCACGATTTTAAAACAGCTACATCTAACAAATCTTGGATATTTGACAAGTACTTTGAAAAAAAATAACTGTATTTACTCAATTATTTTTAGAGTTAAGATTCTTTCTGATCAGACCAACCTTTTTCGGACACCCGGTATAAATATTAATGCAAAAAATTCAGTGAAATGAAATGTGCATATTATCCTCTCTTTTCGTATCCACTGCCTGCGTAAAATGTGGTAAAACGTTTAGGCACAGGAAGAAATAAAATAGATAATTTTAATTAGTGTGTTCGCTACATTCATATTACCATTGTATATTAAAAACTAGCATATAAACTTTAATATTTTCAGCTGGAATTTTTCGTTTTTCCCAACACTATCTAAATAAAATAGCGTTTATAAATGACTCCCTTTAAATTACATGTTATTAACATACATGGTTGTTGGAGATTTAAAACTTTTATAAAACTTTATTAAATGTTGATATTTTATAGGATGAAAATTAAAAATAATATTTGTTTTCTCTCCGGTTTCTGATTTCTTGGCTAAAATATTTTTTTTTCTTTATTTACTAGTTTATGTTCTCATTAATCAACAATTATTCTATTAGTTTTGTAGAAGAATTTAAACAAATATTTATAATCAAACATTAAATTAGAAAATTTAAGTAATAAAGAAATTACATTGCTGTCAAAATAAATACTGAATTAAGTTACTGAAATCATGGAAAATATACACTGCATTTCATTGATTTCTTTGAATGACAATCATTATTACATGAATTGCTTTACCGTTTTGGCTTCTTGCGGCATTAGGCACTTATGATGTTTGTATGGCTTCGTTTTGCTTTTAAATTTATGTTAGATGTATTTTTTAAGATAGTTTTTATGCTTTAGTAGATATTGCATTTTTTTCCGTGACAGGAGAAAGAGGTATAATTTATTGTCATAAATATATTGTCATTTAAAGGATATTGCCATAAAGAATTTCAAATAAAATTGTTTAATCTAGATTGTTAGCACACTCTTTTGCTCTTCACTCTATAGATTAATGGTGTATAATAAATAAACCTAATCGTAAATTATTACTTTTAACAATTATATCAATAGGCTAATTTATACTATGGAAAAAAATCTCTTTAACGTTTTATTAAAAGGGTATCCAAATATATAGAATTTTTAATCTGGAACAGCATGATTTTTTCGATACTTAAAAAAACTTCACAATGTTATGTTAGTGATGGAAAAAAAAAGAGAAAAGTTCTTTATATAAATTATTGTTTTTTTTTTATCTTATCGATCATGACAGGGTTCACCAAGTAAAATTTATATATTCCAAGCAGTGTGTATATACAGAGCCTATAATAATTTATAAAATACCATATATTTATTTAATGTTATTTCCCTTTCAATTTAACAATATTCATTATTAAAAATAAGGAAAAATAAATTTAGCTATTGAAGCAGTACCGGGAATTTTATATCTATATTATAAAGCACAAGCATGTGTGTGTTTAAAGCTCACGTTATAACGATGGCGGAATGACCTATGTTTTCTGTTCATTTCTATCCATGGTGTAAATTTCAAAATTTATTGAAATTTCGTATTAACGAAGTTAATGCTCGTTTTATTTATTTATTTATTTTTATTTATTTATTTATTTATTTATTTATTTATTTTGTAATGTATACCGTAAACCGGTAAGACTAAGTGACTATAAGGCTCACTAGGGGAAGAAAAAAAAAGATCTATTCTAATATACATGTAAATCTCCCTTTGTGTATTTTCAATTATTGCATGAGTTTTTTTTTTTTTAGATATTCCCTCAATTAGTGTGGGGAACATTTTCATTAGTGCGCAAAACACGAAATGGGTCGATAATTTTTTCTTCAGCACCAAATTGTTGCATACAGAAATAAATTGCTGCAAACAGAAACAATCTATTAAAAATGCTTAAAAGGAAACAAAAAATAAAAGAGCTCAAATAACATTTTCAAAAATTAGAGATCGTCAAAAGGCATTTGATAGACATAGAACCAACCATATGTGGGTAGATGCATGCAAGTACGTTGAGGTTTAGAATATGAAGTTCCATGTTTCCTCAAGATGTACTCTATTAAAAAAAATAATAATAATAGTAATAATAAAATAAATACAAACATTGTGCAAATGACAATTGATATTTTTTTGATTAAACAAGTTGAAAGATATATAGTTTTGCAGTAATTAAACTGTATTATAAATAAATTAGTAAAATTTTCAATAATTAACCTATTAGTAAGTAATCTAACAGGATTAATATTAAAAAAAAAAAAAAAAAAAAAAAAAAAAAAAAAAAAAAAAACTTTGTAGTAATATCTTATGTTAAATATCTGCCTTTGTATTCGTTTTTCACAGTTAATCCTTCTGGAATATGAACGTTGGCCGATCATATTAACCCAAGTTATCCGCCTTGATATAAAGATGTCATATATGGTCTCAGAATTGTAAAATTTAGATTACTTTCCAAGCTTTAATTTTATTTTGTAACTTTTAATAATATTTCTGCAGTGATGTTATCTAAATTACTCTACTAGATTAATTTTAACACAATTATTTCAAATTGGTAAATAAATCATACGAGTAGTAATTTTCCAACTGGACGAAAAATGTCCGGGCCAGGATTCGAACATGGGATCGCTTAGCTGAAGCCGCCACGCTCTACCACTGAGCTATCCCGGTCGAATCTGGAGGGCATAATTCATCCAGTTAACCTTATTGATCAGAGAATCTGGTCTGATATTTTAATCAGCTCAACAGAAAAGATCGCAGGTAAAGGAACTCCAGAAAACGCTGGATTCGTAATCTCGTAAATTACTCTATTTTTCTAGATAAGACGGAGAAGGTAGAAAGCGATAAAGATTAATAGATTTTTTTTACGTCAGTTTCAAATTGAAATTGAAAATTGAAAATTATATTTTATTTGAATAGATGGTGTAAAGAATATTGCGATTAAATTACATATTTGAAAAAAAATATATTTTTCCCATTAGCTTCAGGAATCAATTTATTCTGCAGAAAAAAAAATCGTGTGTCACATTTAGAAATCATTACATTGTATATATATTATTTTAGCTTTGTAATCAACCAAGTAGGAAGGTTTAAACTCAATTGAAATTGAAATTAAAAATTGAAAATTATATTTTATTTGAGTAGATGTTGTAAAGAATATTGCGATTAAATTACATATTTGAAAAAAAAATATATATTTCCCATTAGCTTCAGGAATCAATTTATTCTTCAGAAAAAAAAATCGTGTGTCACACTTGCACTTAAATGGAAAATTATTGATTCCTTTTCACAAGAATATAATTCAAAGAAAAAGCACGTACCATATTCAATTAACAATTTTTGAAAGAAAATTATTACAATCTTTCACAAAAGCGCTAAAATGGATTATCGAGTATAAATTACATAATTTTTTTCGTTGTAAAACTTCTATTTTAATACCAAAATTTTTGCTTTTTATGTTTGAAAACTGACGTCATTTAGCTTCGAAATTAGAAACAAAATTAAAAAGAACAATATACTTTTGACAAATAAATTTTTGCATCAAAACCATGTAATTCGAAAAATAAATTTTTGCATCAAAACCATGTAATTCGAAAAATAAATTTTTGCAATTTCTGCTTAATTCTGCATTTCAAATACGATTTCTGAATTGAAATGTAGTAATAAAATTATTGTTATACTTTTTTTTTTCAAAATGAACAATAATATTGGATTTATTTTTGCATCAAGAAATCGTAAGATCTTATGCAATGTAAATGAAACGCATCCTTTTGCCATGCAGCTAGTGAAGAATGAAATTTAGAATTTACTTTTGAATGTTTTTCGATTAGCCGTTATTAAATTAGCTCATATGTTTATAGTAATGGAATTTCATGAAAATTAGATTCTTTAAGTATTCAATCAATCTGTTATATGTACTTTCTATACGCGAAAAACGATATCATAGTATACATACACACACACACATCACGCATTCGCATATATATATATATATATTGGATTTTTTTTTAAAAATTGATTTTTGATGTCTTGCATTTTTTCCATTCGATGTATATTTCGACAGTTATCTCACTCTTTTATTTATTTATTTATTTTATTGCGTATTTTAAGTGTTTCAGAAAGTGCGACAGATTCTCAATTGGGAAGCGTATACTTCCCGAATACACGAAAAAAAAACTTTGAGTGAGGAGTTTGTGGAACCTTGTTTGTGGGGAAAACGAAATCATAGCGCGTTTTTAATTTTAATTTTTCATATTTTCCTGCTGTGTTCTCACTGTGACAGGGTATTTGTAATTATTGGAATAACCAGTGCATCTTTCTTTGGTAAAGGAGCAGTAAATAAAAAAAAAAAAAAAAAAAAAAGATTAGGACTACGGTGGAAATTATCAGCAACAAATTTTAAGTGATATGGGAAATTTTACTTACGACATTTTTTTATTCAATTTTTCAACAAAATTTACTAAACTCTTTTGAGTGATATTATTGAAGGTTACACATGCTCTTGAAATTATTGCTTTTTTAAAATGTGTTTGGTGGAATTATCATGATTGAATTTTCAATAGAAAAATTGTTTCTACAAAATCACCATTTTTGGAGTATATAGTCACATTTTGTCGTTTGTTTTTTTTAATTTTTATTATGTTCACTTTTTTCAAGTGTTTTATAAATGGTGTGATTTTTTTATCCCTTTTAATTAAGAAAAAAAAGTTTTTAAAAAAAGTCCCAATCCACTTAATATTAAAAGAAATGATACATGAAAATCTCATAATATATAATTACTCACCCGGTTTACAACAGCTTTTTATAAATTTTAAAACTTTACTATTTGAATATATAATTGATATATTTCATATAATTTTTTTTTTCGTGTAGTTGGTTGGTAACGTAAAACATTATTAAACATACTGTTAAACAGTATTAAGAGATTCAGTTAAATACGATTTTCACCTGTATTATGTATATTTCGAATACCGAGATGGATCGCCATGTTTTTGTAAAAAAAAAAAAAAAAAAAAAAAAAATCAAATATTTATAAATTTTATTAATACGTAGACGTAGGTCCTTTAATTGATCTGATTGTGTCATATGTGGAAATACTACTATGAAAAACAATGACACGCAAAGAAAAGTACAACATGAGAAACAAAATGCCGTGAAAAGTTATATATTTGCTTGAATTACAGTTCCAAAATATGCTTGTGCACACATGTGATGTCAAACAATTATTTACAGCATGCAACATTTATAAAATAGCAAATTAAACTTTAAGAACATGACGGCGTGCTATTTTTAAAAAAGAACAACCTACGAATTCCAAAATAATTTCTTGTTTAACACTTGCACCGCATTTATCTTCTTCCCAAGGACAATTCAGTGTTTAACCAATATTTGAAGTTGAAGTTCGTAATCATTTGTGTTGTCTTTCGTTATTTTTATTGGCAAGTCGCCAATGTCGTAAGAAATACGCCTCGCGTATATTTGTAAAGTTTATCCAATATGTTTTATTATTAGTATTATTTTTAATTTGACGTGTATTCTTTTATGCTACACTCAAGGTTGCCATAGTTGAACTTTTTTTTTTTTTTTTTTTTTTTGAATGTCGACGCGATAAAAGACGTTCCAATGACGGGTTATTTATTTAGTGATAAGCAGAAACCACAACTATTAAATCTTGAACTTAATGTAAAATTTTACGTTCAATTTTAATATACTAATAGTTTAACAATTTATTCGTTTTAAAATATACTATCAATTCGGTACTTTTCGGTTAGCTGGGCGCCAGTGATATATGTACCCGAAATATGTACATAAATATATATGTATAAGTATATATATGTATATTCATACATATATGTGTGTACATTTATGTATGTATGTATGTGTATGTAGATATATGTGTATCTATATATATGTGTGTGTATATATGCATGTATATAAATCACTGGTGCCGGCTAACCGAAAAGTACCATCAATTCTATACAAAAGGTTTATATTTAGGCTTACCTATCTTCTTGTTGTTGTTCGAAAATTAATTGAAATGTTTCAACATGTTTTCGGAGAATTTATTTTCGACTCAGTCAATAATCACAAAACCAAATAGATCACACAAACATACATTTTCACATCACCACAAATACAAAACATAATATTTCCGCGCATTATCTTTTATATGAGCAAATCAATCATACATATATGTAAGTCACATACAAGTTCTCAGAATTCCAACAAAATCGTTTGTCAACAAAAGGAAAAACTATCGTCTGCGCAAGGCACGAATCAAAACAATTACAATTAAATTGAAGACCATGGAAGCAGCGATATACGCAACAACAGCTATATCGCTTATCAGTGAGAGCAAAAAATATATATATTGTATTTTTTTTTTTCTCGCTGTATAGAAATCCGATACTTTTACGTAAATTTCTTTCAAAATTGCTACTGTCTATAGATTACGAATACAGTTTTTTTTTTCATTTAAATTTGTATAAACCTGTATCTGAACTATAAAGCTTTTTGCGGGAGTAACGCTGACATCAAATTCACAGTGGCAATATCTGACCAATAAATTTTGCTTTTACTGGAATTTTATTAACTTTTAAAGATCGCACAACTAAAAATTTTGCACTGTCGAATAATGAAAAAATGTTCTTTCAAATGCAATTTGTTTGAAAAATGTATCTTATTTTGTGGATTTTTTTTATGGTTTTTAAAAGAATTTTCAAGCATTCTTTTTCATAAATCAATTTGTCTCGCGAGCAGTCTGAGTACAATAGATTAAGCCATTTGCACTTAATACAATTATAAATGGTTCAGTATTTGTTTTTGGCTAATTCCATAGCGAAATTAAAACTTCATATTTAAATAAATAAAATAATATAAGCAAAACACATATTTAACAGACATGTAATCGAACTACACTCTCAAACCATTGAAATTATGAAAATCAAACAGGTTGCTGTAAGTAGCGAAAACTTTGGCAATTTCTTCGATTATTAACTCCTGATATTTTTCATACAAAAATAATTTTAGAGGCTAATGAGCAATCTAAAAAAAATGCATTAAATGTATTTTTTTTTTTAGATTTTTCAATTAAAAAAATGATTTTCACCTACATTCTAACCGGAAGTCTGTGTTATATGTCCTACTATATATAATAATGGGTTGTAAAAAATATTAAAGTTATGACTCATTATAAATTCAATACTTACTTTATAAACTCTTTATTGCTAATTTTTCTTACGTTATGAAATCCATAAAACAGCCCAATATGGTTATTGGGAAAATATATATATATATATATATATATGAGATATTTTTAGAAGACAAAATAAATGATTTAAATTCTCAATTCAATTGATCAAAAGGAGGTTCTAAAATAGTATCACTGATGTGAAAGAACTAAAAAACGTCAAAGAACAACACACATATTTCATCTTTAAAGCCCATTTTGTGGAATAGTGAATCACTTTACAGGCTTTTACCGAATTACTTCCTTTTTGAAACAATTTGTAAAGTACACGTAAGCTATTCCCTTTCCCAAAATCCACTACTATTTTTTCAATGCGGTATATGTATTCTGAAACCTTTGAGGGAATTTAGATAAATTTTCTACTTTCATTTTGGCAGGGTTTTCTTTTTATTATTATTATTATTATTATTTAAGATTTCTGTTTAGGATTTAGATTGTACACAATATTAAAAAATAATAACATTACAACTCAATGTAATATATATATATATATATATATATAATTATTTTTTTTTTAATTTGCAGAATGCGCTGACTACATGCATAGACAGTATTAAAATAAATGCATAGACACTTAATTTATCATTGCAAATCAAATAATACGTACGTATCAGGTTAGAAATATTGAATTTCAGTCAAAACATGAAATTTAATTGTGACGCGTTGTTAAAATGTACTTTAAAGCTAATACATATTGACAAACTAAAAATTCTTCTTTATTTTCAGTTTTTTAATTATCAGTATCTATTTTTTAAATCTATTTCTCACTATATTGCATATATATAAAATGTTAAGTTTTATATATACTCGGTGGGTGAAACGCGGGCTTCCCGGGTTACTGAATATAAGTAAAAACCATTTTTAGCGTTCCGTACTTAAAAGGTAAAAACGGAACCATTATAATATCACTCCTGTGTCTGTCCGTCCGTCTGTCACAGCCCTTTTTCTCGTAAAGGTTGGGACGTGGAAAGGTCAAACTTGGTAAAGTTATAAAGCCTTTTTACCCACATATTTTCAGATTATTAGCCCTCTTTAGGAAAAATTTAGGGGCTAATTTAGTTACTTGAAAAAAAAAAAAGTTCTTTTTTTGTATATCGTGTGGGGTATCGTGTGAAAGATTTCGTAATATCGAACTAAAAATATATTTGTTTTAATTTTAGATATTATATTTTCAGAGATATCGTCGAATATGCACTGCAAAAGAATGTCCCTCACCCCCTATTTCCGAAGCTAAACTCATGAAAAAATTAAGGGTATCAGGAGTTTATTTAATCCTTAGAAGGAAACTGTAGCGATTTTCCTAGGTAACATAGTTTTTTGAGAAAAACGCATTTTTCCGTTATAAACTTTAATTTTCGAACGATCAGAGGAGGAGTTGACGGACGCTCGAGGTATTTATAAACGCAGAATCATTCAAGGATATTTGATAATGATTTTCGAAAAACATTTCAGTAATTAGCCGAGATATTAATTAAGGTACTTGAAAAAAAGTTTCTTTTTATACATCGTGTAGGATATTACTCGAAAGATCTCGTAACATCGAACTCAAAAATATATTTGTTTTAATTTTAGGTAATATATTTTATACAATATAGTGGAAAGTATACTGGAAAAATATGCCCCCTCCAATCCTATTTCCGAATCTGTTGAAACTAAATTTATGCAAAAATTAGGGGTAGTAGGATTTTATTAATTAATAAATTTAATGTACGGTACCCTTTGAGCGCGAGTTATACTCGCACTTGAACGATTTTTACTTTTATTTGAAAACTCTAATAGAATTTTTACATTTAATATATATATATGTCTATTTATATTGCCCACTAACAATACACAAAATCATTTTATGTGAAAAATAGCCATCGTGTATTCAAATAATGTTTTGAAATTGATTTAAAGCGATACTTTGGTACTGGTCTTGACCCAGGTTTTAACAGCCGAAGAAATCGCCAAAGATCACTTTTTACCGCATACGTTTTTTGATTACAACAGTGTGTTTAAGCGCGTACTTCAATAACATGTCCTTAACTTTCTTTCATTTATATTTTATTATTTTATTTATTTATTGATGAAGTTTTAATTTCGTTACGGAATATTAGCCGGAAAAAAATTCTGATCTATCGAACTATCGATAGATTTAAAATATATATATGCTCTAAAATTATATTAAAAACCATAAAAAAAAGAGTAAATTGCGATACAATTTTCAAACAAATTGAATTTGAGAATACATCTTATCCCCTATTCGAAGAGCAAATATTGAAAATGTGCGATTTTTAGAAGTTTTAAAAATTGCATTATAAGCGAAATTTAATAGTCTGGTGTTGGCAACGTCAAAATGATATCAGCATTACAAACGGACGCCCTTGTGCTTTATAATATAGATTGCTACCACTGCTATTTAACTAGTGACATTTAAAAGACTCAAATAGATGTTAAAATATGTTTAAAATGTTTAAAAACCGTCCAAGTACTTTCGGCCGGCAACCGAGACCATCCTCAGGGAGCAAAAATGACTGCCGTCTTACGCATCTGAACTCCAGATTCGTCTTTAGGTGGAAAACTCCATTAATTCTGGTAGTGTTGTTTGAGCTAGTTTCTATGGATACTCTGAATGATAATGTAAACAACTTTGTAAACCATGCGAAACAGAGGAGGGGAGATTTCGAGCACTTTATCTTCTAATATGAAGGCCATTAATCCATATATTGGGTATATTGTATGATACTGTATCGTTGCAAACCTAATCTACTTTACACAAAATATCTATAGATTCTCTGATTACAGATGCATAGTGGTTTGAAGATCAATAAATGATTTTTGCTTGATTAAAATCTGTTACAATATTTTCTTTACAATTTAACCGGAATAAAGCAGTAGACAGGTCTACTGCCTTATTAGACTAAGATATTACTACTTTATTAGATGATAAATAACTTTATCATCTTTACGCAATGAATTAGCTTTCTTAATATGTTTATTCTGTGCTATATGTGTAATTAAAACAAGCAAAATATACAAATTATTTCATTATTTAGTATATATTCGAATAATAATGCTCATAAATATTTAAATCTCAACTTAAAAAAATAATAATAAAGTCAAATTTTTCGGTGACAGATTTGAGTTTAGCGCCAAAGTGCCTGTATTTTATGATTAATCAGATTTTATGATTATAATAATCGGTTTCATAAGCAAATGGCGTATTTCAGAAAAAAAAATGTTGTTTACAATTTTTCGTGGATTTCGCAACCATTTTAAAGGACATTCTGATCATGATGGTGACGCTTGGAAGATGACCCAATTATGGTACATTAATGTAAAAAAAAAAAAAGAAAACGCTTTTAATTTTCTCTGGACAATCAGTTGTCAATTGTAACAACTCATCTGTCACTAGCTATTCTTTATAGCAAAACAATGTTCATTGCTGAGATAGATTTCAAAATTACATACCTGAAAATTACTTAAGAAGTCACAAATTGAGCTAAATTGAGCTATAGTCTTCGAACAAATACAATACTAAAGGATATTTTATTCGTTATTCGATGTTGCAAAAATTTAAATTATGCAAATTTTAGAAGTGATGTAAGAGCAATAAAAGTTAAATCCATAGCGCCGGTCGTTGCCACCATCGTTATACATTTATCATATACATAAGAAATAAGATTTTGTCGCCTTTGAAAAAAAAAAAAAAACATACGAACTTTTTTAATATAACACAAATTTTCCAAATACTGCAAAGCGCATATAATCACACACACCACACGGTATGTTTTGGTATGTTATACTATCTATAAAATAAGATGCTTTTGATTTCTAAATTTTATGCCATATTTAAAGCAATATTAGAAAATAAAATATTTAAATTAGCTTAGCATATTTATAAACGCATTTTATTATTGAAATTGAATCTTTTCCTTATTAACAACAGCCTTGAATAAAAAAAAAATGTTTTGCATTCATCGAATAATAATTAATAAAAACCTATACAATGAATATTACATATTTCATTAAAACTCAGTTTTACAGAATATTTTTAATATAGTTGTTAGTTGAAGATTGTTGAAGCGATGATTTTCAAACTTTTTTTTTCATAGAAAAAAAAAAGAAAAAAAAGAGTTTTATAGAGTTTTACTTCAAAAATCAATATTGTATGTCGTGTTTTGATGGAAAAATGATCAACAAACATAAACAAAATTTACATTATTTTGTTTATATTTTCTCAGTTAAAAATACGTATGAACTTTTTTATCTACATACTATAATTAAATTTTTATTCAAGATGCAGTTTTATTCAAGGTGCAGTTAGTATTTTTCAATATGAAAAATAAAACATTTTATCAGAAATATTAAATTAAATAGCATATTAAAATAAAATTGAGTAAGTGTAATTTCCGACAGTAGTATGGATTTTTAAGAAGATATGTAACTCTCTATCTCTCGTTATCTCTGTCTGTGTGAGTGTAAAATTAGAATTGATAAAAGAAAAAAAAGAAGAAGAAAACACTCACATACACACATATAGTACATAGCCTATATCTATAAATCATAATGTAACATATTTTCAAATGCTTTTTGTAACATATTAAATAAAAAGTTTTTACAAGGCGGAAGGCAATAAAATTTAAGTATATTCTTAAAGTCACATATACTTGTATCCTATTCTAAATGGTGTGCGTAGTATTTAAAGTTATTTTTCAGTCCTGAACAAAATAGTTTGAGATGCATTAATTTCAATGGGCGTTAATTATTTTAAATAAATATTTATAGCGTTATATATATATATATATATATATATATATATATATACGAAAAGAATACATCTTATTGCGATATACTTCAGTACACCCAGAAAAAGGAATTGATTAAAACAACAAAACATGTTTTGTTGAGTACATTTTGGTTGTTTTAGCAAAATTGCTAGTTGAAGTAAAAAAAAAAAATGATTTTGTTGCTTGGACAAAAAAATATTGTTAACACTCTAACAAAATTTTAACAAAATTTCATCAATTTTACTTGAATTAACAAAATCTGCTTTTTTAATTTTACAATAATTTTGTAATTCCAGCAAAATTTTGTTGTTTTTGCAAATTTAAATTGTTGTGTAGTAGTCATAACTCTCTCACGTAACTCGATTTATTTGACTTATATAGCTATATAATTAAAGGATTAACATAATTTTTGGATAAGTGAAACTTTTTTTCATTGGGACGGACCAAGGTAGTTTTAAAAATCCCCCTGTCGAATTTATTACTTTCTTCTATCTTTACAAGAAGAATGTATTGGAATCATGAAAATTTTCGACTTCCGGTTTCTGACGGATTTTAGAAGGTCCTGAACACGAATTGACTGTTTTTAGAAAATGACTATCACTGACTCTGTCTGTCTGTATGTGACAAAAATTTTGTGGGGAATTTAATAAAACTTTATATTCAGTTACTTCCTGATATAAATTGTTGCTGATTAGTTTTTGGTTTAAATCGCGCAACAGGTGGCGCTGTTATGTTGCATTTTTCGTGACTTCTGCAATAGCTCTATCAAATTTTCAGAGGTGAATTACGCCTGTAATCTTTGAACGTAACTCGATTTATTTGACTTATATAGCTATATAATTAAAGGATTAACATAATTTTTGGATAATTAAAACTTTTTTCATTGGGATAAGGTAGTTTTAATAATCCCCCTGTCCCATGTATTACTTTCTTCTATCTTTACAACAAGAAAGTACTCTGGTACTGGAAGAAAGTACACTGGTAAAATATAACAGTGAATTTTTATCCTGCTTTTTGCAGGCGTAATTAACTGCTTAAAATGAATTGAAAATTAACTATGTGTTGCCGTATGCTGGGCTTTGTATTGTCTTCTCATGTTTGACGCAGAAAGTTGCGTGCTCCTGATGACATTTCCATCTTGTGCTGCGCTTGCAGCCGTTCCGACATATACAGGAGTGAGAAATGCCGAGCTGAGACATTGTTTCTTGTAGCTCAGTGGTAGAGCCTCAGAGCGCTGTTCTGAGGACCCGGGATCGACTCCCGGCTTGGGTAATTTTCACTCTCTCGGATTTCGCTTGAAAAAATGCAGGATAAAAATTCACTTGTTATTATTAATGATTTACAGGCGTAATTCACTGCTGAAAATGAATTAAAAAATAGTTGAAATTCATATTTAGATTAGTTCATTTAACAAAAGATTTTGTAGTACAAACAAAACAAGTTCGTAATATAATATATTTTATTATTTAAACAAACAAAATATATTTTGTTGAAAAAAGAAAATAGATTGTTAAAATAACACATAGCATATATCTATGTAACAAAAATAATTTTGTTAATTCAAGTAAAATTGAACCATTTTACTTGAATTAACAAAACATTTTTTTGTTGACGATACAATTTTTTTTTTTTTTTTTTTTTTTTTTGGAATTGCAAAAAAAATCAACAATATATTTTTTTTGTTGATTCAAACAAAATTTCAATTGACCCATATTTAAACGAAAAGTTTTGCTGGGTCAACCAAATTTTTGTTGATTCAACAAAACTTTTTTTCTGGTTGTATGTTCTCCGCTGTAGCATTTACAGAATACTTATAACACTACCCCAACGAATTTAGTTATATATGCGTGTAATGTCACATACTCTTTCATTAGTGTATTCGCGATTTTGAAGTTGTCACACTCCGTTGTATTGAAGTTGTCACACTCCTTGAAATATTTTAGTATGCTTTTCGAAAAAAAAATTTAAATGACTTCACTTTCTCTGTTTGTTAGACATTTGACAATGTTCCAAAAAATATAAAAATAATAAAAATAATAATAAATGATCGCCAAAAATTAATATAATGATCACATTCGAACTTTTGTTTTATAAATGACTAGCAAGCTAGTCCCGCTACGCTGGCCAATTTCTCTTAACGAACCTTTAATCAAACAAAATATTGACATTTAATAATTCACTTTTATATTTTAACAGAATAATAAGGCTACTATCATTTGTGACCCCTGCTATTGCCAATATATACGTCAGGACACGTCGCCCTTCTCATTATCTTTTTACGCGTGAAGGTTTTGCTATGGTACTCCATTGTGAAATTTGTTAATTTTTGAAATTCAATATTTGAAAAATGGCATAATCTTTAGATTTGAAATTTATATCAAGAAATATACAATTTTTTTAACTTTCAAACGCAGTTGTCTTACAATTTTCTGACAAATGCTTTCCGAGTTATTATTTTTTTCTGTAACTTCAAATGTTTCATTTTCCGAGATTAAACTGTGGCAAAGATTAGCGAAAAAGACAGTCGAAAGCAATGCATAGCTCTATATTAAAGAGGACGTTGGAGCAGGGATTCTCACCATCACTTTTGAAAACGGTTCTGTAGTTCCAGATATTCTATAGAAAATGTAATGTAGAATGTTTTTAAAACGCTTTTCGATCATCTCACCCTTTTAAATTTCGAATTTTATTAGAATTTGTTCTTAGAGAGCATTTACATCTTATAAGTAATTACCATGCCAAATTTCATGTTTCTAGCTCCTTCAGTATAAAAAAATTCGAAATTTCAGAACGTTTTTCGCTTCTGCACCCCCTTGTGGGTAGTGGCACCGGCATAAAATATAGTCTATGTTGGAGCAGGGACTGCCACCATCAATTTGCTACCATCACTTTTGAAATCCAGAGATTAACCCCTACAGTAACCAGTTCCAGAGATTAACCCCTACAAACAAACAAACAAACAATCTTTACTACTTTATAATATTAGTATAGATAGAATATGATATTTTTAGAATATGACATGTTTTATGATTTAGCAGCATACCTATATGAAATGGTATTTAAAGATGTAGCGATTTATTGAATAATTATTTTGAATATCTTTTTTATGTATATATTTATCTTGATGTACATATTTGATGTATATATATATATTTTTTTTTAAGCTGTTTGTCGGAGGTATCTTTGTTTTTTACAAAAAGTATTGCAGCATATTATATATATATATATATATATATATATATATATATATATATAACGCAATTTTTAAGTGAGATTTACATTATCATTGATATAACATTCTATTGAAATATAATATTCAAATACCCCATATATCTCACTAATATGTTCATTTCAGGAAATATATTTATTTTCTATTAAGTTTCATATTTGTTGGTTAATTCCATGCGTGGATGTAGTGTCAGTCGCAGAGATGTAAATGGCTGCGGTGTTTGACTACCAGTATTATAGTAAGGGAAAATTTAACTTATTCAATCTCATATATCTACAATTAAATACAGTGAAGAATTTTTTTTTTTAATACCGGTAGCAAAGAACGGTAAACTTTTGCGGGTATGTGTCTTACACTACATTCACGCATGGAATTAGCCTGTTGTTCATTTTCTTTATTGAATATGATAAATTATTCATACCTTAAAGCATGTGATATTGTCCATGAAAAATAAAACTTTTCATATTTCGATTGAGATATCGTGATTTATGAGTATTGAAATTTATTTTTATATTTATTTAAATTGTGTTTGAACAAAATTTTATTTGTCATTATTCATATATATATATTTTTTTTTTTTGCATTTTAAACTGATTAATAAACGATGAATTTGCATCTATAGAAATAAAGAATTACTATCATTCTAACATTTTGCGATATACATTTTTATATTATTAATTCGAATTTCAATATGATATATATATAAATTATTCTCTATTCGCTAAATGAATTGTGCTTGAAATATACCCCTTATCACTTTGAATATCATCTATCCTTCGCCATAGTGATAAGGAATGAAATAAGACCAGAGCTTCTAACCTATCCATAAAATGAATCGTGTAAAAAGAATTCATAGTACCCAGAGTATAGTAAAAAAATCGATAAACTAAATAAATTTTATTTTTATGGCTGACAAAATCCTTTCTGGAAAAGCACTACATTATTCTCACCTTTTCCTCTGATAGATTTTTTTCGTGTTTATTCTCAAAGTAATATCTCACGTAGGAAATATAGTGCCACTGCCATAAAGTAAAATGCGTGGAAATAGCTCCTACATGCATCACGTTAAAGCTGGTGCTGAAAAAAGGACAAATAAAGGAAATGTTCATTTCTACTAAAGATTTAGTTTAATACTTCTAAAAGTGTATAAAAAAGAATCCCATTGTTTCATATCTTTGAGCCGACGCAACGCTTAGTAGAAAGATAAATGTCCAATATTTTATTTATTTTTTACTGTACATATTTTTTATGTTTTTCATTTCGATTTCAGGTTCTATAAATTGTTTTTATAAGTATTAGCAATGTGTACGTGAGTGGTTAAATTTCTATACATGTATGTTAATTACTACACTCTCAGAAAAAACTGTAAATTTATGAGCGTTTGCCCTTCAATTTTCACGGGCAACAGCCTTATTAGATGAAAACGGTCTGATCCACTAAATAAGCGGCCTTACCCCTTAGATACTTAGAAAATTAAGAGTAATCCACATATTTTTACAGTTCTAGCCCACATGTTAGCAAAAATACTGTACTACCCCATACATTGTCCTCCGCTAGGGTGTAACCCTTCATTTTACTCGTGTTTCGAAAATTTTAACCCGCCAAAACAGTGATTGTGTGATGATTATCTAACGTGCTACGTGCTACGGAACAGTAAGCAAAGTGTTATTGTGTTTTAAAGTGCATTATATCCTGTGCATTATAATGCTATATTAGTTTGCTATATTATTGTTATATTAATGCTATATTAGTTTTTTTTTTTTTTACGGGGTATGACTGGAATCTCTGTTGCCGGCCTCTGCCCGTAATTTTACTGCAATTTTTTTTTACAGTGTACACTAAGAACGTCACTCTGACGACACAACAGACACAAGTGTAACGGTCGATGGACAAAAATCGCTCATTTTACAATTTCGAGTAAGAATTTCAATGTAATGATTTTTTCCTTCAAATAGACATCTATTTTAAAAATCAAAAATCAAATTTAAATCTTTTCAAAGAACTGGAAGTTTAATTTTGTGAAAAAAATAGCTTTAACGCCATCTGTATCAATTTTATTACAATTTTAGTAACTCCTTTTTTGGATTGCATGAGGAGCAGTTTCCGAAAAATTGGGTTTCATATAAAAACGGTAAAGTGACTGTCATTTTTCCTTTCCTGTGTGAAATTTACCTCTGTGATATGACACAGGGTCTTATATCACACAGGATATATGATTTATATTTTGGCCGTGATTATGTATGTTTATTTTCTTTCCCCCTCACCGCCGAGCAAAAGGACAAATTTGTAATGTAGTTTTATCTGTATCTTTTTTTAAATGCTAAAAGAAGATGGATTTTCAAACTTGATGTAAAAAACTTCATTACGTATATGAGTATAACCCATGAGAGTATTAATAATTACTCAATGTTTTAAAACTGTATTATATTCGTAGAAATATATTAATTTAAACAATGATCCTATTTCATTGAAACCTGAAACATAGCGAACGGATATATCAATTCACGGCGGTGCGAAGGTTTTTTTTAAAAATGGGAATATAAACGATTCAATTGTTCAAGCCCTTCTGCCATGTATCAAACATAGATAATTAAAAACAAGAACGAAAAATCAAGCATCAGATACAGATTATACTTTGCAAATGTAACATTAATAAGAACATTCATTTTTTCAAGCAATGGAATGAAGTTTCAAATTATGTAACAATAATAATAAAAAAAAAAAAACTTGGTAAAAAACAGATATATCATTAGTCTCTTACTTTTGTAACATTTTTATACTTAAATGTATGGTCGCAGAAGAGTGTTTTTTATAGGGAGTGGGAGTATAGAGCTAGCCTTAGGCTACTGTTCGTCTTTCTTGGATCAGGAACTAATGGGAATTTTCGCTTTTTTGTTTTTCTGCTATTTTTCTTCGGTGTTTTTTATTACATATTAACTTTTAACTTTTAAAATATTTTCTAATAGTCATTTTTATGCTGTTCTTTACTACAGTTAAACTTATTTTTTTTTAATGGCTCCCGTATGTCTTTGCAAGTCGCTTACATATCGCCTGCATGTAAAGTTTCTCCGCAACTAGGAATTCTATAAAGTAGCCCACTTTGTTCCATTGTTCAGTTTTTACTTAGCGAGTATTCCCAAACTGTCTTAATTTCATCATATTTTAATAACGTAGTTAATATGCGTATAAATCTTTCAAAAGCCCTTCAATAGTAGCTCTCAAAGTAAGAGAATGTAAAGTGCTTGAGTGCCGTTGTAGATGATTTACTTTAAGGATTAAGTAAGAGTTATAGTTCTGCGCGTTAATTCTCAAGTGGCGATAAATAATTTAATATGACCTACTGCCCATTCCACTTTAATAGAAGGACGGGAAAGTTTAAGCTTCATAAATTTCACTAAATCATATTCATTTCACGGATAATTTTAGGATGATGGAAAACCAAATTTTATGATAAATTGCATTAAAATGTGCTTTTGAAAATTTCTCATGAACATACTTGGAGTTTTGGATAAAAAACTACTTAAATCTACATTAGTGTAGCGTCCTTACTTTGAACCAGAAATTAAACAAAGTATATTTAAAGCCATAGCGGGCTTTGCATTAATATTTGTATCATATCCGACAAAATAAGATTTATTTGTGATTGTATTGTCGTTAAAAATATCTGAAATAAAAAAAATATATTTGTCCCTTTGTGAATGCATGTGTTTGTGTAATGTATTTTAAAGAATTAGTTTTAGACATTTAATTACCTTAAAATATTCTTTATTTTTCAATCAAGATCTTATAGTCTGTTGAATCTCAGAATCATTTTTATAGCCTAATATTCTTTAATATATTATATAGACAAATGGCAATTTCAAGAGCTAACCGTATTTGCTTACGGAGATACGTATTATAGTTACGTATATAGATATTGCTCCGTATTATAGAGCACTGTACTTGCTTATTTTGCGAAAAATGTTAAACGGATCATTCGAAACCCACCAAAGTAAAAATTTATTTTATTGTCAGCCAGGGTAATTCAACCATGCATCATTTATTACTTTATGAAAAAAAAAGTATGAGTGAGTAGGTGTGTTCACTAGTTTCTGAGTAAAAATGAAATAAATCATGAAAGTTAACATAAAGAAATATATGATAAAAATATTTAATTATTTTTTTAATTAAATAACTATTATTCCAAACTCCTTTCATTTCATCACAGTTTAATAAGGTATTTAATGTGAGTATAAATCTTTTGAAACCATTTCAAAAGTCACTCTCAAAGTAAGACGATGTAAAGATCTTGAGTGTTGTTGCAGATGATTTATTTTAGGGATTAAGTAAAGGTTATAGTTCTGCGCGTTAACTGTCGAGTAGTGATAATTAATCTAATATAATCTATTGCACACTCTGTTTTGATAGAAGGAAAGGGAAGTTTAAGCTTCATAAATTTTACTAAATCGTATTCAATTCACGCAGAAATTTTGGATGTTGAAAAATCAAATTTTGTGATAAATTGTGTTAAAATGTGCTTTTGAAAACATCTGGTGAACATACTTGGAGTTTTGTTTAAAAAAGACTTTTATCTGTATATTATTATAGCATACATACTTTGAAATACGGAATTAAACAAAGTATATTTAAGACTTTATCGGACAATAAAATAATAATTGTATAATATATGAGAAAATATGACTGTTTTGTGATTGTATTATCGTTATAAATATAATAAATAAATATATATATTTAGCATTTTTAGGATTTAGAATGCATGTACAATGCATTTAAAAGAGTTATTTTAAGACACTGAATACAGGGGTCGTGGCAAAAGAGTGATAAGCCACATTTTTGAACTTCTGAGATATTTCAATTTGAAAATTTGATCCAATACTCAAATCAAGATATATAACCTAAAGTTTTTTCGCCAATGTCTTAGTAACATTTGAGATATTCTGAGTAACAATATGGCATTACTTTAATGATGATATTATTACGTCCTTTGTAAATTACCTATCTTCATTGGGGGCATAAACATCTGAGGCAAAAAAGAAACCTGACGCATATGCTGCCACCAAGTGACATCAGAAACAAATTATTTATTGGATATTATAACTTACAATATTAAGCAACAGATTACAGTGTTATATTTTTTCCACCAAAAAATGTGGCTTGGCACTTTCTTGCCCCGACCCCCTCAATTACCCTTCAAATAACAAAATTCAATTCGTGTCTTCCTTCTGCTTAGTTGAATCTCGAAATAATTTTTGTACATTGTTAAAAATTTGCGGCAAAATGTCCAGTCATTCGACCATTCTTATATGAAACGGTTACATAACCTTAATTTAACTTTATTCTGACCATAATATGGTCAATAATAGGGTCAGTATAGAGTTAAATTACTGTTACGTATCAGTGTTCTATAATAACAGTCCAATAACTGGACAGTTCGTCGCAAATTTTGAACAGTGTACTATTTCATGTTAGCGTAATGTTCTTTAAGTATTATACAGACAAATGGCGATTTCAAGAGTTTCTCGTACTATCATTATATTCGTTTATTATGCGAAAAATGTTAAATAGTCTGGTCATATGAAGCCCATCAAAGTCAAAATAAATTTTATTGTTAGCAGGATAACACCAATACAGTGATCTCTCACTTATACGCGATGTTCAGTAATTACTTTTTCATACCACTATTTTAAAACAGTAAAATTCGATTTATAAATTCTGGGATTTAAGAAGTCGAAAATTACCCTATAAAAAAAACTGGTGCGAAAAAATAATTTCCGTGTATCGTGTATAAGTGAAAGATCACTGTATCTGCTAATATTTACCTTAAAACCAAAGTCGACTGAGTTAGTGTGTTCACTAACATCTGGGTAAAAAAAAATATATATAATTAAAATGGATATAATGATATATGATATATATAATAAAATGTACATAAGAAAAATTATTTATTTATTTATATATTTAAATAACTATTATTTCAACCTCCCTTAATTTCAGTTCCTTTGTAATAACGTATTTGTTGTGAGTATAAATCTTTCAAAAGTACTTCAATAGTCACTCTCAAAGTAAGAGAATGTAAAGTGCTTGAGTGCAGTTGTAGATGATTTATTTTAGGGATTAAGTAAGGGTTATAGTTCTGCGCGTTAATTCTCAAGTGGAGATAAATTATTTAAAATGTCCTATTTCCTCCTCTGCTTTAGTAGAAGGGAGGGACACTTTATGCTTCATAAATTTTTCTAAATCATAATGAATTTACGGGGAAATTTTTGGATGAGAGAAAATCAAATATTGTGATAAATTGCGTTAAAATGTGCCTTTTTGAAATTTTTCGTGGACGACTTTGCAAATACGTTTATAAATCTACTTGAAACTGTATTATTGTTGCATTAATACTTTACGGAATTACGGAATAAAAAAATATATATTTAAGGATTTATCTTACTTTAAACTAATACGTTTATCACATATGACAAGATAAGACATTTTTGTGATTGTATTATTGTTGAAAATGGTCAAAAATAAAAATGTGTACATAGCACTTTGCGCAAACATTTGCAGTGCAATTTAAAGTATTATTTTAATTTACTTCGAATAATCATATTAAACATACGTCCTAATCTTTGTTTTGAGCGTAATATTTGTCACTGAAGCGAAATATTCTTTAAGTATTATACAGACATTTCACTAAATAATATTGAATTCACGGAGAAATTTTTGGATGAGGGAAAATCAACTTTTGTGATAAATTGCGGTATGTAAATACAAATGTACAAATGTGTATACAAATGGCAATTCCAAGAGCTATCCGTAATACGATTATAATTGTTTAATGTGTGAAAAATGTTAAAATGGTCATATAAGAATCCCATGAAAATAAAAATTTATTTTGTTGTCATCCTGGGATGTCGCGAGTAAGCACATATTTACCTGATTAAAAAAATTCATGTGAGTTAGTGTGTTTAGTAATATCTTGTTAAAAATTAAATATATACTGAAAAGGAATTTAAATAGTACATTTTCAAATCAGGGGTCTAAACGTCCATTTTACTAGAAGTTTTATTTTTCACCTTACTTCACACAATTTCTTAACTGTATATTTTGTAATCGTGAAAGACACAATGAATGAATTATTTTAATACATTTTCTTTTTCTGAAACGTTATGACGTAGAGTTGTTAGGCAACTGATAAAAAAAATACTTATGAAAACAAAAATATAAAATTAAAAGCTAAAATGCGATATATTTTTCGAACAGATCCACAAAATTCCTTCAAAAAATATATGGATAATTTAGAATGTCTGATAGATATTCACTGACCAAATCTGAGTTGGGTTGGGTTGATTTATGACGGCCAATTATCAACACGAGGGATATAGGCCATAGGGGGAGTGCCCTCCATGGGGGTCTTTCTAAGGGATCCTAACCCGTATTTACGGCAAATTTCGAAGAAAAAAATGGAAAACTCCGAACGATTAGGTCGATGAGCGCGACAGGGTTTTGAACCCAGCACCTCCCGTCTACCAGCTTTGAGAGCAGAACCTCTCAGCCACTGGTGGGACCTGATCAAATCTGAATCTGATAGGATTCATTAAAAACCTTCTCATAAGGATGTTCTTGCATTAATAATTTAAAATTTAAATCAACTATCCAAATACTTTTATTCTTTTAAACGAATGGAAATAAAGAAAAAAAAAGATCTGAATCCCCCATAGACATGAAATGAAATGTTCTATATTTTTCGAATGATCGAATCAAATTTAAGCATGTACTCTGGAACCAATTCCAGGTAGCTCCTCAACATACTTACCTAATTACAAACTAATCGTATTATTTTTGCAGCAGTTATCTTTAAACTTACACACAGACACAAAAAACATTTCTGGTATCCACAGCAAGCCTCAACTGGCAATAATACACGATAAATATCAGGAAATATATTAAAAAAAATAATTTATATATATTTTTTTTAATTATTAAATAACTATTATTCCAAACTCCTTTAATTTCATCACAGTTTAATAAGGTATTTAACGTGAGTATAAATCTTTCGAAAGCATTTCAATAGTCACTCTCAAAGTAAGAGAAGATGTAAAGTGCTTGAGTGCCGTTCTAGATGATTTATTTTAGGGATTAACTAGGGGTTATAGTTCTGCGCGTTAATTCTCAAGTGGCGATAAATAATTTAATATGGCCTTTTGCCCACTCTGTTTTAATAGAAGTAAGGGAAAGTTTATGCTTCATAAATTTTACTAAATCACATTCAATTCATGGAGAAATTTTAGATGATGAAAAATCAATTTTTGCGATAAATTCCGATAAAGTATGGTTTTGAAAATTTCTCATGGCCATACTTATAGTTTTGTTTGTTCACTCTACTTAAATCTGTATTATTCTAAAATTTAAATTTGATATACAGAATTAAACAATGTATTTAAATGTATATTCCAATTGTATATAAAACGTACTGTAACATTTATGAGAAAAATTAGATTTTTTTTTTATTTTAACATTATCATTAAAGTTATATGCTAGGATATATATTAGGAACTTTATGAGTTCATAATACATTTTAAAGAAACGCAAGTTTTCGAAAATATTGATCAATTTCAAATATTCATATTTTAACCCTCTAGTAATCCTGTAATATTATATAATATTATCAGTTTGTGAAAAATAGATGAAATAAGAAACATTTTTCTTTATCGAACTTTATTAAGATTTTAAACTATTTCAACACTGTTTTTTCTATAAGATTGCATTTGTAGAGTTTACATAAAACAATAAATATATTTAGGTTTTCGTTTCAGATATAATTTACAATGTAACTGTTTGAGATCTATTTTAATTATACTCTTTTATTTAACATAAATTGGTTTCTGTATGTAAGTATGGAATTTTGTAATAAAGTTTTGACCCACTTCCTGATAGGCTACAATTATACAAATTATGTATACGGATACGTTTACTATGTCAATATACAACGTTTTATGATTTGAAAATCCTTATTATAAGTTAATAAATTAATTTTAAGTCATTTTACTTTTAGCCGGACGAAGAGGACAAATATGTAAATATTCTTTATGAATATGTAAATATTCTTATTACTGTGTTCGAGTTACAACAACAATTAATTAATTGTGCGGGAAACCAATTTCGCCAAAATATGCAACGAGTTGTGAAGCTGCATCAATGTAACATTTTAAACACTAAAAAAATAGAAAATTCAAATAAAAAATAAAGACATAATTAAAATAAAAATTATAATACTAAAAATGAAAATACTCTTTTGTTATTTAATAGTTTAAAATTAATTCAATTATGATGATAAATTGCGAAAACAATTCAGAATTCCTGAATGGATTGTTTAAATATTGCTTTATTTTCTTTCCTGTTGTTGGGTTTGCCCGAATCGGCCCGTTCATTCGGGAAGAAGACCAGGCACCCGACACATGGAGTTGTTCGTCGACACGAGGGGAGCTGCAGCCGATAATTCCGATCTCCTCGTCGTGGTGGGGCACCGGGAAAGTGGTGTCTGTCTAGCCGGAGATGATTCTCCCCCTCTTTTGGGCCGGTTCTCAGCCGCGAGTGGATCAGGCCGGAGTCGTCCCTCGAGGTTCCTATGTGTAGAGCTTGCTTAGCGTCGAAGTCGCCATTACGATCGACAGGTTCACAGGACTTTGTTCCGCGGGAACTTCGGGATGACAAAGGTGGTGAAAAGACACTGCGTAGACAGAACCCTCGTACTCGGGGCTTCGGCTTCCGAGGGGTGACGCGAGTGGCAAAGGTTAAGCCAAATCGGATCAGGCGGCTGCAAAACTTGTCTATGAGGTGACGATTGCTCGGACGGGATCTGTAGAACACGGATTGCAAGGGTTCGATTGTGATGCTCGTCGACAAGTGAGACAGCGTGTTGCAACTCTCGGTGTCGTGCGAGCGGTCGAGCGTTGGCTGCCAAAACGGGTTGGGCTCCGTAAGGCCGTACTTGCGGTCCCTCTGTAGTCAGTTGTGCGTCGACCTCAAGGCCTGGATTGAGATTGCCCGTTCGGACCAGAAACGATGTGATTGACATGGGGGCACGGCACTCCGCCTGCGATACGTGTCTCACGTCGGCGTCGTCTCTCTGGGAGGGGTTTGGCGTTCTCGACGCGGACCGGAGGCTCGTCAGTAAAATGGCGGCGTTCGAGCTTGAAATCAAATCATGGGCCGAAACCCAGTCCGGCACGTCTGTGTGCAGCCAGGAGTTATCACGTCTGGCGGGCGGATGAGTGACTCGTCTTCTGAGTTTCACCTAATTATTAATCTCTATCGGGCTAGTCTCTTTGAGGAGTTTGGAGGAAGTTTCCGTGACCTCCAGAGTCCGATAGTGGTTTCTTTGATTCTTCCTTTTGTGTGTGTTTATGTGTTTTTTGTGATATTATATGTGGATGAACCTGAGATCGGAGTCGATCGGGGATCTCCCCGTATTTCGCTGCGGGGGTCTGCTGAAAGCAAAGTCGATCGAGGGGGACGACGTATCCGGCTCTCTTCTATGAGAAAGGGCCGAGTTTCCTCGTGGTACTGGGTCGGCGAGAGGCTCCCACGACACCCGTAGTGTCAACCCACGGAAGATGAGACTAGTTTCTTGTCCTTCCCTACATGTCAACGTTCGGACGCTGTGGGAAAGCAACAGCCGTCGGGATGTCTAGCATGTGGCTTAGGGATCGACTCCCTTTCTGGGGCTTCGGTGACGACGTCGCTGGGCAGTTTCGACGGTTCATCGAGTGTCTGTGTGGAAGTCTCCTCGAAGATTTGAAACTTCCGCGCGATCGCAATGACCATAGTCGTCGCGAGCTCGGGTAAAAGTTGGGAGGTTCCGCTGGATGGCGGTCCTCCGGACCGGCCGGCAGCGCGCTCGGTGATCGCCGATGCGCTCGTTAAATGTCTCTCAGGACATGGGTCCGGTGGTCGAATGTCGCGCTGGGCGGCTAGCGGCGCATTTCAGTTTTTATGTCTTAAGAATAAAACAGAGCAAAAATCATGTAATTAGTACATTCACTAGATACTAGCTAGCATAAATCAAACCGTGAATTTTGAATAATCAGAACTTACATTAAATTAAGTTATGGTAAGAGAAATTTTTTGAAACTCCATTAAATGTCGTCAAGGAATTAAATCTGATTTTCAAAATAAACATTGAATGCTTATTTTTTTAAGTATTTTTACTTTCACTTATTCTATTTAGACGATTACACAAATAATATCGATCAATTAAGTCCTTCATAAAATTTATAGGTATAAAAAATATATTATTTTTTTCTCGAACCATTTTTGCTAGATACCTTATAATAACTGTATATATGACAGTATAGTTGATTTAATTTATCTGACATGAGATGCAATTTGAAAAATAGATTATTTTATGTGGTAAATTTCAATTTAAAATTTGTACCAAATATAAAAGAAGGATTTAGATAAATTTATTGCGAGCACGAGTTGCAAAATATTTCCTACCAACTATTTATTTAGACTTCATTGTTACAGTATGTGCTGGTTTAAGATATATCCGCAAATATGTCATCCCGATATTTTTATGAAGAAAATATCACACATAAAGCTCACTCAAAACTTTATAACAAGCTGATGTCTAAAGGATAAAGGTATGCCATATTGTGGTTTTGATTGCATAAAAGTCTGCTTGTTCCTAAAAATATTTATAGGAATATAGCTAAGAAATATGATCAGTGATCTTGGAATTTTTTTTTATGGGAAAAAATTAATATATTTCGACATTTAAAGTTGAATTCAGGAAAATAATGACTAATACTCTTCTTCAATCATTAATAAAACGAACATATTTTAAATACTTAAATTTGCGATTGGTAAAGGCGCAGCAAAAATAATGCAAAAAATCGAATGAAGAAAACTATTTTTATTATGTCGTGATGTACATGAGAACTTTTCCCCGTAAATCACATTTAATTCATCTTTAAACACTGAAGATTAATGCATGATGAAATTAATTACTTTAGAAGATGATTCAATGGAACATTGCTTAACGTCCAACGTTTTCCATGCGAAAAGTATGTGATAAATAGTGAATTGTAACACAAATTATGAACTTTAGCCTCCAAATAAATGATTATTTTATGGTCATATATTAATATCATAATACGATTATAAATCAAAACAAATTGAAAAGGTGAGATTAAGGTATCTGCGTATTTTTCTCTAAAAAAATTTATATAGTTTTTTCCCCTTAAATTATGTATTGCTTTTCTGCTTGTAGTTTGTTAAGGTATATATATATATAAAAAAAAAAAAAAAAAAAAAAAAAAAAAAAAAGATATTTTTAATTTAAGAACGTTTCAGGTACAAGACATGAGTTAGAAATTAATAAAAATATATATCTGAAAAATGCTTCTTGTAGACAAAATAATGTATAAAATCTACAGCTACATTAAGAAATTTCTGATCACCGATATCACTGGTTTATTCGTATTCAGATTTCGCTGATTAATGAATCTTGTACAGTTTTACCTGAATATACGCTCTTTATTTAATGTAAGTTCTACGAAGTTTTCATGATTTTAATTGGTGAAACTATTGACTGTAAACATGTTTTTAAATTGCCTGTTCAAAGGTACTCGAATGATTAGGGGCTATAGTGTAGCATGAAATGTCTGCTTGCCTTTTTTATTGTATACTAGCCAGGGCCCGATTAACCTCTGAAGCTATGGGAAGCACAGTGTCATTTCAGGCCCCCCCCCCCATTTCATTCTAGAAGAGTTTTCTAAATTCGACATACCCGCAAACTCATCAATGCTACAAATAGTGGCTCAGTTCACATATATTTCACTGGTACTTTTCGGCTAGCCAGGCACCAGTGAAAAAAAAAAAAATAAAATAAAAAAAAAATATATATATATATATATATATATATATATATATATATATATATGTGTGTGTGTGTGTGTGTATTTCACTGGCGCTTGGCTAACCGAAAAGTACCATTTCATTAAACAGCTTTTTTTACGTTCTCCTATATACAAAAAATGGATCAAGAAAAATATGACAAATGACTTTGCATAGTATTAGCAGAATAATGTAAGTTGGATAAAAATGTTGAATTCAGCATGCATGCACAACATAAAATATCAATATTTTAAAATGCTTCTTTCAATTTTGGTAATAGTTTAAATTATTTATATTTTACGTTGTGCATACCAGCCGAAATCAATAATATTCAAATCCAATACGTAAAATAATCTAAAATAATAATTTACTTTTTACTTGTATTCCCGACTTTTTTTTTTTTTTTTTTTTTAATTATTTGCACAAAATGAATTTAAATAATTATCAAGATTCTGATCACATTATTTTTAGTCAAAATTAGGCAACCAATTAGCATTTTAACACATGCACATCATAGGAAACATCAAAACAGAAACAAGTAGGATATTTTTGTAGAACAAGGATTCGACAAATGCAATCACTTGGCTAAAATATATCAACTGGCGAAATGTGTTTATATTACTTTTTAAAATTAATTCACTTACCGAGTGGAAATGTTAAAGCAATTCATGATATATCATTACTATAATAGTAATTATTCTTCTATAATCAATGTTTTTTTATGTATGATTAAATATTTTGTATGTGTAAGGAAAGGGGGTGGCACATATGTATTTCACCAGCAACTAGAAATTTTACCAGATGACTATCACATTTTTTTTTTTTTTTTTACTTGTACAAGGAACAGTAGAAGGGGAGGGATATAATTCATTTCGCTATTTTTTCAGAACAGAAACATATTATAAAGCTAATTTTGTACATTAAACATACATTATATTGGAAACTTAACAACAGGCACAATTAATTCTAGTCTTCGTTATTTGTTTTGTTTTTTTCCCCCTCTCATATTAACCTCAGAAACACATTTTTTTAATAAAATAGATTTTTGTGAAGAGACTAACAAATTCATACAACAGCATGGATCTATTTATTGTAGTAAACATTTAAGAAAAAATGAGATTTAAGACAAATTTCTGCAGGTTTCTTTCAGTGCATTTCACATTTTTTCAAATTTTTAAATGAACTTTAAAAAATTAAATGGTGGAATTCAATAATTGCAGAAACTTTTTATAACTAATTTATAGAGAAATTTAATACATCTCTGAGATAGAAATAGGATACAATAAATATCCACTATCTGATACAGAAATATTCAAAATAACTTTTTATAGTTATTAGCTATGTTCATAAAATTATTCATTAAAATAGAAAATTCGCACTTAAAAATAAGTAGAATATTTGGAAAACTTAAACAATAATTATAAACATTTTCACTTTGAATATGAGGATGGTCACTGACATTTTTTTTAAATCAAAAAAATAAAATAAATCATTCCTCCTACATTAATGAAATAAATGATAAAGTTTTTTCTTATACATTTAAGCAAAATCTTTTTGAATCATCTGCAATGAGCTGTTTTGAAAAAATAAGTTCTAGCAAGAATTATTCATGCCATTAGATCAAAACTAAACAGTTAAAAACTAAGTCATTAGTTTTCTTAAATAATTTTAAGAAATTAAATAAAATATTATGAAACAATAAGAAATATTAAAGAAAAAATAAACTTAAATTTTCACTGATTAATGATAAAGTATTTTTTGATACATTGTAATCTTTAAATATTTACTTCTTTAATTCTTGTATCTGCTGCTCGAAGCTAATACAACAGCATGGATCTAATTATTATTGTAAACATTTAAGACAAAATGAGATTTAAGACACATTTTTGCAGGTTTCTTTCAGTGCATTTCATCTTTTTTTCAAATTTTTAAAGGAACTTAAAAATATTAAGTGGTGGAATTCAATAATTGCAGAATTTTTTTATAACTCATTTATAGAAAAATTTAATACATATCTGGGATAGAAATAAGATACAATAAATATCCACAATCTGATACAGAAACATTCTAAATAACTTCTTATAGTTATTAGCTAAGTTCCTTTTTCGTTTATTGCTTTCTGACGGTACTTGAGGCTTAGTTTTAGCCATGCTGAATAAATAATTAAATTAAATATAAGAAGAATCTGCAAAATTTTAACCATAAAGCAATAAATAAAATATGCATGCACCGTATATGTTAAACTCAGCACGTGAGCGAGCGGCGTCGAACACAAATAATATTTTACACGTCTAAAAGTTGAGAGATTTCATTGCCGCTTTATGAAACTCTACTCGCAAATCGCAAGGTCAATTCACTGCAACAAAATTGATAAGCTGTTTCGTAATACATGCAAGAAAATTCGTAGGATCGTAGGAACAATTTAAGTGACATTTTTACTTTTCCCGAGAAGCCAATAAATCAGTTTCAACTGACGTCATACCGTAGCAACCAACTTAACAACCTGGTGGGCATTTTGCTTGCCCACTGGATTTTCTCGATATTGATTGGTTGGACAAATTGGAGAATTGTAATCATGTGGTTGAAAGCTGGCTATTATATGAAAAATTAATTTGTTATGAAAGGTATTTTTATGAAACACTTTAAAATATCAATTTGAAAATAAATTAGATAAATTTTTGGAATGGAATTAATTCAATAAAAATGGCCCCCTGTTCTCTCAGTTTTGGGCCCCTTTAAAATTTTCTAGGGGAAGCACGTGCTTCTCGTGCCTATTCGGTAATAAGGGCCTGATACTAGCTAACCCGCCCGGCGTTGCACGGGCCAAAAATATTAATAATCTGTTCTATACGAAACTTAAACCAAACCCCGTCGTAATCGGGTCCATAGTTCCCCCTTCCACCGCCAGGAGGCGCAGTCTGTTCTGGAAGAGGCCTTTTCAGAACACTCGACCCAACCAAATTTCCTAGTAGAATTGAAATTTAACCACGGGTAAACATTGCCAAAATAGCGGAAATCGCGAAAGTTGGTTACGTAATTGATCGGTTTCTAAAGGGTTAATGTAGATATTTTTTAAAACCCAATCATGCGTTTTGAAGAAAATGAACGCGTCTATGATTTGGAGTCTACTGTTTGTCCGTACTCACATTTCCTGAGTCGATGCTGATTTTTAAACCTGGACCGAAAAACGAAAATCGCGTGAGTGAGTTTTGGAAAGGATTTTTTTTGAAGGGTTAAAATTATAAATTTTCAAAACGGATACCAGATTTTGAAAAAAAAAAGGGATGTAGATTAGTTGAGGTATTTTTAGTTTTTCGTATCTTGTTTATAAACGCCAATTCGGATTTTTAAAGATAGGGGAAATAGTTAAAAAAGCGCAATTGACTTACGGTAAAAAACGTTTTCAAAAGGGTTAACGTGATTTTATTTTTAAACTAAAGGTTTCTGCCTAAATCTGACAGAACGTCTTTAGGTGTGTTTAGGTGTGTTTGATTTTTGTTTGGTTATTTTAGAAAGCCGATGCCAGATTTAATATATCATAGAAAATCGGAATTCGCAAAAGAGAGTCCTGCGCACGAATTTTTTGAAGGGTTAATATTTGTATTTTTCAAAAACAAATACAGATGTCGAAAAAGGAATAAATGTAGATATTGTCTGGTATTTTTAGTTTTTCGTACCTTTCTCTGAATCGCCGATGCGAATTTTTAAAAATTGCCAAAATCGCAAAAATTACAAAACGACATACAGAAAATATACTTTTTAGAAGGGTTAATTTTTGTATTTTTTAAAACCAAAGGGGGCTTTGGAAAGGGCAAAATCAGTTCTTTAATTTGGTGACCCTCGTTTTTCCGTATTTTTTGTATTTCGGTGGATGCTAGGCTCGGAAAACGAAAGAAAATAAAAAAACATGAATTCGTTGCTTTTTGATTATTTTTTTTTGAAAGGGTTAAATGTAATTTTTTTTTTCAAACCAACCAGATCGTTTGAGACGTAAAAGAATTTTCTTTCAGAATATGTAGACGTTTTTTTCGTATTTTTAACCGTTTGCCCATGGCGAATTTAGAAAAACTTAAAACAAAAACGGGATGTGTTGTGCTTTCTTTCTTCTATTCCGGAAGATACGGATATTGGTTTCTTCACATGCGCCAGCTAGCTTTTGAATAATGACGTTTTTATTTGTGATCTTTGATCAGTTTTTAATTAATAACTACTTTAATTTTCAAAACATTAAAATTCTGACGTAATGGTGCACCAGGAGAGGGTTTGGCCTACCTATATCTAAATTTGCAGCCTTCTAGGTGGGCTGTATTTTCCTAACCATCGCCAACAGACACACAGACACACACACAGAGCGAAACTTTCTTTTATTAGTATAGATTTATGTGTTTTTAATTTAAATTATCTGATTAAATGTGATAATTTTTCATGTTGAATATTATACTTATATATATATTTGAATACATATTCTGATATTTATTCTCATTGTATTATTTTTTATTCCACAGATATACAGTGTATTGCACGTAACTGCATTCTTTAAATATCTTTCAATTGACAAATAGAAAATATGCTATTTCTGTATTGGTATTCATTCACATTAGAAATAAAGGATCTTAAGTAAAATATCTATTATACATCTTTTCGTAACGGAGAAAAAACTTCCATCACTTCTACAAAACGTTACAACAAAAGAAAAAAAAAGTAGTTAATCTCAGTAATTACTAATTTCTGAAAATGTCCGTTAGATTTGCAGCTCTTCAGCTGTATGATATGATATCAATCAAGAGAAAACATCTTTCATTTTAATTTTAACTGTGATTCTCTTTAAGAATATGTAAGATAATGCTGAATACGATATTACAAGAGACAATGTAAATTGAGACGCATTTGTCTCTGTTTGTCAAGCACAGTTTATTTTTTACTTGCTAATTTATTTTATTTTATTTTTACTGCTATGAATATAAGAAATGGGGACTCTACATGAACGTTTGTAAGACCAAATACCTATGTGTAGGAGGAAATGAGACAGAACTGAATTTAAATAATAACATAAAAATAGGAAGTAGTGAGTATTATAGATACCTTGGTGTAGACATTAATAGAGAAGGCACAGACTCACGGTAAATTAAATACAGAATCTGCCAAGGAAGAAAGGCTGTTAAACTTTTAAACTCTATTTGATGGAGTGAGGAGATCTTCAGGAAAAGAAAATATAATAGGTCTAATTCTATAGTAAAGAGCATTTTGTTATATGGAGCAGAGAGATGGAGAATTATGGAGACTGAAAGAAAGAAATTAGCAGCAGTGAAAATGGATGTCCTAAGAAGATCATGCAGGATATCAAGAATAGAGATAATAAGAAATGAAAGAGTAAAAGAAATGATGAAAATAAAGGGACCCATATTAGACGATCTCCAAAAGAAACAATTAATCTGGTATGGCCATGTTAAAAGAATGAATGACGCGAGACTCCCCAAAATCGCATCTAATTACAGAACAAACCAAATGAGGAAACGAGGAAGACCACGAAAGACCTGGATGGATGATATAAAAAAAGCCATGAGGGATAGGGGTCTGGAAGAAGAATGGACCCTTGACCGGAAGAAGTGGCGTGGTCTCTTGTAGATTTTTCGGATGGCGGCACTTGACGCCACAAACCGAGTTTATATGTATATTTTTACTGTCAAAAAGTTTTTTTAAAGTTTTAAAAAAATGTCTTCTTTAGAAAACACGTTATACTTTGGGGAATGTCCTTATAATAATATATTTTGTTATAAGAAATCTGAATTTTATACATAAATATATGTTTTAAAATTCTAATAAATATTCATTGATCAGAAGTTTTATAACCTATCTCCGATAAAATATTTTTTTTTCTTTTAATTCAGCCTAATGCATCTCTAAACATTTCCAGAGGCAAGAAAGAAAAATATCAGTTTATTGATTTACGTTCTTAATGAATGGTAATTAATGTTTCATTGCTGTAAAAACTTTCGTAACTGTTTTACGATCGATATACAGCTTTTTTTCCTTAATATTGATCTTTTTATTTTATAAAAGTGTTCTTCAGATAATTTATCATTAAAAAATACTTTTTAACGTTAAAATTAAATTATTCAATTCGGTTTCTTGTCCTAGATATCATCATGCTTAAATATAAAAATCTGACATTAATAAGAGTATAATTAAGTTTAAAATCCGCCTTTTGACAGCGTTTTAAAATTCGCCCCATGAAATAAATATTTAATCTCAAGGAAAGTTTGAAATTAAAGCCTAAGTTGTTCTTCTGCAAAAATGACTATATCTATTTTACTTTTGAAATCTAATTAATAAAAAATTGTTACTGAACATATTATTGATAAGAGTTTTATTTAAATTATCATTTTTTCTGGTTTTATTTTTAAATATAAATAATAATATTTAGAAATGTATAACATTTCTTTTCATAAAATACATGTGATAGCACTGAAAAAAATGACACTTTAAAATCTGAGTAAATCGATGTTTTCATTTTGTTATGAAATTTTTTGTTTAACCCTTTCCGGGACAGGGTTCCCACTCCGGGCACACCTAATTTTAATTCCAAACTTGCATACGGCACCAAGAATATTTTCATAAAATTTTGTCTTTATAATGAAATATTAAAATAAGAAGTTCTTATTTTTATAAAAAGTCGTTTGTAAATTCCAGTGTCAGTCAGTAATTTCTTATTTTACGAACAGAATTTGTCTGTGCCGGAAAGGGTTAAAATGTGACGACATAATGCTTTCAGTTCTGAAATACCAGAAATACTCAGAATATTGAAACATGGACATACTCAAAACTGAGTGCATAAAGGTCAGTTCAAACTCATTTTTGAAACATGGACATACTCAAAAATTATCAGAATCAGTTCAAACACATTTTTGAAACATGGAAATACTTAAAAATGAGCACATAGAAGTCAGTTCAAGCTCAATTTTGAAACATGGGCATACTCAAATATGGGAACATGATGTTTTATTCTTGAGTGTGAGCATGTTTTCAAAAATGAGTATATACATGTTTCAAACTTGAGTAATTTTGATTCGGAGATATTTTGACTATGCGACATACTCAGATTTGAGTATTTTTTTATTAGTTTGAAAATGTAGTTTTTAGAGTGAGGATGTTCAAATTTAATGGAGAGCAACATTTAAAGATTTACACGAAATGTAAGTTTCATAGTAGGTATCGTCATTACGGACGGTTTTTACTAACACCCGGAATGATTTTAGTAACACAAAATCATGCATGGCTTACTGTATGTGTCCAGGAATTTTAAAGCCTAAATAACAATTTATAATGTAATATCCTTTTCTAATGAATTGTCAGTTCAGTAGTAGTATAAAAGTCATAAGCAACAAAAATATTAAAAAAAGATTAATTTAATTATAATTAAGGGGACAGATCACCTTTAAAATGGTCAAAAATTCAATTTCAAGGTTTTGATGTCAGTAAATAGTACATTTTATTCTGAGTAGAAAGGTACCAATGTTTTTCAGAGGCGATGATTATTGACGAAGATATAAAACAAAATGCAATCGTCATTCTTTGTTTTTGAATGGAGAGTGAAATCTTTAAATGCATTTAATTCACAACAATGATTTTCAAACTTGCGCGCACGATTTCTCCAAAAATAATTTAGATAGAACCTCATTTTTTTTCAAACTTATTAATGTTGTAACAATGAACAAAATGAACTAGAATCTTTGAATTTGGTCAATAAATTAAAAAATAATTAACTGTAATTCATAGAAAAGTGCATTCAAAATGCTTTTTTAATTTAACAAATACATGGACTGTGTATTCCGTACGTCAGTGGTGACTTACCAACAAAAGCAATGACAAAAGCAATTTGAACTTTGAAAACTGGTTGAACGTTGAAGGGTGTCTGAGAAGAGGGTAAAAGAAACAAATACACGGACTGTGTATTCCGTACGTCAGTGGTGACTTTCCAACAAAAGCAATGACAAAAGCAATTTCAACTTTGAAAACTGTTTGAACGTTGAAGGGTGTCTGAGAAGAGGGTAAAAGAAACAAATACACGTGCTGTGTAGTCTGTACGTCAGTGATAACTTACCAACAAAAGCAATGACAAAAGCAATTTCAACTTTGAAAAATGGTTGAACGTTGAAGGGTGTCTGAGAAGAGGATAAAAGAAACAAATACACGGGCTGTGTAGTCCGTACGTCAGCGATGGCTTAGCAACAAAAGCAATGACAAAAGCAATTTCAACTTTGAAAACTGTTTGAACGTTGAAGGGTGTCTGAGAAGAGGATAAAAGAAACAAATACACGTGCTGTGTAGTCTGTACGTCAGTGACAACTTACCAACAAAAGCAATGACAAAAGCAATTTCAACTTTGAAAAATGGTTGAACGTTGAAGGGTGTCTGAGAAGAGGATAAAAGAAACAAATACACGGGCTGTGTAGTCCGTACGTCAGCGATGGTTTAGCAACAAAAGCAATGACAAAAGCAATTTCAACTTTGAAAACTGTTTGAACGTTGAAGGGTGTCTGAGAAGAGGATAAAAGAAACAAATACACGTGCTGTGTAGTCTGTACGTCAGTGATAACTTACCAACAAAAGCAATGACAAAAAGCAATTTCAACTTTGAAAACTGGTTGAACAATGAAAGGTGTGTGAGAAGAGAGTAAATGAAACGGATATGTTAATCGCATAATTATTTTGTAATTCGGAATTTTTTTTTCACCGACGAGTGGTGTTTTCAGCACGCCGTCCGTGTCTTTAAAGGTTAACGGCAAATGTGCATTTTTTTTATTGCAGTTAATTTTCTAATCTCTTATTATATACTTTTCTAATTTTTCTACATATCTATGTATAAATAATTAATATTTTTAAATAAAAATTCCGTTTATTACATGAATATATCAACAATTTTAAAAGAGATTGTATTTTATACTTCTTTTAATTACTTAAAGGCGTAAAATAAAAAAAAATATCCACGGTAAAATAAGTTTTATTAGACTATTGACATGTTTCAGCTCTATCGGAGCCATTATGAAAACAAATAAGAATATTCTACAATAGCACGGTCTGTAAAGTTATCATTTTAAATGCCATTATTTACTTTTTTAGCGTAACTTTTTTCAAATTACGTACGTTATTTTTTATTTTTACTTGGATTTTTATTTCCATTTGTAACCATGGAGTAACTCAAGCCACAATTTTGGTCAGTTAAATGATGTTGCATCGTTAAGTATTGTATTTTTACGTGTTATAATCTCTATAGTTTCTCTTATAATGAATGGATAGTATAGGTTGGAGGGAAAAATTACCTTACTTTCATTGAAATTTATTTGGATCGTTTCTTCTTGATATAATGTTGCCAAGGCTGTGGTTTTTCTATTATACTTAATATCAACTATATGCTTCGATTTTCAGTAATTAAATTTCCTGTTTGTCATGCCAATATAGTAATTATTTGATCCGTCTGCTTTAATAAGTGGTATTTCAAATAAATTTTTAAAATTAATTATAAATGTATTTCTTAATAAATTGTATTTTATTATTCCAAACTGGCCCATCATTTCTGAATAAAATTTTGCTCTTATAATGTACGTGAAGGAAAGTTTTTATTAATTTAAAAATCAATATGTTGATAAATTCTGAGGGCAATCAACCATTTCAATGTTTTAACAACATAATTGCTTTGCCCCTCAAAAGGCTAAAAAATAAATTATTGAATGTCCATTCAGCAGTTGTTCGTATGCTATAGAATTACTCTACTTGACATTCACTTCGATAATATTACGATGCCGGGGTAGACTGACATGCAGACATTCATAATTTTCTCTTAGCCCAATGTCAGAAGAATTACTTGGCATTTTTTATATGGGCCTGAATTTCAATATTTCATCATGTTTAATCATATTTCATCATGTAAAACTATGTTTCTAGGAAAATATAATATAATCACGAACAAAAATATACAATATCCTGTTCCTAGTTTCTAACGATCCCAAAAAGCATTCTTTATATATAGAAACCACATAAACTAATACATTTAGAGAAGCATCTATAAAAACAAAATTTCTTAATCTGCCACTGATTTTTGAAAAGTTTCTTTAGTAGTTTTTGCAGTGTATTAATCTGTTTTCTCAACACAGAATATGTGTTTTTCGGATGCTATCAATTCGCAAGTAAAATGTTTCTCATTCAACAAGCATATTTTACAGACAAACATGATAAATTAACAGCATTAACAATTACGTATAATTAATACTATCATATTTTGTTACTCTTGCATGTATAAACTTAATTACGCAGCTGAAAATGTTTAAATGGAAAATAATAGCATCCTAAAATCCGATATTATGGTTAGCGAAAAAGAATGATTAAGACACTATAAAAATCACTAAGAAACGTTTCCGAAAATCAGTGGCAGGAAAAGAAACTTTTTTTTTATAAATAGTTCTTTAAATATTGAAAACTTATTGGTTTCTGAGGTTTAAAATGTTAAAGTATTCTTTTCGGAATCATGGTTATCTCGTAAGAGGTTATTATATATTTAGGTTTGTCGTTATAGTATATTTTCCTTGATTATGAAACATTTGTATTTTTTTACAATGTACATGATACATCAAATTTGTCTGCAGAGGAAATTACGATCGAAAGATTAATTGTACCTGACTGTAAATAATTAGCGTTTAAATTAGCAATAATGTTAAATCATAATGATAATGAAATTATTAATTTAATGCAGCACTTGAAAGTTTTGCTTTCCGTAATTATAGTTAAAAAAAATATTTTTAAAGTGCATGTAAAATTAAAAGCTTGATAAAACATATCACCAATTATTATAACTAGTAAAAAGTAATAATCAAAATTTAAACTTTTCTAACTTTCTTTTCATGAATACTAATATTTAGAAAAGTATAAATCTTCTTTTTATGTCATAAATTTATTGTCGGAGAACATTTTGAGCAGAAGTTGTTTGTACAATTCAGAATTAATCTCCTTTGTAATTCTTCTCCATAACGTGACTAGGAAGTAATGATCTGACACGTAACCATTCATAAAATTTTACTTAACCATTGTTTGAAGATTAGCATGACAGTTCTAATATATATAGGTTTTTCGATATTTTATCAGGTTACGGAATATGACAGATTTCTCTGGAAATAAATTCAGAATTAAATTCGCTTGACTGCATAAAGTTTGCATAAAGCTTGCATAAAGATTTTTAACTGAAATATCGAAAATTGATTTTTTAATTTATCGTAGAACTCGAAAAAATTGTTTGTAATATGTATAATATATATAGTTAATAAATAAATAAATAAATATATGTATATAAATATATAGATATATACATATCTGTATAAGCATATATATATGTCTCTGTGTGTGTATACATGTATTATGTAAAAATGCTTTTGAAATCAAAAATAATTTACGAGTATATTTCTTTTAAATGCTAAAATGTGTAAATTATTAACGTTATCTTAGTAAAATAACTTTTATTAGATTGTTGATATGTTTCGGCTCTCTCCGATCCATTTTCAAGTGAGCCGAAACATGTCAACAATCTAATAAAAGTTATTTTACTGCATATTATGTTGTTAATTTACACATTATAGCATTTAAAAGAAATATATTATTACAAGGTGTTATAATTTATTATAATTTTAATATACGAGGTATAAAAAAGACCGAATCTCTCTCTGTCTCTTTGTATATGTATTATACTTGACAAGCACGGGCTTAAAGAAGAGAAAAACATACTTTAAATCAGAAAATTTATTTAATTAAATGTGCCTTCCTTCTATGTGGTAGTCGTTTAAAATCTACTTAATTTCATTCGTTAAATAAATTTCTGCTTTGAAGTATGTTTCTTATATTTAAAAAGAGGCCAGAGATCAGCATGTATATGTATATAATTGTATAGATAATGGGAGAACATATATGCATTTATCAATGTAATTGGAAGGTGATAATCCTCTTTAATAAAAATCTATGCGTTGCTGACGACTGGGATCTTCGATAATCGTTGCAACAGATTAATCTCGGAAAATGAAACATTTGAAGTTGCTGAAAAAATTAATAGCTCGAAAAGTATTTGTCAGAAAATTGTTGGGCAAACTTCGTTAGAAAGGTAAAAAATTCTATTTTTCTTGATATAAATTTCAAATCTAATGATTATGCCATTTTTCAAATATTGAATTTCAAAAATAACCAAATTTCCCAATGGAGTACCATAGCGAAATCGTCTCGCGTAAAAAGATAATGATAACGGCCATGTGTCCTGACGTATGCTGGCTAATCACGAGTCACAAATTATAGTAGCCTTACTATTCTGTTAAAATATGAAAGTGAATTATGATGCCACGAGTGCATGATTTTTATTTAATTTTAATATAATCATCTTCGAAACAAGGTTTTGAAAAAAAATTTTCGAATGAGATTAATAAATTTACCAATATTGTATATTATTTTAAAGTAGTTTAAAAGAGGAAAGGTGGGGGAGCGCTTTATATTATTTAGGTTTCCTCAGGAACTTTTGGTCAGAATTGAAAGTTTAATATATAAAAACGTCAGAAATTAAATCGGCAATAGTTATAACGACTGTCCTTCAGTTCGTTTGGATATATTTTCATTTAAAAATATAAAATCCTTCAACATTGATTTTGGGTATTTTTAATTTTATTATCACGGTCCCGGGCAACGCCGGGCATGTCAGGTAGTAGTTAATATTAATTAAGAAATAATCAATGGGGCAAGTTATTAACAATTTAGGAGAAAAAAATTAAAGGGGCCCGGGGCTTAAAAAATTAAAATTATGAGCCTCAGGTGCATCAGGACCTGCCTAGAACTTATCCGCACCAAATTTTCAGACTTCTACGTGCCGCAGATTTCGCTAGCCATCGCACACACACACACCCACAGATAAACAACTTTCTTTTATTAGTATTGTAGATTGATTGATTAATAGAAAACTAATATTACTATGCGTAGTTTTAAGTATTTTCAAATAGCAATACAGTAAGTCAGTGAAAACAAAATAGCTGGAAACCGACAATATCATTTTCTGACAAGTTTCCGTGTTAGCAGGTAGATTGTTATGGTATTCCTTCCGTCGGGACCGTGAAATATTTCCGTTTAAGAGAGCATTCCATAAAAGATAAGTCCAACTTTCACATGTCGGAAAGAATATTAAACAATTATATGTATTAAGACGGAAATCTGGTTAAAACGGAACTTTTCTTTAGTCTCTAGCTATTCCATCTTAGCATGTTTTATTGCATTTTATTACCATTCGATAATGCTGCGGACTTTCGTAGAGGCAATAGTTTTTTCCAAGCATTTCAAAGCGAGCATTAAGATAACCTTAATTTTCAAAACATTTTCAGTAATATTTATAGAGTAATTTTTGAAAGGAAACCTGTCTCTAACGAAATCCTATCTTAAACGGAAAAATTTCATAATCTCGGCAAAAGGAATTGCATTTAATTGTACCTGTTAAGATAGAAACCTGTTAAAAATGGAATTTTTGTCAGTTCCTAGCGATCCTGTTTTCTTACGTTTTACTGTATCATAACTACTTTATTACCATTAAAATTCCTTTTTATGAAATAATTTTAGTTATATCTTCAAAAGTAGAAAATGTATGCAGAAGCTAATTGCATAGAGCTAATATTATTTCTCGAAATACAATAAAATCTGTGAAAACGGAAATTGTGTGTAAGGGAAACCTGCCTTGAAATATTTCATGGTTCCGGCAAAAGGAATAGCATGTAACTATACCTACTAAGACAAAAACCTGTTTACAATGGAATTATTTTTTTGGCCCTAGTGATTCCTTCTTAGCATGTGTTACTGTAGTTACATTGGTGCACGCAAAGAGAGTATTTAAGACTTAAAATATCTATTAAAAACGGATAAGTACAAAAACTGTAGTTTTGTGATGTCTAAAAACAATGAAATATAACTAAGACGAAAATGCAAAAGTATCTAAAAAAAAATTCAAGGCTTACCTTTTTCATAAAGAAGGAGACAATAATTGTATAGTTCAAATATAATTTTTAATTTCGTAATATTCCCAGGTTACACAATAACTCAGACATGACGCAAATTATTATATCCCCTTACGCTGTGGATTTATCTTTTAATAAATTAAGAATCGGAAATAATTTTACCTGGCTGCGAATAGGTTTATTTAGTCCACTAAATGATTTAATAAAAAATGTAATATTTAAATAACTGGAGCATTTTTGTAATTATGTGTTTTGTATTATTTATGGACGTACGTAGTAAACAATATTAACTTAACAATAATATATATTTTTTAAACATCTGAAGGATTATTTAAGAAAACTTACAATGTTCTCAATTTCTATCTATAGATACTAAGATTTACAAATGTATATGAATTCTTTTCATGTCGTAAATATAGTGAGAGTTAATGTAATAAAATTTCCAAAGCAAAATTTTTTGGTATGATAAATAATTAATTTATGTCATCATTCAATTTCATAATGCAACGTGAAAGTGATAAACTGTCACGCCGATATTCAAAGAAAAATTAAATGTCCGATGTACGGAGAATATCCCGACAGTTCTAATATACATAGGAATTTCGATATTTTATCAGGTTACTTTATTTGTCAGATATTTTTGTTATACATTAAATAAGAATGATAAATTAATTTCAACTGACTGAGAATAGTTAGCATTTAACCTATTAAATGAAGTTATTCATAATGAAAATGTTTCTTTTTAATTAGTGCAACACTCCATAAAATGTATTTTCGTAATCAGATCTTTTCTATTATAGATGAATATACTTAACTTTAATAATATGTTTGATAACGATTTAACAATAATGAAAATGCAATATTTAAATTACTGGAGAATTTTTAATTATGTGTTTTGTATTATTTATGCACGTATGTAGTAAACAATTTAACTTAACAATAATAAATAATTAAAAAGAATGAACGACATTAAAAAAATCTTTCAATGTCCTCAATTTATATCTATAGATACTGGGATTTACAAATATATATAAATTCATTTGATGTCGTAAATATAGTGGAACGTAAAGTATTAAATTTCTAAAGTAAAATTTTTTGTTATGGTGAAGAATAAATTAATTTCATCATTTATTTTCATAATGTGACGAGGAATCGTTAAACAGACAATCAACCATTCGAAAAATAATTAAATGTACGGATGTGAGGAGAAAATCACAACAGTTCTAATATACATAGGAATTTAGATATTTTATCAGGGTACGTCATATGTCAGATTTCCATATATATTAAATCAGAACGATAAATTATTTTCAACTGACTGAGAATATTCAACATTTAGTCTATTAAACGAAAGAATTGATAATGCAGATTCTTATAATTAGTGCAACACTCCATTAAAAGTATTTTCGTAATTAGTGCCTTTCTATTGTATATATGTATAAACTTAACTTTAATAATTTGTTTTATAACGATTTAACAATAATAAACACTAAATTTAACTATCTGAATTTCTGATTATAATTAGTAATATTTACAACTGTTTAAAAATTATTTTCTTGACTTAACATATTAAAAGAGAAGTTATTGGTTTTCTGCCATAGAAATGCGTTTTGATGATATATAAATAACATATTCATAATTCACTTGAGTAATTGATGAACTGGCTAGCAGCCATTCATAAAATTATATTTAACTCAGATAGAGAATAACCTCAAATTTCTACTATAAGTAAACTATCCTAACTAATATAGTTACGATATTTTGTCAGGTAACATAATACGACAGTTCTGAGTACAGATTAAAATAGGGAATCAAAATATTTTTTGCTTGATTGTGAATAGTTTGTATTTAGTTTATTTAATGAACTAAAGAAAATTCAGCATGTAAATTATTGCAGCACTCCAAAACATATTGATCCGTATATATTATTTAAGTACATATTAATTTTAGAAAAACACTTTGCGGTAATATTTCCTTTTTATATATATAAAAAAATTAAATATTAAACAAATATTGGAACTTTCTCTTTTTCTGTTTGTAAATAACAATATTTACAAATATATATATATATGCCCCGAAGAATTGAAAAATATGTTAAACGACTTGGCAGAAGCTAGGATTAATGTGACATTAAAAATAAATTTGGAAACGACTAAGGGAATGTTCAATTAATTTGCATCAAAAAAGAAAATCGTATACAACAACATTGAGATTAAAGAAGTGCAAAGTTATGTGTACCTTGAACAGGAAATATCATCGGACAACAGTATCATGAATGAAATTAATAGAACAATAAGAAATGAATGGAGTGCTTTTGGGAAGAACAATATTATTCTGAAGAGTAATATGCCTCTTTGTTTGAAAAGAAAGGTATTTAACCAATGTGTTTTGCGTGCACTAATTTATGGAGCAGAAACAAGGACGCTAGCAAAACGGATGGTACAAAGATTACAAGCAACACAGTAAAGTATGGAAAGATGTATGCTAAGCATAAGTAGAAGTGATAGAAAGAGAATAACCTGGATAAGAAGTCAGACGAAAGTTTTTGACATCATTGAGAGAATTAAACGGTTAAAATGGAAATGGGCTGGGCACATTGCAAAAAGACAAGACACTAGATGGAGCACATACACCCTACAATGCTATTCCAGAGATGTAAATCGACCAAGAAGACGACCTCAAGTAAGATGGTGTGACGAAATCAGAAAAGTGGCCGCTGTTAATTGGATGACTAAAGCAGTGGACAGGAAAATAATGGAAAAATCTGGGGGAGACCTACATCCAGTAGTGGATTGAAAATTATTGTTGATGATGAAGATATATATATATGAGATGAATTATTGTAGATTCAGCAACCGTTGACAGACCAGTCACGATCTCTATAATTTTACACCAGATCATAGCACTATTATTCCACCGCCACAAGTTACTAACACTGTTCCATGCTAGATGATGACGGAAGATCACAAATTATACTCCATATAGGCAGTCGCACGTAACCGGAGAAAAGGCAAAATAAATCAATCCAGGCAATTTTCCACTCAAGAACAACAGCATTGACGAGACAACAGTTTATTAGAATTAAACATTGATTTAACAACTCTCACTAAATCTCATCAAAAACTCGAAGATATTTAAAGCATTAGATGACGGCACAAAGCTATGTTATTGAAGACTTCTCTACCGACGACTTCACAATTTTGACCCCCTAGTGACTGGGTCTAGTTGACAGTAAGAAAATCGTACAAAATCTGCTCTCCAAGCCAGGGCAACCCGTTTTAAAGGTAAAAGGCGAATGAATATTTCTGCAATGCAGGGGAAGGACGAACCAATAAGAAGCTTGCAAAGCCAGGGAACTTAATACTGTCAGTGGCATAATTTTGAGGTGAAGCGGAAGACGCGGGAGCCGAAAGGATTATGGGATATCGAATGATAGTTTTAATAAAAATAAAAATGATATTAAGAGACGTTCTAAAGGAATAAAGTTTGAATGTTTCAAAAGAAGAAATAAATTAAGGTTTTTACAAATACGTGTAGCTTCAAACAGATTAAGATTTTTAGAATGATAATTAAAAGAATATTTTGATTAAGCTATGGAATAAAATATAAATTAGATTTAAGAGATATTTTAAAAGAGAGGGAAAAATTAGAATTGTAATAATTTGGAATAAATTAATTAAGGAAAAATGGCGAAATTTATATATATATATATATTTATATATATATTTATATATATAATATATATATATATATATATATATATATATATATATATATATATATACATATATATATATATATATATATATATATATATATATATATATATATATATATATATATATATATATATATATATATATAACTTGATATGTTTTTTGAAAATCATAGATATTATAATTTTATATATATATATATATATATATATATATATATATAACTTGATATGTTTTTTGAAAATCATAGATATTATAATTATATATATATATATATATATATATATGAAGGGGTCGGTGCAAGAGAGTGCCAAGCGACATTTTTAACTTCTGACATATTTCAATTTGAAAATTATATATATATGAAGGGGTCGGTGCAAGAGAGTGCCAAGCGACATTTTTAACTTCTGACATATTTCAATTTGAAAATTTGATCAAATACTCAAATCAAGATATATAACCTAAAGTTTTTTCTCCAACGCCATAATAATATTTGAGATATTCTGAGTAACAATATGGTATTACTTTAATGATATTACTGTTACGTTTTTTGTAAGTAAGCTATCTTCATTAGGGGTATAAACATCTGGGGAAAAACGAAACCTGTCACGTATCCTGCCACATTAGAAACAAATTGTATGCTGGATATTATAATTTACAATATTAAGCATTAGATTACAGTGTTAGATTTATTTCACCAAAAATGTTTCTTGGCACTTTCTTGCCCCGACTCCCCTCCTACACACACACACACACACACACACACACACACACACATATACATATATTTGTATATATATTGTTGTCATGCCACAAATATACTGCAGCAGAAATTAATAACTATCTAAAGCGTTTTAATTAAAGATAATTTTCGTATAATACAAAATCCATATATTTCTTCATTCACTTCGATAACGTAACAAGCCATTGATGAACTGACACGCAGGCACTCATAAACTTTTGCTAAACCAAACTGAGGAAAGTAACTTAGAGAGTTCTAAGTAAGAGTTTCGACATTTTAATAGATTACGTAATACAGAAGATTTCTTAACAATTGAAATAAAATTAAAAATGTATTTAATCCGTCTAAGAATAATTTAAATTCAGCATAATAAATAAAAAAAATCATAATTAAAATGCAATTATTAAATTTTTACAGCGATTCAAAAAATTACTTTCCGTAATCATAGATTTTACATTTCATTTTGTTTAAGTACATGTAAATTTAAAAATATATATTAACAATTATAGCAATTGTTACAATTATTTATGATTATTAAATAATATTTACAATTTTCTGAATTACTGCTTATAAATATATATAATTAAAAAAATTCATGACATAAACAAAGATTACAGGAGAAACTATTGATTTTCTAGAGCAGAAATTGCTAGTAGAATACAGAATTAAACTATTTTGCAACTCACTTCGATAAAATGAGAAAACGTCATGACCCGACAAGCAACCATTTATAAAATTTTACTAAACCAATGTCGGGCGAATAGCCTGACAGTTCTAATATAAGTAAGAATTTCGAGATTTTATCAGATTACGTAATACGGCAAATTTCATCATGGATGAAATCAGAGTGAAAAGTTAATTTCATATGACTGAGAATAATTTGCATTTAGTTTAATAAATAAATTACCTTATACTTAAAATGTAATTATTAAATTACAGAAGCATCCTGAATTTTGCTTATCTTAATTCAAGTAAGTGTAACAGTAATGGGTCACCTGCTTAGATAAATGAAAAACAAGATTACATATAAAACTCCAAAGCAACTAAAGTAGCAGGTCATTGGATTAAATCTGTCATTTTATTAACTGTTATTGTAGTTGCTTGTGAGTGTGATACATAATCTAATTTATACTTCTGAAAACACGTGACCCATTATTGGTAGACTTATCTCATAGATTTATGTTTTATTAAATTCCTACTATTAGCTCACACTATCTCTATATATATCTTGTTGGAATTTTCAATCGTTAATAAAATATTTTCAATTCATCCATTCAAGTTCAAATATTTTTTTTTAACTTGTACTGGATGACAATTGATGTTAATACAGTTTTTTCAAATATTAATTCACTAATTAAATTTAATTAATTAATTTTTATTTTTATATGGGAGAAAAAAAAATTCTCCCATTGTTTTCATTAATGAAATAAAAGATTTATCTCAAATTAGTGATGCCAACAAAAAATAAAATACAGCAACGATGATTATAAAATAATGTTCAATAAAGATAACGTGGGACATTAATGCTGCACGGGTTTGTATTATATATTTATGATTAAAAAGTAGGAATTGACTTATATATATATATATATATATATATATATATATATATATATATATATATATATATATATATATATATATATATATATATATATATATATATATTACTTGTTTTTGTTAGATACACATGAACTTAAAGCTACATTTTAACAGTAAAACAATTATTATATCTATTTAATACTATTAAATACTAATTTTAGTTTTTTGAATTTATTTTTAGAAATAATATTTACAAATAAATAGTGTTCTTTTCATGATAGGAATATACATGCACCGAAATTATTGAATATCTATTGAATACGTCGATCTTGAATTGAATATCTATCACAGAATTGAACATCTATTGAATATCTAAGTACCGTACAAAATTAAGCTACTTCATCAATCCCTTTGAAATCAAAACTTAACACAGTGCTTTGTCGAATTTTGCTAGTTCGTTAAAAATCCTAAAAGTTTTGTCCTTTTCATAATTCGAAAGCTAAAAGCAGTAGTCCTGTTTTAGGGTTGGATACATACAGTTAAACATTGCAAAAATGTTTTTATAACTAGAATCAGGCATTTAGATCATGTACATGTACATCAACAAAATACCTTAATAAATTCCAGCCTTTATATTTTAGATTAAAAAATATATCTGTAGCCGGAAATTTTACTTGAGATAAGATGAAAAATACGTGCCATCAAATATTTCTTCACATTTTATTAAGTAAATTGAGAGGGTTAGAATGACAGTGTAGTAAGTTAATATTTATTAATTTGATAAATGAAAGGTTTTGTAAAACTTGTCGTATTGCCGTTGCTTTAAGTGGTCCAACTTGTTTTGCCCTCTAGAGATTCCCTCAGTGAACTATGACTTATTTGACTGTCACACTGATCAAAAATTAATATACTCTCAATAAAAATATGATTATCTATTTTTTGCAAATTTTTAACTTAGACTCCACTGTTATTCTAACCCTCTAAGTTTTCTGTTTCAGTCAAGTTTTTTTAATATAAAAATTATAGGCAAGATATTATAATAATAAAAAAAAAAAGTTTGTACATAGCACATCTGTATAGGAGGGAGTTTTAAGTACAGACTGTACATTGTCCTGCAATTTCATAAAGAATTTCACAAGTTTTCTTTGTTTCAATTAATATCGAGTTTTTAATCTATGTCCTCGTTTCGCGTGTCTTCTTTTTATTTAAAATATACTCTAGTTTGCCTGTGTTTTAATATTTTTTATCAAATTTAGGCAAATAGAAAATCATGTATTTTCTGGTCCTTAGAATGGTTTCGTGGATGCTTTCACTTTTCAGGTAGCTGTCGTTGATTTCCATGCATTTCACGTCAGTGATAACCAGCTTACAAATAGCATATAATGCATACAATAAAGAAGAATATGAATTTTTGTTTCGATTTTTGAAATAGCACATTCGTGCACTGAAAAATGGATTTGCTGGGGCACAGTATTTTTCGTTCATGTTAATTTTTATTACCTTTGATAACGATTCCAATTTTTCCATAAACTCCGTTTCGCTTGAAATAAACATAGCACATTTATCTTTTTAGTTGTCGATATCGCGGGGAAGAAGCGATGCGCTGACATGCATTTATTCCAAAAATGATACACTGCAAATTCCTAATACACATTGGTGGCATATATGAAACACTTTCATTCAAAAAAAGTGTTCCTGTTACCTTAATGTGTACGAAAATGTGTTTTGAATATGCTCCACTATAAAGAAAGTGTCCTGCTCAGGATATCTGTTAAATCTAAACTTGGGAACACATTTGAGAAGAGATTGGGAAAACATTTGGCCACACTTGTGAAATCATCGCTTTCAAAAAGTGCGCGAGAAAGTGTTCTAAACAAAAGAAGTGTCCTCTGAAGTATTCGAAAAACTGTTCCAACAATGCGCTTCAAAGTGTACTAAAAAGGTGACAAAATGAGTGTTCTAAAAAGTGATCAGAAATGTGTATAAAAGATTTGCAATTTACTTTTATGTTAATCGAGTACAAATCTCGTCAATAGAAGATTTTAGTTTCAGCGTGTGTAAAAACGATGCTTTCATTTTGAAAATGTTTTGATTTATGTTTCATTTCTTATTTATTTTAAATGCAACGAGTGAAATACACGTATTTTAAATATATGCATTATATTTACTTTAATTGAAAATTGAGCAATTTGAATTAAATGTGTGAAATATTTATATTTTTAAATGAAATGAATGCAATACGAATTATTGTGATAGGAGCAACATTTAACGATTTGTCAATTGCACCCTAATAACATTAATGCACCTATAACTTTAATTTAACCGATGACAAAAGACTAACATGACAGTTGTAAAAAAAAGTAGGAATTTCGATATTTTATCAAGTTGCATAACACTGAGCATTTCTCTAGAAATGAAATCAGAACGACAAAATAATTTCATCTGTCTGTGAATAGTTTGTGTTTAGTTAAACGGGAAAGAAAATTCATGTGTCAAGCATAGATTATGAAACGCTTTTCTACACATCCAGAATAGTTTAACAAAACATCGCCGTTTAATAAATGAAAGAAGATACATAAGTAGATATTTTATACCATACATTTGAATACATAGCAGATTTCAGCAATTACCATTCATGGCCGCATAGGTTCTCCAAAACTTTATGGTATCCCTGTACATGAACTATAGATTTGTATATATTTTATGTAGTATGCTAAAATTCATTTACTAAAATTCACTATTCATAGCCGGACATATATCCAGTTCTTTGCATAGCCCTGTATATGATTTTATTTATATTCTAGAAACATATCTTAATACACTAAATATAAATTAGCTTGAAAATGCGAATCTTTAAAAATTCACGCTCATGCTCAGTAATATTTACGAATACTTTTGTTTAGCGCTGTATCTGATTCATAAAATTTATACACACCACGTAGTATGCAAACATTTTGTTACACTTAAATACGCATATCATAACTGCAAATTTTAGCATTTATATTAATAGACAATACCTCGGATACAGTACTGTATTCGAAATCGTTTGTGTGTCCCTGTAAATTAATGATAAATATTATAAACTTCATATTATACCGCAAACGTCTTGCAATAAACAAAATGTAATGTATATAACTTTCATCATGTTTCAAATTTTACAGCATAGTTTAAAATAAACTGTAAACAGATTTTTTCCGTATACTTTTATATCACCGAATTCTTTTGCGAGACCCTATAAATGAATGATAATTGTTTGCACTCCATATTCTAAAGAAAGCATGTTCTAATGTAACTCAGAAATTTATATAAATTGCATTATGTTTGCAATAATGTAACATTATTAAAAGGGATCGCAAAGGATTTCTCCCCATAAACCATAATATAATGGAATTATTTTAAGGGCCCCTCTAAATGAACTGTAAGTGTTACAAATAACATATTCTAAAGTAACCTTCTTATAGTGCACCTGCATAAGTTATATATATCTCATTATGTTTCAAAAACTGTAACTCTACTAAAATTTACCACAAATGATTTTTCACCATACACCGTAGTTTAACGGAATACTTTTGAGTGAATACTTTTCCCTTGTAAATGAAGTATGAAAGTAACACACTTCATTTTCAATTCTGAACATGCCATGGCAAACCAAAATAACATATATCAATAACATGAGAATCGCAGTATATTTACCCGATTTTGAGCTCGGACAGATAGAAGGATAGAAACGGAGGGACGGTTGAAACCAAATGTATAAACACTTTTCAACTATGTTGGAAAGTGTTAAAGATAGATTAAATAAGAATCAAAGCGCAATTTTTGAGATACTGCGATTCTCCGAAATTTTACTTTATGTAAAATTATAGTTTTCGCATTAAAAAAAAAAAAAAAAAAAAAAAAAAAAAAAAAAAAAAAAACATTAATTTTTACATATTGGTTTACAATAATAACAATTAGTACAGCTATTTAACAATGTTAAAATGTAATTATAGTATTCTAAATTTCTTTAAAAAAAAAGAATTTTTACAAATATATAAAAATTCTAAATTACATATATATATTGAAAGTCACTGTTCATAAATTTTTGCTTAACCGGCGCGGAGTCAAAATGATAGGTGACAGTTCTAATATATGTAAAATTTTCGATATTTTATCCGTTTAAATAACGAGGCAGATTTACCTATAGATAAATTTAGAAAGAAAAATTAATTTCAGTTGACTGCAAATAGTTTGTATTTATTTTATTGAATGAACTAACTCATAATAAAAAATAATAGTTAAATATTTACATCAATACATAAAGATTGTTTATCATAATTACAGCTTTTATATTATATTTGCTTAAGTAGGTGGGAAGGAAAAAGTGTAAGTTAATGATAATAATTTTCTATAGAATTTTTTAAATGTTTTAAATTAGTATGTTGTTGCAAGCATAAAACATTCTTCTATATCAATAAAATAGTTTTCAAACAAAATTAAAAGACAATTTATTCATTCTTCAAATATAGCTATCACGGAAATTGTTTAAAATAGCAATGACAGAATCTATTTACGAGAATGGGCTGATAAGTTCGAGGCCTGATAAAGAGATGGAACAAGTATGAACAAATGACAATGATGTTTGTAAAGTATGATCCTTTAGATGACATGCTGTCGAGTTTCAGACGCGTGAGTTTTATTGGTTATTGTTTGGCGATAAAAGAAAGTAAACAAGTTTTGAAATTTTCTAAAAATGGAAAAATTCGGAGTTTGAGCTATCATAAAATACTTTGTTAAAACAGGTTCAACCTCCACGGACATACAGAAAGAGTTACATTCCAACTTAAAGGATTCTTGTCCTTCATATTCGATGATAAAAAAGTGGGCTGCTGAATTTAAACTTGGCAAGAAATCAATTCAAGATGATGAACCCTCAGGACGCCCAAAACCCGCTACGACCGACGAAATCGTCTAAAAAATTCACAATGCCGTATTGAATGATCGCCGACTGATATACGCGAACTTGCTGACATTGAAAATATCGCGATATACCGTGTCCACTACATTTTACACGATATTTTGAGTATGAAAAAGCTTTCCGCTTGATGCGTGCCGCGTTTGTTGAACGTCGATCAAAAACGCCAAAGAATGAACATTTACTCATGACTCAAGAGTCTTCTGAAATGTACTACGTTGCAAGTTGAAAAATAAAATGAAATATTGTCAAAAATCTTGTATTTTCTTTGTCAGGCCGAGAACTTTTCGAACCACCCTCGTACAGAGCTGAACTAAAGAATCCGCATACAAGAGTGTGTCTTAAATGTATCAAATTGAAAGGGGGCTACATTGAAAAATAATATGAAATTCTGTCAAAAATCTTGTACTTTCACTGTCATGCCTCGAACTTATCAGTCCATGCTCGTATGTCAAGGTCTAACATAATATGAAGTTTTATGAAATTCCGTGCATTCGTTCTTGAGATATAGCTATCGCCGAAATCGTGAAAACTGCAGTATAGCAGTGCCACTTGTTAGAAGATATACACGAAAACCTTATCAATTATAATTTATGTCAAGGTGTAGCTGAATCTAATGTCTCGTTATATTCCATGCATTCATTCTTGAGATATAGTGCCTAAAATTTTTTATCCCAAAATTTGTATCATATACAGATATACAGACAGACTCATTAGCAGATATTTTCTAAAAACAATGAAATCTTTTTTAGGGCTTTTTAAAAGTATAAATCCTCCGAAAACTGGAAGTCAAAATTTTTCATTAATCCAATAATTTCTTTTTGTAAAAATAGAAAAAAGTAAAAAATTAAGAATTTCTCAATTTTTGTTCATAAATAAGATTATTTACAAATGTATAAACATTCTTATCATGTCACAAAATATGAGACAGAATTTATGGCGTTCCTAAACCAGACATTCTGTTGTGTTTTTCGTTCGTATTTCATAACTCATTTCGATAACGTGTCGTGAATATGATGAACGGGCACGCATCCATTTATAAAATTTTGCCGAACCAATGGCATTATTCCGACAGATCTAATATACGTAGGAATTTCGATATTTTGTCAGGTTACGTAATATGCCAGATATTTCTATAGGTGAAATCAGATCGAAAAATTAATTTCAGCTGACTGCAAATAGTTTGCATTTACTTTATAAAATAAATCAATTCATAATTAAATTGCACAAATTAAATTAGAGCAGCACTCCAGACGTTTTGCTTTTGGAAAAAATAACTTTTATATTGTATTAATTTGAAACACCTATAAATTTCAGATTGCAAATTAACAATGATAATAGCTATTAAAAGACTGGAACTACATTATTGAATAATTACAATCTTCTGAATTTCTATTTATAAGTAATATTAATTACAAATGTATAAAAATTCTTTTTACGATACAGCGAGTCTGAGACAGAAACTACCGAATTGCTAAATCAGCAATTGTTCGTAGATAAAGAACTAATCTGTTTGATAATTAACTTCGATTCGTGACGAGGAACTGATGAAGTGACACGAAACCATTCATAAAATTTTGCTGAACCTATGTCAAGATAAATACCCTGGCACATGTAATAGAAGAAATAATTTTTATATTTATGTAATAAGGTTATATAATAAGGCTAATTTCTCTAGAGAGAAGGTCTGAACAGAACCTTTAACTCAACTGATTTTGAATATTTTGCATTTTTAAAAATCATAATGGAAATTCAACTGTTATATTAGTGCAGCATGCAAGAAATTTTTTACCCAGAATTTTCAGTTAGTCTCTTTATTATTTTTTATATGAAGTACCTATCTACTACAGTCAAAGGAAATTTATTGGCAACCCAATTACGGAACATTGAAGGCTATTAAAGCGATCAGTACTTATATTCGGCAATCGGATTCTAATCATCACCGCAGGAGGCACAACAACCGCTGTTACAACTGTTGGCGTCTGTTTTCGTGATTGATTAAGTAAGATCAGTTGCATATTTAAAGATCAGCTTATATAAAAATGTTAAATAAAAAATGTCGCTGTTCTCGGACAATTAGCAGTACAAAATCAGCAGCAAAATACACACCAAAACCTGTCCCCAACACAGTTAACACTGGTGACTATTTTTTAGATCACAGGCTAGCAAATCTTGAGAGCTAATGTGCCCGCAGGTTCTGTCTGTATGTACGTATGTATATACGTATGTACGTAACGCGATAACGCTTGGTAGAAATATCCGATTTGCTTCAAATTTTGTGTATGAGTTCATTCTAATAACGTTTCAATTCAAATTTCTGATAGTTTTGAAATTTAATTTAATGATTTCAAAAGCATTTTTGCAAAAACATTTCGAAATTTATATTTAAAAAATGTAAATATATATGTATAAAGAATATCAAACACTTTTTTCTGTTTAAATGCTAGAAAACGCTAAAAATGCATACAATTCAAAATAGATCATGAGGAAACAGTTGTTAGAACATAGAAACATAACTAACATATTTCAGTAACTTTGTAAAGTTTTAAATTTCGTAAGACTTACAAAAATAATTAGTTTGATGTAAATGAGTTTTGGTATTATGAATAACGACATTTGGAACTTTATGTCTAAAACTAGGATTTAGCTATTGGACAACCACAAAACCATAACAGAAAAATCTAGTAAAATATTGATAGATTCAAAATTATAAACTATTATAGAGAACAATATGGAAATCATTTAACTTTTAAGATAGAAAAAGTAGCATTCGCATAAATATATAGAATGAGATTTTAAACATCGATTGCCCATCAAATCATAATGACTCAAGTTAAGTACAATTTAATAGCAGGTTATCAACGTTTCGATTTCAGTTTAGCATTCATTTTCATTCATTTCAGCATTTTCTTACTTTATGCGTTCGCCATTTGGTTAAGCGTGTGCATTAATTTTAAACTTTCAACATGTTGAATGTTTCTTGCCGTCGAAAATCAAATACGCATTAAAGAGAAAATTAAGAATAAAAATAGATTTAAAAAAATTACTTTAATTTTTCGTACAGTTCATAATAATAAAAATATTTATTTTGCTATATTTCGCAGGATTACGTTAAAGTGGTAAATAGTTATCATGTTTATATAGAAATTTAAAAACTGTTTAGGTAAAATATTTATATGTATAAATACATGTAACAAAAATATATATTCTGTTACACACAGTGATATACGATATATGCACAGTGATTCGAAAACTAGTCAAAAAGTTAATGCATAATTCAACAAGGACGAAAAATCATGCGTCAAGCATAGATTATGTAACACTTTCCAACGCTTCCAAAATAATTTCACAAATCATTACCGTTTAATAAGCTGAAAGACAACATCTAAGTAAACAATTTGGAAAACGCATAACATATTTAAAAACGTAATTTCAGGAATTTCCAACATATAATTCCAACATATACAATATTCGGAAAAATATCCGAATACTTTTATTCAGCCCTGTATAGGATGTATAGATTTGTATATATACTACATAGGATGCTAAATTTTAGTTTAGTTAGGAAACGCGTAGCACAGTTTAAAATTCTCCTTCTGGAGTTTCTTTCAATAAACGGAAATGTGTTCGCGAACTTTTATGCTGCCCTGTATATGAAATATAGAATTTATACACACCAAGTATTAGACAAAATGTGAGTTCAATTTAAAATTGCGTTCAGCAGCTTAAAACGCACTTCCAGGGATTATTCTTAACAGACAGTAGAGAATTCTTTTGTCTGTCCCTGTAAATGAAGGATGACTGCTATACACACAATATTCTGTAGTAAGCCTCTTGTAGCGCACCTGAGTGATATATATAAATTTCAATGCGTTTAAAATAGTGAAACATTATTTAATTAAACCGCAAACGATTTTTCTCCATAGACGTAATGTAACGGAATTCTTTTGACTGCCCCTGTTAAGTAAATATAAGTGCTATGCACACCCTATTCCATATTAAGCTTCTTGTAATTTACCTTAGTTATATATATATATCAATAACAATGTATTGTCAATCAAGTGTATCAATTACAATGTATTGAAATTGTGTAACTTCATTAAAATAAACCGCAAATGATTTTTCCCCATAGACCGTAATGTAACGAAATTCTTTTGAGTGTTCCTGTAAAAAAACTATAAGTGCTACACACTTCAGTTAAAATAGGGAACATGCTATAGATAACGACAATAACATATAAAAATTGCATGGCAATCCGAGAAAATTTTCGGGAGATAGAGCACGGACAGACGGCAGACGGCCAGACAAACCGAAGTCATAAACACTTTTCAACTAGGTTGGAAAGTGTTAAAAATTAACAAATATAGAAAACTCCCATTTAAACGAAAAGTATTAAAATGATGTCGATTTCTTTATTATATATCGACTTTCTTCGATTTCTTCTATCGATTTTTCTTTATTATATTATTTATATTGTTTTTAGAATGAGACCAGAGTTTGTTACTACCAAAGTTTACACTTTTTACCAGAGTCAGAGGCAGTTTCTGATTAAAAAAAAATATTTATCTTAAATGTTTTACCACTTCTAAACGTTTATACAAACAATTTTTTTGCAACCTGTATTTTAAATGATATCGCTCAATGCCATGCACATACATTCATTATAGTGTAACTTGAGGCAATAGCATCTCAAATTATAAAAGTTTTCTGAGACAAGAAATCCCTGATATAAATATATTCTCATTAATATTGCAGCCTTTCCCATCTATCATAAATAACCATCTCTTTGCTTCAAAGACCTTTATCATCCTAGACTTAATTAATGCCAGACTTGAGTCGTTAATGACTTGTGATTGGTTGTTTTCTAGAAAATAACTATCATAGAAATGAGAAGCTTAATTTTCATATACATTTTTTTCTGGACAAGATTTGAAGATGATTAAACTTTCGATTCATTCATTACTCCAAATGAGGATAAAAAATTTAATTATATTCGATTAGGAATTCTTCAGCATTTCTAGATTAAAAATGGGGATTGTCTTTATTTTTATACTTTCAGATTTTAATGATGTAGTGTCTGGCTGGCTTATTTTAATGCAATTTATTATATTTTTCGTTCATTTTGTAATTATCTGTGAATTATATGTATAAATAATTATTTACTTTCATTAAATTTCTTAAAATAGATTAACTGTGCTCAGAAATGTTAAGATGTTTTTATAGTTAGTAAACGTGAATTAGTTTTAATTGTTTTTTTATTTTAACCAAATAATATGTTATATAAAAAAATAATAATGCTTATGTTTTGAATTTATTTTGTCTATTATTGTAATATTCGAAGTCAAATTTTCTAAACATTTATCCATGTATATATATATATATATATATATATATATATATATATATATATATATATTAATTAAACACTTTATTTTTTCTCAAATGAAAATTATTTAATGAAAAGAAATTAGTTTAGTTTTATATCTCATTTAATTACTCGCTAAGAAATTATATTAATGATATGGCTTTAGAAAAATGTTTTCCCTTTTCCCAGTTTATAATTATGAACTTTTTAGAGAAATATAGAAGAAAAAAATTAAATGATCTTTCTAAAGGAAAACAATCATATTTGTCAATGAAAAGAGTTAATCAAAAGCACACGATACAAAAATATCTTAATTTTGATTTACTCCAAATTATTTTTTATTGATCATATATATTTTTATCGCTTGTATTTTTATATTTTTTATTCGTTTATATTTCAAATTCATGTTAATCTATTTTTGTCGTATATTGTTTTACCTCTTTTCATATTGCATTATGTTTGATTATTATCTTCGTCTACGTTATGTAACTTTTTACACATTTAATGTTTAAGAAGAGGATTTCTTTTAAGGGATTTTGAAAAGTTAACATATATTTCAGTACTTAATTTCCATTCATATTTTCTATTAATCATTTTTTAATAATAAAAAATTCTTTTTTTCATTAAAAAACAAATTATATTAAATTCAGTTAGAGAAATTTCTTAATACATTTTATTTTTACATTTAGATATTAATACTTAACTAATAAAAGAAAAACAATGTCATAACAAAATAATATTTATTTTATCACTGATTTGAAATTAGTTTTAAAAATTCAATGTTACGAAATGTTTCCATTTCTATCGTTTCCAAAACTCAAGATCTTACTCCTGTCTGCCAACTTCGACGCAGTGAAAACCTTGTTTTGTACGAAAACAAAGAAATACAAAACGGTAAAAACGCTAAGCGTAATTCTATAAATGTTCATAATAAAAGAGTTCTTGGTCTAAAAGTTATTTAAACAACTTTAAAATCGAAAAAAAACATAGAAGATGAATCTCTTTAATGAAGTACAGTATACTCTCGATATCTCGAAGTCGAAGGGACGCTAAAACAAATTCGAGATAGCGAGTTTTCGAGATAACAAGGTCATAGCTAAAACATAAAAAAAACACGTAAAAACACAAGATACAGAATAATATTATAAAAATTAGAGTAATGATAGATGAGAATAAGTAAAAATATGTAATGATAGTCGACAATATGTCTAATCACCTGATGATAATTTTAATTTACTAGTAGAAAATAATTACATTAAATTGAAAATGATTAGAAAATACATAAATGAACTTATATCGCTAATTTTTTTTTTTTTAAAGTCCAGTATCGTGGCTTGGCGACATCTCTTTTGAAATTGGTTTTCAACCAATTTTTCTATTCGAAAAATAGCGGCGAAGTCATCATTTTCCACGCCTTCCGAGCATTCCATGAAGTGTCGTAGTATGTGGGCAGCATCTTTAGCTTGGGACGCAGTAACGATAGGTGATGATTCTGGAACATTCATTTCTTCCTCATCATCAGACGCTGGAGAAGAAATCGATTGAGAAATGATTTCATCATCCGTCCACAGCCCACAGACTTCGACGTCAGCGTCTAATTCAGTGAAATCTTCGAAAGTTATGTTTTCGGAAAGATTGAGTGATTTTGAAAATTCCCCCCATTCTTCGCACTGCATTTCATTTTCGGGTTCAGCGCTGCTTTCTTGTTCCTCGTCCCATTCAATTTCATTTTCTGCTTCTTTCACAAAGCCAGCTTTTCTAAAACAGTTTATGATAGCCATTTGAGTGACGTCCCTCCAAGCACGGTCAGCCATCCTCATGCAATCAAGAATGTTTAATGGCGTAATTTCCTCTTTCCTATCGATGGCATCTACGATCTTCTTCACTACCTCATTCCTGTATCCAACTTTGAAACTTCTGATTATCCCTTGATCGAGAGGTTGCAGCTTTGAAGTGGTGTTTGGTGGGAGGAAAACTACTTTCACCGCTTTCAATTCTGGGATAATGCCGTGAGCTTTGCAGTTGTCGATGAAAAGTAAGATTTTCTTCTTCTTTTTGCACATATTCTTATTTATTTGCTTCAGCCAGTCTGAAAAATATTCGCTTGTCATCCAAGCCTTTTTATTCGCTTTGTAATGAAGAGGAAAGGACTTCATTCCTTTAAAGCATCTTGGGTTTCTGGATTTTCCAATCATCAAGGGGGTTAACATCTCGGTCCCACTCATGTTGGCAGCTAACAGTAATGTTACTCGCTCTTTACTCTGCTTTCCTCCGTGACACGCTTCTCCTTTGAAAACTGCGTTTTTGTCTGGTAGTGCTTTAAAGAAAAGCCCTGTCTCATCGGCATTGTAAATGTTGTCCGGGGAATAATCTTTCAAAAGAGCATGAAGTTTTTTAATCCATTCCGAACAAAGTTCATCGCTCACTGATTGGCTCTCGCCGCACAATTTTCGAAAAACAATGTTGTGGCGTTTTTTAAAGTTCTCCAACCATCCATTACTGCATTTAAAATCCTTGTGTCCCAGTTTTTCTGCAAAATGCTCGGCCTTTTCTTTCAACACATTACCTCCAAGAGGGACATTACGATCTCTGCACTGTTTAAACCAATTTATTAGGCATTCTTCTAAATCGGGATATGCAGCCTTCCTAATCTTCTTTGCGGCTCCTTTTTCCTGCTCGTAAAGTTTCTCAATCTTTTTTCTGTCTTTCAAATTCGTCGATAAAGTCGATGCTGGAATTTTGAAATCCTTTGAGATTTGTCCCTTTTTCCCACCTTTATCTACAGCCTCTAAAATTTCTACCTTTTTTTCAATTGTTAACACGTTCAACTTTCGCTTAATGCTCACTGCTTTATTTTCTTTCAAACTTTCCATTTTTGAGGTTAGAACTGGCGATTCACGAACACGTTTTATCAATTCACTAACGTTTTTCGCGAATACCTTAACCATATGCAGTAAATTCTGACCAATTTAGAAAAACACACTTGACCTAAGCAACAAACATGAGTGACAAATGATTGGATAGTTGAATTATCATTGGCAAGATATGTGATTTGACGAGACAATCTACCGCATGCATCTTCACCCGCCCCCTAATTCATTCCCTCCCAAAAATGCCACCCATGTGACAAGGAACGACTAGTTTTTCTCCCTTTGTTTGCCTTTCAAGTGACCAGATGGACTTATCGAAATCGTTCCTGATCCCTCAGAGAGATAATGAAGGGTGTGAGAGATTCTTGGAAACATACTTTTATTTTCTTGGATACAAATGAACGGCGATTTTTCAGGAAAAATTCATATCTCTACTTCGAAAAATATTCGACATAACAAGGTTTTGAGTGAAAACTTTTCGAGATAAGAATTAAAATTAACATTAGATGAATATGTAATATCAAGGGGAAAAATAATTTTTCGACATATCAAGGTTTTCGAGATATCGAGAGTATACTGTATAAAGAGTTTATTTTTTTAGATGAATTTATCTGTCACCGTATGCTGCAGTTTCTCTACAGTCACTGTCGCGTAATGAGACAGAATAGTAAGAATTTGCCTGCATTTCACTTAATATTTCATTTTTGCAAAATCAAAATGTTTCTGATAGAAAGATATATGTGAAAAACACTTCCAGCAGACTGTAACATTAAATCAAAAGGCCACTAGTTGAGACTGCAATTGCTTTTGTAAACACTCACTCTTTCAAATCACCAAGAGAATGAAACATCCGGAGAACCTTCAGCCCTACATTTTTTTTTTATCTATTCTTTTTCTTTTCTAAATGATCACTGTGTATGTAATCTTCATTTCTTCTCTGGTAAAGACGAGGTAGATGAAGGTATCTCCGTATTTATCTAATCTTCAATTCTTCCTCTGTATGGAAAAGGTAGATGAAAGAATGTCGGTACTTTTCCAATATAGGGGTTTTGGTGAAATAGAGAAAATGGCCTTGGCGAGAAAAAGAAATTTGGCAACATATTGTCTGGCAAAATATTCATTGTTTGATGTATACACCAGCAATACTTTCAATATTTATACATTTATTTCATATAAAGAAGCTATTATGTATATATTAAAACAGAAGTGATTTGTGCATAAAAAACAGCAATAATAATACATACATACTAGCTGACATGCCCGGTGTTGCCCTTGTCCGTGATAATAGCCTTAAAAATACCTAAAATCAATGTTTAATGATTTTATATTTTTAAATGAAAATCTATCCAAGCGAAGTGAAGGCTAGTCGTTATAGTTATTGTCGATTTAATTTCTGACGTTTTGATATATTAAACTTTCAATTCTGACCAAAAGTTTCCTGAGGAAACCTAAATAATATACAGCGCTCCCCCACCTTTCCTCTTTTAAACTCAAAATAATATACAGCATGGGTCAATTTATTAGTCCCATCCGAACATAATTTCCAAAACCTTGTTTCTATGATAATTATATTAAAATTAAATAAAAATCATGCACACGTGGCATCATTATTCACTTTTATATTTTAACAAAATAGTCAGGCTACTATAATTTTTGACTCGTGCCAGCTCGAATAGCTTATAGCCAGTATACGCGTCAGGACACATGGCCGTTATCAATATCTTTTTACGCGTGACGATTTCGCTATGATACTCCATTGTGAAATTTGGTAATTTTTGAAATTCAATGTTTGAAAAACGGCATAATCATTAGATTTGAAATTCTTATCAAGAGAAAGATTTGTTTTTATTTTTCCAACGCTGGTTGTCTAACAATTTTCTAACAAATACTTTTGGAGCTATTGATTTTTTCAGTAACTTCAAATATTTCATTTTCTAAGTTTAATCTGTGGCAACGATTGCCGAAAATCCCAGTCGCCAGCAATGCATAGCTTTTTATTAAAGAGGACATTGACAGATAAAATGTTTATATATTTATATAAATACATATTTAAACAAGCTTAAAAGTTCATCAGTTTTGTTTTCATACCTGTTCATGTAATTTGACAACAAATCTCACGTTTTGAAACCAAATTGCGCCAAGCTTTTTTCAAAACGTGAAGGACCCTATAGTGGAAAAGTATCGGAATCTCTTAGTTTCTAATCAGTGGTTCATAACAGAAAATAATAGTAAATAAATAATCCTTAATAGAAATTATTGTTAATTAAAAATAAAAAATGACACTTCCGTAATTTATGAAAAATTAAAATGGTGTATGCCTTAAATTAAATTTAAACTTAAAACTTGTTGAGAAACACCTTTTCCGGCGAAAGCATTAATCGTTAATCCATACATACTACAGGGTCACCGAAAAAGTTTGAACAGATATGAAACAACCATAACTCTAAAAGTAATTGAGTAAACGGAATTTTATTTTTCAAGGAACTCGGATATTATTCCTGATTTTTTAAATGTAACTGTTTTAAAACCGCTTGACATTTAGACGATGCGCAGAATCGATGATCTGAAAACCACACATCGCAATTTTCTCTTTTAGCTTAGGCTATTCGTGTACATAGTGGATCATTTCCTATTAAATCGACGATGTTGAGGAACTTTCCAATTGACATTTTTTCCATACCTCCAGTAGTTGTCCATTACAAGAGGAAACTGTGACTACCTTTGTTGGTTTCCACATTCCTCGAGTTATGGTAAAGCAAGTACGGGTCGGAAAAACTCGACGTAAGGCCTAGGGCCTGGCTCCCTTTTGGGTGTCCATCCCCGAAGTTGTTGGGGGACGCCGGCCCGTCCCCAAGTGTCTCGTGGTGGTTCTCACTAATAATGGGTTCCACCGCGTATCGCAATGACCTACGTCGTCGACACATGGGTCTAAGTGTTGGAGTGTCGCAGGTGGTGGTCCTCTGGCCGACCGAAGCGCAGACGGAGAAGCAAATCCGGTCGTGGACAAATCCCGCCGGGCACTCCTCAGGCCCCTGGCGGCGCAACCTAGGTTTTTTTTAATACCTCCAATAGTTATAGATATAGGATAACTTTTCACCCTGGAATCATCGATAAAGGTTGGACAGCATGAATTCCTCGTTCACTGTGCAATTGCTCCTTCGTTTCATCTGAAGGTCAAGGTTGGGTGCCAAGTACATTACAGAGAATAATACTCGTTTCCCTAATTGCTTTTGTATACTGCTCAAAACAATTAAAGGATATTGCAGTTTTAGGTGGATTTTGTATCTGGGAAACTTTTTAGCTGATTCATACATGGTCGACAGACATAGTAGGTTATATGAGAATAAATTACACATGTTTGGCACAAAAAAATGCATTTTATTGCGCATTTGTGTACAAAAGGAAAAAAACACAATTTGTGCATATGAGAAAAAAAGAATAAGAAAAGGTGTTTTCTTCAAAGAAAATCATTTTCAGTAGGGGGTATGGTTTCCACGGGCGGCCAGCAACGTTGAACACATTTGAGGCATGGACTCAATGAGGCTATTAATGACGAGTTGGGGTATTCTGCCCCACTCTTCCAGAATAGCTCTTTCCAGTTCTTGGAGAGTTTGTGGGGGTTATTGGCGGCCAGAAACTCGTCTTCCTAGAGCGTCCCAAATGTGCTCGATTGGATTCTTGTCTGGAGAACACGCTGGCCATTCCATTCGAACGATTCCTTCCTCGAAAAGGAAATCCTCCACCAGATTTGCACGATGTGGCCTGCAGTTATCGTCCATTAAAATGAAGTTATCTCCGATTGCTGCAGCGTAAGGGACTATAATAGGTCTGAGGATCTCATCCCTATATCGGCGACCAGTCAGAGCTCCATCTCGAATGATGTAGAGGTCAGTGCGCCCGTCAATGTAGATGCCACCATACACCAACACTCCTCCACCGCCAAATCTGACACTTTCGTGCACGAACGCAGGATTATTCCTACTGCCACGGTCCCTCCAGGTGAAAATACGCCTATTATCCGGATGCAGAGAAAAACGGGACTCGTCAGAAAACAGAATATTGCTCCATTCATTTCTCCTCCAGTTGACATGTTCGGTTGCCCACTCCCTGCGGTCGCGACGATGCCTTGATGTTAATCTAACACATACCATCGGTCGGCGAGCATACAGACCTACAGCATGGAGCCGGTTTCGGACAGTCTGAGTTGAAATCGTGGTGCCTGTAGCCGAGCGAAGGTGTTGTTGGAGAAGAGTAGCGTTCATGTTTCAGTGTCTCCGAGCTGTTAACGCTAAATACCGATCTTCATTGGGCGTTGTTGCCCGTCTACGACCTTGCCCTGGTCTTCGGCCTGCACATCCACTCTCCAAAAAACGGTTCCAGATCCTGGAAATGACACTTTGTGACACTCCAATGGCTTGCGCTACTTCGGCTTGAGTTTGGCCCCCTTCTAACCTACCAAAAATTCTCCAAGCTTCTGAATCTGTCAAATGACTTCGCTGAGACATCGTACTCATCGAAACAAAGCAATCACTGAATGCCGATCATCCTTGTCTTCATTCTCTTTTATCCAGTTGAAAGTCAAATTTCATTCGCTGCCGCTGAAGCGACGTTTTTGACGTCGAACTCAAAATTTGCATACTCCACAGTTTGAAAACCAGAAAAATTTGCATTTGTGATTATCTTCTTCTATTTTCGGCAAAAAAATTCGTTTATATCTTTATTTTATATAAAACTTCAAATATCCTTTAATTGTTTTGAGCAGTGTAGTTTTCAATTTTTTGAAATGTTCTCAAATTTTTTTCGATGACCCTGTTTTATACAATCTGACTAAATTAGCTAAAAAGAAATTTCAATGTACTGATTTTTTTCACGTTAACCTGGCGTTAACCCTGAACAGTTAAAAAAAAGTTATTTGCTATAACTTGGGTCTTCAAATCTAAGTCTGATTATACGTTACTTTTATACATTATTTAGTTTCAAATTATAACATTTTTTTTCTCTCCTTCTCTATTAAAAAATAAAATTACAAAAAATGCATATGTTATACTTAAATATGTCATTGTAACAATATAATCATCTCCATATAAATAATACAATTTATTGACAGATAAATCTTTTTCAAAAAGAATCTAAAAAAAAATACTCGTTAAATAATTATAATTAATCAGATATTTTTTACACAATAAATTACGTATTTCGCAATTACTTTGACAACATAAAAAATGTGTTCTAAATAAAACAAATAGCGAATAAAGTAAATGAATTTATCAATAATTTTAATTTATCTTGGAATTGTGCTCTGAAAAAAAAAATGAATTGATCTTTTTTTTTTTTTTTTTAAATACAAAAAACACTTTAGCAAATAGATTACTTTAAATGTCTTTAGGGAATAATTGGCAGTCAATAACAACTATTAGAGCGTTTCCCGATATTTAAATAATGCAATTTTATAAACATATTTATTTAGAAAATACATTAATTGCCCTTTATTCTTTTAATGTTTTAAAACGTTTATGAAATACTATGGAAAGAAATAAGAAAAAAAAGAGAGAGAGATAAATGTATTCAAAATTCTGAGTTTACAGCAAAATAAATTACTTTTTCCCCTCTTTATTTACTTTTCAAATGCGTATTATTGGTATTTTATATTTTAACAATTGAACATGTCTAGATCGTAAAATGATTTTAAATAAAACATTTTATCATACAAATAAGAAGTTTTATAAAGACTAAAAAAATTTATTTTTAATTTTCTGCAGTAGAGAAAAATATACCATTATTTAGCTATAAATCACAATCTAAGGGTGTCGCAAACAACTTACTAAAATTTTAAAATTCAATAATTAATTAACTAATTCAATAATTAATTAACCAGCAAAAAAATCTAGTCGTCAGTAATAAAATATTTAAACTAATCCCCCGTCATTGATAAAAAGAAAAATCTTATTCATGCATTAACAGCGAACAAATAATGACAAGCATAGTGTAGAATTATTAGTTACATTGTTTAGAATACTAAATTACATTAGTGCTAAACTATTATTATGTTATATTATTCAAATTATAATTAAGGATGATAAATTTACTTCAAAGGAATTTCTTGTAATCACTTATATGTTATTACTCTTTAAAATGAATGCGATAGATTAATTAGTTTTAATTCTGAACACAAAAAAATGATTTGAAACTTACAAAAATACTTGAGCCTTTTTTAGCATTGTAGCCTATTTTAGATGTCACAGAGGCTGGATTGACACTAGTGCTTTATTGAGTCCCCAGTTTAACCATGTGAAATGCTAGTTAGCTATAGCGGATAAAAACGGCGTTTTCTCTGCATCAGATAGAAAATGTCTATTAAACTTGGTTCTTCCATTAAAAGTACGAGAGAAGAGGAAGATCACTGCTTGACGAACACAAGTAGGGGTGAGTTAATATTTACCGTTCGTGTGCCGTTCTTAGGTCAATTTTTGTAAAAAAAAAAAAAAAAAAAAAAAAAAAAAAAAAAAAACTAGATTAAAAAGGTTTGTTGCCAGATTTAAAGAAAAAAAAAACTTGGTCGCCAGTGACAACCTGACGATCACATTTGTGAAGCCCTGATTATACCCATAAAAATTAGGCATGTGACATTTTCATAATAAAGCTCATATATTTGGAATACACTATTTAAAAAAAATTGTTCACATTTTCGCTAATAAATAGCTGTATGCTCACAAAATTTGCAAGAATACTCGGAGTGCCGTATAGAACTTTATCGTAGTTATCTTCGGTTTCAGATTTTAATTTCTTTAACTACTAAAGAGCTACACAATGAACTACGTTTTGAAGTTCTAAAGTTAATATTAGTATTCTGAGATTTTGAGACATTGCGGCGCATTAAACTATTTGATTTTTAATTGTTTTAGAATAGCGGTCCCGCCCGACGTTGCCAGAGCCAGTGATAATAACCTTACATCTACCTAAAATCAGTGATGAATGATTTTATATTTTCAAACAGAAATTTTTCCAAGCGAGCCTAATGTTCTTGGTTCCACTGCAACCTCAAGTTTTTATAATAATATATTTATTTAAAAAAAAAAAAAAAAAAAACTCTTTCCAAACAATTTAAAGGTCATCCATTAGAGTGATTGCGGAGTTAGTTTCTGATATTTGGATATATTAAACTTTTAATTCTGACTAAATATTCCTGATAAAATCAAAATATTATAAAACACTTAAATGTTATAAGCCCCTTACTTATTTAAAACAAGAAATGATACCATACAGTGTATTGAGAAACTGTAATTAAAATGTAGAGGTTAACTGGAAATGCGCAGGAACGAACCCTCTACCCACCAAAAAAATGTTCCAAAGCACAATATTTTAAGAAACAAGTAGCGATAATTTCAAAAGCAGTCATTAAAAATTTATCTGACGGTTGCGTGTAAAGATTTAAAGAAAATATTTTTGTGAAATAATAAATATTAATATTTTTAAAACCAAACGTATTGTTCGAACGGGGAATAAAATAATCCTTTTTTTTATTCGTTTTTTTGTTTTTTTGTCCGCAAAAATGAGATAGCATTTTAAAGCTAGAGTAAAAACGAAAAGATGAAAACAAACAAAATCGACCTCCGAGGAAATTTTCTTTGAAATAGCAAATATTAATATATATTTTTTAAGCATAGATACCACCAAAATTTGAAAGCTACGCTGAATAAGTAGTATATTTTTTATTTTCTTGTATTTCTATACGGCAAAAAAGATGCGTCCATTTTGAAATGCAGATAAAAAAACTTGACAAGCAATCGTAAAACAAAAAAATCAACAGGGAATCGAACTTCGGAAAAAAATATTTTAAAATAATAAATATTAATATATATATATATATATATATAACCAACTATTACAAAAGAAAAGGTGCCCCAAATAATTAGATATGCTTTCCTTTTTTTCGACCGGGAAGTGGATGCAGCAGTTACAGATTGAAAAATAAGAGAAAACCAGAAAAATTACGCGAATCGAGATCGAGTAAAAATTTCTTTTGAAATGGTAAATATTAATAAGCTTTTAATAAAATATAACGTTAGAACACGGAAGGTAAGACAAAATTGTTCGCATTTTTTTCTTCACGCGGTACGCCATTTCAAAAAGCAGAAAAAAAACGAATGCCAAGGGAAGGACAGAGATATGCAGGTACAATCTGCTGAAGGAATGAAGCTTGATATTTTGCTATTTCCATTATGGTTTTTAATTAATACCTCGGCTAATTATAAAAAAAATAAAAATTCTGAGTCTCTTATGCTTTCGGATCTGTTTTCGACTATCCCCTTCAAAATTTTCAGACCGCTACGTGTAGTAGTTTTCCTAAACCATCACCAACAAACAAAGACAGACATACACAAATATTAATATAGATTCGTTCATTAATATAGATATAAGTTATCCTATAATCTATCCAATAAATATGCCACCTAATGCAAGTTTATATTTATATAATTAATGTAATATGACATTTTCCAGTTCGGAAATCTATTTAGAACTCACTATATTTTTGTTTTTGCAAATATAATCATTACTAATAATAAAAGTTTAAGTCTTATATATTGAAATTTTAGCAAAATCAATCTCCTATAATAAACTAAAAGGACCATTTCGTATTTTCAAATATAAATAAAATAAAATGTAAATTAATTTTGCATTCATTACTTAGAAAGCAGCGTCAATATGTGTCATTGCCTTAATTGAAGAAAATACATTAAATTTAATATTCATGAATATATTTTTTCTTTATATATAAATAAACAATATAGAAATATTATATAAAAATGAAAACTCTTGAAATATTTACAAGATATTATAAAGGGCGATAAAGATTAAATAAATGTTATTTTAAGTAAAAAATTAAGAAATGCATAGCTAACCATAATTCTTTTTTAAAATATTAAAACATATTCGTATATTTACGTTATGAATGTCTGCCACTTATATATATATATATATATATATATATATATATATATATATATATATATATATATATATATATATATATATATACGGGGGTAAGTCCTTAAATAAGTCACAAAAGATAATTAAATAATAACTTACAATGATAACTTCAAAACTAACTTTTTATTTCTCAACATATTCTCTACCAATATTTATGCACTTATTTCACCGTTTTATCAGTGCCCCAACACCAGCTGCTTATAATTCTTTGGGTTGCTGTCTCAGCCACATTAGGATTTCAAGTTGAACTTTTTCAACATCTGTGAACATCATCTTGCTTCCAAGATGATTTTTTAGAGGACTAAACTGATGTAAATCGCTTGGGGATAAGTCGAAGCTGTATGGTGGCTGTTGAAGAAGTTGCAAGATAATGTTCACAGATGATGTAAAGTTTCAACTTGAAGGCCTAATGTGACTGAGACAGCAACCCAAAGAATTGTATGCAGCTGGTGTTGGGGCACTGATAAAACTGTGATATAAGTCCATAAATACTGGTGGAGAATATGTTGAGAAATATAAATAGTTTTGAAGTTATCATTGTAAGTTAATATTTAATTATCTTTTGTGACTTACTTAATGACTTACCCCCGTATATACAGTATGCCCACTAAAGTCCCTTGTCACCCTCTTAACTTCGGAATGGCTTCTGCTATATTCATAAAAGTAGCGTTTAGGTATAGTAAAGTATCCATGCGCTACTCAATGAAACCGGCTACGGCGCCACCTCGTGGGAAACTGCGGAGTTAGCATTCCTATCTCGAAAACGGAAAAAGATAGAGTGAAAAAGTGATTTACAAAGTTGTAGAGCATCATCGATTTAGTACGAAAAAACACCTTGTGGACATTAATGCGAAGAATAGAAAGGTTAAAACGCGCATTTGTTTTTTCGTGATTTCTTACACTGTCAAACCGATCTTAGAAAGAGAAACGTAACTTGTTATAAAAATATACCTTTATTTAAGATGTTCAAACTTCTCACCGTCAGCTCCAATGCACATTTAGGTCCTTGTTTGAATTTCACGTTGCGCACGTTGGCGCATAGAGGGTGACACTTTGGCACAAGCGTCCGTAATGCGTTGTTTAAGGTCCTGCAATGTTTGTGGGGGGAGTCGCATACACCTGCTGTTGGTTAACATAACTGTTTTTTTTTCTAGGATCATTTTGTCACGTCACAGTGTAGGAAATCACGAAAAAACAAATGCACGTTTTCACCGTTCTATTCTTCAAATTAATGTCCAGAAGGTGTTTTTTCGTACTAAATCGATGATGCTCTACAACTTTGTAAATAACCTTTTTTCTCTATCTATTTCCGTTTTCGAGATAGGAATGCTAACTCCGCATTTTTCCACCACGTAGCGCCGTAGGCGGTTTCATTGAGTAGCGCATGGCTGCTTTACTATACCTAGACGCTTTTTTTATGAATATAGCAGCAGCCGCTCCAAAGTTAAGAGGGTGGCAAGGGACTTATTGGTATATATAATATGTTATTAGTCTTCTTTAAATATATATATATATAATATCATTTTGTTCTAATAAATTATTTAAAATACTATTTAACCGATTGTTTTATTTTATTTATGTACATACTTGTAAATTTTGCCTTTATCCCCTTATACAAGATACAAAATTTATTCAAAGAAATACTTTCAAATAACACAGCTATAAATCTTCTTCCGCATTCCCAGTGGTGAAGGTAATAAACCCTGAATTAAGAGTGGGGTAACTCTCCCACACAAAATGTTAAACGCATGTGAAGCATGAACTTGAAAGTATTTTCATTCTCCCTTTCACGATTCATGCTTAGAAAGTTTAGAATTTCAAAAGAAAGGATCAGTGTATGCGTTAAATTTGAAACTGAAAATAGCTTGAGTCTATTGTGAGAGTTTCGACTTATTTATTAACGGTCTCCGGTTTATGAGTTCGGAAAATATTTCTCCCCAAGTTTGGGGTTTATAAATTAAAGAAAACCAGCAAATTCTTGATAATACTTTCTCTAGGGAATTTCGTATAGAGATTCATCTGTCGTTACTTTATCTTGATTGACTTCCTTCAAGTAACTAAATTTAAAAAATCACTACTTTCATTATATATGATAAAGAAAGCAAATAAAAGTACAATATTTCTGTAACACTTAAGGTAAATGCAAGTTTATTCCAATTATTTATTTTTATTGTTTCTATTATAATTTTTGTTTAGAATTACAATGATTTATTTGATAATAAAAATTGTTTTCTAAATTTTTATTAGAAATGCCATTATTTTGATATTTTGGAAAGTACAAATTATAACTATTGGTTACTGGGTTTTTCTTTTTTTACAAGCAACTGTTTTTATCGTGTTTCAAAACAACTGACACAGACTGACACAGAAACGGCGAGCAGATGGTGGAACGTTGCAAATTCTACATTTAATGATTTATTGTGGATGCTAGAATCGGTGTCACTCTATGAAGGCAAAGAGACTCAAACATTATGATTAACTCACACCTGAAATCAATTATTCATAAGTACAAAAATACACGTTTCAGAAGTCAACATTTTTTTCTATTTTTTCCTGCAAAAAGGTGATAGAATTTCAAATCAGGAGTAAAAACGGAAAAGAGGAAAACGAATGCAAATCGTTCTCCAAGAAATATATTTTTTAAATAGTAAATAGTGATATTTTCGAAACATAAGATACCACCAAAACCGGAAAAGTACATTAAATAAGTAGTTTTTTCCGTCCTTAAAATATACAATAAACAGAAAACCTGACAATATATCGGAAAATATGAATACCAATATGGAATGAAATTTCATATTTCTGTTACAAATTTAATTTTTTTTATATTTTTGAAAGCATAAATTATAACTTACGGTGGGTGGTCTTCTTTTTGCGAACAACGGTTTTTAGTGTGCTTTAAAACAACTATGAAACTGACAAAGAGTTGGTGAGCAGACAGTGGGGCATTGCAAATTCTACAGCTAATGGTTTATTCTGGATGTTAGAATCTGTGCCACTTTATGATAGAAAATCAACTCAAACTTTATGATTAACTCACACCTGAAAACAATTTAGTCAAAAGTACAAAAATACAGGTTTCTAAAGTCTTTTTTTGGGTGTGCTTTCATCCGAAAAATGATGATAGCATTTTAAAGCTGGTGTAAAAACAGAAAAGGTGAAACAGAACGCGAATCGATCTCCGATAAATACTTTTTAAACAGTAATGCAAAATTTTTCGAAACCAAAGATACCACCAGAACCGGAATGATGCGCAGAAGAAGTGTGTATTTTTTTGTTATTTTCTATATTTACGTCCGGAAAGCATACATTTTAAAGATAGTAAAACTTCAAAAAATATTTTATCTAGGGATAGATGAGAACAAACGCGTTAAGGTTCAAATTCAGGAAATAGATATGAAAGGAAACACAAATTGTTTACTTACACCATAATGGAAATTGCTTCTTTGCAGGTATGTTTACAATAATTTGAAAAAAAGAAAAACTTGTACCAACAATTACTTATGCTTGGAAACTTAACCGGTGTGATTATTGTAAAATTATTGTCACTAAGAGGCAGTAGATGGTTTGTCCTATTTCAATTTCAGGCATTAATCGGAACAGGCCATTTACATCTTTGTTGTCGGTTGTAATGAAATACTTTCCGAATTCTGAGAAGTAAAACCTGTGTTTTATACACGTTTGTTACAAACAAGAAAAGCATTTGTATATCAAGCAGGCTTTCCGAAGGATGACGGATCAAGAAATGTTTACTTGTTATAGTACATTATTAAACAGAATATTTCCAACCAGAAACGAAGCCATCAAGATCTTAACAATTTATAGAAGGGTATAAATCACAGCCGACATCAGTATAGCTCGAGAAAACTGCTGTTTGTTTCTCCTGTGTTTGGACGGTGTTCATGATGTCAGATTACGTGATTTCCAGTCGACCCAATAGGGCGTGATAGCATTTGTTTGTTGGACAATCGTTGTAAAACATTTTTTACTATGATACAATATGCAATATCACCCTTTCCTAGGACGTCTTTTTCAGCTGATTGGTTAGAAGCGGATCACGTGGTCTGAGGTCATGACCTCCGTCCTATGCTACTGCCCTAACGAACAATAGCTTTTTCGGCTGGTAACGAAGTCGACTATGGATAAATTCATCTTGAATGTTGTAGAAGGCTGACAACAAATCAATTAAAATAGCTATTGTACGTGATGTGGATCTGAATCAACGCACTATTTGCAGAAAATCTTTATGTATTTACAAGCGAAAGTCATTAAGTAAGTCACAAAATATAATTATATAATAACTTAAAATGATATTCACTTCAAAACTATTTTTATTTCTCAACATATTCTCAATCAATATTTATGCACTTATATCACCGTTATTTCAATGCCCCAACACCAGCTGCATAACATTCTTTGGGTTGCTATCTTAGCCACATTAGGACTTCAAGTTGAACCTTTGCATCATCTGTGAATATCATCTTGCTTCCAAGATGTTTTTTTAGTGGACTAAACAGATGAAAATCACTTGGAGCTAAGTCGAAGCTGTATGGTGGATGTTGAAGAAGTTGCAAGATGATGGTCACATATAATGAAAAGGTTCAACTTGAAATACTAACGTGGCTGAGACAGCAACCCAAATGATGTTATGCAGTTGGTTTTGGGGCACTGAAAAAATGATGATATAAGTGCACAAATATTGGTGGAGAATATGTTGAGAAATAAACATATTTTTGAAGCGAATATCATTGTAAGTTATTATTTAATTATCTTTTGTGACTTACTTAATGAATTTCCCTCGTATATAAAGAATTTTTAAACCGTATTTTATGTTTCAAATGAATTTCGAGTTCGAGATGTTTGAGTAAATGCACATATTTATTTATTATTGTTATTTTTCTTCAGTTTTAGCAAAAAAAAAAAAAAATGTATGCACAAGTATTACAATTCAAATTTCTTATGAATAATTTATTCTGACAAAAAATAACGAAACAAATACAGTTTAAGCAATGATAAATATATTATAAAGGGAAATTTAGCATGCAGTTACATTGTAAAAAAAATTACAATGGAAATAAATGGAGCTATTCATCCGTTTTTAGAAAAGAACACGTTGAGAATTCTGCCCACATTGACTGAATAAAACCCAATTTAAGCAGCCAATAATTCTTATGCATGGGAAAATTCAAAAAGCAGTTCTCTGCTGAAGCGTAACATCAGAAAGTTTTATGTTTTACACTTCATGCATAAAATGACGATAAAGATATATTTTTTAAAAATTCAGGACAATTTAGAACTTTTATATTGTTTAATAGTTACTAGATTAAAATGCTAATCAGATAAATCATTCATACATTATCTTTTTTTACGGTTTTTACGTTCTTTATAAAAGTATAAAAATTAATTTCTAAAATAGTGGATTTTTATAGTAAAAGTTTTTATTATGTTTATATATATATATATATATATATATATTTGATTATTACATTAATATACAGTGTAAATAATTATGAATTTGAGCATATATATATAATTGTATAGAGTTCGTACAATTAAGCATGATTATTTGTATATAGTAGTAGTTTTTTACGTTATATAGGAAAGTATTTATTGTAAGCATCATGAAATCTGTTATCTTGAAAATCTTGAAATGTCATTTACATAAATTGGATTTAATTATATTTTACACATACAATTTAACAATTTAAAATTGTTCATGTACATATTATATCCTAATTATATGAGACGCAAAAAATCTGGCTTAATACACGAGTTTAACACGAGTTTACAGGCGAAGTTACGAATTTCTTCTCTCATAATTGGTGTTGCAAATTTAGTAGGATTTTTTTTATTCAGATATATGCCAATATTGCCGAATAGTACTATTCGCCTTACTGAACGGTGATTAATTTAGGTGACTATTACTATTAGGGAATAATGATATATACTTGAATTTAAAAAAATATCGCTAAACTAGCAAATTTTCTTTGATCCCGTGCCCTAATATTCTTTATCTCTCGTTTCTCTTATGTTTCTACTGAAAAATGGATGAATTTTTGTCCCTTTTTGATACTTGTTATGCCTTCTTTGCACGGTGTATGTTGCCGATTTCAGTTTTTCCTCTTGTAGATTGTGGGAAATAAAGCCTCACTAATGTGTGCTTTTAGACATATTTGAAGAGAAGGTTAAACGTTCTTTCGTTTTCATTTATATTTTTTCGTTACTTTCTTCTGCTGTTTGCATGCTCTTGTATTATTCATGGCACGTGAGTTTTTTGCACCACAAGTTTCGTGAATTCAAGTCGTGTGTGATGTCGAGTTTTAGAAAACTTTCTGTTAATATGGAAAATAGTCATAGAATCAAAATGAAGGCACCACCTGTGTCAGATATATTGGTCATTATAGAAAATATAAGTCTGAAGGGCATGGTAAATATAAAAATCATTAGCATTCGCATAATCAATAAATATTTTGCAATCAATGTTATGTATCCCGCTAAAATATTTAGAATACATCCAAAATTTGCAGTTTCTTATTTGTCCAAGAGTATGAAGGAAAACCCCAAGAAATAAGGTCACATATTAAGGATAAAGCTTGACTGGTATACTCAAGCTCAGGCATTTAAACTATCTCATAATGGCCAGTTGTGAATCAAAAGTCTCTATTGCTGGCAAAGATTCTTATCAAATAATTCAAACGTCAAGTGGATGGTTGGGCCGATTTAAAAATTGGTATGGAATCGTGTAGAAGTATTTGTTCTGGAGAAGTGTCAGAAGTGAACACAGAATATATAGAGTGTTAGAAAACCAGCGTGTTTCCTCAAATTGCAAAATTATATATTGGTTATGATATGTACAATGTAGTTAAATTTACACTATTCTTGAAAGCAATTAATAATGTTTTATCAATTCGCCTGATAAAACAATCACTGTGATAAAGGACAAATAAACTGGAAGGAAGTTCTTTAAAGATGAAGTTCTTGTCAGAAAAAATGCAAACGGCTTGGAAAAAACTAAGCTATTCCTGCTTGGTAACAACCGAAATCCTCATTGCTTTAAAAAGTGGAGAATTTGCTCTACGAACATGCAAAGCCGAAGCGGGCTAATATTCGACCTACAAATGCAGGGAAAATGTTGGAAGATAATAATAATTGTAGAGGACTGTCTATCCCACCTGAAGATGATTCTGGGATTTTAAAACATCCACGTTGAGTTTTTGTCATAAGATTCAAAGAATGCGCCCAAGCATATGGGTCAGAGAGTAATTAAGGCCATAAACTAACAAAAGCGTCTAGTTCATCAGTACCTCTTGAAACGATGTAAAAACTAAAAATTGGTATCTGCCAGTTTTATGGATTGAATCCAGGCTCAGTACATATTAAGATAACGTCAAACGAAAATCCTCTTTCCAGGAGACCAGTTTTATATCAAACAAAAGTTATGCTCAACGTAAAGAATTGAATTACTAACACGTGTCTCAATATTGAATTGCTGTGAGTCAGCATATTGGGATAAACCGTATCCCAATTATACCATATAACCAATATTTTCTTGAAGACTAACTGACATACTGAAGGCATCAGAACAAGTGACTTCGAAAGTTTAGAAGAAATTATCAAAGACACAAAAGATATATATCTCTACTAGCTTACCCGCCCGGCGTTGCCCGTGCCAACAACCTTAAATGTACCTGAAATGAGGGTTGAACATTTTTTCATTTTTAAACATATCTAATGTTGGGGGCTCCACTACTTTAGACAGCAAACACTGGGCGTGCCATACACACTCCCATATATTACCGTAAGTCGAGCCGAAAGAACCATACCCCTTCATGATCCAGCCCATAGAACCAGAGATAGAAAAGCGCCCCTGGTGGTGAAAATCGAAAAGCTCTATGTATGTAGAGTCGAATGAGCCATACCCCGTCGTGATCCAGCCCATAGAACCAGATGTAGGAAAGCACCCCTGGTGGTGAAAATCCCAACTAAAATCAGCCAGCTCTATCGATGTCAAGTGGAAAGAGTCATACCCCATTGTGATCCAGCCCATAGAAACAGAGATAGGAAAGCAACCCTTGGTGGTGAAATTCAGAACTAAATTAGGTAAGCTCTATTGATGTTGTGTCGAATGAGCCAAACCGTGTCGTGATGTGACCCATAGAACCCGAGTTAGCTGCAAAATCATTTAGTTACACCTTCCACCGCCAGGGGTCACAATATGTTCTATACGAACATAACTGAAATCATTAAGGTTATCGATGTCGAGTCGAATGAGGCATACCCCATTATGATCCAGCCCTAAGAACCAAAGATACGAAAGCGCCCCCTCTGGTGAAAATCCGAACTAAAATCAGTAAGCTGTATTGATTTCGAGTGGAAAGAGCCATACCCCGTCCTGATCTAGCCCATAGAAACTGAGATAGCAAAGCACCCCCTGGTGGTGAGAGGAAGTTGATGTAGAATAAATGCGATATTTAATAAAAAGTCGTCGTCCCCCACCCCCTTTGTCTCGCCATTTTCGCTAATTATTACAAATATACGTTTCTTAATTACATCTAATGTCCCGATCCGATAATGGGGTTTCCCTATCTACCTATCCTAATCCGCTTTTCCCTATCATAATAGAAAAAAGAATATTTTATCAAAGAATCGCTGGCAAACGCGAATTTCGTCAAAGGTTCGCAAGAAAAACACGAATTTTATCAAATATAGGCTGAAAAAACATGAAATTTGTAAAAGGATCTCTAAAAAAACACGAATCTCGTCAAAAGGCAGCAGAGAAAACATGAATATTGTCAAAGGATCATTAAAAAAGCAAATTTCATCAAAGGATCACGGAAAAATGAGAATTTCATCAAAGGATCGCGGGGAAAACGCAAATTTCGCCAAAGGATTACAGGAAAAATGTGAATTTCGTCAAAGGATCGCTGAAAAAAAACACGAATTACGTTGTAGGATCACTGAAAAAACATGAATCTCGACAAAAGTATGTGGAAAAAACACGAATTTCGTTAAAGGATCACAAAAAAAAAGCAAATTTCATCAAATGATTGCAGGAAAAACGTGAATTTAGTCAAAGAATCTCAGAAAAAGTACGAAATTCGTCAAAGTATTGTGGAAAAAATGCTGATTTTGTGATAGGTTCGCAGAGAAAACTTTCGTAAAAGGGTCGCGGAAAAAATGCAACTGCCTTTATTAAAAACAGCACACGCACAAACATCATCCCATTCCCGCTAATTATTACAAATATACAAATGTTTCTTAATTACATCTAATGTCGCGATCTGATAACGGGGTTTCCCTATCTACCTATCCTAATCCGCTTTTCCCTATCATAATAGAAAAAATCATATTTTATCAAAGAATCGCTGGCAAACGCGAATTTTGTCAAAGGTTCGCGAAAAAAACACGAATTTCATCAAATAATCGCTGAAGAAACACGAATTTTGTCAAAGGATTGCTAAAAAAACATGAATCTCGTCAAAAAGCAGCAGAGAAAACACGAATATTGTCAAAGGATCACGGAAAAATGCGAATGTCATTAAACGATTGCGGGAAAGACGCAGATTTCACCCAAGAATCACAGGAAAAACGTGAATTTCGTCAAATGATCGCTGAAAAAAACACTAATTACGTTGTAGGATCACTGAAAAAACATGAATCTCGACAAAAGGATGCAGAAAAAACATGAATTTAGATAAAGGATCACAAAAAAGCAAATTTCGTCAAATGATTGCAGGAAAAACTTGAATTTCATCAAAGGATCGCAGAAAAAATACGAAAATCATAAATGGATTGTGAAAAAAATGCTGATTTTGTGAAAGGTTCGCAGAGAAAACTTTCGTGAAAGGGTCGCGGAAAAAATGCAACTGTCTTTATTAAAAACAGCAATTCATGTCTTTATTAATTAAAAACAACAATTCATGTCTTTATTAAAAACAACACACACACAAACCTCTATACAAACAAACCTATTCTGTCTTCCTGCCTGAGGAAAGCACCGTAATTATAACACCTAGGCCCGATTTTTCAATTTCAATTTAGATTTTTTTAAAATTAAAACGTGCATACGGAATTCTGGATTCGAGGCTATTCCATGCTCTCCGCCAATCCACAGCAATAAAGCAGACAGCCAATGAGAGCAGGTGTGAATATGGGATGATCCAGGATCCAGCGACGGCAGTTCATGTTCACAGCTGAAAGCGGCTAGCCACAGATTTCATTGTTTTGTTTATATTTGAGTTTTATTTTAAAGAAAAGGTATATATTTTTGGCTAATTGAGGTTCACATAAGTTAGTTTCAATTGTATTCATTCTTTGTATGCGTAGTTGCTCCCATATATTATGTGTTTGGTAAGAATATATTTTGCACTTTACTGAATGTTTTCATAGCGCTAGACATATCAGCTCATGTCACTATAAAATGTACAGTTCTACAATTTATCGCATATTACAACGTTCTTGGGAACTAAAAATGTAGTCCAATAACAGTAACAGAAAGAAAATTGTAAATAACAATAAATAAATAATCATAAATTTTACATCATTGAATTAACAAACTCATATATAAGATACAACTTTAAACTGATATGCCTCATCAACTGTTGTCGAAATCAATATAATGTAAATAACTCTTAAACATTATGAGTTTGCTAAGAAATTAAAACATTCAGTGCAGTGTAGGATGTATTTTTTCCTCAAAACAATTTAATTTGTAAATATGAAGTAAAAAAAAATCACCGTTTTCTCACATATTATGAGTTTTATCAGCAAGTTAAAACATTAAGTAAATATGAATGATTTGCGGAGATGTTTCTATCAAAAATTCAATAACATCACCAAAAAACCCTCAACAAAAATAATTATAAAGAGTGTGATGACAACATAAATTTTAAACCACATTGCATGTCCGTTCTTGGGCGATTCTTATAAAACTCAAAATTTGTCACAAAATGGTGATTTTTTTACAACATGCTTACAAATTAAAATGGTTTATAATTATTTAAAAAAAAAACTCGGCAAGAAATAATATTGATTTTACATTTTTAAAGACTTATTCTTTATAATTATTTTGAAACAGCTCCGCAAATCGTTCATATTTATATATTGTTTTACTTTCTGATGAAACTCATTATGTGAGAAAACGGTGATTTTTTTTACCTCATACTTACAATCCTCAAAACAATTTAATTTGTAAATATGAAGTTAAAAAAAAAACACCGTTTTCTCACATATTATGAGTTTTATCAGCAAGTTAAACAATAAGTAAATATGAATGATTTGCGGAGCTGTTTCTATCACTAATTCAATAATATCACCCAAAAACCCTCAACAAAAATAATTATAAAGAGAGCGATGACAACATAAATTTTATACCACATTGCATGTCCGTTCTTGGGCGATTCTTATAAAACACAAAATTTGTCACAAAATGGTGATTTTTTTACAACATGCTTAAAAATTAAAATGGTTTATAATTATTTTTTAAAAAATCGGCCAGAAATAACACTGATTTTACATTTTTAAAGACTTCTTCTTTATAATTATTCTGAAACAACTCCGCAAATCATTCATATTTATTTATTGTTTTACTTTCTGATGAAACTCATCATGTAACAAAACGGTGATTTTTTTTTAGCTCATAATTACAAATCAAATTGTTTTGATGAAAAAATACACCCTACACTTCACTGAATGTTTCCAATTCTTAAACAAAATCATAATATTTAAGAAATATTTACATTACATTGATTTCGACAACAGTTGGTGAGGTATATCAGTTTAAATTTATATCTTATATATATGAGTTTGTTAATTTACAATCTTTCTGTTACAGATTTTGACTACATTTTGAGTTACGAGAACGTTGTAACATGCGATAAATTGTAGAACTGTACATTTTATAGTAAAGTGTAAGATTAATTTGATTCATTAAGATTTGTTATTGAAAACAATTTATTTCATTTCAGAACATGAGCAGATATGTGAACGTTTTGAAAAAATTCAGTAAAATGCAAGTTATATTCTTACCAGACACATAATATATGGGGGCAACTAAACATAGAAAGAATGAATACAATCAAAACTAACTTACTTTAACCTCAATTAGCCAAAAATATATTCCTTTTCTTTAAAATAAATCTAAAAAATAAACAAAACAATGGAATTTGTAGGTAAACAGCCGCGTAAGCTACGAACTAAACTGTCGTCGCTAGATCCTGGATCATGACATAATCACACCTGCTCTCATTGGCTGGCTGCTTTGTTGCCACGGATGGCATTGCCCAGGCTAATTCATGCGGAGAGCTTGAAATAGCCTCGAACCCAAAATTCCATATACACGTTTTAATTTTTTTAAAAATCTAAATTAAAATTTAAAAATCTGGCGGCGAGGTATACTTTCCGGTGATAGTGTCTACACATGACAAACATTTTAGAATCCTAGGTGTTATAATTACGGTGAAATCGTCGGGCAGGCAGACAGACACTTACTCTTTTATAGAGATAGAGATATCTGTCTCCAAGGCTCCAAGAACGAATCAGGTAAGACCCCTGACTGTTCCTAAAGCGTTCAAGATCTAGCTCAGATACCTCATAAAAGTTACATTATCATCATTGTTACTAAATTTTTTTCATGTATCTTATATTACTACTATTTTTTACAATGAATGTTTTAACAATCGTGATACGCGTCGATCACAACAGATATCATTTTATGAAAGTTAAACATTGAGCAATAAATAACCGGGAAGAAAAAAAGACAATATTCTTGAAGACTGAAGAAATGCGACTGCAGTTGTATATTTCTTTTATGTTTTTCATGTTTTGTTTACATTTTGTCATGCTGACAACATTTAAAAAAAGAAAGATTTCCAAGGGTAGTTTTTTCTTATTACGTAAAAAAAATAAGGACTGATTATACGATTACTCATCTCATTACATGTACTAAATATGATTTTAATAACTCAGTTGTTCAGGAAGGATTTTTTGGTTAGTCTTTAAGTATATATATATATATATATATATATATATATATATATTAAGCTAGCGGGAAATTTAGTTTTGTTATTTTATTTTTGGTTGTAACGTATTAATCAACAATAAAATCATATTTGAATCCATATATTATTTCATTAATTATTTCAGTCTTTCCTATAAAAACAAACAATGCGTTAAACTTAAACACAGTTAAATTTCAATCTAAATATGCAAAAATGAGACATTATTTGACGGTAAATATTTTAATGCAAGCTCTAACGATTATTTTGACGATTAGATGTAAAAATAAGGTCAGTTCCTGTATCATTATGCAAATCACGTTTAATACGTGATTCTTCTCAATACAGAACTTTTGTTCAGTCTCTTGAAACGCGTTTTAACTGGGGTCGACTGTATAATACTTCATATATTCCCACTATAAAGAAAGGTGTTTTTGGTGATCTGGTGAAAAACAATTCCCAATATACTAAACAAATAATAAAAGATGCATAAACATATAGCGTCATATATTTTGTGTGACAACGCAAATTCGAATAAAGCGGCCAACGTTCACAAGTATAAATTTAATGCAATATAAGTGAAGAAAATTATTAAACACAAATCATTAGATCAAAACAATGGAACGTGATTCGCGAAATAAGCCATACTGAGGAATACATGAGGGCCATGCACGAAATTGAGCTCAGTGAATATTAGATTTCGTCAAACATACGTTAAAAAATTCTGATGATTGTTTAAATGAAATGTTTAACAATGTTTTTTGTTTTACCAATACAAGATTATTGTTTTTTCTTGCTTTATTTATAACAACAATGAAAATTTACTTGTGAAGGTGTATCTTGTGACAATATATATATATAAATACTACTCAGCAATGGGAAATCTAGTGAAGACTGTTAGTTTTAAAACTGATGGGGTTAGTGCTCCAGAAGATTTTCAGCCATTTCAATGATTTATGATCTATAATTATTTCCTAAAGGACACGATTTGTGCCAGATTTTTTTTTGTTATCCGAGCTATGTCAGCCATAAATTTTATGGTCTATTACCAAGCAGTTTACCTAGATTAGCAACTTTAAGCAAACATTGGAAAGACGCATAATGGCTTTGCTAGCACAACACAATCCAATTTTTTGTGTACAAAAAAAATATATGTTTTTAGTCGAAGAAAATGTGTTTTATTTTATGTCAAATGGTACAAATTTCATTGCTGATAAGTTTATACTCACATATTTAAACTACGTGAAATATTATATAAAATTTTATTTTATATATTTTATATAAAATAAAATTAATATATATAAATTATACATGTATTATATAAAAATACATAAATTAAAATATCGATAATATATTCCAGTGATATGCAGTTTAGAAATAATTTTAAAACTGTAGCAGTTTACGAAACATATTTTTCGCCACTCCCTAATCTTCGAAAAGAGATTAAAATGAATAAAACATTTCTCCTGCTATTCTTATCCATCACAACTTTCTTTCAACATCCTAGTTTAAAACAATAATAAAGGCAATTTTCTGTATGTCTCTTGAATGCGTCTGAACGAAAACATATAATCAATATTTGTGTTTTTGGAACATTGGGAAAATTATTTATTGTATTTTCGGCTGAATGTTTCTTTTTTTTCAACAGAAGATTATTTTAGAGCATTCTTAAGGATTGCGTGGTGAGAAACACGCTATCATTTATCACATTCTTTAAGCTACAATCACCTGCAATTCTAAAAGAACCTTCCTTACAAATTTCGAAACTTCAAAGGTTTCTTTTAAAAGTATCAAAATGTGAGACATCTCTGGATATAAAAACGGTTGCGTGTAAAATAAAGTTAAGAACTGGGAAACACAATTTTGAAGTTGAAATTTTAGGGTTATAAAAATATTGTATGATCAATTGTGCTACATTTAAAATTTGATATTTTCAAATTAATATGGTAAAGGATAAAGCATATTTTGATAAATATATTTTATAGTACTTTTTGAATGATTAATCACAAAACAAGAGACAAATACTTTAACCAATTACACAATCTTAATACTTCCATCTATACTATTATATAAAGAGGAAACGGTGACTGACTGACTGGGTGACTCATCAACGCCCAGCCGAAACTACTAAAGTCAGGGTCACGCAATTTGGACTGTAGATTGCTGTTATGGCCTAGGCAAGCAATAAGAAGGTATTTTTGAAAATCCCCCCCCCCGAAGGATGTTAAAGGGGGGTTCGAATGTTTTAGGTCATTTTGCCATATCTCAGCAGCAGTTATAGGTAGGAGCTTGAAATTCCAGAAAACAAATCTACTAAAAAAATGATTAAACACATGTTTCAGCGATTTTAGAAATTCCCCCCTGAAGGGGGTTAAATGGGGGTGGTCGAAAGTTTTAGGTCATTTCGCCATATCTCAGCAGCAATTATAGGTAGGAGCTTGAAATTCCAGAAAACAAATCGACTAAAAAAATGATTAAACACCTATTTCAGCGATTTTAGAAATTCCCCCCAGAAGGGGGTTAAAGGGGGGTGGTCGAATGTTTTAGGTCATTTCGCCATATCTCAGCAGCAGTTATATGTAGGAACGCGAAAATCAAGAAATCAAATCTACTAAAAAAATGATTAAACACCTATTTCAGCGATTTTAGAAATTCCCCCCAGAAGGGGGTTAAAGGGGGGTGGTCGAATGTTTTAGGTCATTTCGCCATATGTCAGCTGCAGTTATAGATAGGAGCGCGAAAATCAGGAAAATAAATCTACTAAAAAATGATTAAACATTTATTTCAACGATTTTAGAAATTCGCCACCAGAGGGGTTAAAGGGGGGGGTCGAAGGTTTTAGGTCATTTCGCCATATCTCAGCTGCAGTTATAGGTAGGAGCGCGAAAATCAGGAAAACAGATCTACTAAAAAATGATTAAACATGTATTTCAGCAATTTTAGAAATTCCCCTCCCGGAGGGGGTTAAAGGGGGAGGGGGGTCGAAGGTTTTAGGTCATTTTGCCGTATCTCAGCAGCAATTTTAGTTAAGAGCACAAAAATCAAGAAAACAAATCTACTAAAACCATGATTAAACATGTATTTCGGGGAAATTAGAATTTCCCCTCCCGGAAGGGGTTAAAGGGTGGTGGTCGAATGTTTTACGTCATTTCGCTATATCTCAGCAGCAGTTATAGGTAGGAGTGCGAAAATCATGAAAACAAATTTACTAAAAAATATTTAAACACATATTTCAGCGATTTTAGAAATTCAGACACTATGAGGGGTTAAATGGGGGTCGAATGTTTTAGATCATTTCGTCATATCTCTGCAGCAGTTATAGGTAGGAGAGCGAAAATCAGGAAAACAGATCTACTAAAAAATGATTAAACATGTATTTCAGCAATTTTAGAAATTCCCCTCCCGGAGGAAGTTAAAGGGGGGGGGGGTCGAAGGTTTTAGGTCATTTTGCCGTATCTCAGCAGCAATTTTAGTTAAGAGCTCAAAAATCAATAAAACAAATCTACTAAAACCATGATTAAACATGTATTTCGGGGATTTTAGAATTTCCCCTCCCGGAGGGGGTTAAAGGGTGGTGGTCGAATGTTTTATGTCATTTCGCCATATCTCAGCAGCAGTTATAGGTAGGAGTGCGAAAATCATGAAAAGAAATCTACTAAAAAATATTTAAACACATATTTCAGCGATTTTAGAAATTCAGACACTATGAGGGGTTAAAGGGGGTGGTCGAATGTTTTATGTCATTTTGCCATATCTCAACAGCAGTTATAGGTAGGAGCATAACAGGTCCGGAAAACAAATCTACTAAAAAAATGGATAAACACGCATTTCAGTGATTTTAGAAATTCCCCCCGAAGGGTTTTAAAGGGGGTGGTTTTGAAAATTTTAGGACATTTCGCCATATCTCAGCAGCTGTTTTATGTATGTGCGCGAAATTCAGAAAAACAAATCTACTAAACAAATGATTAAACACGTATTGCAGTGAATTTAGAAATCCCCCCCCCCCTTCGAAGGTGGTTAAAGTGGGATTCGAAAGTGTTAGGTCATTTTGCCATATCTCAGCAACAGTTTTAGGTTGGAGCGCGAAATTCAGGAAAACGAATGTAATAAAAAAATTACATTGTCTACCCGTGCAAAGCCGGGACGGGCCGCTAGTATGAAATAAAATGAAATGAATCTTTTGTTTAAACGTATGAGTATTATCAATTCAAAACACAATGCTATTAGTTGTGAAGAACATAAAAAATATTAGGTTTCGAAGCATTCCCTGTATTTCTTATTTAATATAAAAAATGTGGGAAATATTACAATGTGTACAAAATGAAGTAGGAATTGTACAAGAAAGATTTTTCTAAAAGAGATTAGTACAAACACTTCTTGGATGTCATGCATCATTACCTAACATTTTCTTGTCAAATAAATTATTAACAGTATGAAGTTTTTAGAATGTAATCAATATGTTTTTGAAAACCAGTGCGACTCTCCAGTGCCTCCCTTATTATTGAAGATTTTCCTGATTAATATCATGCTTTTTATATTTGGTGTTTTGTATTTTGAATTTTGTAGGATTTTTTTTTAATTTGAGTTATGTTTTTAGTTTTAAATTACATCTGTATCTTTATTGTATGTATTACATTTATTATATAAATATTTTATTGGATAAACTATTTTTTCACAATCATAAATGCCACTTAGCGGCTGAGCTCTGCTTACTTTATCAATATCATTTAACATATATACATATATACAAAATACATAATATATATCCGCTGTAATTATTTAAGAAGGATATGTATACAAGGCCATCTAATCATCTTTAGTGACTGCCTCATTATAACGTCTTCTAAAGCCATAAACAATCCTGTGGTCGCTGCCTGGGTGGTTGATTTTTCGACTTATTGAAATAGTTCAAGTAATTTAACATGAATAAAAATATAACTGAAAGATTTAATATGAGAATATACTCATATAAATGGGGTACAGTTTCAAATATAAATACATTATTTGTGTGTATGTTGAAAAGGGAATTTTGTAAGGCATTTTTCTTTTATCCAAGTCATTTCTGCTAAGAATTATACGAGTATGGATCAGTGATATATAGAAGACATTTTTAATAAATTTGGAATCTTATTTTCCGTCATTATACCAATGTTAATTTTATGGATAGTGTGTATTAATATCTACACACTTTCTTCAACACATTGGGAATTTTATATTCCTGCATAATTAAAAAAAACTAGAATGTTTATTAATAGTAGTCACAAAATTCTTGGTTTCTTTAACTGTTGGAAACCTTGCTTTCCCTGTAGCTTCTTTAAGGGGAGCCAAACAACCTTTCGTCAGAAGTTGATAAGTTCGGAATATAAGGAAGATGATCGACTGATTTACAGTGAAATGTTTCTGTATACCAGTTGTGTGAAGTAGTGCGTTGCACCGTAGAAGATCGACATTCGGATCGCAGTGGAACATTTTTAGGACCGATATGTAGCTTTAATTTTTTCAAAAGATTATCATTAGTATACTGCATTACATGTATGTTGTTCATGAAAAATATTGACGTAAAACATGCCCGGTAAATCAGCAAAATTACTAGTGAGTACTTTTTGATTCAGTGGAACATTTTCATCTTTTGTGGGTCATTTTATAAAGAGCCCGCTTAAGACTTAGAAATAAGGGAAGCCCGACGTCACACAGCGGTCCCCCTTTTACTCTGCCAATTAGGCTGCAACAATTTCAAATTTTACCATTAAAATTTCAATTAAACAACACTTTTAATATTAAACTAAAACTAACTACCTATATACATATAAAAATATTTTATTATATACATAATTCTACACAACAAATTAATTTTGTAAATGAATTTACAAATATGGAACAGGTTCGAATATTTGAACTTCAAAATATATTTTATGCTTTACAAATTGCAGGATTTGTCAAAGTTAAGAGCAATGCATGGACAACAAAATTTAAATTTAAGCTTGGTTGCAACACAATTTTGCTTCTATTTTATAAACAGAAATTCTGTATCATTGACTGCTAATTACTTTCCTTTTTATTTAAATAACCTATTCTCCATATTTTATATCATTTCTCCACTCTTTATGAATATAAACAATAAATAATTGTACAGATTAAATTTTCTGTTAGTTTTAGCACGTTTGAAATTAAAATGTAAAACATAAGAAAAATGAAAATGAGTTGCATTTAATCACTGTTGTTCTTATCATTTATTATATCAACAGAAAAAAAAGAGTATAAATGTGTGAGTAATAGTCTGAGGGAAAATTTAGTAGTCATAATTAAGAAAAAAAATACATTTTTTACCCTAAAAATTTAGTTTTTGGAAGGTAAATTTGGAGGGCCCTTTGTATTTTAGTGCGTAAGCTCGGGTTTCACGGGTCTATTCGATAAACAGGCCTTGATTCTATATTGCGCCTTGTTACTCCTTCTTCACATTCATTTTATGATCAAGAAAGGAATCCATTTCTGATTTGTACATTCATGCTGAGCCAAATTTCGAAAAGTTTGCTATTTCGTTTGTTTAAAACTTCATAATTATATTTTGTGGAACTGTACTAGGTTTCTTGTGCTTATTCATAATACTAACGACAAAACCAATGAACGAATAAAGAATAAAACGATTGCAAGGAAATTCAAAACAGTAAACAATATATCATGATTGCCACGGTAACTAATAAAAATTTTCTAATTATATTAAATAAGTTTCCTTTATGGAAACATATTTAATATAATTAGAAAATATCTATCTTTTTATCTGTTTATTTGTTTAATTTATGTTAATATTCTGTTAATAATCTGTTAATCTGTCTAATTTTTTTATGAGTTTTGCATATATTTTTTAATTTGATCATCCATCATAGTAAGGGTGTGGTAAATTTGGAATATGAAAGTATTTCAACATTTTAATTAAACATCATCAGTTTGTTAATTTTTTAAACACAAATCTTTGTTCTGCTTGGAGAAAGACACTTTATATTCTTTGGCTGAATAAGTAGATTCCAACGTTTGTTTTCCTATATAAAATATGTCCATTTTAGTGTGTTCTACAAAGCCTTAGTTTTTCTGCCATGAGTTCTGAATTACTGTATATAATGTGTATATAGTTACTGTATTATAGATAGTATATATATATATATATATAGATAGTATATATATATATATATATATATATATATATATATATATATATATATATATATATATATATATATATATATATATATATATATATATATATATATATATATATATATATACTGTATATAAGAAGAAATAAAATTCACAAATTTATGATAAATTTTGTCTAGTCAGTTTTACATAGATTCAAATGAGATGTTTTCTAATTTTCCCTATTATTTGTTTTTCTCTCAAATAAAAAGTAAATTGAAAAAAATATATATTAAACCCTTATTTATATATTGTCATCGTATTATTTTTTAGGTTCCATTTATATATGTCATTTTACTATTAAAAATGCCTCTAATAATCTCAATCCTAATATTTTAATGACAGACGTTAAACAACAATTAAAATAAAAAAACATTCTAAGATATGCGAAATAAATTAGAACACACACACACAAAAAAAAAAAAGGCAAAGAAATGACTTTACTAATTAAGTAGAGCATGTGTTTTTAAAGATTAAGTGTGAAAGAATCTTTAAAAACTGTCACTTATATTTATTCAAAATAAATTCTTAGCTTTAAATAAACGTTCTTACATGACAGTTTTGTACCTGCAAACTATTTACTTTAGATTAAAAAAATAATAAATGCAGCGCTTTTTTTTAAACATATTCGTTATTATATGTGTTAAACATAAGAAAAATTAAATTAACTTCTAACAACGTTTTTTGGCACTAAAGTTAAAGTTATTTTATTAAAAAGAAGAAAAAATATTTCAAAATTTATTTAGAAGAAAACACTACAAACTGCTGAATTCTTATTTACTTATGAAATATGATGCGAAAAACTTAAGTTCATAAACCACATTCTAAACATAATTAACATTGTTTATTTTGCTTCTTTACTTCTGCTGTTTTCTCGCTAATGTTTTAAAAAAATTCCTTTCTACAAAGAAATCTACATATTTAACTCTGCATTTCCAGAGAGACAAAATTAAAACATACATTTCGTAAAATATTCAAATAACGTCTTTCAATTTTTTACTGTGATAAATTGAGAAGGAAAACTCTTGTAAAAAATGTGCATCTTTGTTCAGTATGCGACATTTTTTTCTTATTTTTATTTTCTGAATTATCTTCTTAGACTTTTCGAAACGGTGACAATGTTCAGCAAGCTATTAATGTCTTTCGCTTGAAACCAAGTTTCTCCGCTTTTTTTTTCCTTTGTTGCATTAAATGTTTTCTATCATTAAGTCCAAAAACATCTGCTTCAGTCATTATACTTCTAGAGATTAAGCGTAAGAGAAACAACGAATAAATGGGAAAATAATTTTTACGGAATGGGTTTGAAATTCCCAGCTATTTTTTTTTCTATTTACATAAAAAAATACTTAAATAAACCAAAATTATTTTTAGAAACGGTGATGTTTGTTTTAATGGCTGGATTTCTGTAGTTTTGCAACAAAGTATGAAACACGAGAATGAATATTTTTCATGCTAATGTAAGATAAATTGTGACATACTTAAACCATTCCAGTAGAGATTTATTTTATGTAAGATGAAAGAAATCATTAAAATACTCATGAAAATATTTAAATTCATATGAGATGAGATACTAATTAAAGTATAATGTCAAAGTTGTAAAATGTAAAATTGCAAATATTTAACTTGTAAAATATAAAGAGTCATTCCTTGACCATTTTGACTAGTGCTCCCGATGCTATACGTATTTCAGTTATACGTTTAACCGATATACGTATGTAATAAATACGTATACATTAAACTATACGTTTAAACGTATCCCGTTTCGTATAAGAACATATCGGTTAAACGTATAATTCATGTATACGTGTATTCCAAGTATCGTATTTACTTTTAATACCAATGGACGTCATTAGTCTTACGTCACTGAACAGAGAACAAGTTGGAAATCGATGGCTCTACTTTAGTAATCTGCATGTTTCATACATAGAATTTATTGTTATTTTCCCCTATAAACAACTATTGTAAATATATAACGGAAGCTAAACACTTTGTGAGCAAAGGAGCAGAATATACACGTTTCAAATTTATTGTCAATCCTTATTAAATATGCTTTTTATTTTTTAATTTAAAAAAATCTTTATTTGTATGTGCGTATACTCAGTATTGCGCCAGGGTGCAAATGCTATTATTTCCACGGTGCTAATGTTTTCCACTCTGTGTTAATGTGTAACGCAAGTTAATTATTTTAACCGTTACACTCATGGTATTCTTTATAGAAAATGCATGTGCATTTCAAAATTTTTTGTTAATTTTGACAAATTTCATTTTTGTGTGTGAAGAATCTATAAATTTCAATTACTGATAGCCTGACAAATAAACGTCACAGCAGGTTTTAGAACGCAATCACACAAGCTTAAAATGACCTGTCTTCTCTTTTCTTTTTTTGCTGTAAAACGTCTTTTTCAAAATAATTTTAATATAGAAAAAATATCCTAAAATAAAATGAAAGCATCATTATGAAACTTCTCAGGAGTTGGATTGATCAATGTCAATATAAAATATAAAGTCAATGTAAGTTTGTGTTTTGCGGCCGTATGCAAAAATAATATTTCGCGCGAAATATCCACTCCATAAATCAAAATAAGCTACAATGTGTTTGTGTTACAGACATGCGAACGGTAGCTTAGAAGCTACACCCTACGCCATAGTAAAACATTTCATTATTACTAGTTTAGTTTTGGGGTAAAAATATTCCGATTTCTTTTTGAAAGTACCAGCTACCTGGACACGAACCGTAGAGCAGGTAAACTCGGGTTCATCGTTGTCGTTTGAACAAAGAAGGATCACCATGGCCCCTATAAACCGTGAGAACCTACCGCAGCGGAAGTTTCTCGATGTCACTGATCCCCAGACCAGTAGGAGAAAGACATCATTTTTCACGCAATGAACGAAAACCGTTTAAACTCTGGTGTAATATGTTGCTGGTTATATGGTTAACAGCTGGTGGAAGTTCCTTATATACGCTGTACCGTATATGCTGTTTCGTATAATACGTATAACCGCCTTGGATGTATCATACGTATCCAAAATCTACACCCCGTATATGCTGTTTCGTATAATAGGTATAACCACCTTGGACGTATCATGCGTATCCAAAATCTACACCCCGTATAATACGTATTATACGTATACTGCTATCTATATATTTAAAACGAAAGAGGCATTCTGTCAAATATTCCACAAAATATCGTCTCTTTACGCATGCGCCAACGTTTTTCTGAATGGTCTTTATCTTCCTGAGGGGTTCCCCTCATAAAGGGGGAACCTGATGTATTAACCCTCACCTGTTTAGCCTAGGGATGTTAAAAAGGGTTGATTGTAAACGGATGAAGTAAACATTGTATTGAAAGCATACACCTAATATAATTTTGCTCTGAGATTGAAAGCTAAATCTTTTTTTTAAGAACTCATGTTTCCACTACTAAATATGCATTACTTTTTCCAAAATTTTAAAGAAAGCTTGGATACACGCACTGTAAAACCGTTTTATTTATCACCACTAAAATTTTTAAAGAGTTTGGACAAAAAGAACTTTTTATTTTAAAACTATGAAACGACCTACGTAAAAAAAAAAAAAGATAGAAAGAAAAGAAACCAAGAAAGTGAGCGCTTTTATTACTAAATATCAATATTTTTTCTCGAATTTTTCATTTTAAAATAAACTTGATGTTTCTTTTTTAATTTATTATCACGGGTCCGGGCAACGCCGGGCGGGGGTCAGCTATAAATATTTAAATTAAAAGATTGTGCATGTAGTTATCGATTAAATAAAGTGATCTAAATTTTATCGATATATTGTACGACAATTATCAATAAGATATATTTGAATAACGAAGAAAAGTATATTATTATTCTCCTTAAAAAAAAAGAAGAGAAAAAAAGATAGGCGCAAAAATATCCATATAAGAATTATAAAATAATTCACCTTAATATCCATGGTTTATCTGGGTTTTAGAGTCAGGCTGATAAAAGTAAAATTAATACAAAAATTTAAAGGCCGCGTAATTTTTTGAGACTGTAGTAAGTAAAAATAAATCATTCAATCAAAATTTTTAGATAAATTCTTGCTAAAATAATTCAAGTATAATAGAATGTAAATTACAAGCTTAAAATTATTTCACTTCATTAGTTGAGTAGGCTGAGCTGACAACAAAATCTATCGTTTTACATCTATAGAAATCACTTACACAATATAACAATTCATAAAATTTTCAATATTTAATTAATTTAAAAGCAGCTAATTAAAAATAAAAGTATATTTCTAAAGGAGCTTTCAAGTCATTTACCGTCAAATTTTGACGGGTACCATCTAGTAAACGTTTAATAGGGATCACTAGTTTTAACCCAACAACTGGTGAACTGAGTCAGCTACAGCCATGAGTGCGTTGTCTATGTATAGTAAAATTGCTGTGCGCCGCACAGAAATATACCTCGCAGTATCTGCTAGTGGTAAATTACATAATTAGAGATTGTATCTGAAAAACTACAGGAGATATGGCGAAAAGCTTAATGACAAAATAATACCGCATTATCGATTTAGAATGAAAAGGCACATTGTGCGCATTAAATCTTACTAGCGGTCTAGCGGATGTAGCCCGTCCCGGCTTTGCACGGGTAGACAATGTAATTTTTTAGTACATTTGTTTGCCTGAATTTCGCGCTCCTACCAAAAACTGTTGCTGAGATATGGTGAAATGGCCTAAAACTTTCGAATCCCCCTTTAACCACCTTCGGAAGGGGGGGGGGGTTCTAAATTCACTGAAATACGTGTTTAATCATTTGTTTAGTAGATTTGTTTTCCTAAATTTCGCGCACCTACATAAAACAGCTGCTGAAATATGGCGAAATGGCCTAAAATTTTCGAAACCACCCTCTTTAAAACCCTTCGGGGGGAATTTCTAAAATTACTAAAATGCGTGTTTATCCATTTTTTAGTAGATGTGTTTTCCTGAATTCCACGCTCCTACCTAAATCTGCTGCTAAGATATCGCAAAATGACCCAAAACTTTTGAATACCCCTTTAACCACCTTCTGGGGGGAGTTTTCAAAATCGCCGAAATACGTGTTTAACCAATGTTTTAGTAGATTTGTTTTAATTAATTTCGCCCTCCTACATAAAAGCTGAGATATGGCGAAATGACCTAAAAATTTCGACCCCCCCCATTTAACCACCTTCTGGGGGGAATTTCCAAAATTGCTGAAATACGTGTTTTGTTAATTTTTTAGTAGATTTGTTTTCTTTAATTTCGCGCTCCTACAAAAAAGTGCTGCTGAGATATGGCGAAATGACCTAAATCATTTGACCACCCCCGTTAACCACCTTCAGGGGGGGAATTTCTAAAATCGTTGAATTACGTCTTTAATCATTTTTTTAGTAGATTTGTTTTCTGGATTTTCGCGCTCCTACCTATAACTGCTGCTGAGATATGACGAAATGACCTAAAACATTCGACCACCCTTCAACTCCTTCCGGGAGGGAAATCGCTGAAATACGTGTTTAACCCATTTTTTAGTACATTTGTTTTCCTTAATTTCGCGCGCTTAACTAAAATTGCTGCTGAGATATGGCGCAATGACCTAAAACATTCGACCACCCCCCTTTAACCCCTTCGGGGGGGATTTCTAAAATCGTTCAAATACATGTTTAATCATTTTTTTTTTGTATATTTGTTTTCCTGATTTTCGCGCTCCTACCTATAACTGCTGCTGAGATATGGCGAAATGACCTAAAACATTCGACCACTCCCTTTAACCCCCTCCGAGAGGGGATTTTCTAAAATCGCTGAGATACATGTTTAATCATTTTTAGTAGATTTGTTTTCCTGATTTTTATGATCTTAACTAAAATTGCTGCTGAAATATGGCGAAATAACCTAAAACATTCGACCACACCCCTTTAACCCCTCCGGGAGGGGAATTTCTAAAATTGCTGAAATACATGTTTAATCATTTTTTAGTTGCTTTGTTTTCCTGATTTTCGCACTCCTACCTATAACTGCTGCTGAGATATGGCGAAATGACCTAGAACATTCGACCACCCCCTTTAACCCCCTCCGTGAGGGGAATTTCTAAAATCGCTGAAATACATGTTTAATCATTTTTTAGTAGATTTATTTTCCTGATTTTTGTGCTCTTAACTAAAATTGCTGCTGAGATATGGCGAAATGACCTAAAACATTCGACCACCCCCCTTTAACCCCCATCTGGGGGAATTTCTAAAATCTCTGAAATACATGTTTAATCATTTGTTTAGTAGATTTGTTTTCTGGAATTTCAAGCTCCTACCTATATCTGCTGCTGAAATATGGCAAAATGACCTAAAACATTCGAACCCTCCTTTAATCACTTTTGGGGGGGGGGGGGATTTTCAAAAGTCCATTCTTATTGCTTGTCTAGGCCATAAAAGCAATCTACAGTCCAAATTGCGTGACCCTGACTTTAGTAGTTTCGGCTCGGCGTTGAGGAGTCAGTCAGTCACCGTTTCCTCTTTATATAATAGTATAGATATGAAAATCAAGTTTGCTACAGCCATGATTATTTTGTCTATGTATTGTAAAACTGCTATGTGCTACACAATGGAATATCTCACAGCAGCATTTAGCAATAAATTACAAAGTTAGAGTTCCTATTTTGAAAACTATAGACGATACTATTAAATGCCTAATGACAAGGTTATAGTGCATCATCGTTTGAGTATGAAAAGTAACATTATGCATATTGTATCTTGTATGAAAATTGAGTTCGCTACACCCCTGATTGTTTTACGTATGTACATTAAAAAAATGCTATGTGCTACACAGTCATGCATGTCCTAGTGGTAATTTAGAGAATTTGAGATTATATGTCGAAAAATGTACGAGATACAACGAAATGTTTAATGACAATTTATAGTGCATCATCGGTTTATTATTAAAAGGCACATTGTGCTTATTGTATCTTGAATGAAAATCAAGTTAGCTACAGCCATGAATGTTTTCTCTATGTACAGTAAAATAACTATACACTACACGACTAATCGCCTCACAGCATCTCCTAGGGTGTACATTTTAGAGCTGGAGATGGTATCTCTAAAACTATGAGAGATACGATCAAAATGATAATGATAAAGTCATACTGCATCTTCGATTTAGCATGAAAATGCATGTTGTGGCCTGTATGATAAAAAGTTGACTGTGCAGACCAAAATATCTATCATTGAAGCGGAACGTTTTGTTTATGAAATTTACGATATTTCACCAGAAGCAAAATGAAGATTTTATAAACATATGCAAATTCAAATTTATCAACATAATGCGACCTTATTCCTCAGAAAAAACTAGTGCATAGTATAAGCAAAAAAAAAACAGCCGTTTGTTAATTTTATATTTAAAATAAAAGTTATTTTTTAAAGTTCAATTGTTTTTACCAGTAAATTTATGTCTGTTTATAACTGGAAAATAAAATTTTCGTGAACAAATATTTAGCTAGAAAACATATTGTATTGATTTGTTATTTTGGTCTACACAGACAACTATTTATTGTATAAGCGGTTACAATGTAGTTTCTTTTAAATTGGCAATGCTCTACAAGTTTGTCATTGAACTTTTGGTCGTATCTTTTACAGTTCTCTCGATCAGATCTGTAACTCCGGGATTTACCGCTCTGGGCTAATAGGAGGAACTGTATCTTGTAGCGTTTAGCCTTTTTACTTAGGCACCATATTGAGGGATGCAGTTAAATCAACATACCATTTGTTTGATCAGAAATGGACATAAGTCTCTGACGAAATGAAACTAACGAAAATATTTTTGTTATTCAATAAAATTTGAAATTAAAACTAGCAATATGAAAAAGTTGCAATCTATCGTATCTTTGAAAGAAAAATAAATGTTCATTGATTTCTTAATTTAGAATAGTCTTCCAGTTATTTTTTGGGTGTGAAGCCTTCTTTTATCATATGGAGATTATGAAAATCTAAAAATAATCCAAATATTTTGTGCTAAACGTCAAATATCGTTGTGGAAAGCTGAATGATTGGGCTAAAACAAGTGAAGGAGACCTTACGACCTATCTAAACTGGAATGATAACCTGCAAGTAGAAGACACTGCAGAGAGGTAATTGATCTTTTCGTTTTATAGTATATGCAGATACATTCCTTTAAAAGGAAATGACTTTCGAGGTGTTGGAGCTCGTCTTGTCAAAAATTCCGTTTACGAAAAAGGAATTAGGCATATGGAATGGTAGGCCTGCTTACACAAACTGAATCCAATAAGCACTCTAGGAAGATGGGTGATTGATCGCCATAGGATCACATTGTAAAATAGAAGGAATAATTTTACTGTATAAACTTTAAATTATATGCTAAGAAGATGACACCCATTTGCGTAGATCTGTGTTACCAAACAGTCCATTGATATGACATGAGAACCAAGAAAAGCAATTTTTCGACAATTTGCTTATAAATAATGAATCATTCAAAAACTCACCAAGTACTTTAGAGGGAAGATTTCCTCTGTTGAATTCTATGTAATAATGTTATATTTCTTAAATTCTTTCATACGTGTGTAAAGCTGTACTGAAGCATATGCTGTAGGTTTTTTGAGAAATGATAAGTTAAATACTTATGAAATGTGTGACAAATCGAAGTATATGATACTTCAAAATGATTTCAAACATTATTTTTTTTTCATGATTATAGATTAATAATTTTAATATTATGATTTCTTCCTACAAAGTGTAATGATAGGTGTACACAGACATCTTTCTTTCGTTGCTCGTCAAACATATAATTATTGAAAGGAAGGAAAAATAAATATGTGTGTGTGTGATTTCTCTAACTTACATACATTAAGAAACCTTATAAGACAAGTATATTATGAAATAAAAAGTAAAATTAACGAGCTGATTAAATAAACAAAAAATATGTAAGTATAAACTTATATGACTAGGGGGCACTGCCCCCTGCTCGCTACGCTCACCAACCCTCGTTCTGATTTCACAGCCTCTTAAAACCTGGTAACGTATCCTGTTTTAAAAAGATAATGATGATGATATCACGAACGGTGACTTTCTTCTGTAATCAGGTTATAATGCTTTTTCATTTAACTGGTTATAATTATTTTTCATTTAATTCATTTTTTTTTTTTTTTAATATTCATGTGTAAACACAATTTTTATGACGTAATTTTCTTTATTTCCTGCTTTCAACACGTGATCATTTAATTATTATTTTAAAATTTCATTATTGTTTTTAATAGTCTCGCTCAAATACATTTTTTATTTGAAATAAAACATAATCCTTTGCGCTTATTTAGAAATTGGCAACAATATAAAAAAATGACTTTTTCAATAAAAGATTTTTTACTCGATTTTTAAGGATTTTTTGAGTTGTTTTTATAGTCCGACCGTGATAATTTCTTTTATTTCTGAAAGCTTGTTATATTTCGCGTCTGGTGGTAGGATTTTCGAATCCGTAGGATGGCTAGAAAAAAAGTAATAGCTCCTCAAAAAAGTCCATAGTAAAAAAACGATGAGAATAACCCGGAATATCTACGCAGCATTTGATTGGTCCATTTCTAAATCGTTTTTGGCTCAATTCCAGATTACTTTTTTTTTAATATAGAAGGAAAAGTACGCTGCGAAATTTTGATACGAAAACCATCATAATCGTTATAGAAAAAAATAAATAATGGAATATTGTTTTTATTTTCTATACTCCTTGAAAAAAAGAAGATACAGAGAAATAAACGTATGTATTTTTTTATAACGTAGAATTAAATATTCAGATTTAAAAGAATACAAATTACTTAAAGAAATACCATAAACAAAGGTCTTTTAAAGCAATTTAAATTTAAACATATCTTTAAAAATGAGTTTATTTCGAAATTAGAAAGTATAATATAGAAAATTTCAAAAGTTATTTAATCCTTTTTTAGAGATTTTATTAAATTAAAAATACTAATAGCATCAAAATGAAATTTAAATTTTTATATACAATTGATCTATTCATCTTTGAACAAATGTCATTTATAATAAGTTATTGAATACAAATTTCTTTCCCTGATAAATTCTGCACTGATTATATATGACAATATTAAATCTGTTTGAAAGATTCGTCGACAGGAATATTTATTTTTTCATAATATTAAAATACGAATAGAATTAATTTTGTAATGTTATTTTTATATAACATCTTACAAAACAAAAAAGTAAAACGTGTATGCATAATTTACGGTTTGATATATTCAATTTTGCAATTATCATTTTTATGCAGATTTGATTTTACTTTCAAAGTAAAAAAAAAAAAAAAAAAAACACTTTTATAATAGGAGCAAAATTGTAATTAAAATTAAAAATGCATTTAAATGAATAAATACTTCGCTTCTTGAAAATAGAGATTTTTATTAAAATTGTTAACATTATCATAAATTAAATAAATTCGTAGCTAATTTCAAACATATATATAATGCTAAATGAATACTCTAAATAGATAGTTAGGAAATAAAAATAGTTGCATAAAAACAAGAGCAGGGATATTGATTTTTTTTCTTCTAGCATAATGCACTAATACAAATATTTTTTATAACTTTTTGTCCGATGCTTATTATCCTAAAGAAGAAATATTTTTTAAATTATTAATTTATTTTTTAATCTATGCAATTTCTATTTTGCTTTTTTGTCATTTTGTTTTAATTATTATTAATATCCGAAAACAAAATTAAAATACTATTTTACAATATAAACTTATTATTGCAACAAAACAAAAATGTAGTTTTTGAATTAAAAAATAAATAATTAAGTATAATTTTTATTTAAATATATAAATGTTTCTCTCTTTTAAATGGATAATTATTTCTATTAACAATTTTTAACAGAATGAAATGTAATAACTAAAATATTAGGATGTATCAAAATATTTTTCGTTTTTTGACTTTTTCTTGATTCCCTGCAAGTTTGTTTAACTTCATGTAAAATTTGTCATGTAGCATGCTTGGTGCGTTGTAGTTCCTCCTACAGTTTTCGGATGTTAATGGTTGGATTTTCCTCTTTTAGGTAGCTTTCATTACAAAAAGTAAAAAGCTACCTATTGCAGTAGTTTGGAGGAAAGCAATTTTGGAGAATTTCGGTATATTTTCACCGATCATGACCCCCAGTCCTCAAAATCACCCTCGGTGCAAATGATGATATATATATGTTACGGTCAATATGATTAATCCGGTCATTATTAATAATAACCGGCCTTTATGTCCGGTCAGTATTAATAATGACTGGAAATAAGTCTCTAATAATATCTTATTGACTGTAACACACACACACACACACACATATATATATATATATATATATATATATATATATATATATATATATATATATATATATATAATTCAGATATATATATATATATACAGATATATCTGATTATGTCATACGATAACATGTATTTATCAACCGATTTGGATGTAACTAATTGTGTGTATTAAGCTCACCAATGTCTCGACTGAGTTCGTTGGCTAGCTTGGTCCGCCATCTTGTTTCAGAATGGCGGCCAATAAAATATTTTAAACTAGTAAATTATATACAAAAATATATAAAATCAAATTTATTTTTGGTTTAATTTTTAGGCCTTGTTTAAAAGATTCCGGAGAATTTTTTGTTTTGCATCTATCTTAAAAAAATGGCTGTAATATAGCAATTTGAAATTCTAAGGAGGTTGACATTTTGAAACAAGCCAGCAGATTAAAATAAATCTAGGATTTTAATGAGTTTTAATGAACGCGATTTCTCGCAAACTATCTTTTACTGTTGTAATCATTTTTACAAACATACGCATAAAATTATATTCATATCCCTTATTGTCAAATTCTTGGCAAGCTAAGCGACTCTTGGCGATTAAAAATGAGTCTCCATAAATGAAGCCAACTTGGCTATAAATGACTAATTTCACCAATTTCTTATTCAAAATCAGTATTAATGAATCTTCCATAATTGGGTTCTTTGCATTTTAGTTTGCTGTTTTCGCGTAACAATAGATAAAATCTTAAAAAGAAGATATAAGATAGCTACCTTTTCCTCCCGTTACAGGCCGGAAGGACTTTTTCCTCTTCAACTGGTCAAAATTCACAACTGATGGCATGTCAATTCTGAGTTCGATTTCAAGTCTGAGGTCCCCTTCCATAAAATGTTTGGACTTGTTTTGAATTGTATGGACACTACTCTTGTCCTATCGTCGAACTGCACCAGTCTTGAGGACAGCTTTATTGTTTTTAAGGCTTAATTTGAAATAATGTCTTAAGATGCCTAAAATCGCAGCATTTGCATCACTCATGTGACCTAAAATGAATGACAGAGAAGCGTGTATGGTTATAGAATATAGAGGGAGATATATCCTCTTAAAATTCATTTTATGTTTAACAATAGGGGTGAACAAGTGCCAGCTACATGCTCTGGTATAAAAACATTAAAAAAAACGAAAATTCGTTTGATAAATCCCAATATTTCGTTTAAGAAATACTAAAATAAAACATTTAATAATTATTTATAAAGTATCGATATATATATATATATATATATATATATGTGTGTGTGTGTGTGTGTGTGTGTGTGTGTGTGTGTATTATAAATTTTGTAAATAATAACCATTAAATCTCATTAATATATATATATATATATATATATATATATATATATATATATATATATATATATATATATATATATATATATATATATATATATACAGTGTGATTCATAAATATCAAAACAATAGGCTTTATCCTTAAATATTGCCCCTAGGCACATACTTCCAATTGCAAAGTTTCTTAAAAAAGTGTAAAATTTGATGAGATAAGTTCCAACTCCATGGGGGATCTATTTGAGAAAATACAAAAACTAAATTTTTAATGGTCCCCGTAGGATAAAATTTCCCCTCAGGAAATTTTTCCTTATCCATTCATGAATTAAACAAAAAAAATCCATCTTGGTATCTTCAAAATTCACAGACATACACCACTTAAGCATACCTCTGAGCGACGCGATATCAGTTCATTTGAAATGCAAGTTTGGTATCGAACATAAATTTACACATTATTAAAAGTCGATCTAAGGCAATATTCAATGTCTTAACTTTTAGATATAAAATAACAACGTATACATTTTTGTTAACTTTCGTTAAACTTGCTTGAGAAATATGCTAGAGGTCTGTCTGCATGAGCCCGATATTGGTGCCATGACCGTAACTGGTGAGGCCTGCTGGCCGCGCCTTAGGTAGCTTACCTACCTTAACTTTAGGTAGCTTACCTACCTTACCTTTATGTAGCTTTATCTTTAGGTAGCTTACCTTAGGTAGCTTACCTTTAGGTAGCTTAGCTAGCTAAGGTAGGTAGCTTAGGTAGCTATCAAAATATATGCTGAAGATTCCCTTTTTTCTTTTAATACAAATAAGAAATATATTGCGTGTACTCATTTTTTATAACACGGAAATGGATATTCAGAATTCAAATGTTAAAACGCATTCAAATGCTAAAACGTATTCAAATAAAATTATAAAACAAATCATAAGTTCTTAAAAGAAAACTTAAATGTAACATAAATAGTAAAGTATACGTTAAAATGTTCTACAAGTGCAAAAGAATATAAGCATATACATTTTTGAAACTAGAATTATATAATTAAAAATTGAAAATTTAAAAATTACTCAAAGAAATATGAATTCATTTGGAAATATATATAAAAAAATATTAAAGAATTAGCTGAATTGCATCAGTTAATTATTTAAGATTTTTTTCGTAGTTTATTCAAAAACCGTAATCGCAACCTAATGAGTTTAAAACCTCCATATTCAATTGCTCCATTCATCTGCGAACAAATGCCTTTCATAGTCTATTGAATAGGAAGTTCTTCCCGTGATAAATTCTGAACTGATTAGATATGACGATAATATCACTGGGTGAAAGCTGGTAAGAGGAATATTGATTTCTTTAGAACATAAAATACGAATATAATTAAATTCGAAATTTTCCTTTTTATGTGATATTTTTCTACGATAAATAAAAATTGTATAATGTGTATGCGATATTTGGAACAGATGTCTCAGACGCAACGGGGTTTGAGCCATTTGTTTTTAGCGAGAAAACCTCATTTTCTAATAGCTGTTAGCCTAGCATACGAATACAGCATGTAATTTTGTTTCATTATGAAATTATATTATAATTGTATTATAAAATACAGAAATTTATTTTTAATCTTTTACAAAGATTTAATTTTATTCAACACACGCATTTTTATTTAAATAATTTTTATTTTTACACATTATTTTTTTTAATTTAACTCACATATTTAATTTTATTTATTAATTATTTTATATTCTTTCAATTTATTTTTTTTACACACGCATTTAATTGCATTATAAATCACATAGATTGTATTATAAAAAACCACGTTGCTATACAAAACAAAAATGACCGGGCTATCACGCCAGGCAAAAATCTCCATTTTACCGAAAAAAAAGAAACCCCATTGCGTCTGCGACAACTGTACCCAATATTTGTGGTTAAACGCATTCCGATCATAAAGGGGAAAATATATTTTATAGGGGTGTTTTAACTTGTCGAGCAAAAAATTCTAATCAAGGGTTGACGCATGATTACAAAATAATTTCTGTATCTAAAACAAAATGTTTGGTATCTAATTATACATGAAAGTCGTTTGATTGCATTGAACCTCATAAAGTATTTATTTATAGAAATAGTATGTTTTAGTCGAATAAACAAAACTATTACCTTGCTTATATAAAATTAAAAAAAATTAGCAATATAAATAACATAAAGAAAGAATATTTTTTTTAACGGAAACAGAAGAAACTTTCAGTTCACTTTATAGAGCAAACCATACTATATGTATCGTTAAAAATTCATGAAAGAATATTGAAATGTTTTTAACTACCTTGCGCGCAATACCCGAAATCACATTTTGAAAAAAAAAAAAAAAATTCCTTTCTTTTAAATTATTCGATATTTAACAACTCTTAAGAATGGCATTCATTTTGTTTTAAAGTGTTCAGGAATGATTATTCTTTAATATGCATATTTTGTTTGAATAACTGAATTTTTGGAAATTTTAAGAAACCTAAGTACCCTTAACGAAAGCGTCTGTGTATATATATATAATAAAGTGCACATTATGCATGGATAAATATGATTTACAGAAAAATATATTGATATAAATATAAATACATCTCCAATAAAGACTGTATCACAAAATCAAAAATTTTTAAGACATTTTCAATGTTTATTCCAAAGCATAATAGCAACCAATATATTTATAATCAATATATATATTCATCTCATTTCTACTAAATGATAAAAATGAAAGGTGTGAAACTCATTACTGTACAAAACATTTATTTGATAAAAATGTTTATATATATATATATATATATATATATAAAACACCCAAAGAATCAAACTTAAAAAACATATTTATTAAATAACAAACAATATATGATAAAATTATAAAATTCGTTTAAATGATAATAAAACACGTTTGGCAATACTAATATTATAAATATTTAATATTTGCGTGTTTGTTTGTAGGGACTAATCTCAGGAACTGTCGAACCCATTTAAAAAATAATGATGGCAAAATGCTGATGACCATCTATGCTCTAACATAGGGTATATTTTTTGTCGGTACAGCAAACCCCAAAGAGATTCAGGGGCAGAAAATGCTCTAAAATTGTGATTTGTGTGATATAGTTGGGGCTAGAAATTTGAAATATGGTGTGGTGGTTTGCTTTTAACATAAAAATGCCCCCTACGAACGATTTTTTAAAAGATCGAAATTTAAAATGTTGAAATCAGCGGAAAAGGCTCTAAATATATTCTAAATTACGATTTATTTGGATTTATTAGGGCTAGAAACTTGAAATGTGTAATAGAACTAGATTTATTTTCCCAAAAAAACTATCGAAAGACCTTTTAAATGCCATTTAAATGTCAGAAAAGGGGTCTACACAACTAGTATTACACAATTAGAATTAAAATAATAAAATAATGTATAAGAAGCATAAACAAATAAATATCTCCAATCTCCTAGTTTAACTATTTCTTGGAAAATTACAATTGTCTACATGTAAATAAAAAAGGATAATAATATAACAAAATTTCAGTTAATTAAATAAGCCTTTTTCAGAGTTATTTCAAAAATCACAAAAGCAACAAAGAAAATTTTAAAGCTTTATATTCTATTGTTTCATTCATCTAGGAACAAATTCTATTCAGAAGCTATTGAATTGGAAGCTCTTTCGGTAATATATTCTGCAATGATTATATATATGACGATAATAACGCTGAGTAGTGGGAATATTAATTTATTTTGAACATAAAGGTACGAATACAATAAATTTTGTAATTGTATTATTTTGTGTAATATCCTACAAAAAATATAGCAAAATGTACACGCGTAAGTTACGGTTTAATACATTCCATTTCCAAATTGTGATTTTGAGTAGTTTACATTTTTCTTGAAAAATTAAAAATAGGCATTTTCATAATATAAGCACAATTGTAATTAAATTAAAAATGTATTTGAAATTGTTTCACTTTTTAAAAATATAAACTATTTTTAAAATTTATCATAAATTGAATATTTTTCTGATTCAAAATAATATAAATAGATAAAAAGTTAAAGAAGTATAAACAGGTATGAAGGCAGATAGATTCTTTTAAATGCCGATAAATAGACAAATAAATTGATTAGAATTTTTATAAATGTTTCAGAATGCATGGTATCGCAGCATAAATTTCCATTTGCTTTATAGTAATAACCATTAAAGTAATTAAAGTAGAATATACATTTAAAAATTCCAATTTCTTTGAAAGAAAGAAGGTGGAAAATAGTATATTTTTTTTCCAATTTGCATAACTTACTAACTTCCTCAAACTCATAAAAAAATCGCACTAAACGTGAAAAAATTCAAAAAATTGCGAAAAATTCAAATATCGCTGCACGAGTTCACAATAAACTTTATTGAAAAGAGAATAATATTTACTTTATTGGGCAGGAAGATTGAAGCCGTATTATTTTAAGGAATGTGGAAAAATCGCTAAAATTTCTAAATTCGCAGAGTACAATTTTTTTTCTTCATCGTGCTTTGAGGCTAAAACAGGAATTGTTTTCAGAAAAATCTCATTTTGAAATGCTAAAATCGTATGAAAACAATTCGTGCAAAATTTCAAAAATCACTGTACGAATTCAGAATGAACATCAATAAAAAAGAATTAAATATATACTACATTCGGCTAAAATATCAAAACTTTTTTCCTTTTTTGTACCGTCAAAAAATCGCTGCGAAACTGGAAAAAACTCCTAAAAATCGTTTAAAAAATCGTTTAAAAATTGCTAACATTCAAATATCACACAGGAAAAAGTTAACTATAGTGGGCTTAAACAATATGGCCGGATTTATTTTACAAATATAAATATCATAAATAGATGGAAATTTAGCAAAGAAATTTAAACAGACGTTTAAACAGAAAGAATGTTTAAAAGTTAGATAAATAAACAAATAAACTGATATAAATTTTGCAAATACATAGTATCTAATTAGTATGTATGCATATATTTTTTTTATGTGCTTAAAATATTTTATAAAATTCATCCACACCGTACTATTGAGATTTATTAATAAAAAAAATATATAACTCGTTACATATTTATAGATTTCATTTCACACATTTTTTTTTTATTTGTTTGCCGCACCGTATTTAATATTCCCCATAATTTCTATGTGACAAACTCTATACAGAGTATAAGTTAAAATACATTTGCAAACAAAAATCATTCTAAAAATCAATGATTGTTTAGAGCAAGTCAAAAACTACGAATTTACATGTTTTTCTAAAACTGAAGGATGTATAAAAACTTGAATATTTTTTGAACTAATAGAGATAAACAAAAAATATATTTTAAATCTACCCACTTTTTCCGTTAGATCAATTAATTTATCTGTTGTCAGAACACATAGTATTGCGACAAAATTTTTCATGTGCATTATAAGAATTCACATTAAAGTAGTTAAATTAATCATAAACATTGAAAACTACCAATTCCTTTGAAAGGAAAAAGGTGCCAAATTGTATATTTGTTATAATTTTTATAACTTATAATTATATAATATAAACTGAAAAAAAATTGCTCTATGAAATGAAAAAAAAAAAAAAAGGTTTTTAAATGTTTTATAAATAAAATATTTCTGACAAAAAATGACTTCAATTTGAAATCTAGTGTATGTAATACTGAAACATTTTAGTTAATTATTTATGCTTTTTTCAGAGTTTATTCAAAACCATAACAGCAACCAAATGAGTGTAAAAGCTTTAGATTCAATAGCTCCATTCATAGCGTGGATAAAATGCCATTCATCAGCTATTGAATAGAAAAGTCTTTCCGTGATATATTCTGTACAGATTAGATATAGCGATAATAACTCTCAATTAAAGCGTCGTAGCTAAAGTATTGATTAATTTTATAACAAAAGTAAAAATATAATTAATTCATATAATTAATTTATATATTTCATTATTATGTGTTATTAATAACCCTTTCGAAGGAAAAATTAAAATATGTATCGATAATTTACCATTGAAAATATTCAATATTAAACAGCTCTTTTTATGTGCGTTCGTTATTATATAAATACGTAGCACTTTTGGTCGTCGTCTGATCCGTCCGTTTGTCCATCTGTCCGCATACAACAGCGCAAAAACTACACAGCCGAATCGATTGAAATTTAATATATATATAATCGCTTCAAAATTTTGTCGAGTCATTTCAAATTTTATGAAAATCAAATATAGAATTTGACCACTAACCTTTTTTTTTTATTTGATCATATTTGAAAAATATGATCAAATAAGACATAGTGCCCTTAGGGATTCGCTAGAGGGCAAATCAAGTTGGACCTTTCATTGCAACGGCTATACAACAAGTTTCACAAAACCCTTCATTTCTCCAATCACTATATTTTGACTTACTCCACTGTTATTCTAACCCCCTTCAAATCTATATATATATATATATTTGTCTTACGTGGCGCGGAAATAGGGCTGAATTTCTAGCTTATTGTTGGCAACAACCGTAGTTTCCAGAGCTCAGACAATGAAAAGACTAGATTATGTTAGATAGATCAGCTCCACCTCCAATATGGCGGTCAGTGTCAGAGCAGTGAAAATCAAGTTAGCAAATATTAAAAATAAAATAATATGTACGTAATCCAAAGCGTCTCAGATTATTAATCATTTTAATCATGAGTAATATTGCTAATTTCAAATGAATTCTCAACTCTTATTTAGAATTTATTTATGAATTTCACTCACATGAAAAATCGGAGAGAAGTAAAAATATCAACTGTCAAGGTTGCATCTGCTGCCATCTGTTGCAGAAATCTATAATCAATTAGAATAGTAAAATGTCGATCGAAATTTAAACAATCATTGATGATAAACTAACTCCCTATTACGTAGTGTTTTTTTTAATAAATAAGCCGTGCTGTACAATATTATAGGTGCAATAAGTTTTAAACAAATTATGTTTCCGAGATCCTTTATTCATAGTATTTAAATGATTTATATGCTCATTAGTAGCTCCAACTAAATGCATTTTTAGTTGCGTTTTCAACAGAGTTCAATTACTTTTTTACATTAAAAAAAATGTCAATTGCATATGTTCAAATGATTTATGGTAGTACATATTCCGGCTAGAATTTCTGCAAAAATAAAAAGGGGAAAGCGAGCTGGGACCGCGTAACGGTCTCGATGTGAATTGCTTCGCAATTCACGAGGGGTTGGCGAGAGTTAGCGAGTAGGGGGCTGAGCCCCCTAGTAATGTTGAAATTGTGTAAAGTGAAATCTATAGATTTGTAACGGAGTCTATAAATTTTTATCTCAATGGTAGGTAAACGAATTTTGTAAAATATTTTAAGCACATTGAAAACATATATGGATACATAAATAGATACAAACACATTTATAGAGAGATTGATTGACAGTCATAAGCAGATACATATATTTATGTAGACATAATAAATTATAAAATGTCAGGTAAAATTAGATTTGCTGAGGTGAGTATTGTATGAACTAATATAAAATCTTAATGCATTTATCATAATATAGAATTACATAATAAGTATTTAAAAACAAAACCTATTCAAAGAAATCCTATAAAAAAGTCCTTTAAAGCTATTGAGATTTAATTATTTCTGGAACAATGAACTTATTTGGAAATATATTTACAGTTTGTTTTGTTTAGAGCTTTATTTAGAAGTATATACAAAAAGAGTAATAGCAACGACATGAGTTTAAAAGCTTTATATTTAATTGATCCATTCATCTGAGAATAAATGCCATCCATCGGGAATACGAAAGTTCTTTCGGGATATATTCTGTACTGATTAGATATGAGGATGATAACACTGAGTTAAAGCTTCGTAACAGGAATATTGATTTCTTTAGAACATGAAGCAGAAATACAGTTCATTTCAAAAGTTCTCTTTTTCTGCTTTATTTATTATTCTTAAAAAGTACAAAAAGTAAAATGCATCTGAATAATTTACGGAATACAAATGAATTTACAAATGAATTTTTAATCGTTATCTGTATAGAGATTACCACATACAAAGTACAGTAAAATCAAATATAAAGCGACAAAGAAACCAAAAGAAATGTCTAAATTCTTTCATATGGAATGTATAACAAAATCTGTACATTTTTATTAATACAAATCAAAAAAATTGAATGAAAAAATTAAACTCTTTAAAAAAATATATGATCCCATAAACAGATACAGACACATGAATGGAAAAATAGATCGACAGATCTATACATTTAACTAAGCATAATATATTATACAATGTTTCAAAATTAGATTTGATGAGATGAGTATTGTATGAATTTGTATTTCCTATCCTCAAAAAAATATTAATGTGTTTTTTATAAGGTAAAATTGCATAATAAGTATTAAAAAGCTAAAACTTATTCAGATAAATATCATCAAATAAAAGCCTTTAAAGCTATTGAGTTTTAAATATGTCTAGAAAAAAAAAAATATTTGAAAATCTGAAAGAAATGAAAAAAAAAACATTTTAGTTAATTATTTAAGATTTATTTAGAGTTTATACAAAAACCTTAATTGCAACGAACTAAATGAGTTTAAAAGCTTTATATTCAATTGATCCATTCATCTGTGAATAAATTCCATTCATCGACAATTGAATAGGAAGTTCTTTCGTGATATATTCTGTACTGATTAGATATGAGGATGATAACACTGAGTGAAAGCTTCGTAACAGGAATATTGACATCTTTAGAACATGAAGCAGAAATACATTTCAAAGGTTCTCTTTTTATGCTATATTTATTATCCTTAAAAAGTGCAAAAAGTATAATGCATCTGAATAATTTACGGATTATAAATGAATTTACAAATGGATTCTTGACCGTTCTCTATATAGAGGCTACCACATACAAAGTATAGTAAAATCTAATATAAAGCGGCAAAGAAACAAAAACAAAAAAAGGTCCAAATTCTTTGATATGAAATGTATTAATACAGATCAAAGAAATTGAATGAAAAAATTAAATGAATTTCATAAAATATTTTAAGATCATTAAAAAATATATATGACCCCATAAACAGATACAAACACATGAATAGAAAAATAGATCGACAGCATAAGAAATTATACAATGCATCAAAATTAGCATTGGTGAGATGAGTATTGTATGAATTTGTATTTCCTATCCTCAAAAAATATTAATGTGTTTTTTATAAGGTAAAATTGCATAATAAGTATAAAAAGCTGAAACTTATTCAAATAAATACCATCAAATAAAAGCCTTTAAAATCATTGAGTTTTAAATATGTCTAGAAAAATGAATTTATTTGGAAATCTGAAAGAAATGAAAAGAAAAAACATTTTAGTTAATTATTTAAGCTTTATTTAGAGTTTATACAAAAACCTTAATAGCAACGAAATAAATGAGTTTAAAAGCTTTATATTCAATTGATCCATTCATCTGTGAATAAATTCCATTCATCGACAATTGAATAGGAAGTTCTTTCGTGATATATTCTGTACTGATTAGATATCAGGATGATAACACTGAGTGAAAGCTTCGTAATAGAAATATTGATTTCTTTAGAACATGAAGCAGAAATACAATTAATTTCTAAATTTCTCTTTTTACGAGATATTTATGATCCTTAAAAAAGACAAAAAGTAAAATTCATATGCATAATTTATGCTTGAAAGCATTACATTTCTGAATGGTGCATTTTATGGATTTTTTTATGTTATTATTCTTTCAAAGATACAATTAATAGCTTTTTTCATAATGAAAGTTCATTACTGCAGGAAAATCGTAGAAGCGGTTTTCGAATTAAACGTGTAATTATACGGTAAATTTATTGGATGATTTTTTGTTTATTTAAAAGTAGATTTTGTTTCTATCTAAAGTATGTAATAAAATAAGCATGTAATTTTTTTGTTCGAAATAATGTAAAATTAATACTATAGATACATGTATATGCTGATAGATATCGACAGAAGAAAATAATAACAAACAGATATAATAGTTAAATTGGTATTGAAATAAATGACTTTTGGAGTATACAATGTCTCACAGAATCAATCTGCATAACATGAGAGTTATATGAATTCGCATTGATACAATAATTTAATAATTATTTATAATAATTATTTAATAATTAACTAAACACAAATTTTTAGCTAAAGAAAATTTCAATAATTTGTCCATTTTCAATCTTCAAAAACTAAGTATATAGTAATACAAAAATTCCAGCTAAGTTTGAAAGAACTTTATATATTTTATTCGATAAATATATATAGCATCATAATGTTTCTATATTTTAAATGCAAACTGTAATGTCCACCTATGATATAGCATTATGTGGACAGTTATTTATTAGAATAGAGTATATATGTTGATTAATAAGTAAGTATACAATTTCAATGCACTATATAACAGCAACAATGTAAGAAATTTTATGTTACCTGTAAGAGAAGTGTAGGTGGATGTTTCAAGAATTTTAGAGATAATCACAGATGTTCTATGCATGCACCCTTACTCACAAGACACACATCGTACTAGTAATCCATTTTTGTCCAATTTGCGCAAGCAGTCCGTAGTTTCAATTTTTTTAAACCAATCATAGATGGATTTTCTGATTAGAGGGCCTTATCCAAATCGTGTTCCAAAATGTCATTGTACAATGGTGACAGATTCAGTTTTACTCAATTCCAGAACGCAAAACACCTCCCCCACTGCAGACGCAGCCATTTCTACTGCCTATTCACCTGGCAAGCTAGCTATAAAAAATGTCACTTCGCATGGCAGCGGGAAAAAAAACTTTATGAGTACACTTACCTTACGCCTTGCAATTTAAGAATGTGCCTTAAACTATTCCTGTTTTACAGCATCTGTAATTTTTATACTTACTTATGAATTTACCCTGAATATTCGCTGCGCCAAAGTTACGAATTGTAAGATGATGTTATATTTCGGAATGATATTAATATGATCTTCAGCGAAGTCACGAATCTTAATTTATCCGAAGCACCACTAAGAAAAACTCATTAGAGGATCACCTTTTTTTTTACATCTGTAACTTTCACACTTTTTTCGGACATACTAAATTTACTAAAATTTTACACATACTGCATTTGTTGAACATTTGTATTCATCAGTCAAATAAAATTAATAATAAAATGTCAAATTCATTTTAAATTGAATGTATTATCTACATACATATACCGTTACATAAAAATTAATTCTATTAAATATCTTTATATCTTACAACAAATGTACTTTAGTTTAAATTATAAGGTAATAAAATTGCTGTTGGATTTAACTTAATTAAAAGTGCATTTACATAATTTTTTAAGCTAAAACTTCTTTTTATTTCTTCTTTGTTCAATTTTTTTCATTTTTGGAATATTTTAATAATAAGTATAACATAATGCAAATTTTATTTAAAAATTAAATTAAATTAAATTAATTCATAATTAAAATTAGTTAAGTTCATCTAGTTTATTTTTTCGACTATATAAAGGTTAAATATTTGCTTGTGATTGAAGAACTCACTGATCGTTTTTGGATCATAATGCACCAAAAGTAACCCAAAGTTCAATTTATTCGAATAAGCATCGAAAGTATTGATTTTATGGTAAAAAAAAAAATAGACCGTTTAGAATAAAAAAAAATATATCCAATTTCTGCGAGATAATTGAAATCTCTATACATATATGCGGAAATCTTATGATGTTTCCTCCTCCCCCCCTCCACTCCCAGCAAGACTGTCATCTTAAATTATATAAACATGAGCTTAATCCTCACTGACACACAGTTAGAAATTTTTTATTACATTATTATTTTTGTTTATGATTATTCATACCATTTTCCCATAAAATTTAATTATTGACAACGCCTACAAAAAATAATAAAAAAATGCCAGTTAATTATTCCTTTTAATATATGTTTTATTCTTCTAATAAATTATAAAAAATAATAATATTATCATTTTTTAAATAAATTCTTCTGTTAGCAACACCTAAAAGGATGTATAAACACGTCAACTGATTAATTGCCCTCGTTTCACAAGGGCGTTTGGCTGTTCATATAATAATGTTCTTTAATTTAATAATACATGCCTTATACGTATGATATACGCATTAGAATTTCTTAATTTTATTACCTCATAGTTAATTAACGGAATCATTTATTATTTCTATTAATTATTAATGTTTCACATTATCTAAACATTCCAAAATGCACTAAATTTTACCTGGAGATTTTCACAGACAGCAGCACTTTTACTATGTATTAGGTCAAATGATCAGCTATCGATTAATAACAAAGAAATTGGGGATTTCTTCACATTTTTCGAAGTTAAGAGATATTAAATAATAGATGAACATCTGTTCCGATGAAAGTTAATATATATATATCAAATTTGAAGTTTCCGAATACGAAATAAAGAATTCCGAAAGAAATACGTCAAATTTGAAATTTCTCGCCCCGATTATATCTCAGAAATCGCAATTTCAGATCTTAACATCAACCCTTTTTAGCTCACAGTCTATCAAAGCCTGAGAGCTAATGTGCCCACCCGTTCTGTATGTGTGTATGTATGTACGTATGTACGTATGTACGTAACGCGATAACTCTTGATAGAAATATCCGATTTGTTTAAAATTATGGTTATAGGTTCATTGTGATCATGCGCTTCCCTGATTAGTTTTGGGGTTTCATTGGTTAAGTATAAAGGGAGGAACGGGGGGCTAATTCCCCCCCCCTTAATTTAGATAAATGGGTTTTTCATGCAGAATCATCCTATTTGCTTTAAATTTTGTATATAGGTTCATTGTGATAAGGCGATTCCCTGGTTAGTTTTGGGGGTTTACTGGTTAAGTATAAAGGGGGGTATGAACAGGGGGGGGGTTGAGCCCCCCCTTAATTTATTGTCGATTTTTTTATTTTTTGAGGGCATTATTCTTTGAAATAAGAGTATAATATACAATCATTGTGAATAGCCTGTGAGCTCAATGCCATCAGTTTAACTGGGCACTTTTCTTTTTTTTATTAGTTGTTGTACCGACATAAAATATAGTCTATGTTGGAGCAAAGATGGTCATCAGCATTTTGCCATGATTATGTTCTTAAATCGGCTGGGTAGTTTCACAGATTACCTCTTACAAACAAACGTTACTGTTTTATGATATTAATAAATTCAAATAAGCAATTTCTTGTGATACCAATATATATATATATATATATATATATATATATATATATATATATATATATATATATATATATTGAAATTCAAAGGTATTACAATTATACATTTGAAAAATTAAATGACTATTGTAAGTTGAATGGTAAATAAATCAGGATATATATTATATTGTTTTACTCCATACAGCTACAGTTTATATAACATTATTGTACATACAATTATAACTAAATTTGGAATATTTAAGTTTAACTTATTAAAATGAAATTAGTGTCACTGCAATGATTATTTAAGTTGGTTTGTTAATAGGTAATTTTTATTTTAGCTATAAAATTGGTTGAATGATAAATATAAATTCTGTTATTTTTCAAAATCTAATGTATGATGATAAAGGTTATATCAGCATCAAATTAAGAGAGATGGTTGAGTACAAATTTGTGTATGTAACCCGGGTTACAATCGATTTATTCCGTCAAAAATACAACACTTCTCACTCAATTCGAAGCCGAACTTTTGTTCATAATTTTAACAATAGTAAATATATTTTACCTACATTTTTAACTTACTTACTCTATACTTTTTGTGAAATTTACTAATATCAGGAGGGATGAAAAGGGAATAGCTACTATCTGCATCCAAAATGAACTAAACAGGATGATCCCTTTTTCAGAGTGTAGATGACATTACATATAGACACTGACTAAAATACTGTGCGTATCCAGAATTTCCCATATTTGTAATTTCACAGAAAACAACTTAAGTATGTTGAACATGTAGTTAAATTTCCAGGTACAGATGTCGCAGATGCACCGAGGTTTCTTTTGGGGGCTAACATGGCGATTGTTTGCTTGGCATGGTAATCCGGCGAATTTGGTTTCGTATGTCCAACTAGTATTTTATAATAAAATTAAATGTGTGCGTAAATATTTAAAATAAAATAATATGAAAATAATTAATACATTAAATTAAATGTGTGTTAAATAAAAACAATTTATGAGAATAAAAATAATATGTGTTCTAGTAAAAATGTGTGCGTTAAATAAAAATTATATGTGAAAATAAAAATAATGTAATGAAATTACATGTGAAAATAAAAATAATGTAATGAAAATTACATGTGAAAATAAATAATGTAATAAAAATAATGTATGTGTTAAATAAAAATAGTGTGTGAAAATAAAATTAATGTGCTGTTAATAAACATGTGTTTGTTAAATAATATGGAACGCGTGTATTACAACGCAATTATAATATAATTTTATATTACAATACAACTGACATGTTCTATTCGCACGCAAGCGGGGAAATTCGAAAACTACGTTTTCTCGCCAAAATAGCACCAACCCTGATGCGTCTGCGACATCTGTTCCAAAGTTATTATTAATGTTTTAAGTTAAGAACGAGAATCTGTGTAAAGATTGAAATGAGATTTCTTGTGTTTTTGACTAAATAATTGGCTTGAGCTACTGGTTTGTTACAAAACAAGAACGAAAAATCATGCGTCAAGCATAGATTATGTAGCACTTTCCAACGCTTCCAAAATAATTTTACAAAACATACCATTTAATAAGCTAAAAGATAACATCTAAGTAAACAATTTTGAAAACGCATAACATATTTAAAAACATAAATTCTAGAATTTCCAACAGATACAATATTCTGAAAAATATCCGAATACTTTTATTCAGCCCTGTATATGATCTATAGATTTGTATATATACTATATAGGATGCTAAATTTTAGTTTAGTTAGGAAACGCGTAGCACAGTTTAAAATTATCCTTCTGGAGTTTCTGTCAATAAACGGAAATGTGTTCGCGAACTTTTGTGCTGTCGTGTATAGGATCTACAGAATTTATACACACCACGTAATAGACAAAAAGCGAGTTAAAATTAAAATCGCGATCAGTAACTTAAAACGCACTTCCAGGAATTATTGTTAACAGACAGTAGAGAATTCTTTTGTGTGTCCCTGTAAATGAAGGATGACTGCTATACACACACTATTCTGTAGTAAGCCTCTTGTAATGCACCTTAGTAATATATATAAATTTCAATGCGTTTAAAATAGTGAAACATTATTTAAATAAACCGCAGACGATTTTTCTCCATAGACGTAATGTAACGGAATTCTTTTGACTGTCCCTGTAAAGTAACTATAAGTGCTATGCACACCCTATTCCATATTAAGCTTCTTTTAATGCACCTTAGTGATATATATAAATTTCAATGCGTTTAAAATAGTGAAACATTATTTAAATAAACCGCAAATGATTTTTCCCCATAGAACGCAATGTAACGGAATTCTTTTGAGTGTCTCTGTAAAAAAACTATAAGTGCTACACACATCAGTCGAAATAGGGAACATGCTATAGATAACGACAATAACATATAAAAATTGCAGAGCAATCCGAGCATATTTACGGGAGTTAGAGCACGGACAGACGGCAGACGGCCATACGGCAGACAGCAGACAGCCATACGGCCAGACAAACCGAAGTCATAAGCACTTTTCAACTAGGTTGGAAAGTGCTAAAAATGTCTGTTGTAGTATGTACTACCTCTTATTGTTTGTAAACTTCATACTAAAACACTCTGAATTTATTGCAAAGATTATGATTAAAAATATTCATATAAATTTAATCTTATGCTTAACATTTCTTTTGTATAGCCGTTATCAAATTTTAATTAATAAAATTTTGTTTTTTTTTTCTCTCTCTTTATAGCTACTATTTTATATACAGCTGTTGTAAGAGGAAAAGTTGCACTTCCTTGCGATATATCCCCACCCTCAGTAGACGATTCAGTTGTTTTAATATTGTGGTACAAAGGTGAAGATCCAGCACCGATATACACATTAGACGCAAGAAGGGGGACAGTAGACCAAGCTAGACAGTCATCAAGTCCACATTTACATAACAGAGCCTATTTTAATATGGTTAACAGACCGGCATTTCTCCAGCTGGACCCAGTTCAGGAAGAGGATGCTGGAGAATACAGGTGTAGAGTAGATTTTCGAAAAGCAAGGACAGTTAACACAGTCATTACATTAAAAGTTATTGGTAAGTTACAACATTTTCTTGTGTTAAAATTTTTAAATTGATATTTTAAATTCTAAATATGTGCGTCAATAATTTTGACGTCATAGTGATGCTTGCAACAATGTGGTTATAAATGTAAAATAATTAGAACAATGGAGTTAATTGTGCATCGAACAACGCACTATAAAATATGAGAAACCGATTTAGACCCGAGTATACAAATTTCAGTCGTCAGACAGAATATAAACATTTTATTAATTGCCCAGATTGGCGAAATTCTAATGAGAGCACCCTCTTCTTGGCAAGGGCACAATTTTCTGGTCTAGTATAATGCAAATATGTAAACTGTATTAACGATATAATTACCAATATTGGTAATATTAAGATGCAATATTGTCCAAAAGTTAAAGTTTCTATATTTTACTTTAAAAGTGAAAGAAAAAGAGTTAACTAGTTCCTAGACAATTATTCCAATTTAAAACAAGAGTTGTTGGAATATTAACGTATTTTGGAAATATTTTCAATATAAAGCCAGATATGCAGTAATAGTGACATTTCATTGCAAATATTTTCATCGATCATTTAAAAAACTACACAACTTCTTTTTTTAATACATTTTTTTATGCAAACGTGTCTTTAAGCTGGCAGACACATATCGAAAATTTTATATGTTTATTTATTCGTTAACACTCAAAATGCATGCATAAATAGTACCTGTTATTGTAAAAATGACATTAGTCAAATACTAAGATTTATTCCTATGACCAACAACAGAATAAGAAGAAAATGTGATCAAACACAATGGTGTGAATAAAAAAAACAAAAACATTAATCTAATACCACCTGTCGTTATTTATTTTTGTCAATTTTATAAGCTATGTAATAAAAATGTGCTTACTATTTATTTTTTTTACCATTTGTAACGTGCTGATTCTTATTTATAGGGGAATAAAGTTATATAGCGGGTATTCTATAAATTTGTTAACATTTCAAAAATTCTTCAAAAGTGAAGGAATGGTTTACCTGAATGTGGTTTTTAAAAAAAATATATTATCATGTGAGGGATTTGTTCTTTGGTAAAGAGAAAAAAATGAAAAAAACTTTGTCCGTAGAGGGCGTTTCAATATTCAAATAAGAAGATTTCGTGGAAAATTACATTTATTTACATGCAAATATGAAATATTTACAAGCTCATAGCACTAAATGCTCTACGTGGCTGCCACCACAAGGAATTACAATTTTCAAGCCAGTGAGAACAATTTTACCTGAAGCAAAGTGCATATCCGGATGGATGCAGGATATTTTGTGGCGTCTGGCGTGTTTTAACTCCCAAAGAAAGACGGGCTACTGCTGTACATTAGAGATTTTACGTAATAGGAATCCTGTAATAGGAACGAGTAAAACGCCATATATTGACAAAAAAATTCAGTTTTTTTTCCTTTACAAAAAAAAAAAAATAATAATAATAATTCCGTAGGAGAAAAAGTTTGTCGAAAGTCTTACACAAATATTCTAATTCCTTCCCTTTTTACGAATTTTTGTAATGTTAACAAATTTGAGGGACACCGGATGATAAAGTAATCCTTTTTTAAAAAACAAAAGATTTAAAATTACCAGATTATTTTCAGACTAAAAACTGAAATGCTCAAAAATAATTTGCCTCTGGTAGGATTTTTCTCAGCCAAGCATTTATTACTTCACGACTTCAAATTCTAACAACCTTTAAGACAAAACTGCTGAGTTAAACGCAACTCATTTTTTTCTTTTGTCGGCTCGCCAGTACCTATTATAGGGCAAATTTTAAATCGGACTGATCCTGGTGTCAATCAAAAGATGCCTCACATTTTCTCTACCATATCCCCTACAGGAAAAAAATTAGAAATACGTAAACAACAACAACAAAAAAGAAATCCAGTACGAGTGAAAAGTCGTTCTTTCCGTTAAACATGATGTTGCAAATTGAAAAACACTCACCGGTCAATGGGTCTGACTTAAAACGACTAATGTGAAATTGAATAAGGAATAAAAGTCAGGTCAACCAAACCAACTTTTCTGTGTATGATTACATAGAAATAGTCACCACTATAATTAACTAACATAAAAAGTTGATGTAAGTAGAGGACGCTCCGATATAATACGGATATATATATATTTCATTGTCCATTTAAAAAAATTAATTACTATAAAATAAATAAGTGATAGTCTATTTAATACTAATTTAGAGGTCTAAGAAACATAACGAGCTAACAGATTTATTTTAAAAATTAGCATTTACGTATAGTACAATTTATGTTGATTCCTGAAAAATTACTGAATCTTTATATTAAGTAGTTTTTGAAAAGACTGATTCAACTATTTTTATTTTACACAAAAAATCATTGCTAGTCTATTTACAAGTAATTAAATATATATATATATAATGGCTAATTTCATTTTCCAAATTTAGTTTAAATTTTTATATTTTTAAAATTATTTCTATTTTACCAGTCAAAGAGATATTTCACCGCATCGAATATTACATTATTAGGCCTTTCGTATATTTTTATAACTGACGATTATTTTGGAAAAATAAAATTGTCAGTTAATATCTCGATTAGAGAGAAAGATAGATTTATACTGTATTATCTACTTAAAAAAAAAAACAAATCGTGAATGAGATTCGGTATCCTTTGAACTATAGCCACCTACAGGAAAAAATTAGAAATACGTAAAAAAAAAAAAAAAAAATCCTGCACGTGTGTATATTATATCTTATTCTCAAATTATGAAATATTGTTTCATGCCGGGCGTTTCAGCTTTTTATTGAATAAAACAACTAAAAATCTTCAAATAAAAATTGAAAAAATGTTTAATAAACTAAATTATACTAGCTTCAATTATAAGTTTATTAAGTTAATAAAATTTTATTTTAGTGTAGATTAAATTTGGCAAATAAATATGGCTTTTTAAAAATACGACAAGATGAATCTAAATTTTCTATCACAATTAGTAAAAAATGCAATTCGTAATATGGAATTCGTAAGTAACAAATATCTAAATTTAATTTCTCTTTCATGAACAAAATAAATTAAAACATTTAGACAAAAAATTTTAAAACTTTTTAACTTAATAAACACAGAATTTAATTTGAAGTAAGCTATGGCAATATTCATGTTTCGGCCATTTGTGATACAATAAAGTTTGAAATAAAAATATAAAACCCCGCACAGATTTTTCTTGAAAGATTGACATAACCTAATTAAGAGAGTACTAAAATAAATAAAAAAAAAGGTGATGAAACACATAAAACTGATGGTTTTAAAAATTCATGATACGTCACCACTCAAAATAAAATATATAAAGAATCATGTTTCTATGTAAGATAATAATAAGAGTATAAATTTGGTGATGATTATTTCTGAAAACTCTGAAATATTTTCATCATAATGGTAGGAACTCAATGATCAATAAAAAGGAAAATCTAAAAAAAAAAAAAAGTATTAGAATATTTGTAACCAGAACATGATGCGAAGTAGGAAGTCTTCTTTAACTGCATTGAATTCTTGTTTAATATTTCCAGATTAATTTAAAGATCATAAATGTTTCAACAACATGTTTAATATTCGAGTCATTGTAGGTATCACTACAAACATTTATTTATTGAAAATAACGTTGAAAAGGAACTTAATGGTTAAGGTTTTCAAAGTGAAAACGATCCGAGAAATTTTCAGACAGGGATCGGCTTTCATTGAAAACTGAACTACAAAGAGATCTGTTTCTCTGGCCGATCCCTCTCATTTAGTTTGCGAAAATGAAAGGAAATAATTGCCAAATTTTACTAATGAACAAATATTTAGGTAAGTAATTAAGATATAGATTTGAAATTGAGTTCGGGAAGGGTGCCATCTGCCGGCTATTTTAGCGTAGCGTCTTCGTTATATTCTAATTATCAGAAAAATGTAATTCTTTTTTTAATGATCGCGTTAATGTACGTGACGGTGGTTCTCTTGAACAAATTATTCATTATATTTGCGGGTATGTGGAGGGAGGGGGTTAACGCCTCTCTCTGAGATTGTAATTATCTCGGGCCCGGGCAACGCCGGGCGGGTTAGCTAGTTAATAATGAAAGTAAGTTTTGTGCATTTCTTTTTATATGTATTTTTAGTTCTTACTTTTGGGATAAAGAATGTACATAGAAAACATCGCTTTTATCAGATAATCAAAGTCAATTTTTAACCAAACATACATTTTATATTAATGACGTTAAATATCAAATATGGTGACTTTGTTCAACATAATCACTGATATACAACTCTGACTAGTTTTGTCTCCCTTTAGTACGAAAAAGTTAGCAAATTTATAAAATTCAAAGTATCATAACTTGATAAGTTTTCGTTGTAGAGATATGGAATTTTTACTGTTTTACTTGCTGCATGGAGATCGTTTTTCTAAATATAAATTATAAGACAGAGGGACCATATAAATTTTTAATTTCACAACATATAAGAAATATATTTATTTTAGCAGAAATGGATTTTCGTATGATTAAGAACAACATTTGAAATGTTTGTCTAATACTAACGGTTAAGGAAGTAACTATTAGTCAATGATAAGATGGGACACCCTGTAAATAAATTGTCAAATATCTATTGAAAAATAACTTTCAATTGTTTTAGATTTTCAAAAGATAATGAGTAAAACAAATATTGCTTAAAGGTAGTTTTTTAAATGTTTGTTTCAATTAACCTAACCATATTTAAAAGAAAAAAGTATTTTACATTTTTCTGATACACTGAATACAGGACTTCTAACTTATATTTTATACTATCTTTAAGTATAAGAAAATGGAAGAAAAACATGTTCATCTAAATGGATTCTTGTACATACACAAGAAAATCAATAAACTAAAAACTATTTAGTTTTGTTAAGCTTGTAACAAGATTAAAGTGAAATCGTTATTTTTTCTTTTAGATAGTTTTACCAATACTTTTCCGAATCTCGATTGAATTTTCTTTCTATGAATAGAATCTAATTAGGAAAAATTTATATCAAGAGATTTTCGCGAAAAACATTTCTATTTCCGAGAAAACTGTTGTTAAATAAGCGTATAAGAATGTTTGTGTTGCATTGTACATGTACATGCCGCTTTGTAGTTTGTTATATGAAGTGAATATTTTTTCAAATTACTTTTGTTTAGTATTATATTTAACCGAATTATCTGAGGAAAATTGTATCTAAAGAAATGTAAAAGTACGGAAAGAAGATTAACCAAAAAACAAAAATCATACATCACGCATGGATTCTGAAAGTTTTTCAAGACTGCCAGACATTTTAACGCAACTTCATTTTTCAATATTTCGAAACAAAAAATAACGCAGTTCGAAACTCAATATAAACAATAAGTTCACATAGTAAGTTATTTGAATTTATTTGCGCAACACTGTAAATAATATATACACTTTTATGCACACCATTCAGTCTGCTAAAATTTAATTCAGCTGGAATATGAAAAATACAGTTGAAAATTACCATCTATAGGTTTTGATGTATTCGTATGTTTTGGGCTCCCTTATCTAGGAATGTTTATACAAACCACACAATATGCTAAAATTAATTCAGCTAAAAAACGCGTACTATATCTTAAACTACTCTTCTGTATGAGAATGATTCTGATTTCTTTTGCGCAGCCCTGTGTATGAATTTATTTATATTATACACTTATGTTTTCTTTGTCAGTTACTATGCGAAAATATAATTAAGTTGGAAATTGCATTACAGACTTGAAAATACAATTTACGCCATTAGGCGGTAATGCTTAAAAAATTCTTTGTGTAGTCCTGTATATAATAATTATAATATATACACATTACATAATATTTAAAAAAAATATTTAAGCTTGGAAACCTTTATCCAGCATTTATTGCGTATATATAGTAGTGTACTAAAATTATTCCGTGGTCCCAGTAAATGAACGATAGATTCTATGCATACCATATTGCAGTGCATGCATGTTGCAGTGCACCTTCGTTATGCACATCAATTTTATTATATGTAAAGTAGGTAACATCATTTAAATACACTTCAAACAATTGTTGTGCACAAACACCAATAAAACGATTTTTTCTGTGTGTGTCCTTCTAAATGAGCTAAAAATAAACATAACCCATTTTCCTATGAATGTCCTATAATAAATATAAATAACATATACCAAATATGTTAAAATTCATGTATAATTACGAAAGTTCGAGCACTGACAGATAGCAGACAGACTAACCTAAGTCATAAAAAACTTGTAACAATGTTGGAAAATGTTAAAATGAATAATCGTTTTGATGATTGATATGTTTTCAAGAGAACCAGTAAAGTTCAAACATTGAATTTAACTACGACAGTTTGATCTTTAAAATCTATTGGTAAATATTTTTCCTAACATTTCCTGTGTTGAAAACACAGAAAAACTGATCTTTAAAATTTTGTTTCGAACATACTGCTTTAAAAATTCAAAGTTTTTCAAATGAATATATGTTTATTTTTAATCTTGTAACCTATGCATTTTTCAAAAACTGCATACCTGTTTATAAGTAAACTATTTTAACTGATAAATCGAACAAACGTTACCAAAAAATATCATTCAGGCATATCTAAGACATGTTTTTGTACGACTTTTAAGTTAACCCATTTTCGGCCAAAGGTGCGCAAATGCACCATTTCAATAAATATTCTTTTATTAACACTGTGACGTATACTTTTCGATAATTTTATTTTTATGCTATTTTTAAGGGTTCTGGAGACATCTATAAAATATTAGTAATTCAATTGAAGTAATCAATTTCTGTTGAGAAATTTTCAAAATACGCTGGTTTTTTCCTTGAAACGGTTATTGACAAATCCGACTTTTTGAAAATGTATAATTATTCCACTTGAGATTAATCATATGTTTTTATAATGGAGTAAAGTTGCAAGTTCTGTAACTAAAATAAAAATAAAACAAATGCCATAAAAAAACTTAAAATGTATTATTTAAATTTAATGGTAAACTATTAATAATAAATTAATAATGGTAACGTCAAATTAAATAAAATATTTTTTTTTTCATGCACGAAACTTTTTTGATGTCTTAATGAATATAATTTAAGCAAATTTCAATGCAAATAATACCACATTTTATACAATTTCTATGCTTGGCCTAAAATGGGTTAAATCCCTTTGTTGCAATATCTACTTGCAAAATAATAATATATATATTTATTTATATATGTTAGAATAGTTGTTCATATAAAAGTTGTATAGATATTTACCTATTTTCTTAAAACTATCAAAATTGTATATTTTTTTTTCGTCATTATAAAATTTTCTCATTGTAAATGTATCAGCTTTCTAATTATTAGTTCCTCCTCCATCTTATAAGTCATGTTTGTCTGCAAGTTCAGTGGCATCTTATTAGTTTAATTATGCAGTCTTTTCTTATATTTTTTCTTAATATAATTGATTAAACTAATCTATGTTTAGAAATTAGTTTATATAAATATGTATTGCATACTAAATGTAAAACATTATTAACTAAATAGTGTACTAAATAAAAATGATTTAATTTCCAATTTGAAATTTAGCTCTCATAATCGCAGTTCACATCAGTTAAAGAAGGGTTAAATTTAACGGTGAGACTGAACTTATTTGAATATTTTAAATATGTTTAATCAGTACAAATAGAATTTGAAAAATAATAACTACCGATCTCTATTTTAAAATTGAACTCTTCCGCTGCCTCTTAAACTACAAATATAAATCTCACAAACTTTAAATTAAAATTCTTCTGCTTTGATGAAATACTTTAAAAATAAGATTAAAATACTTGATATAAAACTTCAGATTCTGAAAAAAGCAATTTCGAACTGATTTTTTTTCCAGTTTTAAAAGAAAAATAGTTGACAGAGCTGATGGAATAGAAATTGAAATTTTAAAAATACAGTTTTGATGTTGAGGTTAAGACATGCCTGTACGAAGTATAATGTTGTAATGCGTGTTTGAGAATTAATGAATTTTTATATAAAATTTTAGTTTGGAGGAAATTACCTGTTAATATTCTATTTTCCTTTAAAATGGTATTCTGCATTTTTTCTGTTTTTGTTTTTTAGCACACACAGTTTAAATACAACCTTCATTGCAATAATTTTGAGTTGTTTCGACAGTTTTAATTAAGTATACTTCAATTCTTGAATATTTAAAAACATACAACATAATGAATTTCATAAATCGTCAGTAATTATATTTTTAAGATATTCTTATTACCAGATAATCTTTTTTTTTAAATTAATATTTTAAAATAAATTGTTACGTACAATTGCGAGCCGTCATCTTGAAAAGAGGTCATGATACAAGATTGAACAATAACAACAACTTAATTAAAACGATAAATAAAGGTGATTTGGCAGTGAAGTAGTAAAATGTAACTAAACGATGAGCAGAATGGCTCAAAACACTCCAAGATTGAGAGGGGGATTGCTTAACCCAAAATAATGCCTAAATTCAACATCTTGCTTAATACAAACTGGCTATGTTTATCTTATACCGGAACCTAAAAGAGATCACTTCAGCTCGCTACCAAAATGACATAAAAACTAACAGCATTATCAAAATCGCACTAGAAACTCTTTAACAGTACTATCAAAATGTCAATAGAATCTCTGTAATAGCACTATCAAGGGAACCCCGTGGATTCCAATACTCTTCTATTTCAAATACCAAAATTAACACCTTACCAAGATAGAGAACTCGCAACCGATGATACTATTCAGAAAGCAGCTGAATGCCAAACTTGCCTGGCTATTGTTCACTTGGAACTTCTACGTGACAAGCAGCAAGCAATGGGAAATCCTGTCTGATTTACCGCAAAGGACGAGATGCGACTAATCCCGGAAATCTAACTCCTACCGCCGTATTTATAGCATCCAGACGCAATAAATACGGCATTAATAATATACCTAATTATCATATTATTGCACCAAATAATCGTGAAAATCAGATTCATGTAGATTCAGACATACTTTACGAAAGTAAAAGAAATGACAGAAAAAGGAGCTCATTCATACATAAATATTAAAATTCATAACACCACTATCTCACAAAAAAACTCAAAATCCACTTGACCATAGACTACCTCCATAAGAAAGTAGCTAGGCATCTTATGTTGCAGAATAAACTTAATTTTTCTATTTATGTGCAAAGAAAAAATAATAAGATCACGAGAAAGTGGAAAATAGGTAATATACATAATTATAAAATAGTAAAAGATAACGTATAATTTGATTAGTAGAAACTAGCATGCTACACTTCTGATATATAAAGTAATAACTTGGTATCAGAAAAAAATACGTATATAATAGTTCGTTTTGCCAATCACATCTCAATAAAAAATACTCCGAGCAATGAATAAAACTAATTAAAATTACATTTTCGTCGTATATACTGAGAAGTTATAACCACTATGAAAACCCTCTGAAACCAAACAGACTTTATTAGAAAAATCTAACTGGATTCATTAAGAAAGAAAACGTTAAAATATGAACTTAGAAATCTTGAAATTCCCATTAGAGTTTCAATGTCATCAATCATTCGGACATTCGCATTAGAAAATTGGGTGTGTATGCTTGGAACAAAGTAAAAAGAGAGAGAAATCAAGTCACCCGCAACGAAAATTTTGTTAATGACAGTTATTTGAAATCTAATTAGCGTTTCAAACACAATTTTCAGAATTTGCTATTTCACCTAATTGGCGTACTAATTAACGATATGTAACAGAAATTTTTTTAACTAACTTAAGTCGGATTTCGAAAATGTACATTTCCGAGATGCTAATAAAAATGAAAGTATTTGTAATATTACATACATGTAACTCTATTTTTAATGATTTTTTTTTTAATATGTGTCTTGAAATGTGAAATGTAAATATAAGAGGCATTCTTTCATATGGGTACGAACAAATTTGGCATGATTTTTTTCTTAATAGAAGTCCTTGTACATTCTAGAAAAAAATTTTAAGAAATATATAAACTAACAGGGATATTATAAGAATGTAATGAAAAAAAATTAAAAGTTTTACCGGTGTAATATTATGTGAGCAATCGCGAAGTTCAGAGTACGCAAATATTAATAAACTCGAATATATTTAGTAGGCATATGCATAATTAAAAAAAGAAACTAGAGCCACACGACTTTGTTGAATTCGATTATTGCAGGATTTTATAAAAAAATATATAAATCAGTCTTTTTTTTTTTTTTTTTTTTTTTTTTTTTTTGCAAAAATAGGAAATATTAAGGACAAAAAAAAAACATTTTTTATTATATTATAGTCGTATGAAATAAGAAGCATTAAACATAATAGAAACAACTTCGAAACAAATATACTTCATTTTAAAAATTAAACGAATTCATTAAGTAAGAATTCATTCAAATATGAATGTAAAAATCTTGAAATTCCCATTAGAATTCCGATGTCATCAATCATTCGGACATTCGCATTAAAAAAGTGTGTGTGTGTGTGTGTGTGTGCGCTGTGCTTGAACTAAAATGAGAGAAATGAACTCATTCGCAGCTAAACTTTTGTTAATGACTGTTATTTGGTATCTGATTAGCGCTTTAAACACACAATTTTCCACTTTTCCCCATTCCTCTAATTGGCATACTAATTTGCGAAATATAAGAAAATTTTCGAAATTAATTTCAGAAAGAGTTCAAAGGTATATGCTGCAGAGATATTTATAAATATGAAAATAATTTTGTAATTACATAAATGTAGCTATTTCTTTATGTCATGAAAGTTTTAATTTGCACCTTAAAAAGTGAAGACGTTCTTTCATGAAGGCATTGAAAGTTCGTAGACATAGTTTAACGTATGTAAATTTTCGTTATTAAATATCCTTATACAACTGGTCTCTTTGCAAAAAAGTCTGTTGAATATTTAATCTTACTGTAAAGTTATTGAAACTTATTAATTTATCGGGATTTAAAAATTTCCCCAAAGAGATATATTGGTGGCAATCATTGTTTGCATTAATTTGTTATTAATAGTCAATGGAATATTAAAATGTCTTATACATAAATATATAAACAAGCTAGAGACGAAAACGTTTATTGCATATTGTAAGCACATGACTTTAGAAAGTAAAAAACTATAATTTTTGTTCACAAACTATAATCCGTAATAATTACTGCATGCGTTTAATGACTGTAATTTTAATAATATTACATTGTTACCATTGGACTCGTGCGAGGATTTTACATTGAAGTATAATTTTTTTAGCAATATCTAATATCTCTTAAATGCAAGTTCAAACTTCTAAAGAAAAAAAAAAAGATACAAATATCATTAATCGCCAAACAACATTATACCAGTCAGACTTTCATGTCATTTATTCCACCAAAGTTAGAGTAAAAACTGATCGAAGATACTAAAAGGCATGCATACGTAATTATACGTTATTATAATTATTTTATTACGTATGCCACGATTTTAACTGCTTTAGGAGATGATTCGCTTCGGGAAAAACACGAGGCAAATAAAAATAAATTTAATACATCGAAAATACAATTTAGTGTATTATATCAAAGCATAAATTTTAGACTACTTGTGAAGTACCATTGCTTCGATCGATCGTTCGTGCCTTTTTTTCAAAAACATTTGAATTTAAATTTTTCTTTTCAATCATAAATATAAAATAAACACGTGCAGAGAAATAACACTTTACATTTTTTTATACTATTCTATTTTACTTTTTATAATCATTGTTAAGTACGATATAATGCGGTATTTTATTTTTGTGAAAACACTGATTTGAGAAAAAACCTTTCATTTCATTTACGAAAACAATGCTGATTTAATTTTTAATTAACTGCAATTTTTAAACAAATAACATAATTTAACGAAACGTGAGTGCTATATCAGAAGCCTGTTCAAAATCTTTACATATGGTATCTCATGTATCATTCTGTGTTTTGTATTTGCTTAGAAAAAGGTATGTTGACACCAGAAATAATATATATGAGCAGGGCTTTACAAATTTCATAAAATCTGGTAGCCAGCAATAAATTCTAGTCGGTAGTAAACAAATCTTTAGCTGCCCATTTCCCAGTCATTTATTTTCAAAAATCTCCAAAAGTTTTTTTATGATGCATTGAGAAACTATTAATAATAAACATAGTTTAGTATTATTAGTTACATAGTTTAGAATGGTAGATAATTTAGAAAAATAACATAAACCACGTTTACTAATGAAACTGGGTAAAAAAAGAAAGAAGAAAGACTGTGAAGACTGAATTAACTAGCATGTAAAGGAAATGCTGATTCCCGAATGCTTCAAATGTCACGATAGTTGAATGCTACAAAATCTACATCTTATGAGAGAGGGGCATCGAGAAAATAGTCAAGCAGGAAATAAATTTTTTGCCTATTTTACGGTAAAATAATTCAGATTTTACTATTTTAAAATTTGCATTTGATGAACATATTTTTGTCAATTTGAAAATGAAAGTCAAAAAATATTTTTTGTTTAAAGATAAAAAATCTTGGTCACCAGATAGAAAAACCTGGTTGCCAGTGGACACCTGGCGACCGTATTTGTTAAGCCCTGTATATGAGTATTAATTATGATATAAAATGGGAAGCAAAAACCACAATAAACGCAATCCCACACCAAAGTGATTTCATTCGAAAATATAACGGAGTTCATTAAGAAAGAAATCGTTAAAATATGAATGTAAAAATCTTGAAATTCTCATTAGAGTTAACATATCATCAATCATTCGGACATTCACATTAGAAAATTGGGTGTGTATGTTGTGAATGGAGTAAAAGGAAGTCATCCGCAGGGAAAATTCTGTTAATGGCAGTTATTTTATATCTAATTAGTGTTTCAAACACAGAATTTTCAGCTTTTACTCATTCACTTAATTGGCATGTTAATTTGCGAGAAACGATAAAATTTTTCAGTCTAATTTAAACAGGATTTCAAAGATATACGTTGCAGAGATGTTGATAAATATGAAATTATTTTTTTTTCAATTACATAAATGTAGCTATATCTTCATGTTACGAAATTTTAAAGTTGGGACTGAAAAATTAAAGACCTTCTAAGTTATTTCTAAGTTAAGGCACATAGTTTCCATTATTAAATTTGTTTTTTCCATGATATATATGTACCTGTCTCCCTGCAGAAAATGATTTTGTGGACTATTTAAAGTACAATTTGGGGTGTTAAATTATTTTTCAAATTTTCATCACTTAAATACGGGGATGGAAATCGCAGAATTGAGATACAACCATTATTTAAAGTGTACCAAATATTACAGTGTCATTTACATAATCATAAGAACAATCTAGAACCACTTTGTTCTACTGGGTTGTTATGTAATTTTAGAGAAATAATAAAATTTAACTACTTATTTTTTAACTATTTTTTTATAAGCTACTTGGTGCGTGACACCCCGATATGAGGCATTTCAGTTGGATGAGATCATTCGATTATTTAGCGTAAAATGAAATCTAACTTTATTGTAAATTTAGCTATTTTAAATACAATATTTAAAATAATAAATCATATGTTTTACAGTCAAAAGCTTTATGATTAAAACTGAACATTTTCAATAAGTTTGTTTTCCAAAAGCATTTCGTTCTTGTAAGATTTTGCTTAGTATTTCGGAGCTAATGTAAGTGAGGCTATTTTGACGAATTTATTCAAAAGCATTTATGAATTAAAATAAATGCTTACAAATATGTAATTTTCCTCGCTATAACACTTTATTTTTAACGCCCTTGTGAAAAGTGTTAATAGTCATCTTAAGAAAAATAATTGAAATTATGTTTATCTTCTTTAAATTCATTTTTTCAAAAGAGGGAGCAATAATTTTCTAATAGTTAGCAGGTAGATTAATTTAGTTTTTGTTTTATCTCCTTGGTTGAATACTTTTTTTTTTTTTTAAAGCCAGAACAATTTTGTTATGTCAATTTATAGACAGACTTTTTTTTCCCTTTTGAAGATAAATTGATTTCTGAAGCTTAAACATGTGGAAATAAATTTTTATTTCTTCAATTTTTCTTGAAAATGTAATTTAATCACGATATTGTTTTCACCATCTGTTCAAATTAAATATATTTATTCTTACCAAATTTATTGACGAAATGACATCAATAAAAAAAATAATAATCCCTATTATTTTTTATTCAATTTAACTAGAAGTGTTTACATAAATAACGTCATTTCGGAGAATTAATTCAAAATATTTCCAGTTTATGAAATAAAATAAATGTTTACAAAATTGTAATTTTCTCGCTAAACCATTTCGGTTTAGGCGCCTTTGTGAAAAGTTTTAATCACCATAAGAAGTAATTACTTGGAAACTGTATTTCTTTTTTACATTCAGTTTTTTTTTTTTTTTTTTTTTTTTTTTTTTACGTTAAATAGTTTCAATTTAATAACTCAATTACGTCAATAGTTTTCATTCAATCAAAATATGGATTTCACCATCCGTTTAAATAAAAAATATTTTGAATTTTCTATTTCAATTTGAAAACGACGTAAAAGAAATCTAATAATGGCTATCGTTCCCTCTTTTCTCCTTTTTATTCGCAAACATGGAATACTTTATTTGCCTTCATTACAGAAATATCATTAAAATTTATAAAAACATGAATATCTAGAAAACTAATTCAAATTTTAAAAAACTGAGACCACTTTTGACATCATCGGATCCATGCGGATAACTGGTATTATTTTGATTGACCAACATTCAATATTCTAGGAGGAGGAATAGCTGTGATCTACAAACTAACAGTCACTTTTTAATATAATATATACTTCATAAGAATTGTCGGATAACTCTAATTTTAAACATATCAAAGTCATTGAGTCATTGAGTCATTTCTCAAATAAATAATCACGAGAGCCGATTAAGGAATCCCTTTTGAAAATTTAAATATGAAGTTTCTTAATTAAGAACGGTTATATACAAGAATATTTACACTTGTGGAAAACTTTACACACTTTTGCTATTATTTATGAACAACAATACTTCGATAAAACCACTCACATTACTTCTTAAAACAAAACCAAAATTTACTCGGATGCACTGCTGTCACCCTACTCTTGGCAGCAAACATCACTCACTCTCTCCTCCTCTCTTCACTTCAGTTCCCATCAGGTTTGCCAGTTGGTCTCTTCACTTCAATTAAAAAAAAGGGGTTGGAAGGATGTTGGTTGCATGATAGTTATACAGACTGAAAAGTATCAACCACAATAACAATATCTCTAAAATATAGACACTTTATTTGAAATGTAATTAAATTCATTCAGAAATAAACTTTCAAAATATAAACATCAAAATCTTGAAAATACGATGGCATTAATCATTCGTATATCCGCATTCGAAATTGGTTGTGTATGCTGAAAACAAAAATTGAGAAATCAAGTTATCCGATGTGACCATTTTGCTTGAAAGTAATTTGAAATCTAATTAGTGTTTGAAACATGTAATTTTCTGCTTCTTTTACGAATTTACCTAATTGACATATTAATTTTAGAGAAAACAGGGTATTTTTCAGCTACGTTATTCATTACACAGCTGTAAATAAATACGAAATTACCTGCGCAGTTTCGTAAATGTTTATTTTTCCTTTTAAAAATATGATATTCCCGTGTAAATAATGATTCTGGGTAAGCTTTTTCTTGTAAAATAACATAACTGTTATGTATGCATTTTTAAAAACCAGTCCAATTAGTTTGAAAAGCATTTGATTTAAGCAGTGGTTAGTTAGCTTTAAGTACAAAATAATGAATTTACACTAATTTGTAAAATAAAAAAAATATATAATTTTTTTTTTTTACTTTTCTAAAAATATACAACATGTGTGATATAACGTGAACGTATGCAAAATTGTATGTAGTTCCTTTTATTTATTTTTTTAAATAATATAAAATTGTTTTACTGATAGCACTGTACAGCAGTTGGGGAAGTGCGACAATAATTTCTTGAGCGAGATGCTCCCTCACCAACAATGCCTTTTGAGACTTCGCGTTGTCGTGGTGGTTGATCCAGCTGCTGTCCGTCGGATTCTAAAGAAAATGTTCCTTAATCTTTCCAGTACTTCTTTTAAGAAGTTATTTACTGCTTGCCTTAGTGATACAAACTCCTTGTGGATTATTTCCTTCGTGACGATATTCACACGCAGAGCATTATTATTTAAGCACTTCCGAGGCTCCAATGGTTTGACGATTATTGCTTCTCAAAGCTAACTCCATCCATGGCTCTTACTGACAGTTGCAGGTATCTGTCTCAGCGTCAGACGCATGTATTCTAATTACTTTTGGAACGGACCATGCACTTAAGTTAATTTCAAAAACATGTAACATATTTGAAAAAACAATTTCAACAGTTTGTTTAACAATTAAGTTAAAACAATTTATTTTCTGCAGCCCTGTATATGAACTAAAAATGTATACATATATTAAAAACTATTATAAAATTCTTTTAGTTAAAAAATGCACAACACAGATAGAAATTACCCCTTTAGCATTTTACGCCAATAGATAGGAAAGGCACCAGGATGATTTTGTATAGACCTACATTTTATCCACAGATTTTATAAATACCACAGATTAAGCTAAACTTTACTTAGAATAAAAATGCATACCACAAATAAAAATGTATTCCCAGCAATTATCATATATAGTCGACAGTGTATCCAGTTCATTGCATTTATATGAATTATTTTATATTCTACAAACATATCTCTTCACATACTAAATACAGGTCATCTGAAAAATGGCTAAAACAATAAAAAAAAAAACACTTAAACACCTCACGTTTATAGATAGTAATGTTTACAAGTGCTTTTGTGGAGTCCTGATCTATAGAATTTAGACAGACCACATAATGTTCAAAAATATATTTATATTGAAAAACACATACCTCAACTGAAACCGCACTTCCAGCATTTATCGCTCATAGACATGTTACTAATTCCGAATTATTTTTTGTGTCCCAGTAAAAAAAACGGAAAAAATACTGTTCACGACATATTCTACAAATCTTATAGTGCACCTCAAGGATGAATATAATTTTAATTATGTTTGAAATAGTGTAGCATCATTAAAACCACAGCAGCCCCACAGTCCATTATATAACATATATCTTCCGAGTGTCACTCTAAATGAACTATAAATTCTACTAACTTCATTTTCATTAACGAACAATTTATGATAAACATTAATAACATACATAATTTACAAGGCAATCAGAGTATATTTACAAAAGTTAGAGAGCGGCAAGTTGGAGTGGCAGACAGACTTAAGACCAGTCAAACTGAAGTCGTAATCATTTTCAAATAACTAAACATATTTCGTATGAATCAGAAGTTTAAATCTAAAAAGATATTTAAATCAGACATTTAATAAAACTAAAAAACACATTAATAGCACAAAATAAAATCAATTACATTAGAAGTTTCAAGCTGTATACATACTTACCATTAGTACAAATGTCAATCGAAAAACAAATCTGTTTTTTACGAATGTTCATGTTCAAAATATACATTTAAAATAATTAATCAGCAACGAGCATACGTCACAGTAGGACCATACGTTCTGATAGAATTGTACAATTGTATAAAAATTTGGTTAATTGCTAAACGAGGCATCTACAATTGCACCAGAATATGTGATCCCAGTGTGACGTAAACTCTTTGGTGATAAGTTATTTTAAATGCATATTTTGAAAGTGAACATGTGTGAACAACAGTTTTGGTTTTCGATTGACATTTGTACTGATGAAAAAATTGTATGCATTTTAAACGGCTACTGTAATTGATTTTATAATGTGATATTAATGTGTTTTATATTTTTATTAAATGCCTTTTCTATTCTCTACCATGTTTAAAAATGTTACAAATGATTTAATTAAAATTTCCGTTGTTTTACTAAAATTCAAATCGAATGAAACTATAAGTAAATACTACAAAAATCCTATCTTTTATTGTTAAAAGACTACAAAATTCATTGATAATTGTTTTTTATAACTAATCCTTGATATTTTTGAATCATTACTGTAACATTTTTAATTATTTTCAATGATAATTTGAGTCACGCAATAAAGGGAAAAACTTAATGCGTCTTTTTGTATCCTGCAAACAGAAAATATTTATCACGCGAGCGTTGAATTCATGAAATATTCAGTTTTGGAAAAACTGATCGTGTTAAATATAACAGCTGTATGTGATTCAAAGCAAAAAAGTTCAAATTCCATTAAATACTAATGTCAATTTACCACTCTGATATTTAAAAAAAATATTAACCGCGTGTTTCAGGTAATATTATAAGTTTTATGTGTAAGCAGGACACAATGATGTAATGGTATATTGAGTAAATAAACACTTTTAAAGCAAGAAAACTTATATGCACAAACATAATGGGTGTTTCAACAGATGCAAAGTTATAAAATTGTATATCTTAATATAAAAAAAAAATAGTCTGTCAAAAAGTTTCTGTCAACGTATTAAAAATTAAATGCAGCATAGTAAAAAATAAATAATTCAAAAATCCTAACAAATTGTTTTAAAGAACTAAAAAATCACTAATAAATGTTCTATAGAAAAAAGCTTTACTACTTTTGAATTATTATTGTTAGACTTTTATTCTTTTCAAAGACAATTTGATTTACGCAATAACATAAAACTTAGTTCGTCTTTTTGTATCTTGTAAACAGAAACGTTTTATCACGAGCACATTGCATACATGAAAAATTCGGTTTTACAGAAATTGATTGTACATAAAGTACGTAAAGTATTTTAAGTATTTCAAAGCACAACAGTTCCATTAAATTCCATTTACCCTTAATTGCATAGTGATATAAATTTCCATCACTTTTTATTTAACTTTTAATAAATAAATCAACTTCTTCGCCACCACTATATTTATATTGAAATATTAATCAAATAAATTTCACGTGAACTATGCTGCTGAACAAAGTTAAAAATCTATCTTAAAATTTCTGGTGTCTAATATTTAATATATATATAAAAAAACACAATTGTAAAAGAAAAACTCATGCAAAGAAGGGTTAAACACCAGTCCCAATATACCACTCTGATATTTCTAGAAAATTATCAGATTTTTTCCCTTGAATATATTATATGTTTTATGCGTGAGTATAATTCGATGAAAAAACTTCTTTCCATATATTAAAAAAAATCTATCATAGTAATAAATAAAAAAAATCAAATATCCCAACGTCTTGTATTAAGAAAAAATCACTGACAAATGTTCTTTAAGAAAAAAAACTTTGCTACCTTTGAATTATTATCCTTAGACTTGTATTATTTTAAAAGGATTTCGATTTTACGCAATAACAGGAAACATAGAGTGTACTTTTATGTACTACTAACAGAAAAGTTTTATTATCTAAATTTTCCAGCACAAATGAAATATTCAGTTTTATGATAACAGATTGGGTTAAATCTTACAGTTTTGAGGGATTCAAAACAAAGACATATCGAATACAATATATAGGGAATTCCATATAATACGAACGACAAATTAACCTTCTCAAATTTATAAAACACAATGTAAATTATCAATGTGTTTACATTGAATTACAACGAGTTGCCACACAACTAGCATTTTATTTACTGTAAACTGTATAAAATCACCGATAGTGTTAAATCTAACAGGTTTAGCTGACTTAAGGGGTCATAGAAATTTTAAATCTTTAAAAAATTCAATCTTTGAAATTATATATAATATAAAGAGCAATTATTTATGAACACTTTAAAACAAAATAAATGACACTCTTAATAGTTGTTAAATATGGAATATTTTCATAGTAAGGACTTTAAGGTCACTTTTCTCAAAATGTGATTTTTTGGGAATTGTGTGCGAGATAGTTAATAAACATTTCGATATTTTTCATGAAATTTTCAGTGTATATTGATACGGTAGGCTCTATAAAATAAACCTAATTTTTTTCATCTTTTTTTTTCTGTTGAAAAGAAAATATTGATGTTATATTGCTAAAATTTTGAAAATTTTATATAACCAAGATACAGTTTTGTTTTTGAAACATAAAAATACTATATATAAACATTTTGTTAGGTTCAGTATGAGCACAAGTCTCTCAAATGTAAAAATACGTAAACTTTTCCATTATATGCGGAAATGTTTTGTAATCATTCGCGCAATGTGCGATTCCAATTTCTGCTTCATAAGTTTAAAAACTTTTATAACTACTAATTTTCCCCAATAAGATCTGAAAAAATATGAAATAAAATAACAAACGCTTATCTATTATAACCTTTAATATATTTGTTTTTTGTAATGTATACTTTTTAAGATATAAAATGAATAAAATGGTACTTATTTTCATTGTGCCAATGCCATCTTATTTATTTATTTAAAAATATATATATACCGTATATACTCGTGTATAATTCGAAGAATTTTAGACAAAATTTGGGAGTTGAAAATAGGGGGTCGACATATATACGAGTTAGTAAAAATAAAATAAAGAAAAAAGAATATTTCACACCTCGGAAGAAGTGTGCAATAGCGGAGTGAAGTACCGGAGTCATTGGGTCTAGATTGGAGAGTATTTGAAGACATAAAAGCGGACAATGATCCTTTACCTGTCATTGACAAAAAAAGCTCAACAATAATGTCCCTGTAATTGTTCTGGACCCATTTTTGCTTGGATAGAATTCCCTTCAATACAGGGGTATTTTTTTAAACATTTTATTTCCCCTTTTTAAAAAGAGTTCAACTTGAGAATTCTTTTAGATTTCTCTCCTAAAAGACCTACAATACAAGAAGTACTATATTTTTAGTAGTCTAAGAAGTAGTTTACCCTTGTAAATAAGGCTTGAATTTCACATTAATATTTATAATATATATAATAATATATATTTATTTCGGCAATATTTTCATATATATATTTTTTTTCTTTTTAAGGATCATTAAATTGATATTACAATAGTATAAGCTTCTTCAGTTTTATACATACATACATACATACATACATATATATATATATATATATATATATATATATATATTATCCTTCATTACAAATTATTCTTCAACATACTACCATAAATGTGGTTCGACTTATACACAAAAAATCAGTTTTTATTTTAAAATGTTGCGTAAGAATTGGAGGAGTCAACTTACACACGAGTATATACGATTTCTTGTTGGCCGAAATACTTCTTTGTTTATTTATCAGTTTGTAGTAACTATGTAATGATATAAGGTAAAGCTAGGATAGTCTGCGCACAATTCAAAAGAATAGCAATAAAAAATCTAAATTTTAATTTTTTGCTAAACTATTCATGAATAACTTTTACTTCATTTGTTTTTTATGCATTTCCATTGCTATTTTGTTGTTATGTTGCAATTTAATAGAACAATTGTAACAAAACCAAGAAAGTTATTTTGCGCAATCTCTCCTTATAGGGTTGGTGTGATTGCGCAGATGGGTAGGAGATATTGTTACTTATAATAACTACAATTAAATTGTTAACAGTAATAATTACACTTCAATGATATTGCTGTAAGGTTTTTGTGAACAAATATTATTGTATTAGGAGTGAATATTTCAACCTAATGATAAAAGAATCAGAAAAAGGAAATAATTTTAAAAACGATTAAAAATTTTTAATTAAAGGAAAAAAATTAAAAAATCAGAAAAAGCAAGTCCAGATAAGAATAAAAAATAAAATAATGCTACTTAATAACACGTTTAACTTAAAATTAGTCCATTTTCATTTTTCATTTTTTATGCAAATTTACCAATAAGCTGCGTAATCTCTCCTACCATGGAAACGAATGGGAACACTGCGCCATTTCTCCTAAGTAGCAAATGCGCAAACTCTCCAATTTCGGTAGGAGAGATTCCGCGGCCTTTTATTTAAACATGACCTCTTCTAAAACGAACCGTTGATGTTCACATTGTTAGTCTAGATTAGTAGCTTATGAGAAATCGTTTAAGTTTAAAATATTTTGTACTATTGACATTGTATAGAAATTCTGATGAAGAGCTATGAAAATTCAAGCACTTACTTTGGGAAAACAAAACAAAATATCAATACTTTATCTTAAACGCTCAAAACAATCAACGTGCACTTTTAAGTAGACACTCCACTACTGTTGTTGTACAACTACCTGGAGTCGCTGCACGCTCACTGTACTCCTTCCCCCCAAACCACTATGTGCGCAATCTCTCCGACTGCGTCATCTCTCCTGGCTTTACCTTAATGAATAAATACATTTTTGAACACTAGAAAACTTACATATGAAAACAAAAAATAAATGCTCCAATAGTTTTACTTACTCATCATACGTAGTATAGGGTAAGTCTTGTAATCGTTTAAAAATCGAAATTTTTTTTTTACGGATTTACACGTTTCAGACACTGGAGATTCCGAAAAACATATTTTTAGAAAAAAAAATGTGTGTCTGTAAACGCTCTATCTCCCCAAAAAATTGAGATAGAGACTTGAAAATTGGTAAATACTTAGTATGTAATAATGCGAAGAAGCTTATTGAATTTCAGTAATAACCTCGATTATCCGGAACTATTTTTTTTGGACTCTCGAAATATTCGTTCTGATAAAAGGTATATAAAAATTTTCGAAGTTGTTTATTTTAAGGAGTGAATATAAAAGACAATAAAAAAAAAAAAACATTAATTTTGCATAAAGCGTGAATTCGATAGAATAATTAGTGGCCGAGATATTTGTAATCCTATTTTACCACACTCTTCCATTTTTCATGACCCTGTATTTCATCCAAATTGAATTCAAAGATATATTTTAATTGAAAATGAGACATTTAATCAGATGCAATAAAACGCTAGTTAATAGGATTATTGTTTATAAGGATGTTTCTTTTAAGCAATTCAGTAATCGAGCCTTTAAAGTTTATGACGTCATCAAGCCACGATTTTATTCAAATTGCAATGCATTTTATAAGTAGTTTACATATTTTTTTATTTTAATATTTTGCATTATACATATCCATGATGCGTAAGCATTACGGTGGCCCCCAACGACTAGTTTTATAATGCTTTATAGGATGCATTAGGATGTAGATAATCTCTGATAATCTAATATCAATGCAAGATTGAAATAAATTTTTGCTCTCATACAATATAATGTAAAATTAAAATAAATACTTCACAAATCCAATATATTATATTTTTGGAGGAGTAAGAAATCCACTCATATATATATTCTCCAAAAAATCTTTACTTTCGAATTATTACCTTCAGACTTTTATCATTTTGAAAGATAATTTGAGTGATGTAATAACAGGGGACAAAAGTACGTCATTTTGTATTTTATAAACAGAATCGTCACGCGAAATTTGAAGAAGCATGAATTATTCAGTTTTACTATATTGTGTCGTGTTAAATGTTATAGTTTTAGGTTACTCAAAGCAATAACATTTCATCGCATTTATGTGCACTGTCCCATATCATTTATTTAAAAAAAAATTGTGCGATATTTTCACACAATATTACCTTGTTTATCCATGAATATTATATAACGATGTAATGATGTAATGCGAAATAAAAACAGAAAAAGCTTACTTTTAAAAGAAATATAACAATTTATTAAATTTCTTGGATGAGAATATCGCATTTTTGTTTCGTATTTTTTGCTCTAATGCGAGTGTATAAAAACCTATGTCTTATTAAAAAAATCTTTCTGGCCATATGTTAAGGGGTCAGGTAAACTTTTAACTCACACACCCAGAAAAAGGAATTGATTAAAACTTACAAAATATGTTTTGTGGAGTGCATATTGGTTGTTTTAGCAAAATTCAAGTAAAATTGAACCACTTTGCTTGAATTAACAAAACATTTTTTGCTGACGATAGATTTTTTTCTTTTTTGTAATTGCAAAAAAAAAAAAAAAAAAAAAAAAAAAAAAAAAAAAAAAAAAATTGTTGATTCAAACAAAATTTCTTTTGACCTATATTTAAACAAAAAGTTTTGTTGGGTCAACCAAATTTTTGTTGATTCAACAAAACTTTTTTCTGGGTGCAAAATACATGAAAAAGGGACCTCTATAAGAATTGCACTAACACACCGTAACTAATTGACTTTGAATTATAAAATTTAAAATACACATTAATAAAGGTTTATTTTATAAATGAAAATTCTCCAAAAATGTATACACTCATATAAAGTTTTTAAATTTATTTTAAAATATAATAAAGTATTTACGAAAGAATTAATCTTGCATATATTGCGCGCATGATTTATCACATTTGAATTGCTAAAACCAGCTATAATTTTTTTAATGAGTACATATAAATTGTGTTCTCAAAATGACATACGGTAAAAAAATAAAATAAAATAAAGTGTGTAGATCCCGAGAAAAAAAAAAGTAGAGAAATTCGAAATATCGAGTTTTATTTTAATGCAAAAGTAGTCATGCATTTTAAACTTGTTACTTGAGAAACATAATAATAGGTCATTTTGTGCATCTGTACAGTTAAGAGATTCAATCAAAATTTCATGAAATTCTAACCAACCGTTTTTCAGAAATCGTGCGCGCAATGACCAAAATCGCCGTTTTCTGAAAATTGACTTCAAAGATCAAACTACCCCTTGATAAAAAAGCTCAGACTGTTTTAGGCATAACTCCTCTTCTAATGTGAATTTTTGAATGGTGTTTATTTTAAAATGTTCCTAAAGAATCATATTTAGGGAAGTTTTAGTGAAGAAGAATCATATTTAGGGAAGTTTTAGTGAAGAAGAATCATATTTAGGGAAGTTTTAGTGAAGAAGAATCATATTTAGTGAAGCCCAAAGAATCATTTTACAGGTTACACGACCCCTTAAAACATTATCTGGCGATGTAATAAATAAATATTACAAAAGTCTTAACTTATTATGTAATGCAAGGTATACCAAGTCCAATGATGAATATATATATATATATATATATATATATATATATATATATATATATTTAAATTTGCTAATTTTGAAATCAACTTCTATCGTTTTGAAAGATAACTTGGGTCACGCTGAAAAGGAAAACATAGTAAATCTCTTTGTATCTTGTAAACAAAACAGTTTTATCACGCAAACGTTGAACATATATGGAATATTCAGTTTTACGATAACAGATAATGTTATATCTAACAGCTTTTGATGGTTAACATCAAACAACATATCACTACAATAAACTTAAAATCTTAATACCAATATACTTTTTCATTCAAAAAGATAATATGCGATTATTTTTTTCTCAAAATACTGCACTACAAAGCAATACAACTGTTTCTTAATCTACGAAAATATAATATAACCGCCGTTCGAAACTATACAATAAATTCTTCCGAGTTTCCCTCAATTTCAAAAAAACCTTCTTTATCTTTAGAAACCTGATCCAATATATTGTTTTTTATTTAAAAATTAATTTATAGAAACCAGTTTCTTTTGCTGCCACTGATATTTGAAAACGTTTCCGAGTAGTTTTATAGTATATTAATTTGTTTTCTCTAACCTCAATATCGGTTCAGAGGATGTTTCATCATTTCTCAATAAAACACGTTTATCCACGTAACTGAATTTATACATGCAAGAGTAATAAAATGATATCAATATTAATGTTAATATTGTTTATTTATCATTTTTGTTGGTAAAACATGTTGGTTGAGTATGAAAATGCTTACTTGAGAATTCACAGCATCCAAAAAACCAATATTCCGTGTTGAAAAAAGTCATTAATACACTTTGAAAATTAATTGTAAAACACTAATTAATACACTTGACAACATTTCCGAAAATCAGTGGCAGCAAAATAAATATTTATTTTATAAATGAAAAATCATGAAAATATATTAGTTTCAAAGGTTTCTAAATATGAACAACGCTTTTTGGAATCGTGGGTAACTCGGATAAGGCTCTTGTTCATTTTCGTTCGTGATTATATTATATTTTCTTAGATTAAAAAAAACATTTTTTTAATGTATTCACAATGTATTAAAAACATCGCTTAGAAAAATATATATGCATTTTACATAAATCTAATTATTTAATCATGTAGTATGTCTAAATATCTATATCTATCTATGCATGCATCTATATATCAATATATATATATATATATATATATATATATATATATATATATATATATATGTCTCTTTCTCTCTGTATATATATCGGCGCAAAAATCGGCGTATGTTTTGCGTTGGAGAATGGCAAGTTCTGTATGTAAACAATTGCAATCCAGACTATCACTAGGTAGATTTTGATTTTATTCTTAACGCATGTAATAAAATTTCAAAATGGATCGTCGCAATATTCAGAATCGTTGGTATTTAGCAAGATGTTATTGTAAATTTTCGTTTGTGGTTATACTACATTTTCTTTGATTAAGAAACATTTGTCTTTTTGTTTTACAGAATAATTTTTTTCTCTATGAGTATGATAATATACAGTAATGGTGAACTGAGTGAATGAACTGTTATAAAGTGTGAAAACTTTCTTGCATAAAATTGCACGTACTGTTTAATATTCTATCAAACGAGAAGTTGGATATTGTACATGAAACGTCAAAAATGAGGTGCGTTCGTATTATTTCAGATTTTGTGCAATAGCTGTTGCACTCTTAAATTTATACATAGTAATACCATTATTTTTTTAACATTGAATACAATATACTACTATTTTGATAAATTGAGTAATAATGAATACAATGATGCCAATTGTACGATCGGCAAAAAAAAAAAAAAAAAAAAAAAAAAAAAAAAGAGAGAGAGAGAGAGAGAGAGACACCCTTACATTTTAATCTCCAACTTGTGACTGAAATAAACAGAAGCAAACATTCGACTGGAAATTATGTCTTGTTTGAATTTATGTTAAAAAATATATATATAATAAAATTGTACTATATATGGAATTTTAGCTTTATTTTTTGCCGACTCTACCTTACACAATTTTTTTCTCTTTTTTCAAATTAAGTGAATATACTCCCATTAGCTAATGTTAGAAACAGAGTGATAAATACAATGGTTACAATCATTTTTAATAAACACTCGTAGTTTTAAAATTTAAAGCTTCTCGCAAAATGATACACTGCAAAACTATATACAGTAGAATCTCGTTACAACGAACGTCACTTTAACAATATTTTCTATTTAACGAATATTTTTTGGATTATAAAAAATCGTCCTATACTTTTACATTACAAAAATATTCATTTTAACGAATTCCATATTAACGAGTTTATCAAATTAACGAATTTATTGCAACCCTCAAAAGAATATCTATTTCTGTTTTACGAATGTTGAGTTGACAAGAAAGAAATATCTTTATTGAAAATCTTGAATTTGGAAAAAAACATTCGTCGGAAACTCAATGAAGGGGGGTGGATGACAGTGAAAATGAAGTTGATGATAATTATCCATTGGACAACCCAATCTTAGACATAACATAATTTTTAAGTTCGTTAAATTTCAAGATTTAATCGCAATTATTATAGAGGAATTGTAATTTATCTTAGATACCTTAGATAGCTTGGACAATGATCTACAATCAAAAAGGGCCCTATGGAACATTAAAAGTCTTAAAAGTAATTATGCAACCAAAATAATGTTCCGAAACATTTTATACAATTTGTTTTGAAAAATGCATCGCCAACTTCTGTGTTGGAAAAAAAAAAAAAAAAAAAAAAACTTCTGATTCTTTTGTAAAGAATAAAATTACATTAACGACATATGTAAGTGAGATTTTTTAATATGTCAGGTATCTAAGTAAAATTACAATTACTTACAATAATTACGATTAATATCTTGAAATTAAATGAACTTAATAATTATCTCATTTCTAACAAGAAAGTTTACAATTCAGTAATGCCTGATATTTATTATTTACTGATTTGGAATTTGTTTGGATGTTAACCGAAATTTAATATAAGTGCAATAATAATATATATTTTTATTGAATGTGCATGCCAATTTCCTTTTTTTAAAAACGCCATATCGGGATTTTAATCGGTTGTCTCCAAAAATTCGTTATAACGAGATCTTACTGTACTCGATTATTAATAGCAATACTGTTATATTATACTAGTATAATCCTGTCGATTACAAAATAAACGTTAATTCTGAATGCATGAAGCAGCAGCTCGTGTTGAGTGATAGCCGATATTGTCATACTAGAGTTTGCATAAGTTTATTAGATATTATATATAGTAAAATGCTATACTCTAAATGTCGTGATATAGCTATCACGGAAATCGAGAAATACACAGAGTAGCAGCAAGACCTTTTGGGTAACATACATTAAAACCTAATAAAGTTTATGTCAAAGTCTAACTGAGTATGAAATTTGATGAAATTCCTTCTAAAATGTCGAGGTACATGTATCAAAGAAATAGTGTGCGGAACTCAGTAGTATAAGAGTGATAGTTGTTACGTAATATCACGTTGAGTAAAAAGTTTTCCGCCAAGGGGAGATACCTTCACGCAAACAGCTGTCATTTATGCGGTTGATAGCTTTTCAGCCAACCAATTTTTTGCATTCGAAAGCAGAGCACAGGAACTACATGACTGTGTAATTTGTTTGTTAAAAATTTATTATCTTGTGCTTCAAAAAAGTGTTTAAAATGGAGCTATCACGTCAGCAGATCAGAACGATTATTTACTATGAGTTCCGTAATAAACTCAGTGCGACTGAATGCCACAGAAAGATGTGTGAAAGCTTAGGAAACAATACTGTTTCTTATGAAACAGTCAAAGTTTGGTTTCGGAAGTTTAAAGCTGTCAATTTCTACAGTGAAGATGAACCACTTTCTGGCCGCCTGACTGAAGTTGATTGTGAGCAGTTAAAGCAAATCATTGAGCAAGACAGAAATATTTCAACACGAACTATTGCGTTAGAGCTTAACGTTTTCCAAAACAATAGTTAACGCTCTAAAACGCATAAACCTAACGTTTAAGTTCAACTGCTGGGTGCCTCACGAATTGACTACTGAAGACAAGCGCAAGAGAAAAAATTGTTGTTTGGCTCTGCGACAGAGATCCAAGGAAAGAGAACATTTTGGACAGAATTGTGACCTGTGATGAAAAATGGGTGCACTACAACAATACAAGCCATAAAGAAGGGTGGTCAGCTAAAAATGGGTGGTCAGCACCTGGGGAATCATCTGACTCGGTTGCAAGACGTGCCTTAACTAGCAAGAATGTGCTCCTCTGCATCTGGTGGGATTGTCGTGGAAATCTGTACAAAGAGTACTTAAAAAGCAGACAGACTATTAGCAGTGCAATATACAGCAACATGCTAATCAAAGTTCGCAATGCCATTCGCTTAAAACGAAGAAACGAGTTCAGAAGGAAGGTGGTTCTCTTTCATCAAGATAACGCCCGGTCACACGTTAGTACGGTGACAGGCTGGACGCTCTACAAGTTGGAGTGAGATTTGATGCAACATCCACCATACATCTCCGATATGGCCCCTTCAGATTTCTATCTCTTTTCACATCTGCAGCTGCATCTTAATAGCACAATCGTCCAATCAAATGAGGAGGCCATAAATGAGGTCGATCTCTTTTTGAACTCGCGCACGCTACAATTTTTCGCAGAAGGGATTGAAAAGTTTCCAAAACGTTTGCATTTAAACGGGAGTTATTATCCTTTTTAGCTTTTATGATTTCGTATGTATTTATCATTTTACAATAAAAATAATTTTGGTGGAAAATTTTTTACTCAACGTGATACACACCAAAATATACTAAGCTCTAACTTATGTCAAGATGTAACTGATTGCGAAGTTTGGTGAAAGTTGATTTTGTGGGGGGCGAGATGTATGTATCATTTAAATAGTAAAAAAAATGCATAGAAACGCCACCTGTTGGTCGATATACACAAAAATATTATCAGCACATGTTAATGTCAAGATCTAACGTAATATGAAGTTTGGGAAATTTCGTACATTAGTTCATGATATACAGAACGCAGAAAGTTTTGCCACAAAAAGACAGACATATGTTATCCCAAAATAATCAATTCATATTCAGCACAACCCAAAACGTGGAAATAAATCAGAAAAGTAAGACGAAAATTTTCTCGACTCCAAGACTTTTTTTATATAAAAAGAAGAATGTAATAAATGCGCACTTCAAATAAATGTGCACTTCAAATTGACTAATTTATAGTTGTAAAATAAATCCACTGAAAATATATTCTATAAATAAACTTCGCTACTTTTGAATTATTACCATTAGACTTTTATCCGTTTGAAAGATAATTTGAGTCACGCAACAACAGGAAAACATAGTTCGTCTCTTTGTCTCCCGTAAACAGAAAATTTTCATCACGCAATCGATGAACGCATTCGAAATATTCAGTTTTACGATAATCGAACGTATTAAATCTAACAGTTTTAGTGTATTCTAAACTAACACATATCAATCTCATTAAATTTCACAGTCCTATTTTTTTTTTCAGAAAAAATACTAATGTAATATTATTTTCAAAATACAATTTTGTTTGTTTACCTAAAAGTGAATTCTCAGAAAAATAGAAAGCCTCTATGTACCACAAAGTAACTTTCGTTTTGTGTAATGGCAGACGTTTCGTGTTTACATGAAGAAAAAAAATATTATTTCAAAATTTCCGTTATGGACTCAGAATTACTGAAAATGTGGGTAAGTGTGATCGAAGATCGTACAAAGGGTTTCGTTTATAATTTTTCTTTTAAAACACTTTATCCTTTCTTTAATAAATCCAAATAAATTTCATTAAAAAGAAAAAAAAAGTTATGTTTTTATAAAGTAAAAATTTACTGTTATTATAATCTATCATAATAATATCTGTCAGTTGACTAAATGCCAAATTAAAAAAACAAATCAATTCCAAAATTAAACATGTTGTATAGACACTTTCAAAATGTTAAACGTCAGATTAATTTTCTTTTTAATTCTCTAATGAAAACATATTAAGCTGCATTCTGTAGTTACACATACTCATTCTCCTTGTATAATTGAGAAATGTTTGAAAAATTCCGTTTTATTACCAATATGACGTCATATTAATCTTTTTGTCAATTGGAGAAACTTTTTATTTCATTTCCATTTTTCACGTGCAAATCTTTCAACAGAAAAGTAATTTTTGTAGAAAGAATTTTATTGTAAATTTTTAATGGTTGGCAACTGCTATAACGAAAAATATTTAAATTTATTAGGAAAATGCTGTTAGATTTTTGGTTTTTTATCTCTATGTATTAAAATAATACGATTTTTTCAAATTTTATGATTGTAAGCTCCATTGCAGGTATTAAGCTATAAGTACACAAAATTTCATGAATGTAAGTTATATAGTTCCTGAGAACCGGTTCTGTGAAAGAAAGACAAGGAAGCGGCACTAATCGGGGTCATCGCGAAAACAACTTTCCTGTCTTAACGTGCCTGCTTTGAGCTTTCAAACACGTGACCTGACGTCACAAACGAGATCAACTCTTGTGTCTACACTGAAAAAAATGATAAATGTTTCTTATTTTCTGAAAATATACTATAAACACGAACGAAAATATAATATAATCTCCTGAGTTATCCGAAATTCCGAATAGCGTGTTACATTGTCTTTTGAATCCACAGAAACCAATACATTTCCAAAATTTAAAGGATTATTTATAAAAACAAAGTATTTTTCGCTGACCGTATTTTTCAGAAACGTTTCTGAAGGGTTTGTATAGTGTATTAATTAGTGTCCTCAGCCTGGAATACCTGTTTTTCGAATGCTATCAATTCTCAAGTAAACATTTTCATACTCAAAAAATATGTTTAACAGACCAACATGCAAAATTAACAGCGTTAACAATAACATTAAAATTAAGATTACTTCTTTACTATTTCATGTATAAATTAACTTATGCAGCTGAAAACGTTTACTTGAGAATGGATGACATTCCAAAAACAGGTATTCCAGGCTGAGGACACTAATTAATACACTATAAAAACCCTTCGGAAACGTTTCTGAAAAATACGGGCAGCGAAAAATACTTTGTTTTTATAAATAATTCTTTAAATTTTGGAAATGTATTTGTTTCTGGGGATTCAAAAGACAATGGAACACGCTATTCGGAATTTCGGATAACTCAGAAGATTATATTATATTTTCGCTCGTGGTTATAGTATATTTTCTTAAAATAAGAAACATTGGTCCTTTTTTACAGTGTAGTTTCTTTTGGCCGTGAAGTTTCGCCATTTTATTTGCTTCTACAATTTCAGATAAATTTTATATAAAAAGGGTTTTCAAAAATTGAATTTTTTAAAAGTATACCATTTGGACTGTTTGGATAAAGAATTTAAGTAAGTACCTTTTTTTATGTCATTATTTAAAACGTAAAATATATATCTATACCGTTTGTCAATTCAAGAATTCGAAAGTTGTAAAAGTTATATTTTACTTAATACTTTTATAAAGGTAATCGCTTACTCTTTCTATTGTCTTGAAATATATCGGGTTTCGCCGGGATGATCGTGCATATTCTACAATTAATACTGTTAATACTATTAATACTATTACTACTATTCATAATTATAAACACTTAATATCACTTTATTCAAACAATCGAAATGGCGAATTACGCACATGAAAATATACACAGAATGTCAACAGACGATAATTAAACATTATTCTTTTTCTGACTTCATTATGCTTTTGTTTTGATCATTAGAGTAGTAAATATAATTCAGAATCATCAAATAGATAAAACAGTAATACGAAAGCCTTTTTGTTTGTCCTGTTTTTACTTAGAATTACTCTTTTAAATATAATTTACGTAAATCGAAAACATTTAAAACATTAATTAATAATATTGAGTAATTATGCATATCCTAAGTGGAAAAAAAGCCTTTTGTAAAGGGTTTGTAAAAACTACCAGTGTTTTCAATTATTAAAATATATTTTTAATTTAAATAAATATTTATATATATATATATCATTTATAAATATTAATTATATACACTCAAAGCAAAAGGGAGAATTTCAATTAAAATATACTGTTGGTGAAATTGTAGAATTAAACATACCAGATTTTTTTTTACGATGTGTTTAACAGCAGGGATGATAGTGAAATAAAAAATTAAACCATGTCTGAAATGCCTTTTATTGCTGGTTATATTGCATATAAAGTTTCACATAAATTAAAATGTTGTATGTTGCCATATTAGTCAAAGATAAAACTTTAGAATTAGATTGCCCGAATGAAGTTTACAAATATTTAATGTTAGCAGACAGAGGTCAATTAAATTTTTTTTTTAATTGTAACCCTTTCAAATTTTTCAAAAACTAATTAATTAGAATTATGAAAGTACTTTCCTAAAATTTCCAGAGCCCAAAAAGCTTATTATACAATTCACTACTTAGGGCTTATTATGCAATTCACTACTTTCTTTTAGTTCTGGATTTCACAATTAAATGCAAATGTGGAAATGAACTTTCATATATATTTAGACTGTGTTTCGCAGGAATTGCTAATATATTGCTAAATAACTATACAAAAGTAAAAAATGACAATAGAAAAATCACTTGTAACAAAAGAAAATTATCTACATTAACCAGTATGTAAGTTTCATTAATAAGTTTGATATTTCCACTTACTTAATATTGTATATTTAAGTGAGATTATTTTCTCTGAGAGAATATTAAATTAATTGTTGTAAATTATTTGAAAGTGCATATTCTGCTGGATGTTCTTGAATAGAATTACTTTTCTTTTTATAAATATTTAATATTAATTTATTGAAATAACAACTCGGGAACCTGTGTATTTACTAGATGGATGTGGATTTTTCTGTTTAAATGAAATTTCCATTTTAAGTAAATATTAAATTTATAATTAAAGTGAAAATGTGTGTGGAATTGGGAAATGGTAACATTTTCTCTTATCCTACATAAAAACATAAAATGCGCATTATAATTAGTAATTAAAAAACTATGTTTTGAGTGTTTGAAAGATAGTGTTTCATTAGTTGTAATACGTAGTAACAGAATGGGTATTTTAAATTATTCAAACATTATAAAATTTAAATTGAATTTTTGTTTCAATTGTTTAGAAAAAGTAAATATTTTTATTTATAAATCTGTTAATGTAATAACAATCCTTTTATTAAAAATCATAAAATTAGTTCTTGCTGAATCTTTTTAGTTCATTTATTGTATGTATATTTGAAACATATCTAAAATAAGCGAGAAATTACACCAAAAAATATTTAAAAACTGGATTTTATAGCACTGTTTTTGGTGCACGCATACGCGTATTCAATCTTACGTGTGTGCTACTCAGATCTCTTGTGTGACGTCAACCGAGTCCTGAAGCAGGCCCGTTAAGAGAGGAAAGTTGTTTTCGCGATGACCTACTACAAGGGTCTCCGAACTGCGTTCTGCTGCACCGATTATAGAAATATCATCGATAGTTTTCATTAATATGCTACATTTAGCATGTCTACAAAAAGTTTTGTTTAAAAGGAATACCGGCTCAAATGCATATAGAATAAAAAAACCTTGAAAAGTGAAATTCGTTTTTGTATCCTAGTTGTGCTCTCTACCTATATTTAAAATTTTTATTTATATAATTAAACATCAATTTTGTAGAAAGAAAACAAAATAACCTGATTACCTTAGGAAATACAGAAAAAAATACATTATATATATATATATATATATATATATATACGGTATCAAAATCCAACAACCTGTATTATAATTCAGTTAATAATACCCTTACAATTAATTAAGTGAAGTAAAAACGTTACAGATTAGATATAAGCTATCACTTGTATCCGTAAAATATAAATAATTGCATTTAAGTTAGTGATTTTAAAGTATTTAAAAAATCTCCTATTTACCATATCCATACTATAATTTTAAAAATTCTGTTTCTTTATTTTGGATGCATAGCAAATGTTTAACTCTATAATTTGTTTTTTTAATATCTTATTTCAAATTAAGGAACTTAATTTTAAGAATATTCATTTGAAAAAGAATTGATAATAATTAAAGATATTCTAGTTAATGTGAAAATGTATTCATATTAATATATTATTGCCTTTAGCATCTACGAAATATACTTTTAAGAGTCAGCACTTATTTGTTTGATTATTAAGCATCTTTTAGGTTAGAAGTCAGCAATTTTTGTAATAATTTCACTTGAATTATTTCCGAATTCTGTTGCGAAAATAACTTTTGTTCTTTGTGCATATTTGATAGAAAGTTCAAATTGTGGCATTCAGTTATATAAAATTACCTTTAATTTAAAATACTTTTGATTTCGATTGGGACAAAATTGTATGCATATAATTAAATTTTTTTACAAAAATGCATTTCAATATAATTACAATTAAGATATTATTATAAATAGTACCATAGTATATATCTATTCCATGTGTAATGGAGGTGATTTTGTTTCATTTTTTTATTTTTTCATTTTTCATTTAGATATTTTTAATATGATATAAAATAATAATTATTTACTTAGGATAAACAGTTGTTACATTTTAATGCATTATTTACAAATGAAATTAATTCATTTTCGACGATTTTATGCTTAAAAGTATGAGAAACCATGTAAAAGTAATAACTAGACAGAATATTGTCTATCTTTATATTATGCAAATTTTTAAGAAGTTTGTTTAAGAATTTAACAACAAAAGCGTGTTTCAGATATATCATTTTCATTATTATTTGATTTAGCAGGCATTTTAAAATTATTTGCAACTTCATTCTAGTTCTATAAAAGTTTTGTTTACAATTGTTTTGATTATACAATCTAGTTATAGACGTATCATTTGGATGTACTATAAGAAGTTAAAATTAAATTATAGTTTTAGTTGAACTGGCTAATGTCATGTATAATAAGTCATAATAAATCAATAAATATCAAATATTATACATACCTCTGAACATAGAGCTCGAAGCCGCATGGGTGCGTCGTTAGCTTCAGAGCCGCGAACCCTGCCGTTCCCGCATTTCGAGGTGTATAGTTTGTTCATTTTTACTTTTAAATTTGTCCGGTTTCAATTTTCAGATTTTTTTTTTTTATTTCTACCTGGCTTCCGCAAGTGACTCGGTATAAAAGAGACGTAGCAAGGATAATCACGCGAAGCACCGCGCCCCGCGAATTCTGCGGCGGTCACCAATCTTCCTACCTCAGGAACCACTAAATTAATCATATTAAATCTCGCGAACCACTATCATGATTTATTTAAATGATAAATACAATTGTACTATAATAATAAAAGAATGTCCACAGATTGAATACGTACTACACCTACTTAATATAATTATATATCCTTATTTAATTAAGATAAAGTCGTAAATACTGATTCAAGCATACAAGAAATGTTTAAAGGCTGTCTAACTGTAAAATAAATAAATAAATGCAGTTAATTTAATATATCTATATGCTTTTTAAGTATCCCACATTTTTAGTTTGATTTTTTGTTCTTGCTGTTTTAATTAAGTTTATGGATTTTGCGCTCTGATGACGTTAATGCAAGACAAAGAGCCATTTTTATTTCCATCTGAGACCGGTACCAAATTGTACTTGGTGTGTCGCATGAAAATATCGTTTCATACAATTGTTGTTAGAAACCAAAAAAAGAAAAAAAAATCCTTGTTTTTCGCACAGTAATATATTTTAATAAATATAAGACTTTCTTGGAAATATGTTTGTTTTAATACTAATCTATACTAATAAAAGAAAGTTTCGCTCTGTGTGGGTGTGTGTGTGTGTGTGTGTGTGTGTGTGTGTGTGTGTGTGTGTGTGTTGGCGATGGCTAGGAAAATTTAGCCCACCTAGAAGGTTGAAAATTTAGGTGTGGATAGTCCAAGGTATGGCCATGTGCACCTGAGCCTCAGAATTTTAATATTTTGAAAATTAGGCTAGATATTAATTAGATTCTCATTAACCATCGCTTCTAAAATATCATCTTTTAAATCAAAATAGCGAAAGAAACGGACAGGCACATTGGATTTGCAACCGGAAATAAACGAATTCGAAATTATTTAACTAATTAGCGAATTTTAAGAAAACTAAATGAGATATCAAATTGAAAATTTCTGAGCATATGTAAAAAATATTCTGTATCTGACTATGTGATTTTTGAAAAATTCGGTTGGTAATTTTTTTTTAATTTACGCAAAAAACTGCCAAAAATTTGCCGGCGTCAGTGAAAACGAACCGAGAAATTTTCAGACAGGGATCGGCTTTCATTAAAAACTGAACTACAAAGACATCTGTTTCTCTGGCCGATCCCTCTCATTTAGTTTGCGAAAATGAAAGGAAATAATTGCCAAATTTTACTAATGAACAAATATTTAGGTAACTAATTAAGATATAGATTTGAAATTGAGGTCGGGAAGGGGTGTCATCTGCCGGCTATTTTAGCGTAGCGTCTTCGTTATGTTCTAATTACCAGAAAAATGTAATTCTTTTTTTAATGATCGCGTTAATGTACGTGACGGTGGTTCTCTTGAACAAATTATTCATTATATTTGTGGGTTTGGGGACGGAGGGGGTTAACACCTTTCTCTGCGATTGTAATTATCTCGTGCACGGGCAACGCCGGGCGGGTTAGCTAGTAAGAAATAAAAAATGCAAATATTCAGACTTTTCCGCGAGCCACTGAAGGTCCACGGTCGATTGGTTCGTATGCGTTGACTGGTGTAAGTTATATCTTATATTTTCTATTATTTAAATATTAAAAATTAAGATTATATTTACTGGAAACGTTATGATATATTCAAATGATATCGTTTTTTTTTTTTTTTTTTTTTTTTTTTTTTTTGCTATGTATAAACCCATTTTTCTGCCTTTTAACTCTTCATATTTTCACTTTTATTAACTTTTCATATTGAAGAGGGGAAAAAAAATGTCGAAATGCGATTGAAATTTTCCTATTTCTATATATCGAAAATAAGTTTAAAAACGAATTATGAAAAATACTAGAATGATATGAAATAAACAAGTTTTATTTTTATTTTTATTTTTATTTTTATTTTTTTATATTTTTTTATCAGCTACAAATGGACATGGAATAAAATTTCTTTCTTACGAATTTAAAATTCTGGAAGTTAATAACCATGTTATATTTAAATTATTACTTTCAACACACAGATCGCAATGCAGCCTATCATTCTAAAAATTGGAGATTAGAATAATTTATTATTATTATTATTATTAATATCATTATTATTATTATTATTATTATTATTATTATTAATATCATTATTATTATTATTATTATTATTATTATTATTAATATCATTATTATTATTATTATTATTATTATTATTATTATTATTATTATTATTATTATAAATGTTTTATTAATATTTCCAGACATTGCGAATGGATGGCGCAAAATCGATTTAATATCATGTTGAATTCATTATAGCCTGTAGATTTAAATTTGTAATGAATTCTTATGGTTGATTTTCTATATATTGTTGATCGATTTTTGTTTATTTCCGAAAAAGAAATATTTGAATTTGAAAATATTGCGTTTGATAAACTCTAGATTAATACGAAATATCCATGTCTTTTGACTACGGTAAATGATAATAATATAGAACTAAAATACTGAAATTTAAACATTAGTTTTATCCTTTGTATATTTCTTTTATTTCAAACACACACTTTATGAAGCATATAAAAACTCCTAATTGGGATGAATATAAGTAATATGTTGTGTAAATAATTTTCAGGGAGAAATTGTGAAATTATGAATAAATGTTTCCTATTTTAGTGGGGGGGGGGGATAGAACAGTTGAAATTTTATAAATTTTAAAGTATTACATATGGGTAAATTTTGGTAGTAGAAGAATAGATTTTTTATTGTTTAAATTGTTAGACCACTGAGATTTTCTAAATATAACTTCTCTGTGCCAGGGACATGTATTTCTATATCTTTTAAAAAATGCATCAATTTTGAAATAAAAGATATTCATATGACGTAGAACAACATTTCAAGCATTTTTATTTATTTATTTATTTATTTATTTTGGCAAATGTAACTATAACGTTAAAACAAAAGGTTTACGAAGTGGCTATTGATCAACCATAAGAAAAAGTACTCAGTGCATCATTTTTTTTTCAGTTTTTAATTAGTCATGAAATAGTCATGCAACAAAAACTCATTACAAAGAAAATGAAAAATCATAAACAGTGTAAAAATTATATACAACAAAATAAAAATAAAATAATTTCAAACTTAATATTACCCGATAAAAATTAATTAAAGCTATCCATAGATAGAGTAAAAAAAATATTATAATCATATTATGAATGAATTTTACTCACAATGTGCTTTTAAGGAGGGGGTATATATCATAAATTAACGAATAATTAAAATTTAAATAAAAAAACTGTAAAAATAAAAGTGGAAAATATATTGACAAAAATACAGAAAAAAAAAGAAAAAAGAAGTATGCTTCTTTTATATCACATTACATCTTTAAAAAATTTAAATGCATATTAGAAATTCTTAAACTAATACTTATACTTTAATGCTTAAGTATTTTCAGTTAATATTAAATTTACATATCTCCCTCTTACAGAATATTTTTGAGGGGAGACGTTTTTATTCTATAGCAGAATAAATTTTAAGAGCTCTTAAATGTCAATTGCGTTTTCCAGCTTCCTTAATCTATTAATTAACATTTTTCTCAGGATAATCTTTGTAGCACATGCCATTTACAGTTCGAGTATTCAGAGTTCAGTCACACTTTAGCAATTAAGATGAACTTTGCGCTCAGATGCAAATTAATTAAGAACCTTCCCTTATCTGAAACTGCCAAGTGAAGTACATACGTATATACGAAACTTATTCTGAAATTGCCTGTAATTTCCGAACCTGCCGTTTCAAATGAATCGTTGATTGCTTTTACTTCCTGTTTAATTTGAGTTACTTGAATATAAAACTCATCTTATTTTTAATACATATTTTCGCGTGCTATTTCAGGAATGCTAGTGTCTGAATTAGTTAATGTTTATTTCAATAAAGAGAATTTTTTTTTTCCACAAATAAGTTGTTTGTAATTAAAATGATGGAAATTTTAATAATGTTGTTGAAATTTTGAAGTAATCTTTTTATTTTACAGTTTTTTATGTATTAAAAATGATAAAATGATAAAAAAAAAATAAACAACACAATTCTTTTTCTAGTCTAGGCATTTATAAATTTAAGTATTTTACTTTGAAAATTAAAAATGTAATTGTATGTATTTGTTTCCTTTCAAATGAATAATCAATAAAAATACATTGAGTATTAATAAAAAAATTATGTTTTATAACTTTTCTGGATATTTATTTACTGCATATTCTAAAAACAAAAACAGTTTTTTTTGATAGATTTGTCCATAATTCAAAAACACACAGTCGAAAAAATACACCTAAAAGAGATAGTTTAATGTCAAATAGTGGTACATTTTGGATAATTATACGTAAAATTTACGTAATTAGGGCGTAAGGAATTTGATTATATACAATTTTTTAGAAATGCATATTTTAATATGAATAAATCTTTCAAAATATTTTTATATGCGATTATATATATAATGAATCAAGTTTCTTGTCTTACACGTACTAAGAAACAAGCAAATATTTTCAGTTTACTAGAATATATTTGCATTAAAGAGATTTATTCCAGCTGACAGAGTATATTGTGGATCAATATTATTCTTTTTTTTTTACATCTCTACGATTCTATAAAAGAAAATATCGTTTACCATTTTAGAATACATAAAATATGTTGTTTTACTATCCTATATGTCTTCTAAAATAGGCATATTTTGGTCAGAAATTTGTCCATTTTTCTCTATAAAAAGTTTGAGATATGTGAAATTTAACATAATCTGTGAATATTTTGCACATGATATTTATTTTAGATGAAATGTCTCTTTTATGATTTCGTAGTCCAGCAATTAATGTCTCCTTTGTGATTTCCGTAATTTACGACAAATTCTAACAAAGAATTTATGCAGATTTTTGTAAATTGTCTTTTTTTCAAGTACTTTATATACTTTATTTCTTCTCACCGATATTTAGGATTTTGGACAATTGAGTAACACATATTTCTGTATGCTTTAATCATTATTGTTTCAATTAATATTTTATGTTTGATTATTAATCATAGTCTTTAAATAATATTCAAGTTTATGAAAATACGTCAAAACATTTTTTAAAATGTTTAAATTGCAGATATTTTACATTAAATTGTTCATCTGGGGTTTTACATGCTATCCCAAAAGACATTTCAACGCACTTAAATTTTTTATCTGTTGGAGATAAGTAGGTAATATAATTGCAAAAGTGTTCAAAATAAGACAGGATTTATTCTGCCATTAACTTTCAAAATGTTATACATTTAAAAATTTTATATGGTTCCTGTATCCTAAAACTATATTTAGAAAATCTGGTTCAATGCTCTGATAAGTGAAACAGTAAATATTCAATTTTTCTACGACTGAAATCCACCGAGTTATAATACTGAAAATTTTATGAAATTTTCGAGTTTTCCGAAGATAAAAAGTCATCTGTAAGTTGTTGTTCCGTAAACCTCCGTAATTTCGTAAAATTTATATTATCATAAATTTCTGCATTTTGTTCGTAGAAGAATGCAATTCTCAATGTTTTGCATGTCAGTGTATGAACAAAATATATCTAAATATAACTTACAGGACCCAGTGACCATATAAAAATTTAAAAGTGTAACTGTTGGAAAAATAATAGCAAAATGGCATTCATCAACATAAACTACCCATCAACATAATCTTATATCCTACCTTATTTTGAAGATGTACATTGTCTACATATCTCACAATGTTAACTTTGCCATTTGAGGATACGTGAAAGTGCTTTCAATATCTTTGGGACGCCCTGTATATTTAAACAGTTTATCCATCTTTTATATTTCCAAAAATGATAATTTAGACACGAAAATTCGAGACAAATTGTCAAATTACATTCATCAAATCGTTTACTTCTTGTCTTTATAACAAGATTGATAAGAATTAAAAAAGGGGGGAAAATAATGAAATTCAATTTAACTTCTTTTGTAATCTTTAGTGTATCAGTAACTATTTTGTAATGTAACAATTAATCTTTTGCACATTATTGGTTATTATTATTTGTACACATTAATAAGTATTCACGTTTATTAAAATTTGTTAAATTCGTTGTATAAATCTGAAAAATGTATTCATTTAAATCATGGCTATTTCAGACGAATTGTAAATTTTGTGATTGCGTGTACTAGCATCTTACCTCAATATCTTTAATATCTATGCGCAATGATTCAGACATCCAAATTCTAAAAGAGACAAAGCGTTAAATCCTTCAAATTGTTGTATGTTTTTCTCAGAGACTTCTAGACTTTTAAAGATAGAAAATTACATGAAACACAATTGGATATGCTTTGTTTGCCTTATTCTCTCTCTTTTAATAATGTATTTTTATTGTGAACGATAGTGTCTGCTTAAAATTGTTAGTCGTGAGTAAATATTCACAGAAACATGCATAAATATTTGTTTATGCGTCTAAAAAAGGATTGAAAACGATTTTATTTTACCAGATTATATTTGTGTAAAACAAGATTTCTCTCAATTGGTAGAATATACTATTGATCAATGACTTTTTATGAAAAAAATTCCCAGATACTCTAGAATAAACATCGTTTACCATCCTTGAATGCATAAAATATAATGTTATCATGTACTGTGCGTGTTATAAAAAAATTGATCATAATTTGTTCCCTTCGAGATCATAAAAACGTTGAGGTATGCAAAATTTAAGAGGGTATGTTTTATAAAAATGCATCCTGTAGCATACTTAGTTTAGATTGGTTCTTTTGCAAATTCCCGGTTGAAAAATTCAACTCTCCTAAGAGGTGGTTTAAATATAGACTTTATGAAATATACAAAAATCTTTCTTCAAATGTATTTTTTTATTTCTTAGAGATTTTTAGCATTGTAACACATTTTGTAAAAATTACTTTTACGTGAATAATATTAAAAGTAGTTTTTCAAATCACAAAAGTTAAGGTTTACAGAAATATGCCATTTTCTGAAATCTAATGAATTCAGTTATTTTTGTTAGTATATCGTATCGTAATTGTAATCGTAGCATTACATCTTAAATTTTATTGGATGATATTTTTGTGTAAGCTTTCTTGCACGTCCGGGAAACATGACTGCAGCATCCCAGACGAATTTATAAATATAAGTGATGTTCAATTTTCAGTTTAGTTACTATGTTTTTGTCATTGTGTAATGTTCTTTCGTAACTCAATATATATTCGATCCAAGGCCTCGTCTATTTATTTGCTTTGTTATTTCATCAGCAGAGCGTTGTTTAATTCGCAGACAGAGTGACGCTAGTCCCTTTTCATATTTATTGCTGTGGTTTTGAGAGAGAAAAATTATTTTTCTTTTGTTTCTGTTTTTTTTACCCAGCGATGGAAAGTGAAAAAGAATTATACAGTGTTGCCCTTTTTGACGGGGACTGTACAAATTTTTCTGTTTGGAAAAGGCGTGTCAAAGCCATATTTGCGGCGAAAGATTTGGATAAATTTTTAGACAATGAAGCGACAACGGAAACTGCGGAAGTTGTAAAATCGAAAAAGGCTTATGCTTTATTATTATCGCTTTTAAGCGATGAGGTTCATGCGTCATTGCAAGAAGAAAATACTGAGCATAAGATATGGAATAAATTAGAACGAACATATGATACCAAGCGTGCAGTTAATCAAATTTTAATTAGAAAGAGGTTAGCAACTATTAAAAAGGATCGTGCTGCGTCTATGAGAAGTCACATTGATGAAATAAATAAATTAATTTCGGAACTTAAAATTTCCGGTGCTGAAGTAAGTGAAACCGATACTATTGTTTATATCCTAATGTCGTTGCCTCAAGAATTTGAAAATGTTAAAACTGCGTTAGAAAATCAACCGAATACTGTTTTGACTCTAGATTTTGTCACGCAGCGGCTGTTAGATGCTGAAGCACTTCTGCTTGACTCAAAGAGAGAAAAAGTTCAGTCCAAAACTGCTCATGATAATACCGCGTTTGTATCAACTCGCAAAGAATATGTGTGCAAAAACTGTAATTCAAAGGGGCACATAGCTAAATACTGTAGAAAGAAACTTTTTTGTTTCAAATGTGGACTACCTGGCCATTTTAAACGCAACTGTAAAGCTGTTAAAAATTCAAATGAAGAAAAATTTGCTTCTTCAGCGGTATCTTTTGATTCGGGGAGCGTTAAAAATGATGAATTTATAGTGGATTCTGGAGCGACTTCCCATATGTGCTCTAATGAGAAATATTTCACGTCTTTACAGCCATCTTCAGGAACTATTAAGAGTGCGTCGAAAGCAACGAATCTTGAAATTAAAGGTGTTGGAAATATTATTGGAAAATTATCAAACGGAATGGAAATTACACTAAATAATGTTCTTTACGTACCAGATTTAAGTGGACAGTTGATTTCCGTTAGAAAAATCGAAAACGCAAATTATGCAGTTATTTTCAAGAATGAAAAGGTGTTCATAGAAAAAAGGAAGAAATCGTTTTTGTTTTGGTGAACGTGATTCAAATGGACAATATGTTAGTTATTTTGTCCCAAATTATGAAACTGTTCTCACATCAAAACAAAGTGATTCTGAAATTTGTCATCGCAGAATGGGCCATCCAAGCGCCAAAGTGTTGAAGGAAATGAAACTTCCAATACCCCTTTTTTTTGTGATGTTTGTGTTCGAGCAAACAGAGTGCAACACCAATGGGAAGAGGACCTAGAAAAAGAGAAAGTACTCCATTGACTGCTATTCATTCTGACATATGTGGACCTATTGTTCCGAAAACTTTTTCTGGTGAATGTTATTTTATGACTATCATAGATGATTTTTCACGATTTACTGAAGTTCGATTATTGAAGCATAAAAGTGAAGCTTCAGAAGAATTGAAAGTTTTCTTAAAAACTAATCCTACAGTAAAGAAAATCAGATGCGATAACGGAAAAGAATATTTAAGCGATTATTTAGTGAATTTCACTCGAGATCTTGTTATAGTGATTGATCCCGCTCCTCCATATACTCCAGCTTTGAATGGAGTTGCTGAAAGATGCAATAGATCGCTCCTGGATATAGGAAGGGCTTTAATTGCTGAATCACATTTACCTAAGACTTTTTGGGGTCAAGCTATTCTTACAGCAGCTTACTTAAAAAATCGAATGCCAAGCAGCTCCACTGAGAACTTGACGCTGTATTTCTTAAAATTTGGAGAAGATCCCGAGTTGAAGCACATACGTGTTTTTGGATGCAGTGCCTACATGTTAGTTCCTTCCGTTCATCGTAAGAAGCTTGATGATAGGTCTAAACATATGATCTTCATAGGTTATTCTTCAATGGGATATCGATTGCTAGATCCTGAGACGAAACGCATAACTATTTCAAGAAATGTCAAATTTGATGAAGAGAAGAAGCATACCATAAACTCAAAACAACACATAGTGGAAAATTCAGAATTGACTGATTGTGAAATTAAGCCAGATTCTCAAGAAAGAACTAGTGAAGAATCAGAGGATTCTGAAGAGAAAGAAGATAAAATGAGAAAATCCGAGAGATCATGAAAACAACCTATTCGGCATCCAGCTCCTGAGGTGTATGAAGCATTACTTTGCCAACAAGAAACTTTATCCTTTGATGAGATCAAATTTCTCCCTGTTGATGAACAACGTTTATGGAAGGAAGCTATGGATGCAGAGATAGGAAGCATGAAAATCAACGACGTCTGGGATCTCGAAAAATTACCACCTGACAAACGAGCTATTTCCTGCAAATGGGTGTATACCATCAAAAGAGATGGACGTTATAAGGCTCGCCTTGTAGCCCGTGGATTTATGCAAAAAGAAGGACTGGACTATAGTGAAACTTTCGCTCCTGTAATAAGTATGCCAGCTTTACATTTAGTGCTTTTTGTGGTTTTAAATGATGACTTACATGCATTTGTTTTGGATGTAAAAACAGCTTTCCTGAATGGTAAGTTAAATGAACTTGTTTTTATGGATCAGCCGCAAGGCTATGATGACGAAAGTGGGTTAAAATGTAAACTCAAACGGAGTTTATATGGCCTGAAACAGGCCCCACGACAATGGTTTGAAAGGTTTCTTGAATTTGTTTCAAAATTAAAATTTAAATCTCTTGATAATGAACCTTGTATTTTTATTCGTTATAGTAATGGTCATAAAATAATTATTGCTCTGTATGTTGATGATATGCTTATAGCAGGATCAGATTTAAATGAAACTAATGTAGTTATTTCTTTACTCTCTAAAGAGTGTCATATGTCAAAATCAGAATTTGTTTCAGAATTTCTGGGTATTCAAATGAAATTTAAATCTGATAGTTTAATAATGGATCAAGAGTCTTATATAATTAAATTGTTAAGTAAATTTAATATGCTAGAATGTAAACCTAGTGATATTCCTATTTCTCCTAAATCCACTCCATCTGATTTCAAAAATGGAAAACCAATTTATGGTCCATACCGTGAACTTGAAGGTTGTTTATTGTACTTAGCATATATTTCACGACCTGATATTTTATATAGTGTTAATTGTTTGAGTCAAATGCAGGAAAATCCTACTGAAGTTGCATGGATTGCACTAAAGAAAATCTTAAGATATTTGAAAGGAACTTTGTCCTTAAAACTTGTGTATAAAAAGCAAAAATCTGATCCTAAATTATCTATGTATGTGATTCTGATGGGGGGGCAAACACAAATGATAGAAAATCAGTATCAGGTTACATTTTAATGTTTTGTAACATGCCTGTTCTCTGGTGTTGTAATAAACAAAAAATAGGGGCATTATCTTCAACTGAAGCTGACGTCATTGCGTTAACTAAAAGTTTGCAAGACCTGTTGTAGTTCAAAAATATTGCTTGTGAAATTGTAAGTATTAAGGATTTAGTTATTTTAGAGGATAATCAGTCTTGCATAAAATGTATCAGTAATCAAAGTAGTTATGGTAGAATGAAACATATAGATATAAAACTAAAATTTGTTCGTAATGTTGTAAAAGAAAATAATATCAAAATTGAATATATTCCTACAAATATGCAAATTGCTGATATGTTTACAAAGGCATTGCCTAAAGTTAAATTTTACGAATTGTTGGTTCTTTGCTGTTTGTATAAGTAATGTTTTAACTCTGTAATATTTTTAATGTTTGTTTATTGTAATTTTTTATTCTGTGTTTTCTAATGTAATGCTAGATTATGGACGGGTGTTAGTATATCGTATCGTAATTGTAATCGTATCATTACATCTTAAATTTTATTGGATGGTATTTTTGTGTAAGCTTTCTTGCACGTCCGGGAAACATGACTGCAGCATCGCAGACGAATTTACAAATATAAGTGATGTTCAATTTTCAGTTTAGTTACTATGTTTTTGTCATTGTGTAATGTTCTTTCGTAACTCAATATATATTCGATCCAAGGCCTCGTCTATTTATTTGCTTTGTTATTTCATCAATTTTTCATACTACGCATACGACAATAGGCTACAGAATTTTTTTAAACGTTTGAAAAGTGCCATATTACAACAGGATTAATCCATTTACACCATTAGCACATCTGTTTGTGAATTTTAGGAATTTCATTTTATACATAAATTCCGAATCCATACCAGAAATTTCAAAAGCAGTATTTTTACTCCATGTAATCACGGCACATATACTACTTTAATTGATCAAAATTAATATTAAAAACTTCTGGTGTGAAGTAGGAATTTCTGAATAGAAATAAAATTCTTGGAATGTATACTTCAAACGCACATGGGCTAAAGGTTTAAAACTAAATAATTTTAGTTGTGTATTAATTCTTTCAGTGTCATTAAAGCTTTTATAATGTAAGTGATTTTTAATCTGTACATTTTCTGCATATTCTTAATAGTTAAAAAAAAAAAGATAACCTAAACGTATATGTTTATATTTCTGAAAGCACAGAACTAGCCGGAAGCGATTTCAATTTAAAGAATATATGAAACGGCGTTTCTCCCAGAAGACAGAATATGTTATGGATCAATAGCATTTTCATGAAAGAAACATCTTGTATAAAAAATGTAATAAATATCGTTTAACATCTTATAATACATAAAATATAATGTTATCCTGTTCTGTTTAGCTTCTAAAATTAAGCGTTTTTTCTGACTGAACTTCACCGTTGACTGAATTTTAACCCATAAAAACTTTCAGCTATACCAAAATTTAAGACATTTCGTTTTCTTTTCTTTCTTTCTTTTTTTTCGCTAATAAGTTAGATAAATCAAATAAAGAAAATCGCGTTTTTCTACGATGGTTACTTAAGCAAATACAACAACGTTTGGGCTGTTGTATCAGTATTGTCCAGTCTACAGATTTTGTTTTTTGTTTTTTATAACACATTCGTTAAGTTTGCATCGAGTAAAACTTAATACAGTAAAACCTGTAAAAACAGATTCTGTCTAGGACGAAAAGTGTTCATAGTCACTAAGAAAAGAACACTTTATAAATCTACCAATCTAAACTAAAACCTGTCTAAAATGGAAATTTTTTGTCGTTCATCTCGATTTTGTTTTAAATACAAAAATGTCAATGTGCCAGCGAATCCGCTTTTGCAGGTCGTACCGTATAAAATTGTTGCACTCCAAAAACGACATTTTCAAAACTGAGCAAAAAATACTCAAATCCGAGTATGTCGCATAGTCAAAATGGCTCCGAATTAATATTACTCAAGTTTGAAACGTGCATATACTCAGGTCTGACAACATGCACACACTCAAGAATAAAACATCATGTGATCTTATTTGAGAATGTCCATGTTTAAAAAATGACTATGAAATGTCTTCTATATGCACATTTTTTAGTTTTTCCGTGTTTCCAAAATGATTTTGAACTTATTCTAATCATTTTTGAGTGTATCCATGTTTCAAAAATGAGTAGGAACTGTCCTCTGTGTGCTCAGTTTTGAGTATATACATGTTTCAATATTCTGAGTATTTCTGGTGTTTCAGAATTGAAAGCATTGATCACATTCGTCATATTGAAACAAAAAGTTTTATAACAAAATGGAAACTTCGATTTACTCAGATTTGAAAGTGTCATTTTTCTCAGTGTGTGTTTATTTAGTATAGTAAAACTTCTAAAGAAGCAATCGAAAGGACCGGAGATAAATTCCGTTTTATACAGTTTTCGGTCTCAGCATGTATAATTGGACTTTATTCTTATTGGACGAACAATGACTTTTTTACGTTTCAGACAGTATGCCGTTATTCACAGATTTGTTTTAAAAGGATTCACTGTATCTTTATGCCCCTACTTAGAAGCTTTTATTCCGCTTTTTTTTGTCTCCCTGTCCCGAATATTTGGACAAAGAAGCAGGCATCACCTCCGTCCACCTTAAAAGAATATAATAGTACAAGCAGTCTTCACCCGCTATGTTCGCCAGTTTCTCTAAACGAATCTTGAATCAAACGAAATATATCGATGAATTTGACTTTGCGTTTTAAAGCAATATGGACATTTACTTCATATGTCCTTTCACATTGTTGAAAACGATACGAACGCCATTGCACTATTATATTTTCTAATGTTCCTGACAAAATTTGGACTGCTAAATATCAACTCATTTAGTTGATCATTTGCAGTAGAATTTGGTAAAAAAGATAGAACTATATGCAATATAATAAAACTATCATGGAAAACTATACAACTAACAATGCAAGTCTCATCAAAATTCATCCATTAGAACGTTTGAAAAAGGCTAATCTTTCAAATCAGATTCATCTGATAATAGAACTTTCCCCATAATTTTATAATAAACAACGTAGAATGATATGCAACATACTAAAACCATTCCTGATAAATTATATAATTAAAAATATAAATTTTGTATCACAATCCGTCCAATATTACTCTTTGAAAAGGATAATCTTTTATAGTCGGGTTCACTTGATTGCATTTTCCCCATAAATCCATAACTAAGCAACATAGCTTATTGCGATATGCAATAAGCTAAAACCATCCCTGAAAGTTTATCTGAAATAAAAATACCAGCCACACCAAACTCCGTCCAGTAGAACTCTTTTAAAAGTTTAATCTTTCTTAATCGTGTTCACCAGATTATAGAATATTTCCCCATAATTGTTAAATAATTAACTTAGAACAATGTGCAAGATACTAAAACTTTCTTTGAAAAATTATCTAATTATCAGTGCAAGTCGAATCAAATTCCATTCAGCAGAACTCATGTTATAAGCAGCCGGAACGAAATTTCCATTTGTATTTTATTATTATATATATTGCAGATGATACAACAATTTTTCCAGCAGACAGAATATATTATGGATCAATAAGATTTTCATGAAAGAAACATCCTGTATAAAGAATCTAAAAAATATCGTTTACCATCTTGGAATACATAAAATATAATGTTATCCTGTTCTGTTCGCCTTCTAAAATAAGCATTTTTTTATCAGAATTTCGTCCCTTTGTGCACGTAACATTTTTGAGCTATGCAGAATATCAGTATTTCAGTTAAAAAATGCTTCCAAAAGGACGCTTATTTTCGATGAATTGACTCTTATGCGATTCCGTGGTCAAGCAATTTACCTCTCTTTTTTAGATTTCCATAAAAGATGATTCAAACAAAGAATTTCTAAAGACTTGATGGAATTATCTGTTACAAAATTCTTATTTGATTTATTTCTTCTCAGATGTTTTTTTTAAATATAAAAGTTATATATATATATATATATATATGCTTTAATCGTTAGTCGCACTGCAAAATTTAATTATAAAGAGTTCTAAAATGTATACATTTTTCTGTTTGTTAATTGCTAGTTGTAAATTATTCACAGATATACGAATCAAGGGCTGCAATCAATCCAAAGTTTTGGCCAAAACGAGAAATTTCAGGATGTTGAAATTTCAACCTTGCGGCTTTCCGATGTGTAGGATAGCTTTGTTACAATTTATTGGTCTTTTCCACCAATAAATGATAAAATATGGTTTCATGGTTTTTTTTTAGTGTATACACTGTATACTTTGCTTTATTTGCTACGTATAGTAGTACATACAAATGTAGCTGATGCGTAATATCATTCTCCCTCAAAGGCGTTATATATTTAGATTCATACGTATAAAATGATGGAATTTAAAAACAAACTTCATTTAAATCAGCTTAAATTATTTTAAGGATAAAAAAGTAAATGATATATATATATATATATGTAGTATGTATGTATATGTATATTACGGTCAATATGATTTATCCGGTCATTATTAATAATGACCGGATAAATTATATTGACCGTAACATATATATATATATATATATATATATATATATATATACATATATATATATATATATATATATATATATATACATATATATATATATATATATATATATATATATAATAGTTTTAATCATAACTATTACTCTAAATGATTTAATTATAAATTGTATAATTTTTCTGCTTACAATTATTTGCTGTTTATAATTTTGCTTATAAATTTTAGCGTAAACCGGACATGGTACACACGTACATGGTACACACAAATTTAAGTAATTTTGCATAAATTAAAAGTATTTTTCTTTTTTTTTTTATAAAAATATGTAAATCTTAATCCTATGGGCAAATGCGCCAGCAAAACGAAATTTGCTAAACTTGAGTTTCGTAAATGTTTTTTTTTTTCAAAGTGTTAATAATCGTACTTTTTAAACTGAATGCACTGTTGGAAAGAAAAATAAAGTGCATGTGGTTTGGTATTTTCCTTTTTACGTATTTTGATGTCTAAGTCGGCGCCTAATTTTGAAGTATGTCAAAAAAAGGGAGGGAGGGAGGACGTCGTGTACATTAGATATTTTAAAAGGCAGTCTTTTTTGTACGATCACTTCGAATTTTTTCTGAGTTAAAAATTTAATAATTTCGTAGTATGCGTAAAAAATCGCGAAAAATATCGATATTTAGGGATAAAAGCGCTTTAAAGAAAACTTTTTGTTACACTTCTGCTCGTTTAAAAGTTACAAACAAATAGTTCTTATTGTCTGAACTTTTTGAAGTTTTTAAATGATCATGTATATAACAATTTTCCAGTCTGTGCAAAACATGTGCGAAAAAATATTGATTGTTGTAAAAGAACTGTATTTTCTTCTCGCCATTTTTCCTTTTTTTTTACATTAAAAGAAAATAGTTTTTATTTTCCCAACTCATAAGTTTTTATCGTTTATAAATACAACCAACGGTTTCGAAGCTTTCGTAAAACTTATCGATACTTAAAAATATCGATATTTAGCCATGAAAACATGCTTCCAACCAACCTGCGTTTTCGTGTTCTAAGAAAAAGTTTCGCACAATTTATTTTTGTTTTTAATTATTCTAGTCGTCCGAACGTTTCCAAAATTTATAGATAATGTAAATCCGAAGTGCTAATAAAGTGTAAAAAAATGATTGTGTCAAAGTATGGACATTTAATTAGCTTTAGCGAAAAAAAAAATCGATTGTATTCAGCAGGCGCGAGGTGACCCGAAGTTGCGATTTTTTTCTGAAGGGTTAAAATTTATATTTTTAATAACGAATTAAATTGTCGTAGAGAAGAAAGTCTTCACTTTAAGAGGGCATTTTTAGTTTTTCTATATCTTTGAAATTGAGTTGGGTTGGGTTGATTGTTGACGGCCAATTATCTGCACTTGGGATATAGGCCCGGGGGGAGTGCCCTTCGTGGGGGTCTTTCTAAGGGAACCTAACCCGTATTTACGCATGGATAAATCCACGGCTCGAAGAAAACCACGAAAACTCCGAACGATTAGGCCGACGGGCGCGATTGGGATCGAACCCAGCACCTCCCGTCTACCAGCTTCGAGAGCACAACCTCTCAGCCACTGGTGGGGCCTTTGAAATTGAGCTCGATGTTGAGCATCGGTGAAAGAGAGAAAAAGAAAAATGCGAAATCGATCTTTTTTGAAAGGGGTAATAATATTTTTCTTTCAAACAGACAGTGGTGTTTTAAAAGTAAAAGTATACGAAAATTCAGAATGTGTCTTTCGTTTCCATGTAACTCAAACGGCTTTGCTGTTACGCGCTTCGACAAAACGCCGATGAAAAATACCCTCAGGTTCTTCTCTGCATCGGCGCTTCCAGAAATATGATCGACTGCATCTTGCGACGCTTTTATTGGTGATGCGATTTTTACCTGTGGTTTTTAATTAATATGTCGGCTATCATAAAAATAAAAAATCTGAGCATCAGAACTATCCTCACCCAAATTTTCAGACTTCTACGTACAGTAGATTTTCCTAGCCATCGCCGACAGACAGGCACACAAAGATCAAAACTTTCTTTTATATAACTTTCTTTTATTATTATACATTTGATATCTGAAGCTTTTATTTTTCAAAATTGTTTTGCTCATGTTTATTAAAAGATTGTGATATCTTTTAAATTAATATTTCTTCCCTTTAAAAGACGATCATGAGGTGCGTAATTGTTATTATTAATCAATTATCAATAATTAGATAAACAATTTTTGTAATAAAAAAGTTTTCGGTTTGAGAAATAAAAAAACAATTCGCGGCAAGATATAGAGAAAAACCCTAGCTATTATCTTTATTTTTTTTTTCAAAAGAATAGGAAGCAAAACAATAAAATATCGATCTCATGTAGATTTGAAAACGGGTTTCTTAACTAGCAAATATGAAAAAATATGTTTATGGCACTCATATTTGCATACAAATCAGTTTAAATTGTGTAAAAATAAAATTATTTTATTACTTAAACAAGAATTAAGCATTGTAAAAATGTTAAAATTATTTTTTATAACATTCAAAAATATTTTCCATCTACTATATACGTTATGGCTTTAAATAATTTACATATTTCAACAAAATACATTGTGATTCATAATGAATGGGACAAAAATAAAACATGATTGTGAACGTTGTAATTAATATATTTAGAAAATTCAAATTTACCTCAAAACTACATTTATTCAAGTTTCTACAGGTGTTCAATATGTGCCCCTCTGGTGACACGACAAATGTCTACACGGTAATCAAGCTCCTGCCACACTTGTGATAGCATATCCCCTGTGATGGAGTTCAACACTGCAGTTATCCGCTGCTTCAGTTCCTCTAAGTCCTGAGGAAGTGGAGGCACAACCACCTTGTCTTTAACGAAGCCCCAGAGAAAAAAAATCACAGGGCGTTAGATCTGGTGGGTTTTGTTTCTTTTCGTCCTGGGCTTTTGTTCTTACATAAGTAGCCGGTATCCTGGAACTGCCTCACCCACCTGCTTATGTTATGCCGATGCGGTGGTTCTTTATGAAATTTCGTGCGAAAATGTCTTTGCACAACAGTTACCGAGTGGGTTTTGGCATATTTGAAAGCGCAGTACGCTTTCTCCTGCATGGACGACATTTTGTTTAACAGCGCCTCTAGCGGCGAGTTCGTCATTCGATGATTTTTCCTTGTTGCCAAATAAAACTTGCATAATTGTAGTTGCAGAATAAATTTGTTTCGGCTGAATAAATCCATTACGGCAGTCACACTGCGCTATTCTTTTTGGCCCATTCATTATGAATCACCCGGTATTGATGACAATATATTTCTTTTTTTCTAATTTAATATTATATATAAATATGGATAGATTACTAGAAGACAAAAGTATGTTCCCATGTGGCAATAATCAAACAGCAATGTCTGGCATCTTTTCAAAAAATTAATACATAAAATAGATGTTTAATTTTTTTACCATGCATAATTAAAATTTAAAAAGAAATGTTTATCTAGAAGCATCGTCATATTTGTAAAATAATAATATGCATAAATAAGCATGATGAATAATTTAACTTAAAACATTGTTCAGGTACGCTAAACAAATGTAGAAAAAATACATTGTAGATTTTGAATGAAATTACAAAAATTACAGAAACAAGAAATATATATATATGCTTCTAAATCACCGTTAGTATAATTTCATATTGAAAAACTACCAAACAGACAAATAAATCTTGAATAAATTTAACATTGCGAAGAATAAGTGTGTTTTAATTAAAGTTTATTTTTTTTAAATAAAAAAATAATTGGTTAAAGATAAATTAATACGATAATATATTTTAGAACGATAATATTGAAAAAAAAAATCATTATAATTTTGTATAATTATTATTTAACATACCTTTTGTCCAATTCCTTGTTAAAGATAAAATTAGTGTAATTATTTTCCGTTTTTCCAGCCTGTTTAATACAAATAAATAAATAAAAAATAAAAAAGAGAGTGAAATTGTTGCTCCCGATAAGCTATACAGGGTGATTAAAACTGGAGGAACAAACTTCTAGAAAGGGTTGGAGTACACATAAATAACTCGGAATCACATACAAATGCAGGTTCGGAAATAGGATTCAAACGAGATAGGAGTGTTGTTAGGGACTTGAAAATTGAAGCATCGTGATCGAAAATTGACATTTAAAGAGTAAAAGCTTAAAGTAAGTCATCACTTTCTTCATAATGAAGTTCCCCAAAGTTTTCTGCCTATGTGTCTTGTTCTTACCATCTACAGTTTTGCACGTTTGAGGGGTCCAACAACAGCTCTGAGGAAAAGCGCCCTCACTCAGATAACTTGCCCCCTGAAACGTGGAAAACTGTAGATGGTAAGAACGAGATACGTAGGCAGAAAACTTCGGGAAACTTCATTATCAGTGAAGTCATGACTTATTTTAAATCTTATTTAGTCTTTGACTTATTTAGTCTTTAAATGTCAATTTTCGATGTTCATCTCAATAGATGTGCATTTCCGACCCTGCAATGCTATATCATTCCGAGTCGTTTAGGTGTACCCCACTCCTACTAGAAGATTGTTCCTCCAGTTTTGAATCACACTTTAGTATCAATATCTAAAATGCATTACTCAGAAAGGAAATTTTAATATACAGGGTATCCCAAAAATCTCCGTACAACTTCAAAAATTTATTACAAAAAAGAAAATAATAGGCCTACAGCAAAAATAATTACAACAGTTCATAGAGTAACTTAATTTTTTTTTTCTACAGCCTTAGTTAAACTTCAACATGAGATACTTTCGTAGCACGAAGAATATCAAGGCAATATTTCAATTCAATCCACGAACGTTTTTCCTGCTAACATCAACAGTAGCTACTGCTGTTTGGATATTTTGTTTCAATTCCATGACACTATTAACTTTTATTCAGATTTCATCAAACAGTTGTAACTACTGTTGATGTTAGCATGCTGAAACGCACGTGGATGGAATTGGAATATCGGCTTGATATTATTCGTGCAACGAAATAATCTCATGTACAAGTATACTAAGGTAGTAGAAAAAAACTTTTTAAGTTACTCTATGTACTGTTGTGATAATTTTTGCTGTAGGCCTATTATTTTTTTTTTCTGTAATAAATTTTTGAATTTCTACGGAGACTTTTGGGACACCCTGTATTATACGACCAACAGTCACCGGGCACTTCCGATTTTAGTCTTTTTGTCGAATACGTAGAGAAGTACTCTTATGCATCTTTATAAATACAAAGAACATAGTTAATTTTAATTCATTTCTCAGAAGCGAATTACGCCTGTAATCATTGAATAATAACCAGTGATTTTTATCCTGCTTTTCAAAGTGTAAACCGACATAGTGAAAAAGTCGATCCCCGGCTTGGACATTTTTCACTATGTCGGTTTACGCTTTGAAAATCAGGATAAAAATTCACCAGTTATATTATACAAAGAACATGTTTGACTTTATATTTTCAGCGAAGGTTGATCACAAGGACAATTAAGGAAGTAAAAACAAATTGAATAATAAAATACTCTTTGTAATCACCCTATAATATGAATTACTTGTATAATCTGTAGCTGTAGCACATGACTATGTGAATCCCGTACCACATTTGCGTTGATTTATGTAAAAGTAGTACGTATTTGAATGGCAATAGAAATATTTCTTTCAAAAAATTAAAGAGATTTCGCTTTTTTTTTTTTTTTTTTTTTTTTGTTTATAGCATGCATGATTTTTTAACCACATTTAACGCCACTTTCAGGAAACTTGACAAAATACAGATGAATCTTACTATAATTAGAATATAAATACAATAAATATTTGATGAAATTTGGGTATTTGTATGAATTAATTTGTAACTGTGTATGCGTGAACAGTAGCAATTGTCTTTTGGCACTAGTTAGTATTCAACTATATAGGGAAACATATATAAAAAAAGGCTATTGTGAAATTATATTGTAAAATTTCAGCAAGATATCGAAGATATAGTCAGCTGACTTTTAGTTGATTTCTATAAAGTAGCTGGGTGATAAGGATGATACTTGGATGATTTTACAAGAATTTGTCAAATATATCCCTGGATATTCCACAAAACGTCTAAAATTGAAAGTGTTCGGTGACGTTTAGCAATATAGTGTATAATGACAGAGGCGAACTTATTTATAATGCTATAATGCTGTTAAGAAATTACTTGAAAAAGTTTTTTTTTTTCATTTTTTCCTTCAGCAGTTAAGAATGTGTTAAATAGTATTGAAAAAAGGATAGTGAGAAGTTATATAACTTTATACAAGTAAAAAAGAAAACAGAAAAAAAAATTATATAAACGTGAAAAAGATGTTCAACTGAGTGGTTTGAGTAATGTGAAAAGTTGCTTTATATAATAAAAGAAACGGATATATATATAATTACATATACCTACTAAGAACAACGTTCGAACTAAAGCTTATGCTAATGTTAAGAAGATGAAAAATAGTTAAAAAACGCCTACAGTGTTGTCTTTACATTTCATCGCGTAAAACATGTACATCGATATTTTCTTATCCAAAAACATAATATAGCATTGAACTATAAGATTTTTCTTTCGCAAGATACATATTATTTTTAAATAAAAAAAAAATCGAGGAAAATTTTCTTTGTTTTGGTTTTTATTAACTCTTTTGCTTTTTACATTTTTTACATCCCCATCATCTTGTATTTTATAACATTTTCAGAATATGTAAATATTCATATTTTGGCTTTCTGTTCTCATTGAAACTTATGTACGTACAATAAATTATAATGTAAATTTGTAAAGTAAATGCTGCCATAGTGTCAAGTAAGTGATACTATACAGAAAAGAAAATGTAAGGAATATGACAAGGAATAATTTTCTTTTGAAACTACTAATAAATTTATAAAAGTTTTTTTTTTTTTTTTTTTTTTTTGTAAAGGAAATAAACCTTTACGTCTTTCTTTCTTAAATGGCGATCAAAAACAGACAACAAGAAGTTACAGAACTTTACGCAGAAAAAAAAAAGACAACACAGTCAAACCAAAGTGAACAGAACATTAAAGTCAATGGCTTTAATATAGTGAAAAGTAATTTTATACAAAAAAAATGTGTAGTAAGTAAAAAAAGCACTTACAAAAAATAAAAAATAAACGTACTAAAGCTTAGGCTGAAAATAAGAAAAGTACTTTGAAAAGTTCCGCAGGCCTTACATTGCATTTGATTGTAAGAAACTGGGAATATTGACTAACTTGCTCGTCCAGAAAAATAATATAGTATTCAATTAGCTATTCCTTTTACTTTAATTTAAAAAAATCATTAAAATATCTACAAAATTTTCCTTAGTTCTGTTTTTAAGTAATTCTTTTCATCTTTATTTATTTATTTATTACATCAATCTTGTATTCTAGAACGCTTTTATAATTTCAGCATCTAGAAATGCTGAAATTTCGGATTTATGTTATTATTTACGGAAACTTATATACACGCAATAAATTATAATCTGATTCTTTAACATGTGTGAGGTAAATAATATTATACAGAAAAAAAAGTACAAATAATTTGACAAGGACAAATTTACTTAGAACACGATGTTATATACTAGGTTATTTACTAGTTTTCTAAAATTTCTACTTTCCCAGAAAAGAAGTCATCAATTCTTGTGCTATTGATTTACTTGCTCATCCAGAAAATTAATATAGTATTGAATTGTAGAATATTTTTCTTTGTTATACGTTTTATTTTAATTTAAAAAAAATCATTAAAATTTCGACAAAATTTTCTTTAGTTCTGTTTTAAAGCAATTTTTTTCATCTTTCTTTATTTCCTTTTATATTTTTTTACATCTATCTTGTATTCTAGAACACTTTTATAATTTCAGCATCTAGAAATTCTAAAATTTCGGCTTTATGTTATTATTCACGGAGATTTATTTACATGCAATAAATTATAATGTAAATCTTTAACTAAAATGTGTCAGTTAAATAATATTATACAGAAAAAAAAGTATAAATAATTTGACAGGGCCAAATTTACTTATAGAACTATGTTATATACTACGATATTTACTAGTTTTCTAAAATTTCTACTTACTTGTGCTATTGATTTACTTGCTCGTCCAGAAAATAATATAGTATTCAAGTGTTGAAAAGTTTCCGCTGATATACGTTTTATTTTGAATTTAAAAAAAAATCATTAAAATATCGACGAAATTTTCATTAGTTCTGTTTTTATTCAACTGTTTTTCTTTTCATCTTATTTATATTATTTTTATTTTTACATTCATCTTGTATTTTAGAATGCTTTTAGAATTTCAGCATTTAGAAATGTTGAAATTTTGGCTTTATGTTATTATCATATGTTATATATTACTATGTTATCTTGTTATGTTATTTTTATAAGATTTCTGTTTTCTGATAAAAAAGTCATTACTTCTTTTAAGAGTATTTAACAAAATGTTAAATGCTTTACAAGAAGAGACAGTAAGAAGTTAAAACTCATTGAACAAAAAGTTGATGTTAATGGTTTAAATATAGTAAAAAACCGTTTTATCTAATAAAAGAAACAGACAAGGAAATTAAAAATAGTACACTTACAAAGAACAGAAAACAAACAAAAGCTTATGCAAAAAAGAAGAAACACATTTTGAAACATTTTGCAATCCTTCCATTACATTTGATTGTAAAAATCATTGGTTGACTTGCGCATTAAAAAATATAGAATATAGTGTTCAATTGTTGATTTTTTCCTATGCTATACATTTTATTTTGTATTATAAAAATAATTAAAACATCCGCAAACTTCTCTATAGTGCTGTTTCTTAGAAACTATTTTCGGTTTTTCAGGAAATAAGCCATTATTTCTTGCTACAGCAGTTAACAAAGTGTTAAATGCTGTACAAAAAGAAACGGTATAAAGTTATATAACGTTACGTAGATAAAAGTTACAACAGAGAAAAGTAAAAAAAAAAAGTGAACAATAAGATGAAGCCAATGGTTTTAATATAGTGAAAAGACTCTTTTTATACAATAAAAGAAACAGATGAGGAAAAAAAAAAAAAAAAAAAAAAAACAGAAAACGAACTAAAGTTTATTTTAAAAAGAAAAAAAAAGTACTTTGAAAAATTTTGCAGTTCTTTCATTGCATTTCATGGTAAGAAAGTAGGGTTATTGATTGACTTGCTCATCCAAAAAAGAATATGGTGTTCAATTGTTGAATTTTTCCATCGCTATACATTTTATGTTGAAAAAAATCTTTAAAATATCTCAGAAAATCCAACTTAGTTCTGTTTTTTAGCAGCCTTTTTACATTTTCTCTTTTATTTTTATATCTACATTTTCTTTGTATTCAATCGTCAGAATATTTAATGCTGTATTTTTTGTTTTTAATTTCTTTTCTATTATTCAGTTCTATTTCCAATCATGATAAAAGATAAAGAAAACGACGATTAGACAATTGTTATGAATTCATGTATAGTTTTTTTCTTTTTAACTGGGACTGTGTTTAATAAATGGTAGAAAGCAGTAATTGTTTTCATACGTGAACTTGTATATATGGTTATCTAAAAGAATAATGTATATTTAATAATAATAAAAAAAGAATTTCAACAAACATTTTACAAGATTGTGTAATTTTTAAATGTAAACTTGTTACTACTGAATGACCTTTTACTAAATACAACAATATGTGATAATACAGCAATATAACATTCAATTACAACAATAAAATGTTATTTAAAGTGTCATCCTGCGATTAATTTTTATAGAAATATTTATACATAGATAATAAATAGTGGATTACTAGACATAGAGCAAGGAGCAAGTAATTGAGGAAAGGCTTCAATTATATAAACAATTTGGAAATTGTACGTCAAACGTTACAAACGAGGTGCGTTCGTACTATAGCTAGTTACATAAATATTCATATCTTGATGATTTTTAATTCTGTGAAATGAATTATATCGTCTGCAGATTAATTTCTGTCATAAAATAAGTATATCGGTCGCTTGACGATTAAACTTCGAAAGCTCCTATAAAAAGAAAGCACCAATTAAAAAAAAAATCAAATTTCTTAATAAATGTGTTTATTAATATTTTCTAAAGTTTTGATTCGATTTTTTTTAAAAATTAAGTGTCTTGAAAAAATTCTGCAAAGATAATATATCTTAAATTTCAAACCATTCGGTTGGGTAGTTTTTGCGTTGTTATATGCGGACGGACGGACAGACAGACGGACCAGACGACGACAATAGGTGCTACGTATTTATATAATTACTAAAAAGCATGCCGTGTTGTAATACTAAATAAATAGATAAATATTAATAAAACAGAAATATAGTATTAATTAATTATTAAAATATTGAGAAATAATGGAAAAATATTAAAAATACTAAACTTTTAAGGCGACCTGGATAAGAAAAGATTTTTTACAGTATTTCCATACATTTCTACATTTTTATACATTTAAAACATTACAGAATATTTTCAAAAATAAAATAACAATGAAAGTAAAATAGTTAACTGTAATATATATATATAAGATTAAAAAAGAAGCCTTCTTATTTACGTAAACATTTTTATGTAAATTTAACTGTATTAAACACACTATATTAAATGGTATGCTTGTCATACCTTTGTATAGAAATATTTCTGAATAGAAAAATAAATAGTTATTCGATAGACAGACTGAAAGACATGAAGAAAAAAAATTAGACAAAAAACTTTAATCTAGCAACAAATAGTTATATTACAGTTATGGAACAGATTTATATAAATATATACATGTGGAGTAATATAGTGGTTTATATTAATCTATACAATTAACAAAAAATAAAGATTTAAAAAATACGATTCATTGTTCAGAAAATATTAAGGTAATGTGCAATTGATTTGGAATTTTTACAATACTTTGTGAAACTTTCTTACCTTTTATATATTTTAATAATATATATATATATATATATATATATATATATATATATATATATATATATATATATATATATATATATACATAAATAAAACAAAAATAAAAAGCAAAATAATTATATGCTATAGAAAATATATTAGTATATAAAATAAAGATGACCATATCCCTTATCAAAAATTTTATTAATTGTGAAATAGAAAAAATTTTTTACACACATATTGAACTATATAAACTGTAAAGTTAAATCATGCCTTTTTATTATCATATATGAATCAAACAATTAAATTATTTTGTTCTAATTAAACGTTGATTTAAATTTGAATTAAGATGCCTTATAGAAATTAAAACTATAATAAATATTAATTTATTAAAGAATTAATTCAATATTTGGAAATAAGTGGTTGTTTAATAGTTGTGCAGAACCATTAATTTTCTTATATTTCCCCAAAAACTGTATTAAAATTCTGAAGAATTTGATAAATTAAGAAAAGTATACAAATTTCTTCAAAAATGTATAATATAAATTTTGTCTATTAAAGATAATGTAACTAAATATTTGCTACATTTTCCTCTTTTTCTAGCACTCAATATTTCATAAAACAAGAAAAAATACTTACTTCCTAACAAGGAATAAAATTTTTTATTTAATTAGTTAAATCCAGTTTTCAGATTGGATGATAATGTAAAGTGTAACGCTAATAATAATGTTTTTAATAGGATATCTTATAATAAGGCAGTATACTTTTCTTACTTATCGTTTTTCCGTATATATAAGTTAAACGCAAAAACATAAAGTTTGTTTCTTTCAGATATTAAATAAAAATTTAATGATCGAAAAATATATTAACAGTGCTTTTTATATTTTATTATTTAAGCTATGAAATCGAATTATTTAAGCAATGATTTGCAAATATTTTCTTCCATTGCAAATGCATGTTTCTGTTACTGTTATTGTTGATATAGAGCTTTATAACATTTTATATTTAGATTCAACCATTTTTTTAGTTTAGTAAACTTAAATCGATATTTGCATTCGACACTATTATTTTCGCTTTGCTCATATCTATTATTGCAATATAATTTTTTTAAAGCAAATCGTCATTTGCATGTTTTAATTTATGCATTTTTTTCTGGTTGTGACTTATTGTCAATAACTGTTTTCATTTAGATACAAATATATTATTTTATTTAGTAAGCTAAAATGTTATTTAACTGATATAATTTTATTTTCACTTCTTTTATACTTATTATTGCAACGAAACAACATTGTTATAATTGTTTTTGTCTATGCGATTTTTCTGACAATTACCTAATGTCAATATTTATTATGAAATATTAATAGTTATGAACTTTTCCACATTAATTTTTTTCTTTTACATATATATTCCAAATGGGGAAAACATACTCGACCATGGTCTTTTTAGTGGAAACTAAAAGTGTATTAAATTTAAAGCTCTTCCTTTTACAGCAAATATATGTACTATCTTTGTCCTTTTTCATTTTTATATTTTGCACTGATAAGAGTGTCCATTACCGAGTCTGTGAAACAACTATAGTTTCTTTATGATGCAGGAAAACGTAAGGATTGAAAAATTACGCCAGCGAATCCCAGTCTTACTCTTTTTTACACATTTGGCCAATTTCTATTTTTTTTTTCTCCTTAAAAAAATAATTTACTACAAACATAAAATAAAAACACTCACAATCAAAGTTACACAGAACAAAGTTACTATTTTTATAGAGGGTGATTCCTTGATTCCTTTTTCTCAAATAATTGGTGCATCTATTTAGCTACAGCTATGAATGTTGTGTAAGCATAGTAAATTACACCAGAGAATTCCAGTTTTGTGCTTTTTTTTTTTTACTAATTTGCAAATATATAGTAATATTTGGTCACTAAAAAAATTTATTTAAAAAAAAAGATTAATTTTCTTTGTTGAAAATATTGCACTAAATATTTTTTTTGTTTTCTTTATTCCTTTGAATGCTATAACCCACGTCCACTCAACATTGACATAGCAGAGAATATTTTATTTTTAAGTACAGAGTGAATAGGTATTTTTTTCCCTCGAATAACTCATTAACATAGTTAGCTACAGTGATGCACTTGTTGACTAGGTAAAATAAAGCGCGTATGCGCTTTACGATGAGATACCTGTTCAGCGCCTTTCTGCGGCAAGCTTCAAAGTTAGCGTTTCTATTACAGACAACGGTAGGACATATGGAGAAAAGTCACTTACAAAGTTGTAGAACCTACTTGATTTAGTATAACATGTTGTAAAAATAACTTTATTAGTAGCCCTGATATGCCATTTTTTTATACCCAATCTTTAACTTGGATACGCCACTAATTACAAATATAAGCACGTTGTTGCAATGTAAATACGCATTTACTACTAAAAATACATCTCGCTTTGCCCATATAATATAATTTCCCATTTATTGTATAATAAATACAAGTTTAATAAGTTCGGTTTGTCCACAATCGGACACTTGTAAAATGCATGTTTCCAATAGTGGACACATTAGGCATACTAAACTCAATATTCATGTTAAAATACACTGCATCTTGTTTACAAGTGTTATTTTTATTAGAAAATGTGTCTCCTCCTTACCCTGTATTTTACGTACAATTAATAATGAAGATATTTGTTTTGAGATTACTTTACTGTATGAAATACTGCATGCTTTCTCATTCATAATTATGATACATTAGTGAATTATAAATATTCTTTATAAAATTATATAAAAATATACAATGCTATAAAAATAAAATAATCTTTATCAAATATTTTTCACAATTTATTCATTTATTTCATCAAGATTATAAGACACTTATTATTTCTTCTCTAAGAGTTTTATATTAATTCTATTTTTTCTTTCAACTATCAAAAATACATTCCCATCCATATAATTTTTGTATTTATAGAAAACTAGCTATTTGTTTTAACTTTGTGTAAAGAATTACGGTTCTTTTAAATGCAATATTTGAACACCGAGGCTAAAAATATCATGCTTTGTTCTCATCTAAAAATGTGCTATTTTAATTTTTGTTGTATACAGTAACGCTTTATATATAATGGTATTATTTACATGATATGAATCAATATGCTGTGCAAGAAAGAATTCGCCATTTTGCAAAAAATGGAACAATAGCTTATGTGAATTCCTCTTGTTAACATTTTTTATTTTCTTGAAAAGAAATTTCTTTTTAAATTTGTCTAAAGTTTTATATTATTATATACTACGTTACATTATTTAACTCATGTTATATGTCATTACACTTTTCTATATTATGACATGTTTTGTTTAGTCTCGTTTTGTGTTAAGTAATTATTAATACTCTTTTAATGAAAAATGCAGAGAAATATGATTGAATACGATTTAATAAGTGAGTGGCATGTTCTGTAACGTGTAAACCCGTAAGTGTAAATCATTTTGTATAAATGCACTATCACTTTATTTAAAATCGTAACAGTTGATATTTAAAATAAGGTAATTAAATTAAAACAAATATAGAATATACATAATCTACAATAATTTATTATTAGGAGTAAATAATTAATTTTTTTACATTTGGTATCTTCTGCTTTCAAAAAGGTTGTTTTATTTTTTTCCTGCCTTACAATTTATTACAAGCTCAAATCAAAAGGTTTGTATAGAATTTATTAATGGTATAAGCATGTAACATTAAAATATTAATTATTGATCTTTTGAGAATATAATATAAAGTAAAAATATTAGGAATAAACTATTTTTAATAAATATAATTTAAACAGAAATAAAATTGAGCATATAAATTTAATAATTTCTTTATTTAATTTATTGCAATTGCTTTTAGCAATAATATGCTATGATAAATTGTGTAATGTATATTGCTTTTAATAGTTTTTTGATAATTTATTCATTTAGTCATTTAGCAGATGTAAAAAGATAGAATAGAAAAGAAAGTAGTAAAAAGATAATTAATAATTCTTGTTAAACATATTTATATACATTGCGTTTCTTATTCAATTATGCGAATTTCAGACACATATATAAGTGTTGTATTCATTAAGAGAAACTCATATTATTATGTGTACATGATTACAGTCGTTTTAAACACATTTTTTGACAACTAAAGCTGAAAATAATAATATTTGCTCTCGTCTGAAAATATGTCGCGTTTCTTTCATTTTTGAAGTATCTTATAACACTGCATATACTATTATTATTTATTTCATGTGATTAAACAAGCTGTGTTATAAAGGACACGCCTTTTGTGAATCCTGGAACAATAGCTTAAACACTCTTGTAAACATGTTTTTCAGTTTTTTTTTCTTTTCTTTTCTTTTCTTTTCTTTTCTTTTCTTTTCTTTTTCTTTCTTTCTTTTTTTTCTTCTTTTTTTTTCTTTTATTTGCATAACGTTTTATTATTAAACACTACGTTTTATTTTTTTTATTACTGCTTATACGCGATTGCATTTAACTACTTTATGACAAATTTTGTTGAGTCTGGCTTTATGTTAATTATTTTTATTGCAAAATAAAGTATAAAAATATGATGCAAGATAATTTTCTTTTAACTAAAGGAGTTGAGCGTTGCTATAACATATTTTGAAAACAATTGTAAATAAATTTGTGTGCGCATCCTATGACTTTAATTCACGACTTAATCATTTGTTATTAAAAAATATTATTTAAATTTTAATAAATATCTCTTGTGTATGATACAGCAAATTTACCGTCTGAATAAATAATTAATCTTTTAACTTCGTTAATTTATTTTAGAGTAAATACATTTTGTTTTAATTGTTTTCATCTATCTTATATTCCATTATTTATATAAACTCTGGAAAGAGCTTTATGTATCATTTAATGGCATAAAATTGATCCTTTAAATGAGGCATAAAATTAGAATTTCGAACATTGCAAAGTACAACTGTACTTATGAGAGATAGTTTTATGTAAAGAAAGTAATGAGAAATAGTCATTACATTTAATTAGAGATTACTTAATGTAAATTATGTATTATTTTTTCTTTCATAATAACGATAGATTAAATCATAACACGTATATTAGTTCTTTAATATGTTTTTTTATTTATTTATTCACTTTTCAAAGAAATAAAAATAGATATGTTATTTAATTGAACATATTTATATTTGTATTTGAATTTGAACTACGCAAAATTCACTTGAATCCATAAAAAATAAGTATAAATTTTGTATTTAAAAAAAGGATGACAAAAATATGTGTAATGGATTACAGTTCTTTTAAATACATTGTATGGCAAATAAGGCTGACAATACCGCGCTTTGTTTACAGCTGAAAATAATTTGTGCATGTTTTATTTTTGATGAATCTAGTAACGCATTGCACATATTGTTATTATTTACTTCTTGTGACTCAACATGCTCGGTAATAAAGACCTCTTCTTTTGTGAAAATTGGAACAATAGCTTAAACTAATTCCTCTTCTGAGCAATTTTTATTTTCTTGAAAAGAAATTTCTTTTAAAATTTGCCTAAGGTTTTGTTATTAAATACTGCGTTACATTATTCATCACATGCTTATATGCGATTACATTTTTCTTTTGAGTCTGGTTTTATGAGAAGATATTTGTAATACCCTGTTGAACAAGAATGTAGACAAATATGCTGGAAGATTATTTTTTAAATAAATGACATGTTCTTGTAGCATTTAGCCTGTTTCATTTTGTATACATGCAAAATAAAATTAATTAATTGCGCAAAGATTGGTATTTGAATTTAAATAAACATTGCGTTCTTATGATATAAAATATATAAATAGTGTAAATTAATTACCCTTTTGTATATAATAAATGATAATTCTTTTCCAACCTTTTGATTTCTTTAAACATTCAAATATGTAAACGTTTAAACACTTTCTTTAATTTTCTTGTATATTTACGATATTATTCTTTCTTTCTCTCTTTCAATTTATGTTTTCTAAACGGAAAAATATTAATATTTTATGTATTTTATTACAAATTAATGAATGAAATCGTTATTCAGTTAAAAGGAAAAAAATACAACTATGCAATGAATAATGAATGTTATTATATTTTCATAAGCATAAATAATTACTTTCTTTTAATATCAGTTAAATATATTTCGAAGAAGGAAATAGTTGATTTTTTGATTAGTTGGGTAAAATATATCAATTTCTCGTTCAAAATTATGATGTATTCTATTTTAAAATGGCTACTATTCCTTAAAGATTCTTTCGTTTCTACCTTTATTCATGTTCAAAGTGAAAAAAATTAGATTATTTTTTGGAAAAGATTGTCGAGGTAATAGATTTTGATCTGTAACAAAGAACTCGACTTTTGTGAAATTTGGAACAATAACTTATGTACACAACTAGCCATAAAAAAAGGATTTTTGTAAGTTCAGTTTTAGAGGCTTTATCAACTGCAGGAAGACTACTTCATTGTGTTGGGATATATTTTTTTTATGTAACTATAGAAAACATTAAGTATCGTACTGTAATTAGAAAAAAAACTTTATAAAAACAAAAGCATTTTTTTTCAAATGCTTTCTTAAATTCTTAAAAACTTTATAAAAACAAAAGCATTTTTTTTTCAAATGCTTTCTTTAATTCTTAAAAACTACCGAATCGATTCACTTTTAATTTTGACAGGCCAGTACGTAGACACTGTACGGAGATTTCTTTTTTAATCTTGAAAAAAAGTGTAAATTCCTTCGTCAAATCTTTACAATAAAACTTATGTAAATAATAACAGTTCTTTTTTATTTCTTTTATTTCTTCTTTTAGACAAGTCAAATTTAAGCTACAACAACAAATTTAAGCTACAAATTTAAGCAACAAATTTAAGTCACCGCTAAACATCATAAAAGAAAAAGAAAATTTAAAAAAAGATCCATCAGACCAGCGGCAATACCTTCATTTGTTTTATTACTTTTTTAATAATAGGACAAAATTATCTTTAAGTATTGTATTATAATATAAAAAGAAAAGAAGAAAAAATGCTTATTAAAAACAAAATATGACGAAAAAAAATTATGCAGTAGGACTAGATGTCACTTCTTAAGGTAATTCCTCTGGATTATTTTCTTTAAAATATTTTTTTTAGATTTGTTTAAGGGGAAGTTCTAATTTTTTGGAATAAATGTTACTTGATTATTTTTACGATTTTGCTTTCATTTACCAAGAAAAGAGATATTCATACCTTTTGCATATATTTATTGACATTTCACTTAAATACTTAAATTTTTGTGTGTAAAAAAATGAAAAATATATGCCTTGTGTGACGAGGAGAACCCGCAATGAACTTCCAATCGGGTGACCATTTTTCTCTATTCACAAGCATCTGAAACAGATTTGGTCGCCAAATTAAGAAAATATATTACATTCTCTGGTACTTATACCAACATTCAGTTTAAAAAGTGGATTCTTGAAAAATGACGGTCATTTAATAAAAAAAGTGCAGTTTTTTTTCACCTCTTTTTAAACTTTTGCGAACTGGAAAAAAAAAAAAAAAAAAAAAAAAAACCTTAATCAATAAAAATTTAAATTTTCTGAGGTATAAGCTCCAGCAAAAAACGATTTGTTTTCTTTTACATAAAAAAGTAAGGAAATCGGTCAAATATTTCTCGAGAAAAATGGTCGCCCAGTTTGAAAAACATAGTTTCGAGAAAAACAAGTTTAAAGTTTTATGATAACGTGACATTCAACGAGCGGCGTTACATTCAATGAACAAAAGGTATTGTAAGTACTTGGAATATCACGAAAGCGCTTTAGTGCAAGAATCCACACCGTTGAGATATGCAAAAAATGCAAAATAAAAGAAATAAAAGAAAATCTTAAAGAAGTAGAATCTTCCCCCTTAAGATTTTATTTTAAAATACTCTAGTACATAATTCATTACTTGCGTGTATGTGATTACTTTTTCCTACATTATGAAAGTTTTGTTGACTCTCGATTTATGTTAAGTAATTTGTGCTGAACAATGTTCTGAAATATGATATAAAATGATTTTTTGAATATCTGAGTGAAATGTAGCAGTAACATTATCTTTATCAACTACACTGTAAAAAAAAAAAAAAAAAATGCAGTAAAATTACGGGCAGAGGCCGACAGCAGAGATTCCAGTCATACCCCGTAAAAAAAAAAAAAAAAAAAAAAAAAAAAACAATGCCCATCATTTTGTGCAGCCCGTAATTTTACGGGGCAAATTAATATAGCATTATAATGCACAGAATATAATGCACTTTAAAACACAATGAAACACAATGACACTTTGCTTGCTGTTCCGTAGCACGTTAGATAATCATCACAGAATCGCTGTTTTGGTGGGTTAAAATTTTCGAAACACGAGTAAAATGAAGGGTTACACCCTAGCGGAGGACAATGTATGGGGTCGTACCGTATTTTTGCTAACATATGGGCTAGAACTGCAATAATATGTGGATTGCTCTTAATTTTCTAAGTATCTAACGGATAAGGGCGCTTATTTAGTGGATCAGACCGTTTTTCATCAAATAAGGCAGTTGCCGGGAAAATTGAAGGGCAAACGCTCATAAATTTACAGTTTTTTTTTTTTCTGAGAGTGTAGCTTGAAACATGTTGTTTACATACATTATCAACTGCCGAAAAGTAGTTATTTAAAACAAGATATTTAAATAAAAATAAATATAGCGTATAAATTATAAAATAATTTATTATGTAGGCACACTATTAATCACATCCGGTAATTTTTTTAAAGCTTTAGTTTCATTTTTATTTATTTTTTCCTTCTATTATACTATTAATTTATATTTAAGTCAATAGCTTTTTGCAAATTTATTAATGGCATAAGCTTGTAACATAAAAAGACAAATTATATCTCATTTCTGAAAATAAACTAAAGTATAAAATTATGCATGAAGCATGAAAACAAAATTCAAAATTGTAATCATAATTTTCTGAATTTTTTCAGTATCTGTACTACACATTATTTGATTTGATAAGCATTGTGAATTATTATTTTTACTGAATATAATTAATATATATATGTAAATAACTAGAAATTGTGAGAATTGTTTTGGGATTACCTTATGTAAAATAATTCAACTTTTCCCCATTCGTCATAATCATACAATCAATTTTGGTAAAATATCTATGTTTTCTTAAAGCCCCAATTAATTCCTTTATCAACATAAATAATTTTTTTTTTAATAATGATATTTATATACATTGTTCTTGTCTTTTGCTAAGACAAATTAATTCACATTCATATGCATGTGTATAATTTTTGTACTCATGAAAAAGGGCATAAGTTTGTGTTAAGGATTATTGCACATATTTTTATCATTTACTTCATATGGCCCAACATTCTGCGCGACAAAGCACTACCTTTTTTTTTGAAAATTAGAACAATAGCTTAAGAGAGTCCCTCTTAATGAGGTACATTTATTTTCTTGAAAAAGTTTCTTTTAAATTTGCCTACTGTTTTACTATTAAATATCCCGTTACATTATAGAGCACATCCTTATATGTGATTACATTTTTCAACTTTATGACAAGCTTTGTTGAGTCTGGTTCTATGTTAAGTATTTCTTAATACCTTGTTGCGACAGAAAGTAGTTAAATATGAAAGCTGAGGATTATTTAAATAGATGTGTGGTATGTTGAATTAATATATTCGTTAACAACTTTTTTCATATATATATATACATGCACTGTCAATGTAATTAACTCTGTATTTTCTTGCATGTAATTAAATTTAAGTAGAAATGGATATATTTAATTAAATATATATAGAAAATTCTATATATTCTGTTGAAACTTCTTATTCGCCTTAATAAATCGAAATAAACAACGTGAATACAATGATTCACAATTCATTTCATACTGAAATAGGTGCAAATATAATATAAAAGTTTTTAAACATTTAAAACCATCAAGATGTTAAAAAGACAGATGTCAAAACATGTGGAAGTTTTTCGAGCGCTTTCAGCTAAACATTAACCATCATCAAGGGGGGGGGGGAAACATATTACAGACATAAAAATAAGTAAATTATTGACAGATTTATACCTGTTAAATGTAGATACAAACAATGATAACTTATTTAATAATCATTGCACATTTATCACATTATAACATTTGCATAATAAGTGAATGTCTAGAGACATTATCAAAAGGGAGAAAAAAAGCATGTAATGATGTATTAACATATCATATACCATACATATAGTTTAATTTACTTGACATCATATTTTGGTTTTGATTGACCCCCCTACTAATTTTTATGGCATCCCCTTCTCTTTCCTCCCTCCCTTCTTTTTATTGTTTTTGACTTTGGTTCTTACTATAACAAGCACATCGTTAGAGCTACTGCATTTTCTCATTTTAACTGCCCTGATGATGGCTAATGTTTAGCTGAAAGCACTCAAGAAATTTTGATATGTTTTGATATGTGTGTTTTTAATATAATTAGGGGGCTCAGCCCCCTACTCGCTAACGCTCGCCAACCCCCCGTGAATTGCGAAGCAATTCATATTGAGACCGCTACGCGGTCACAGCTCGCTTCGCTCGCTCGCCCCTTTTTTTCAGCAATTCTAGCCGGAATGAGTTCTACTATAAAACATTTGAACATATGAAATTGCAATTTTTTTTAATGTAAAGAAAGTAATTCTCCGTTGAAAACACAACTGAAAATGTATTTAGCTGGCGCTACCAATGAGTATATAAATCTTTTAAATACTATGAAAAAAGGATCTTTTGTACAGCACAACTTAAATTCATTAGAAAAAAAAAAAAAAAACTACGTAGAAATTATTTTTTACTTCATCAATACATCAACAGATGGCGCCAGGTGCAATCTATAGTTGATTTTTTTTTCTCCGACTTTTGAGTGAGTGAAATTCGTAATCGAAAATAAATTCTAAATAAGAGTTGAGAATTCATTTGAAATTAACGATATTGCTCATAATTAAAATGAGGAATCATCTCAGACGCTTCGGATTATGTATATGTAATTTATTTTTAATAATTGCTAGTTTGAGTCTATGGTTTCAATTGTTTCACTACTCCCACACTTACCGTCATATTGGAGGTGGAGCTGGTCTAACACAATCTAGTCTTTCATTGGTCTGAGCTCTGGAAACCACGGTTGTTGCCAAACCATTAGTTACAAATTCAGCCCGATTTTCGCGCCACGTAAGACAAATATATTTTTTGATGATGGCTTTAAATGTTTTAAAACCTTCATATTATATTTGCACCTATTTCAGTAATAAATGAATTGTGAATCGACGTGTTAACTTTGTTTATTTTGGATATATTTGTTGTGCGATTGCTTTATGCAAAATAATTCATCAGTTTTTGATTCTTAATAATGATATATTTAACTATAATAAGCCTATTATTACTCTAAAATTTAATCATAGTTTTTTTTTTTTTTTTTTTTTTTTTTTTAACTAGGATATTCGACGCGTTTATCCCGGGTTATAGAATATATGTAGCAACCCATTTGTTTTAATTAATAACTCTAATAGGTTTTTTACATTTAATATATTTTATTAGATCGCCGACTAACAATACCAAAAAGTATTTTTATATGAAAAATATCAATTATGTATTGAAATATTGTTTTGAAATGTATTAAAAGCAATACTACGTATTAGCTTCCTGTCAGAAGTTAAAGACTGAAAAAATCGTCAAAGATTTCGCTACTTACAGAAGTCTTTTTGATTATGATAATTTCAGTTTATTAAGCGCATAGTTCGATTATATTTCTTTCACATTTGTATTTTATTTATATACATTTATTTATTTATTGATTAAGTTTTAATTTCGTTATTGAATATCAGCCGGACACAATTGCTTAATTATTTATATTTTTTACGTTAAATGGATTAATTTTTAGTATCCGGATTGCACTCGATAGAAACAGGCTTAAAAATAAACGGATGTTTGAAACCGATTTAAATTCCCATAAAAATTCAGTAAACTGAGATTCGGTTTTCAAGTACATTGCATTTAAAAGAACATGTTTTTGTTATTTTCGACAATGTGGTGTAATGTTTATAAGTTATAAAAAATTGAAGTAAAATGTAAATTTATTGGTTAAGTATTGCCACTGTCAACTTGAAATCAGAGTTACTCACAGACATGTTTTTGCTTTACAAGATAGAAAAAAACAATATTTTGTGTACGATATTTGTATAGTTTTGTGAGCTACGCAAAATCTACCCGCTTCTATAGATAACTGTATATGTGTTGTATTCATAAACAAAAAAATACATAAATATGTTTAAAGTATTTACAGTTCTTTTGAAAGCATTATTTGACATCTAAGGCAGAAAACTCAAGTTCACTTCTCAACTGAAAATAAGTGTATCCCTTTAATGTTTGAAGTATCTTGCAACGCAATGCACATACTGTTATTATTAACTTCAGTTGACTCAATATACTAACAAAGAATCTTTTGTGAAAATACAAACAATAGATTAAGCTAATCCCTTTGTGTGTAATTTTTATTTTCTTGAAGGGAATTTTGTTTTTAAATTTGCCTAAGATTTCATTATTAAACACTCCTATCCATTATTCAACGTATGCTTGTATACCATTAAAATTTTCCACTACATGACAAGTTTTGTTGAGCCACGCTTCATGTTAAATATTTTTAATACCCTGTTGCTGAAGAATGTAGACAAATATGATTGAAGATGATATATAGAAAAAACAGTGACATGTTGCGGTAACATTTTCTTTAACAACTAGTGTAAATCATTTTGTATACATGCACTATCTTATTTGTTATATGCATAAAGTTTTGTATTTAAAACAAGGCGTTTAAATTGAAATAAATACAGCATATGCACATGATACTTTAATTTATTATTTGAGTAATTAATTTTTCTTTTTACAAAACTCTTGTTTTGGAAATGTTTGTTTTCTCTTTTATTATTTCATTCTGTCATAGATTCTATTATTAATATACACGGAAGTCAAAGCTTTGTGTGAAAAATTATTAATGTCATGAACATGTAACAGATGAATGAAAAGACGAATTGTTCTTGTCTTCTGAAAATAAAATAAAACATAAAAATATGACTTCGACATAATAAAAACTTTACAAGGTGCTATACTGATATGTTTATTTTATTTTTATTTTATATATAAGACACGTTAATTGAAACAGTAAAGCAAGTTTCCATTTAGAATTTGTAGAATAAAATAATGTTGTTACATATATTTTAGAATAGTGAAGGCAACAATGATATATATTTCAGTGTAGTGGGTGAGAAACACAAACAAAATACCTTTATTCCATGCATATACAATGGATGTATGTATACTATTAGATATATGTATTTGTTAGTGAAAAAGTGAGAGAAAGAGGAAGTGGGTAGAAACAATATACTTTAACAAACCAGCTGGGGCCAACTTATATTTCATATTCTTCAACATATAGCATTGCACTCTCACTAAGTTTGCAGTTTAGGTGTCCCGAGCCAATAAACAAAATTATTTATATTTTAAATGTTGTTATTCAAGGAATCTTGGGTGATCATTATTTGATATAAAAATCATAAAATGTAGATTATCATGAGACTTTATTATAATTTTTATTGTTATATTTTCATAAAAATAAAACATACGTTCTTTGGAAACATTAACATTTATTATTATTAAAGCTGACACTCACGCCGCTATCTGTCACTGGAGCTGTTGTTCTCAAAATTATTTTCAATATCTTTGAAAACAATCAATTGAAGTAACGTTTTTTAAATGGATTTGGTGAAATAGTTTTTAAGCTTTTTAAAAACTTAAATTTATTTAATAAACTAAGGAAAAGCATCCGTAAAAAAATATTTTTTCTTAAAACGTGTACTGTTCCAAAATGAAGTGTTTCTATTAAAGTTTAATGTGTCACACTTTATGCTCATAATAGTATGGAGAATGATAAAATTTCTATCCTGATTTTACACCGTTTAAAAATAAATGAACGGCTGATAAAAATTTAATTCTTTAATCTCTAAAATGTTGCATTGTCTGTTATATTCTTCAATTGTTATTTCTATGACCTCTATTTTATCAGAATAATTATCAGATTTAATATTCACACCATCCAACAGAATGGAAAAAAAATAATATTTTCTCATAAATTTCTTAATGTGTAATAAAAATGAGATGCCGTTTTAAATGTAATGCAAAAATTTTTATTATGTATATTAAGGCGTTTTATACTTTGAGAAAATAACTGTTACACAGAGTATAAAAACTGTATTCAATCGGTAGAATTCCATAAAAGACAATACTCCGTTATTTTAATGAAAACTACAGCTCACTGAACAAGAATAGACTGGCTCGTTAGAATGAGGTTCCGTTCCAACAGAAAACACATAAGAATCTTTAGTCATCTGGTTTTAAAGTAACAAAAGGATTACAACATTGATTGCAATAAAATATTGCAAAGATTACACTCCAGTGGTACAACTTATCACGTGTACACTGTTATAAATATCCCTGTAAAATTACGGGCAGAGGCCGAGCAGAAATTCCAGTCATACCCCGTAAAAAAAATGCCCATCGTTTTGTGCAGCCCGTAATTTTACGGTGCAAAGTAATACAGCATTATAATGCACAGAATATAATGCACTTTAAAACACAATAACACTTTACTTACTGTTCCGTAGCACTTAGCGCGTTAGATAATCATCACAGAATCGCGTTTTTGGCGGGTTAAAAAATATGTTACGTTCGCGGTAAAGTGACATAATTTTTCGAAACACGACTAAAATGAAGGGTTACACCCTAGCGGATAAAAATGTATGGGGTCGTACTGTATTTTTGCTAACATATGGGCTAGAACCGTAAGAATATGTGGATTGCCCTTAATTTTCTATGTATCTAAGACCGCTTATTTAGTGGATCAGACCGTTTTTCATCAAAAAAGGCTGTTGCCCGTGAAAATTGAAGGGCAAACGCACATAAATTTACAGTTTTTCTCTGAGAGTGTATTAAATGCAAAATATTTATAACATCAATACTACCTGTTACTTATACTTGAAAATAAATAAATAATAAAACTTTTGCTATACATATTTTTTGTGCTTTTGGATACAGCGAGAGTAAGTTTAAGAAATGGCAGAATAACTATTTAAAATTATACGGTATTTTAATTTGACAAAATGAAAGATAAGATATTGATCATATAGCGGAAAATTTTTTTACACGAACTCAGAGTCAAAATCACCGTATACATTTAAACTTGCTGGATGGCTTATTTGAAGGCGACTCGTGTGTTTTTATTCCTAAGTTTATCAATTTTGAAGTTATAGAAATAATATCTACCCACGTTCTAGTATCCATTGAATTTCAATGACATCAGTGAAGTATTGAAAAAAGGTCTTATTTCAGTGCAAACCACGTTGATTTTGGCTCTGCATAATTTATAATGTAACTGCAATTACTTATGGAGCCATAGATGAAGTTAAAGTACACTTTCAGTATTAAACGTAATAAGGTCATTTTTTAAACTTCTTATTTAATTATGTAGCTATATCGACATAATTGTTGGTAAATTATACTCGAAAGTCATTTTTTATGTATTTGTGTTTAAATAAGTGGATTGTGACCCTGGTTTCCTATAAAACTTTTTTTTTCTTGCCAGGTGCTATTACGCCTTCCATTTTTTTTTAAACAGTTTACGAACAAATTATTTTATATAATGTATAAAATCACAAGAAAATTGAATGAGAGAAATCTAACTTAAATTTTATGTTTGTGATTAAATTGAATATTATAACTGAGTTTATACTAAACAAATATAGTTGAAAAATTGTGTTTGGTTTAAGCAGCCACCGTTTATTTTGTCAAAAAGGGGGAATTGTAACCCTGGTTTGCTCTGCAATTTTTTTTTTTCATTATGATGATTTGAGATTAAGTTCAATATTATAACCCAGACTGGCAAAATTAAAAATCGAAATTTAGTCATATCATTAAAGGACACTCTATCTCTTTTTTTTTTTTTTGCTTCAATTAAACTTTCTTTGAAAGCATAAGTAATGTACTAAGTAATGTGGCAATAGTTATTAAATTTGAAATTATTTAAACTTATTATAGAAATTTTAAATGAGGTTTTATATAAGTTGAACACTTAATATATGGAGTCGTAACAACAATTAGCAGAGTGTAGTTAGGAAATTGAATTAATATTACCATGTACTAAATAGAAACATCCATGCTGGAATTCCTTTTCCATCCAATCACAAGTTCGAAATCCATTTAATTAGTAAAATTCTGTTATGGGAATAACAGTACTTATACAACCTATGATAAGTATACATAATCGCATATCCTCTACATAAATGTAATGCCATGTTCACATGAAAGTTAATAATGAAGGTCGCATTAGAACATATTGTCATCCCATTAACATGATGCAATTCAGGTTTACAACCACTTCTATGTAAGATACGCGAATTATTCTTTTTTGGTAAAGGTTTTTAGAATGCCAACAAAATACTCTTAAATACATTTAAAATATGTTATGTCATAACATTATTCTACATGAATGATTCTAAATAAATTTATCCAATATAACATGATTTTATTATGTATGAATAAAATTTATCTGTTTAAAGATTGATTTTTTAGAAGGTTGTAAATTATTATTTCCATAAAATGCGTTTTTCAGATGAATAAGTTTTGTAACATTTAATAAAAGACTAATAAATTACAAGACATGGAACTAAAAAAAATTGCAATATATTTTTTGGCAATTAATCTCTCACTAAAAAGTAATAAAAAACTATAAAGAACATGACAAAATTAACTAAGTAAAAATACAAATATTTTATTAACAAATGTGGAAGTTACATAAGTTATTGCATTTAATATGTGTATGAGTATATGGAAACTAAATTATTTCTAATATTACAAATCATATTATTTTTCTTTTCTGTTCGTCCTTAGGCAACTCCAGAAATATACGCTTCACTTTTGTTTACTTTTTATGAAACATATGCTTGATCTTTTCAAAAAGATAAAAAATATAGCGAGAAATGTTGCTTTAAGACTTCGCATTTTGTATTTTGTTTAAAAAATTTCACCCTATTCAACAAGCTTTACGGATGTCTATTTTGGTACAGTTCGTTTTATTTATTTTTAATTTACCTTATTTTTTCTGCGTGATTTTAAGTGAAGACCTAAGAGGACAAAAAATAATATAATCTTGTTCAGCTTCCGCGAATAGGAAACCTAATTTTAATATTTATTATTTTACTGCAAAATGTCGAATATAATATGCATGTAAATAATGAAAATATTAAGTGCAATGGCACATTTTGAAAACTAAATGCTTAACAAAAAGTATATTCCTATTTGTAACGAAATATTCGTATTTAAAAATATGTCAGGAGCAGTATTTCTGACAGTAAATAATTCATTATCTAATTAATTATTTTACAACTACCTCTCAAAATAATATTACCTATCATTAAAATCTCAGTGGAATAACTTTCTGCTTGTATTCATAAAACTCGGAACACATTTTTTATAAATTTAATATGTTAACGGTATTCTGATTAGTTTAGATTTATAAAGATAAGAAATTCTAATGAGTATTTTTCTCTCGTGACAATTTATGCCAAAACAAATGTAAGGATTTTAAGAAAATTGAATTAATAGGGTTATTTTTTTTACGATTATTCAGTAATCATTTTGAGCGAACATCTTATTTGACATTTGCCACAAAGGATTTATGAAAGCTAGCAAAATATCTTCAAGAGTAGCATAGATTATATGTGTCTAGTTTTATCATAACGTTAATCCACCTATAGTGGGCCATGTAGCAATAATGAGCCACATTATTTAAACACAAGTCTGGTTTAAAAACAAGACTGAAACGCGTCTAAAAGATAGCTGAAAGAGTTTTGATTGACAAAAATCCCGAAGTTTTAACTGCCAATAAATTGTTTGGAATATTTTTTTTTTTTCTTTTGATGAAGAAATTTATTTTCGGGAGTGTCTTCAAAAACTGATATTTTGGCAAATATTTAAGAGATAAGTTGTTATTTAAAGTACTTTTACTTTACTACTATATTTCATTTTGTATTATACTGACGTTGAAACACTTTATTAATTTATTAGATAATACAGAAACTTGAAATTTGAGTATTTTATTAACATTGAGGGGACCCTATTTCTTAAACTGGAAAAATAGTGGACATGGGGGCCCAAACATATGCCAAATTTTATTTTTATATTTAATTTATTTGAATAAAATATTTTTGTGGTTCTGAGCCTTTGTGTATAAGTGTATAATTTATTTAGTTTTTTGTCCATTATAACCAATTGTGGGTCAGGAATCCACTATTGGTTCACAACTGGTCAATGTCTGGTGCAGCGAAAGTGTAAGTTCACTAAACTTCCAGACATGCGATTCTTACAATAACAAATAAATAGCTGAAATAGTTTATACTTCAATGTTAATTGATTGGTTGGAGAACAGTTTTATAAAATTTTAAATGAAATAGCTATACTTATTAACTTGCATTAGTTTTTCTCTGCACTAAAACATTTATGAATTCTCTAAAATTTAGAATTATGTTTGTGTTATAATCATATGCAAAAATATTAGAATAATAATTAGATAATATTTTTACTATATGCAGATGTACACAGTTTAACTCTCTAACAGCGAACGGTTTTTTACACTTTATTGAAAAAAACTGAACATTATTTTTATTCGCTATTTATAATAGTTATGAGGATTGTATCAATGGAATGTATAAAGAAAGCCAAAAATTATAGGCGCAAAATCGAAATTTTAAGCTAGAAAAAGTAAGCTAAAAATAACTGTCCACGCAGTATAGATTAAGTGAAACGCGATTCAAGCGTTTCCCCAGGCTGGAGGGTTAAATAAGATTTAATAAAAAGAGTTTTTATACTTGGTTCTGCTCTAGGTACAGATACAATTTCACATGAACATAAAATTAAAAGAATAAAATTTCGCCGTTCTTTAAGCTTAAAAAAACCTTGTGTTCTGGAATATGATATTATTTGAAATAAATTTAAATCATTCTAATATTTAAATTAATACTCTTTAAAACAGTTATTTTTTTTAATTTTTTTTTACTATTTATGAAGGCTATGCCTCAGAAAAGTATTATGTTTTCTACGACAAGCTGCATTAACACAAAAAAAGTTGCATAACACCAAAATCTTCCTACAGGAATAGTTTAAAGGTCTACATGAATAGTCTGGAAGTCTGCCGGGGCTTAAGTCGAGAACCGTAACCGCCGTGGCCGCCGGGCCGGTAAAATGATAGCAAATTTTCAAACAGAATAATGACGATTTTTGAACCGACCGGGCCTGGTCGATAAAAAGTAATAAACGGGCCAGAGCGGGCCGATTAAAAAAAATATATATGTGCCAGCCAAGGTGATAAAATATGAACGATTTTCAATAGGACGTGGCTGGGACGAGGATAAGTATAAATGTGTTGCGCGAGCTGATGCTAGCTTGACAACATCAATAAAGCAATATAACATGTCGAGCGTAAAAATCGGCATCGGATAGTGATATCGTGTCTGAACACGGGATTAGTTTTTTCACCAGGCTCGGGCAAGCCGAGATTAGGCTTACACTTTATTCTACATATTCGGGCCGGTAGGAACTGGATTATATTGTTCCCAGGACGTGCCAGACAAGAAATGTTTATTGTAAAAATACTAATCGGTATAATGAACTTCTGTTAACGGAATCTTTGGAAATATACTTTAATAAATTATGTAGTAAAATTAAAGTAATATTTACAAAAATCTATTTATTATTATTATTATTATTATTATTATTATTATTATTATTATTATTATGCAGCGACAAAAGTTATGATCTGACCATCTTTTTACTTTTATTCTAAACTACATTATTTTTTTAATGTCTTTATTTGAATGTAATAGTCTACTAAGATTCTAAGTGATCAGTAATGTTGCTATTCTATATTCTATTGCTGGTGAACACATATGGTAATTTAAAATATACAGTAAAATTTCCCCATAAATATGTTTGCAGTAAATATTGAAATAATTTGTATTGTATGTCAAGAAATATTGGATTTTTTGTAGGAATTGAATCGTGCCGGTCCGAGTCGCAAACCGCAAAATCATAAGTAGGCAGGGGCCGTAAATTCCGGCCCGTGCAGACCTCTAGAATAGTCTCAAAAATAAAAATAAAATAAAAGAAAAATGCGAAAATTGTTGCCCTTCTCCTTCCTTCTACCACTCGTCATTAGATGACTCATTGCTTAGTTATCATTACTGTAAAGAAACAAACAATGCAGAAATTTGCTTTAGGTTAAACAAATTTAAAGAATATTCAGACACAATAAAGAGAAGCAGAAATTTCTGTGGGAATGAAATAATAATTTAGATGATTTTTTTTTTGTTACAATAATGTAACAAATAGGACAGAAAATGTAACCTAATTTAAAGATTTAAATTTTGTATGCCAAAAAAAACCAAAGGCTTGTAGAAATTTTGGCTAGAGGAGGGTGGTATGACAGTTTCAAAGAAATTTATTTTAACCAGAAAGCTGCTGAAATAGATTAGATTTTCTCTGAAAGTTAAAAAATATGAATAGACAAAACCAAGGGGTAGTTAGATTAAATATATGCCCTTTGACAAAAAAAAAGGGGGGGGGTGTTTTAATGAGTACTATTATTGTTGATAGAAATTCATAAATTCCATGGGATTATTTTCTACAATTTGTAGCACTGTGGTTCTAATAACGGGAAAACGTATTTTTAGAATTTAAAAAAAAGCTAAAACTTCATAAAATTGAATCTATCATATTGAATCTATCATGATAACATGATATTAGAATTTTTACTTTTTAACTTGTTAAGCATATATATATATATTTAAAATATAACTTATAGGGCATAGAAACCGCAAAAAAAATAAAATTTCATAATTTTTTTTAATGGAACTATTTTAACATAAATAAATTTTCATAGGTTGGTTTTTTGGTCGATTTTATGACGGCCAATTAACAACACGAGGGATATAGGTCCTGGGGTGTGTGCCCTCCGTGGGGGTCTTTCTAAGGGATCCTAACCCGTATTTACGGCAAGGTTCGAAGGAAGCCATTAAAAACTCCGAACGGTTAGGTCAACGAGCGCGACAGGGATTTGAACCCAGCATCTTCCGTCTACCAGCTTTGAGAGCAGAACCTCTCAGCTACTAGTGAGGCCCGATTTTCATAGGATAAAGAACAACATTTGAAATATTTCTTCCATTGGAACTGTACCTATAAAATTACCGGCATTGGACTTACATATTAGTCAATTATAAGAAGGGATGCCTGTATGTAACCTAATAAATCTACATTGAAGATTGTAGAACATTAGATTTTAGGCGAAATGTGATCAAAGTAAAAATGATTGGCACGACTGAAGTTACGGTCTATGATCTGCAGATACAGTAGTGAAATATTTTATTGTAACCATCTAAACGTCTAAATACACTTTCACTATTGTGTATATTTAGTTATAGAATCATAAAGCGAAAGAAAACTTATATACAGTAGACATGAGTGGCTCCTTCTAAGGGCCAACTGCTAGTACACCAAAAAAATACTATGTCCACTTTTGGAACATAGAAGAGATAACATATTTAATTACTCGTTTTTTCGAAGGAAAATATTTTGAAACTCTGAATACTTATTCTTTTAGATAAAAGATAGGACTAAACTCTAAACAATATATACCTTTTGGATTTTACTGATATTTTACTGATAAATAGATAAAAATACTATATTAGTCCACTACTGGTACATTTATATTATATAACTTTACTTTATTCCCCAATAGTTTTCCATCTAAAGGCAACATTGTTTAAAATAAGGTAAACTTCCGCATCTTATTAAAATGCAAAACACACTTTCACAGGTATAATTGTTCTGCAAAATCTCGAAAGATTTTGTACACGAAATAGCGCAAATATTAGCTGCAGTGTGCATTTTAAAAACTGAACTGGGAACAAACAATTTATTTCTATTTGCAAAAAAAAGGTCATATATTCAAAAATACTTAACAAATAATATTTCAGATAACAGAAGAATTTAAATAAAATACAACGTAGTTTAAATGTTTTAAATGTGTTTTTTTTTATTATCAGTTTTTCATCTAAAGAACACGGTGTAAATAAATAATGTAATCATATATTTCTAAAATACGAACTAGGAGCATTAAAATGTATTATTGTGTTGCAAAATCCCGAAAGAATTTGTGCATGTAAATAATGAAAGTATTAACTACAGTATGCATTTTTTAAACTACACGGTAAATAAACAATATCTTTCTTTTTGTGAAGATATGTTCATATTTAAAAATAAGTAACAAGCAGTATTTCTGAAAGAAACCAATTCATTATCTAATAATATGTTTACGAGAGCTCTAACAAAAGAACATTACTTATCATTAAAAATCTCGGTGGAATAACTTTCTGCTTGCATTCATCAAACTTAGTAAACCTTTATATTTGTTTATAAAGCGTAAATAATTAAATCGTGCTTCGGAGACTGTATTATATTCTTTTTTTTATGAATTTAAGGTAGTAACGATATTCGGATTAGTTTAGAATTAAAAATATAAGAAATTATTTAAGAAATACTTTATTCTTCTTGTAACAATCTATTGAGAACAATTGTAAGTATCTTAGTGAAATAAAGATATTAGAGTTAATTTTTCGTGTAATCTTTAGTATTTATTTAGAGTGAATAAATACTTGACATAAGCCAAAAATGCTTTAATGAAGCTTTTAATGTAATCCTTGGCAACTTTACATTAAATGTTTTTAAAAATATGCATATTATTATAAATATTTGTTTAACTATGAAATAAGTACATAGTGTTTAATATATATATATATACAACTTTAAGTAATATTTAACCATTTAAACATAAGAAACTGACCATATACATTGAAATCACGATACCAAAGAGCCGTGTCAAATTAAAAATTAAAAATGTAGTCCTAATAAATGTAACATTATTAATTCAAATGAAGAAAAAACAAGAACGAAAAATCATGCGTGAAGCATAGATTATGTAACACTTTCCAACGCTTCCAAAATAATTTTACAAATCATACCGTTTAATAAGCTAAAAGATAACATCTAAGTAATCCGAATATTTTTCATCAGCCCTGTATAGGATCTATAGATTTGTATATATACTACATAGGATGCTAAATTTTAGTTCAGTTAGGAAACGCGTAGCATAGTTTAAAATTCTCCGTCTGGAGTTGAATAATACGGAAATGTGTACGCGAACTTTTGTGCTTCCCTGTATAGGATCTACAGAATTTATACACACCACGTAATAGACAAAAAGCGAGTTAAAATTAAAATCGCGTTCAGTAACTTAAAACGCACTTCCAGGAATTATTGTTAACAGACAGTAGAGAATTATTTTGTGTGTCCCTGTAAATAAACGATGACTGCTATACACACAATATTCTGTAGTAAGCCTCTTGTAATGCACCTTATATAAATTTCAATGCGTTTAAAATAGGGAAACATTATTTAAATAAACCGCAGACGATTTTTCTCCATAGACGTAATGTAACGGAATTCTTTTGACTGTCCCTGTAAAGTAACTATAAGTGCTATGCACACACTATTCTGTAGTAAGCTTCTTCTAATACACCTTAGTGATATATATAAATTTCAATGCGTTTAAAATAGTGAAACATGATTTAAATAAACCTCAAGTGATTTTTCCCCATAGACCGCAATGTAATGGAATTCTTTTGAGTGTCCCTGTAAAAAAAGTATAAGTGCTACACACTTCCGTTGAAATAGGGAACATGCTATAGATAACGACTATAACATATAAAAATTGCAGAGCAATCCGAGCATATTTGCGGGAGTTAGAGCACGGACAGACGGCAGACGGCAGACGGCCAGACGGCAGACGGCCATACGGCCAGACGGCAGACGGCCATACGGCCAGACAAACCGAAGTCATAAACACTTTTCAACTAGGTTGGAAAGTGTTAAAAAGGAATGAAATAAAAACCACACGAGTATAAACACAAATGAAAGCTTATAATGTAATTCACTTTTTCAAGGGCAAGGAAATCATATTTATAAGCAAAGAACGATTGTTTTCTGTATATGACACCAGCGTTTGCCAAACATCATGTCATATCTTTCCCGAAAAATCGTTGAAAAGACCTTCTAAAATGATATATATATATATATATATATATATATATATATATATATATATAGAGAGAGAGAGAGAGAGAGAGAGAGAGAGAGAGAGAGAGAGAGAGAGAGAGAGAGAGAGAGAGAGAGAGAGAGAGAGGGGGGGGGAGGGGGGAGGGGAGAGGGGAGAGATTGTGCGTCATAAATTCGCCAAAACTTATATTTAAAAATTCATTAAAACGGAACAAATGACGCTGAAAGAAGAGGCCTGTACGAATGGGATTAGAGGGATATCGGATTATTTTATGAAAAAAATATTATCGATATATGGCGCTGGCATGCATAATATGAATGAGATGTCACGGAGAGTCTTCCACTTCGTGGATGATTCTCCAAACGAACGGTCTTTTCGAAACGTCTATCAAGCTTCTGTATCCAAGCACATGAAATAGGCCCTTTTGCCTTACGGAAATTTCCCAGTGCACCGGTTGTTAATTCCCCGTTCTTGTAAAAGAACTTAGCCAATAACGCTTGTTTTTGTAAATGCTTCTATAAAACTCTAAAATCTATTGGGTTCTGAGGTTTCTATAGCTAAAGAACGCTTCTCCAAATTGTGTGTAACCTTGAATAAGTTATCGTATGTTTCCGTTCGCGGTTATATTTTATTTTTCTACGATTAAGAAACATTTGTCTTTTTTACAGTGTGCAGTTTCGACTCAAATTGAGAAGTTTGGGTCTGAATGGTACAAAATATGAAATTAACATATCATCTAAAAACATCGTAATTTCTGTCACATATTTTGTAAATTTAATCCTAAAGACACCATATTCTACAAATCACTGATTGCTGCATAGGAAGCTTCCAAAATTGCATAATAGAGGGAACATCCATCTGTCGTGAAGAAAAACAATATAATTTAACAAATTACAATAACCATTGGAAAAATGTTCCGAAAGTTTAAAAAATATATATATATATGAATAATAATAATAAAAATTACCGTACTTTTGTGTTATAGCGGCCCGCACAATTTTGATTATGCCAAGGTTGCAGTTATGATTTTGCCAAGATCATCGCAAAGCTTATATATATATATATATATATGCATCCTATATACGCATATATATATATTCCAAACACTCCTATATGTGTCATATATGTCATTATACATATAATATTTACCTCTTATATGTCGTATATACTTCATAAACACATGTCGTATATATACATCATATATGACTATAACTTGGCCACATACGTCAAGAAATGGTAAATATATATCATATATTATTATAATGTCATACATGCTTTATAATTTGGCGATAAATGGTGGTCGCTTGGCGATTCATCTTTGGGGGCCGTTATAACACGAAAGTGCTAAATTTACAATATATTAATGAGAACTGAAACAAAAATATCTCATCCTTGGGGGCCGCTATAACACGAAATTACAAAATTTCTGCTTTATTTTTTCATATCTGATAATTTGCATCTATCCTTTTTGTAACTTTAACATTTTTGTAACGATTTTATAAATTTCTATTGCCTATTCAAAAAAAAAATTCTTCTAAAGTTACAGCATTTCGTTAAAAACGGTTAAAATAGTAAAGTGCGAACATCATTTAGTTCATTCTCGAACGAAAGCAACAATCATTTTCCCAATGGTTAAAAAACAGTTATACTAATTTTCGACTTAGGGGCAAATGTATCAAATGTAAACTTTTACTAAACTTTAAAATGCAGTTTATTTGTTAGGTTTTTTTTTTCTTTTTTTTTTTTTTTTTTAGAAATTTTTCAGAATCTGCTTAATTGTCTGTATTAAATTCCTAGATTTTTAGCTTCACTCTGTGCAAAAATCTTACGTGATAAAAAGAAAGTGTGGGTATTTATTATCTCAGAATAGCTAAAAATATCAGGAGATCCCATAATAGCACACAAATAATAAAAAAAAATTATTTTTAGGTCTTTGTTATTTTTCTGAAATGGATCGTGAATTTTTATCGTATCATGTTCTATCTCAACGGTACATCATTCTTAAACATTGGAAAACGTTAATTTATTTATAAATGAAATTTTTATTCCGATGTTTTAAATATTTTAAATAAAAATCAAATATATAAGAGAAAAGTTGAATTTTTAAAATATGTTCATGCACAAGAAATGCAAAGACTCAACAAGAACTTTTTTTTAATAATGTCAGTCAATCAATACATTTCTTGCACAATGGAAATTATTTCATTTTTACACAAAAGCAATTTTTATGTTTTCCATTTTTGAAGCTAATAGAACATAATATCAATAGCAGATTCTTCTTTTATAAGCAGTGATTTGCAATTAATCCTTTCAAATAAATCTACCATTGTTAAAAATTTTAAACCGTGAATGCTGAAATAATTCTTTTAACTGTAATAACTTTTGGTAATTAGAGAATACATGATAAATTTATTAAAAGTTTTAGCATTTTTACTTTAACTACAAACTAAATGAACAAGTGAAATGTAAAATTGTGAAAATTAAATCAGTAATACCTGACAGAACTAATTAAAATATTCATTTTTAAAAATGATGACAAACTTTTTATAATCCATATAACAATAATGATTATCGACGGTGCTTAAAGAGATTATTTAAATGTTAAACACGAATATTGGACAATTAAATATACAATACACTTAAATACTACAAATAAAAATTATAAAGATGAAAGAGGAATTTTACATATCAAGAATTATAATATTTATGTAAAAAAATGAAAATTTATAGTTTCGCAATTTAGCTTTGTCATTAAAGATTAAGCTCGATATAATACTATTTTAAGTGTTAATTAAAAAGGATTATTTTATGTGTGCAATGAAAATTACTTTAATCAAAATTATGCGGTAAAGATATAGTCGAAATATTAAACGATATCGCTAATGAAAATAATCTAATTGGAAGGTGAGTACTTCCATAAAAGCGAAGTTTTTAAGTGTGGATATGTAATAATGGAGAAAACATAGCAAAATATTGTTATTAAATAATACACAGCAAATGTATTACTTAGTTTATAAGAAATAATGATGCATCAGGTATAAATATAGTACAAAATGCAGATATCATAATTTCGTAATTTCAAAACTACATTGCCATAAAATGAAAAAGATGGTGAGAAAGAAAAAAATAAGTTAAATATTTGAGTGAAGAAGTAAATCATCGAGATTTTTTAAATCAAACTTTAGTTATTTTTACATGTTGAATGCAAAACTGAAATCGCTAAAGGGGAGACACATTTTGCTTTTATACTTGGTAAAAACTTATCATTAGTCCCATTTCATAGTATTAAATTGTCTTCAAATTTTCAGGGCACTCGTATTCGTTTGATATGTTACTGCGAGAAAAATTGATGGCACACGTATTCGTGTGCCATTGCAACAGTCTGTTAAAACGAGATAACTTTATGTTTCAGCTCTAAACTTTCACACGCACATATGTTGTTGTTGTTGTTTCTAATCCTAAATGATCTAACTAATAGGCTAGACAAAGTCCATGAGCCCAAAAATTTGGAGTTCAAACCGATGAAAGGACACTCCAAAAGGTCATTCCTAGTCAAGTCTAAACAGGAAAGGAATTGGTCAGGGGTGGAAGGTGCAGTCTTGCATTTTCCACAAATGCGGAAAATGTTGATACCGTTGTCAAATTTCAGGCATTTTAAATGTCCACTCACAAATCATGAAATAGCAGACTGCTAGTCACGACTACCCCCAAGAGTAATAGCTCCTCCACACTTTTTGCCACAGCACAAGTTGTGAACTGGAGGGTAACGCCAAGATGTGTCGAGAGTATATTTGGTGCTTTAACAGATCTCCTGAAAAGTCAAGGTGGAAGTGTGCGGTGTCAAAGTGACCCTCCTCTTTAGCCAATGTATCTGCCATTTCATATCCACCAATGCCAACATGCGAAGGGATCCATTGAAAGAATATGTCATGGTAGTTTGAAAGTCCTCTCAGTAGAGATATAATAGATAATTAAGTTCTGTCACCAACGTGAAGCCAATTTTGTAAAAGTTGTATACATAGGTGTGTTCATGGCTCATGAGCCATGAGCCATGAACACACATATGTATATATACATAAACACTGATGTCCAAAAATTAAAGGGCAGTAACCGATATTTTCAAGTTTAGACGTTTTGTCGAATATCTACTGAAATTCATTACGAATTGTCCTGGAACTTCAAGAATGTAAAGAACACGTTTGACTTAAGTGAAGCTTTTATCACGAGAACAATTGAGGGAGGGGCATAATAATTTTAATTTAAAAAAATCCCATATAATGAGGAATTTCCACATAATCCTATGAGATTTCCTCCCAATTTATCAATTAGATCACTGTATTACCTGTATCTTTTTTAGTTTTCACGATATTTGACTGATCTTTTTATATGAGTTACAGTATAATATTGAACACCAAATCATGACAAAAAATCTTTACGGTAGTTTGCGAATGTGCAGTTAAAATGTATTTCATACTGTGACGTCGTTTATCGCTGGAGTCCGAAAATATTATGAATAGATGATTTTTTATAGAAAGCTGCCATAAAAAGTAAAGTTGACACAGGAACGACAAAAAGGTCCAGGGAGGCTTTTTTAAAGTGAAGTTCACATGAAATTGATTTATTCAAAGAAACATCCTTAAAATAAAAGTAGAGTGCAGGGGAGGCATCATTAAAAAAAAAGTAGCGAAGGAGTTCTTAATATAAAAAAAAGTTCTTTTCAGAAAATATGACAAACAACATTGTACATAATACTCTGCAATCAGAATTAAAAAATAATAAAAATTGGAAAAAATGAGCAGGTTTACTAAAAAATGTTTCACTGCGCATGCGCGACTGCAATCAACATATAATATGCATAATGCTCTGTTGATTAGTGCCAAGATAGCGTACGCAATATTGCACGTACTACTATATTTGGATACAACCCCTCATATATTTGCTTCCTTTTGGGAACAACGGATTTCGAGCTTATTTTATCGACGATAATTTTCAGAATTTTCAAGCTATGATTTTGAGACTTTCACAAAAGTTGCTTTATATACTTAGCTAATACATTATGCATATTATATTTTGATTGCATTCGCGCATGCGCAGTGAAACATTTTTTAGTAAATCTGCTCATTTTTCATTGAATTTTTATTATTTTTTTAATTCTGATTGCAGAGTATTATGTACAATGTTGTTAGTCATATTTTCTGAAAAAAACTTTTTTTTATATTAAGAACTCTGCAAATTATAAGCAAAAAACTAGGCGAAATTTGGGACTGTTTTTATAAAAACCGTAATTTCTCTACGAGTATACATGCTATCCTCATAAAAATGACACACAGTATATTACAATAAGCGACATATTAATAATCTCGAGTTTGTACGCCTTTCCTACATAAGTTTTTACAGGGTTATCCAAAAGATATTTGTTTTTTTCAATTTGTTGACAGTCCCCTATGGGGTTTCGTGAAAAAATCTTCGCAGAAATATATAACCTATACTCTACTGTTTACACTTCTGCAGTTTCAGGTTAATTCCTCATGTATTTTTCTAGATAGTTAACAAAACGTCTAAAATCGCAAATGACCGGTCACCTTTGGCAATATAGTGTATATTACAAGGTTTGTTACAAGGACAAAATGACTGGAAAAATGGGAAATCTTTTTAATTTATTCTTTTGAGAGCGGATGAAAGACTATGCAAAAGGCATATGGGAATGTGTTGTCAGTTATACGTTATCTTTAATTTTTACAAGCGAAGAGCAGCTGCGTTATTTTGTCTAATTTTTAAAGTAGATGTATTCTTGACTTGATGGTAATGCAAACGGTCGAGTTAAACATGGGTGATAACTTGTAACGTCTTTTAAGATAACCGAAAAGCATAGCGTGGAAAATTTCTGACGCATGAGAATAATGACTTGGATTTAGAATAAAGAAATCAAATTCATTATATAAAAATGAATCACAAATAGATTTAGTTAACTTATTGTATTTTGGAAGGGAGGGGGGGAATGACAGATCATTTAAAAACGTATTATCTATATTTATTTATTTATTCTTATATATTTTTTTTTGGGGGGGGGGAAGATGTAAGAAAAAAATAATACGAACTTGTTATATATATATATATATATATATATATATATATATTTTTTTTTTTTTTTGGGGGGGTACGAAATTGAGACCAACTTGTTAGATTTTGGAAGAGGAAGGGAAAAGGTTATGTTAACTTGTTAAATTTTGGGAGGGGGGGGGGGGTAAGCTGAATTTGAAGCGACATATATGACTAATGTATTTCTCATATATATCACCCTACTGAGAAGAAAAGCTGTACTGTTTAGAGTACAGTTTTTTCTCAAAAATATGTACAATACAATTACACTCTCCCCAAGCTCAAAATAATATACACAAACATAAAATAAAAGAGATACATGTAAATCATATAAGTTGCAACACATTAAAAAATGTTTGTTTGTTACATAACCCTTTTGTTAGATCAATAGTCTCTAAAACAGTCCACACGACATGTTATTAAGGGCAATCATGTCGAACAGGTTTTTTGTGTCTTCTTCTTCCTCTTCTGGTACCAGTAAAAGTTATTATTAGTAGTGGACATGACTAACAATAAATGAGCAATAATAAAAAAAAAAATCACTCATTTCTTAATTTTCTTGCACTTAAAAACTGTATTTTATAGTCAAGTATAATATGAAACACAAATGCAAAAATTTAAAATAATAAACACGATACAACACATAAGGTAAACGTATATCCCTAACAAATGAACTTGAGTTGTATGAAGATAACTGAAATGATTTAAATCAGGTGGAGTGTAATGATTAAAATCAAAAGAAAAAATTGTTTGAAAAACTTCGTGCAAGCGCAGGACGTAAAAAAAGGGATGCATGTGGCACGCCCATAAAAAAAGGGGACCGCCCTTAATCTTGTCAATGGACAAGTGTGATGCCTCAGGCTTAGGGCCGTACGCCTTAGGTGAATAGGGCAGTGATGAGAGTCCACATCATTACAACATGGACTCACTGTTCCCCAATGAAGATCACATGAAATTGATTTATTCAAAGAAACATCCTTAAAATAAAAGTAGGGTGCAAGGGGAGGTACCATTAAAAAAAAGTAGCTTAGGTGGAACAACCTTAGAGATGGAACAACCTTTCTGGTAACGCGAAAAAGCAAAAGTAACGCTTTTTGGAAATACCTCTACGGATGTTGGCGAGATGAAAGAGGGATAATCGCCAGTGCTTGGCGAGAGATATTTTAGCGGTCAATGGTGGAGACGTGCGGGAAAAAACGATAACCAGTGAATCTGTTTGTGTTTATGAGATTCTCGTAAGAGTGACGGGTTGTAAAGATTCTCACTTCGGTTAAAAGGCATGAAACAAAAAAACAAAAAAACAAAAAAAAAAAAAAAAAACGTTAGCATTTTTTGAGAGCAGGTGTAGTTATAACAGCTATATGTGGTTTGTTACAAGGACAAAATGACTGGGAAAATGGGAAATCTTTTTAATTTATTCTTTTGAGAGCGGATGAAAGGCTATGAAAAAGGCATATGGGAATGTGTTGTCAGTTATACGTTATCTTTAATTTTATCAGCTGAGTTATTTTGTCTAATTTTTTAAGTAGATGTATTCTTGACTTGATGGGAATGAAAACGTTTGAGTTAAACCTGTGTGATAACTTGTAACGTATTCTAAGATAAACGAAAAGCATAGCGTGGAAAATTTCTGACGCATGAGAATAATGACTTGGATTTAGAATAAAGAAATCAAATTCATTATATAAATTGAATCACAAATAGATTTAATTAACATATTGAATTTTGGAAGGGGGGGGGTGACAGAACATTTAAAAACGTATTATCTATATTTATTTATTTATTTTTATATTTATTTATTTATTCTTATATTTATTTATTTATTCTTATATTTATTTATTTATTCTTATATTTATTAACTTTTTTTTTTTTTGGGGGGGGGGGGAGATGAATGAAAAAAATACGAACTTGTTATCTATATTTTTTTTTTTTGGGGGGGGGGAGTGTGGGAAGTATGAAATTGAGACTAGCTTGTTAGATTTTGGAAGACCAAATAATGTCAAAATATTTTTGCGGTAGTTCGCGCTTGTGCAGTTAAAATGTATTTCATACAAATACCCATATATCATCAAATATTTAATATATTAATATTTTAATTGTTGTATACAATTTCTACAGTCCTTTGTCAAGTTTTTAAACAGCTATGTTAAATGCGGTTGAAAACTCTGCATGCTATAAAAACATTTGAATTTTTCACAGAAACGATGTCGTCTTCAAGAATATTAGTGCTATTCTTACACAGATGCACAAAAACATTGAAAAATATCTACTTAGTCATTTGCTACAGTGAAGGATCATTTTGACCATTTTTTGTTTCTTGGGGAAACGCAAATATTATTTTATTATTAAATTTAGTATTACCCCCCGTAATTGTCCTCGGGACTAAATCCTCACTGAAAAACATGAAGTCAGACATGTTCTTTATATCTTCAAAGTTCAAGGGCGTTTCAGGCATTTCCTCACGAATTTCAGTAGATATTCGACAAAACGCTTAATTTCTGGGTATCGGTATATATATATATATATATATATATATATATATATATATATATGGTGATTATAATTGAAGTCCCACTTTCAAAATGCTGTAAAAAAGGAACCACTGGTCAAATGACTTTAAATTTGAACTGAATATACTGGAAGAAAGGAGAAACGGTACGGCATAAGAAAAAAAGTTCCAAAGTGTATATGAATTTTTTATGCTACTTCTATGTTCTTCTTTACGATATTTTACATATTTGCTTATAAACAGGTTTTTTTTTTTTTTTGTGGAGACGGAACATCCTGATTCTAACGGGAGCGAAAATATTTACAATTCATTATTTTAAATATATATTTTCAAATAATAATCGGACTTGGTTAGAATTGAAAATATAGCCCTCATTAGAATTATCCTCTTTTATTTACTTTAGGTATTTTTCTCGTTTGTTAAATCTTATTACGATAAAGTACTGCTCAATATATTCTTTTAAGTACGTTAGATTGTATTTATCAATAATAATAATATTTGACTGTTTTTAAATTTAAAAGAAAAAATGTCCAACGTAACTTAATTTCTATGCATATAAATGAGATACTTATTAAAGTGAATTTAAAAATTTTAATTTATTTCTTTATTCGAAAGAAAAAAAAAATATTTTTAAAAATATTTTTGTGATTTTTGGAAAACATTATTTACAGCTGTATAATTTTACGATTAATTATGCAATGAATTCTCAGGTATTTAGATCCTGTACTTAAATTTATGCAAGTTCTTATATTTTTTCATGCAACGTACATTTGTGTTTCTTAACATGTATAATTTATATTATCAATTACGCTTGCTATTTAATTTAAACGTAAAAATTGTCGAAATACAACAACAACAACAAAAAAAAAATAACAAAAACGCATATAATGAAATGATTTATTTATTTATTATTATATTTTTTTTACAGTGCCTCCTGGTGAACCAATCATACTAGATGAAACCGGTGCCCAGATCAAAAGCTTAATAGGACCTTACAATGAAGGAGAACCTTTAGTATTAATATGTGAAGCAATAGGGGGTAAGTTTATTTCTCATTTAAAGATGATATCTAAGTTTGAATTTTCTAAACATAACTAGGTGTTGTTTATAGTTCTTAACACAGATATTGATTGGCTTTTCTAAGATGAAGATACCTACAACCATCTCCGGCTAAAGATTTCATCTATAATATGTTTTTGTACACCAAGAATACAATCACCCAGAAGAGATTTAAATATTGAGAGTCAGAACATTAGTTTAAATTAGTTCGTGAACCAAGAATATTGATAAATGAACACAAATCCTATGATAATGCTATGGTCGTGAAAAATTATTTCACTTTACTGGATTTCACCGGATTTTACTTTTGTAAGTGCTTTACTGCAGCTATTCCTTATACCTTCTTGCTTTTTTTTATCAGAGAAAGTTTCTACGATTAAATAAGGCGAATATTAGTATTCCAATATAGTAGTACTAAGGTACTTATAAACGTAAAGACCGTAGAAAATCTGTTTTATAATTGTTCTGAACGTATTCCTTCATTTTTCATAAAATTGATCCTTATCAGATGATATATTTATCATTATTTATTTAATAATTGCTGCAACATTTTTTACTTATCTTGTGTTATTATAATTTCAAATTAAGGGTTCATTTTAACTAAAAGAAATATTTTGGGACAAAGTTGATTATTTTTCAATTTAGGCTTTATCATGAAAAAAATACACAAGGGAATATAATCAAATACTGTTTAAATTACAAGAGACATTCTTAAAAACTGCATAAGATGATTTAATTTAATTGATTTTTTTTTTCCAAAATTTGTGATAACTATATTAAGTAAATTACATTATTTACAGTATTATTGATTTCTGCATTTTATTTCGCAATGTATCCCTGCGGATTTTATACCAGGAACACCTTCAATTATATAATATATAAGCCGAAAATCATTCACTAAGAATTACATCATGCCTATATGTTTTTTAAATCTTTCTAAACTTTAAAATTCCGTTTAAACGTTCTGACATTATATTCTGTTTTCTCAATCATACATTTTATACTATATGAAATCCTCATAACATGTCGAAAATGAAATTCATATTTAGAATGGTGACATTTGTTTGGTTTAAAAACAGTTTATGAAATATTTTTCCACTAAAATTTATATTCTTTAGTTTATATTGTTTGTTTAACTCAGAGGCACATGTACCATTTATCAAAATAATATAAATCAGTAAAATTAAATATTTTTGAAGTTTTCTTATAAAGGTGCATATTTTTTAATTGCAGCTATTAAATACATTTGTTAATTATTGACTAAAAATTAAAATAAATTTATATGTCATTTGATAAATGGTATTTATAAAAGGCTCAAAAGTAGACTTTTTATATAATAAATATCAAAGTTTAAAAATATTTAAAATATTTGTTTACAAAATAATGTACTAATGGCCTTAAAATTGCGACAATATATTTTTATTCGTGCGGAGAAGATTTTGATAGCAATCTGTTATATATATATAAATGCTTTCTTACATTTTATTTATTAAATCGAACCCCTCTTCCTTAAAAAAAAAAAACTTCGCTGATACGAATTCATTTCTGATTCAACAAATAATTATTTCCATTTAAGCATTCCTTTGGCCGTCACAATAATTGAATAATTAAAAGATAAATAGTAGTTTTTACATCACCGTTAGATATCAAGATTTATTGCGAAAAAGTTAAATTACGAACTTTATTTATTGCTTTTAAATAATTTTTGTAATTATCCTTATCACTCATAAAAACAATCTACATGTAATTCATTTTCACTCTTTATTCATTTAACCTTGAATTGCATCTCTTGCTGTAAACAAACTCAATGATTCATCAGCTTAATTATAATAATAAATAAGTAAAATTACTGTTTAAACATTATTGTAAAGCAGTATATATAGAGGCAGCCACATTTTTTATTTAACCATTTTATACTAGCTGATTTTCAAATCTCTAAATCATCTTATTTGTCAATCCCATAGTCCAACATTAGCTGTTGCGACATTGGTGGATGAGATCATGGGAACCGTAAATTGCTTCAGCTAAACGGAAAGCATGGCAACACAATAACAGAAAATCGAGATAATATCATTAAATCTTCTATAACCGGATAATCTTTTTGAAACAGGGCACATTGACATGTGATTATAATCTGCGGAGCCTGTTTTGACAGTGTGAGATGTTTTACATGTGATTATTATTTTTCTTTTGTTTTCGAAATTGGGTAACTATTATATATTTTAATCTAACTCCTTCCCGAATGATATATATTTTTATTTATTTAAATGCAAACAAAATAAAAAAATAAAACTTTCCAATACTTTCCGAGACAAACGTACAAAAATGCCGACTGTTTTACATGTTGTTGCCTCCTACAGTAAAATTTATTTTGCAATATTTATTTGCATATATAATCGCGGGATAAGCAGTCAGTGTGTTAAAAGTGTTTTTTTTTCCTAACTGTGTATTTCGGAATGATATTACCGCAATAAAAAATACCTTATTTTTTTATGAGTAATACGTCTTTAGTTCACAAATATATATTTTATTTTTTCAGTATCAAGATAAACAAGAATGAAAAATCATGTGTCAAGTATAGATTGTGAAACGCATTCCAACACTTCCAAAATGAATTTACAAATATGTACCGCTTAATAATGTGAAAGATAATATCGAAGTAAACAATTTGTAAAACGCATAACATAATTAAAAAAAAAAAAACAATTTCAGGAATAACCAACAATATTCTGAAAAATATCCGAATTCTTTTGGGCAGCCCTGTATATGATCTATAGTTTGGTATATATACTACATAGAATGCCAAATTTTAGTTCAGTTAGGAAACGTGTATTACAGTTTACAAATCCTCTTCTGGAATTTCTGTCAATAAACGAATATATATTGGAGAACTTTTCTGTTGCTCTGTATATGATCTATTGAATTCATACCAAGCAATAGACAAAAAATTAAGCCAATGTAAAAACGCGTTCAGCATCTGAAAACGCTCTTCCAACAATTATTTTAAATTGACAGTACCGAATTATTTTCTGTCTCCCTGTAAATAAACGATGGATTACACAATATTCTATAGTAATCCCCTTGTAAAGCGCCTATATCAATTTCAATATGTTTGGAATAGTGTGACATTATTAAAATATACCGCAAACGATTTTTCTCCATAGACCGTAATATAACGGAATTCTTTTGAGTGTCCCTGTAAAGGAACTATGAGTGCTATGCACACCATATTCCATAGTAGGCCTCTTGTAATGCACCTCAGTGATATATGTCAAATTCAACGTGTTTGAAATTGTGTAACATTATTGAAATAATCCGCAAATAATATTTTCTCGAAGACCTTAATGTAACGGAATTCTTTTGAGTGTCCATGTAAAAAATATACAAGTGCTACACACTTCATTTTCAATACCGAACATGCCATAGTAAACATTAATAACATATATCAATTGCATGACAATCCGAATATATTTATGCACGTTAGAGTTTAGAGAGACAAACAGACAGACAAACTAACCGAATTCATAAACACTTTTCATGTAATACAAATAAGCTAAAAAAAACGTTGAAGCACACAAATTACAAAACTTTAAAACACATACAGCCGTTTAAAGGATACAAAGATCCCCTTCGTCAGTGTAAGGTGGGAAAAAAAGCAAAAAATTAAAAACAAAAAAATGTTTAAAGGGTTCAAAAGAACTACGCTCGGCTATAGCCCCGAGTACTGGCTGTATTCTGATTAGATTTTGTTTCTGTCCCACTTTACACTGATAAAGGGGATCTTTGTATCCTTGAAACGGCCGTATTTGTTTTAAAGTTTTGTAATTTGTGTGCTTCAACGTTGTTTTTAGCTTTTTCGTATTAATAACCACACAAACTGTACTTTTTATGCCTAACTTTTCAACTATCTTGGAAAGAGTTAAAATAATCAAAGGGAGCAAAGAATTAAACTATATTATTGACATCAATATTAGGAAAATAATATAAATATTGGAGGAAGATTATTGAAATTTTAATATCAGTAATTACTTAATTTTTTATAACCATTAACATGTCTTCAGTGTTTGCATTTTCAATGTTATGTTCCGGTGATAAAAATGCATGGTGCATAAAAAAAACGTGAAATATATTATTAGTGCGTATTTGTATTTTCTTTAAATTTTGCTCTTTTATGACCATCACTTACCATCATTTAATCCTCGACTGTATTGTGACCATTGTGTTAAAAGTGTGCTTAAACACATACTTTGAATAAAATAAGTTACTGGAGCGTTGAGGAAATTAAGTGAAATATTGCATTTTTTTATTTTATGGATAACCAAATGGATTCATAAAACCACTTCAGTGCAAAAAATCCATACATAACTATTAAAATAACAAAGACTTAGGAAAAGGATTTCAAGGCATTAACATACTTTCTCTTCGCTTCCGATTTTAATTGCTTTTCTTTCCATTTCCTTGGCTTCTAAAGTAATAAAAGAAAAATTACGCAATTTATATACTTTACCGTGTAGCGTTAAATTAACGTTCTCAATATGGAGTTATCCTTCTGAGTATGCATTATTTTCTAATAAAACTTCATTCTGCATTTTAGGTTTAATAACTCATAAAGGGTGGTTGATGCGAGCGGATTTGCAAAAAGGTGCAGAAAGTCATTATGAATTTTAATGAGAAAATATTTTAATGGCTAAATTTTCTTAGCATCTAAAGTTTTTCCTACCAGTAATTTCCAATGAAGTATCCTTTTTAAAAAAATTCAGCGTAAACCTAATGCAATATTCTTGTTCTGAAATAAAATCTTTAATTTTTATTGGGGAAACATTTACATATTAATTAGGTTTATAAATTAAAAGATTTAAGGATATCTTTGTTTAACTACTGATTTAATAAAAGTAAATGATAAAGAAAATTTCAGCTGAGCTCTATTTTTCTAAGGCTGTGAAGATGGATTTTCTATACATTTTAAGTGATATGACCTGACTTATTAAAGATTCATTATATATGATAAAATGTATAATGCACTGAATTATGTATTTGGCATTCATACATATCTATTTTGATAAAACTACACTTATCTACTTTTTTTTTTACCAGTAACGTTTAAAGAAATATTTAAAAAAAATCTATAACGCACTATCAATAAAAAACCGAAATACTTTTTTTTTTTCGTAAAAACGAAAAAAAAAAATATTTTTTTTTTGTGAAAACATCTATGTATTAATTAATTAATAATTTTAAATCACGCATTTCATAATATATTTTGCTGCACTATTAATATATTTAATTTTATGTCATAGACAATTGCAGTTGCACTTACTTTTGATACACAAGGTAAATTATTTACTATATACGCTTTGAGTAATATAAGTAGAATAGCATGGTACATGGTTTACGATACATAATGCAATAGAGGTTGTAGAATGTGTTAAATTATGTATTTGACATGTATATAATAATTTAATAGGGTAAATGGAGGGAATTGGGCTCCGGGGGTAATTGGGTAATGATGTTCTATTTGTATTATTCTTAGTTACGTAAAAATATTTACGGTTGTCGTTGTAGCTAAATTTATTATCTATTACTCCTAATGTGTGTATTTGTCTTGAACGTCAAGGGTTGCGTTATATAAAAAAAAAATCCTGGTAATTAATTCCTCCCTTTTATCATATATATAATTATAAACTTTTTTGTAAATTTGGTGAGATTAAAATTTGAGTTGACTCGGTTAAATTTCTTCTTACAATATAAAATATTATTCGATGCTTGCATAAAAGAACGAATTATAAAATAGAAATCCATAAGAACTGTAATTTGTTTAGGAAATGTAGATATCGCCATTAAAAAAAATATGTTACATAACAGCTCATTTTTTTACATTATATACACTGAAATCCAAATATATTTACATAAACATGTCTAATTTATTAGTAAAAAAATTATTCTAGTACATTTTTATAGTATACAAGATATGCATATTTTTATTTAATATCCTTTTAGGTAGCTTTCAATACAAAAAAGTATAAAGCCACCTATTGTAGCCGTTCGGAGGAAAGCAATTCCGGAAAATTTCGATATATTTTCACCAATCATGACGCCCAGACCCCAAAACCACCCTCCGTTCAAATGTTGATTTATATATATATATATATATATATATATATATGACCTATGTCATACGATAACGCTCGAATTTATAAAAAAATTTGGATGAAACTAATTGTGTGTATTAAGCTCACCAATGTCTCGACCGAGTTCGTTGGCTAGCTTGGTCCGCCATTTTGTTTCAAGATGGCGGCCATTTAAAAATTTAAAACTAAAATAAATATACAAAAAAGTTAAAAATTCAAATTTATTTTTTAATTACGTGTTAGGCCTTGATACAAGGATTCCAGAGCATTTTTTGGTTTACCTCTATCTTAAAAAATGGCTGAGATAGAGCAGTTTGAAATTCTAGGGTGGCTGACATTTTGAAACAAAACAGCACATTAACGCGATTACTCGCAAATTATTTTCTTTCATTGTTGTAATAATTTTCCCAATCATACGCATAAAACTATATATTCATATCCGTTAGCGGAAAATGCTCGCCAAAATTGGCGACATTCGAAATATCGCCAAATTTAGCGACCAAAATAAGTCTTCATAAATGAAGCCAATTTGGCTATTGCTCAATAATTCGGCGAATTTCTTATTCAAATTCAGTATTAACGAATCTCTTGTAAACGTCTCTTTGCATTTTATATTGCTGTTTTCGTGTAACATTAGCTAAAATTTTAAAACGAAGATATAGGAAAGCTACCTTTTCCTCCCGGTACAGGCCGGAAGGACTTTTTTATATTCTATTATAATTTGTTATTAATTATATTACTGTCGAATTCGTTAAGAATTTTTTTTAAAAATATGTTAAAAAAACAATTCTAGACGAAGAATTGCTTATATTTTAAAACAAGTCAGTTACGCTTCTCATCACTAAAAACTGAAAATTAATGTATAATGGTTTTTGAAAAGTTATCACAAGATATTTCATAACGTAGATATTTCGCGATGCGTGAGGTTTATATGATTCAATATAACAGGATAATTTTTTATTATAATGTTTCAAAATTTATTTCGTTACTCAAATAAAAGTTTCTAGGAAGTTTAATTTTAATATTTTCGAAACTCGAATTCCTACGTTTTACTCAATCTTGATAAATTACCTGAAATGCTAAAATAAATTTAGAATGTAAGAGCTAAAACTTATGCTCAAGTTATATTATTACTTTACATCTGTATTCATAAACAAGCTTTTCAAAATTAAATTTTATTTTGTGTTTTGAACAATAATAGCAAATTTGTATTTTACAAGAAATTAAGCCACTGCGAGTAGTTTCCAAAAGAATGTCCAGCAAATTTACCTTTAAATTTATCATATTCGAATAGTTGAATTTTACTTGATCTTGATAAACTTCATGAAGTGTTTGAATAAATTTAGTTGTAAATTGTGTAAACCTATGCCCAAGTTATATTACTGATTTACAACCATTTTCACAAACAATGTTTTCATAATTAAGGTTTATTCCGCGTTTCAAACAACAAACGAAAATATTTACTTTGCAATATATTAACCCACTAGTAGTTTTGGTTACTAGAATCTTGATAAATTTTAAAATTCATTCTGGACAAAATTATATGCCTTCTTCCAATAAAGTAATTCAGTGTTGAAGCGGAAGAAAATTTTATGTATAATTTTGTATAAATACTTTAGTTTTAAAATTTTTCTGGTTTTAAAAGGAAGCTCTTTAAATTATGTTACAGCATGAAATTTGTAGCAAACTGTTTTTCTTGAATTTAAAGGCAATAGAAATATGATAATTCATTTTTGAAGTAAATCAAAATATTAACTATAATCAGATGCATAACAATTATTATAAAGAAGAAATGTGGCCGAAAATGAAAAGAAAATTTAATAAGTATATACCCCTTTATAAAAATACGTGAATAAAAAAAGGAAAAAAAAAAGAAGTATGTAGGGAATTTGCGTTACACTACAAAGCCCCCCCCCCTCACCCCTTAAAGATAAAAAGTATATGACAAATGTCACATAAAAAGAAATATTTCAATTTATGTAATTATATGTCAAAAATAGCAAAATAGCAATAGAAAAAAAGAACATTTACTTTATTCTATGACCCTTGATTCGTTAATTAACTTGAAAGTTTTCCCCTACGTCATTCAATATTTTTTCAAAGTACCATTTTAGCGCGGAATGGATTACAGATTTACTGAGGCATGTGATTAGAACGTTTCAAGTTTCCGTTTTTATGCCCTGCCATGGTCTTCTTACTCCCTAAGTTGAAAGAAAAATGGATGTATCTGCTTTGTAGCGAAATAAAAAAAACTAAATCAAATTCATGTATTTACTTTGGTAATGTGGTTACAATGTTTTTTTTTTTGTTTTTTTTTAATATTCTTTGTGTTTTTGAATTAAGATGGTAAAGTCATTATTCATGTACTCTAATAGGAAGGACGAAAAAAACTTTTAACAAAAAAAAAAAAAAAATGCCGTTAGTTTTTACGAAAATTAAATAGAAAAATGAAAGCTATTTTGTCGTATTTTTTTTGATAGTCAAGAACATTAACAGAGCTTTTGCGGGTATATTGTGGCTTTCAAAATATTAATATTCACGTCAAATATAGAAATTATAAATGTCTGCTTGACGAAATCAAGTTAATATTTTTTCGCACAGTTCAAGTTTGCACAGATTTCGCATGCGATTTCCTAGTATGTATATATCTGTAATAAATAATAATAATAATAACCACTAAACCTCATAAATAATCGACAATAGATAAATCGATAATTACAATACAATACATAAATATATCCAAAAATTAAAAAAAAATTGTAATATATTTTTTATATAAATACATTATTTTATGTATTTCTCCCTTTTTTATTTAAAACAGCTATTTACCGTTATTTTCACACATTTATTAGGAATATACAAATAAATAGTCAATAACTTTCAAAAATGCATTCAATTTGAATTAAGTTAATTAGGTATGCTGTTTAAAGGGATAAAAATTGCCGCTATTAATACATCTTATAATGCCAAACAATATCACTTTATATTAAAAAAACTGTAATGCTGGTAATGTTATTAAAATTTATTCTTCAGCTTTCATACATTTAAAATAATTTCTTTCAAATTATCACACATTTAGCTCACTGGCAATATAACATTATTTTGTTGAGCGAGAATTAAAAATGATAATAATATAATAATTCATCAAATTAAATATACTCATTTACGTAGTAATTAACAGTGTAGAAACAGAGTAACAAAATTGGAATAAAGTTTAAATAAAAAATATTTACTGATTAAATATATATATATATATATATATATATATATTTCCACTAATTTGTTAAAATACATCAAGAAAACCATTGTTATACAGCACTCAAAAAGAAGGAAATATGATAAATGCCTAAAAGCAATATTTGGATTTGCTTCCTTATTTGAATTTACTCACATTAGCTCACTGGCAATATAACATTATTCTGTTGAACGTTTAATAAATAATAATAATATAATAATTCATCAAAATAAATATACTCATTTACGCAGTAATTAACAGTGTAGAAACATAATAAAAAATTGGAATAAAGTTTAAATAAAAAAGTTTTTACTGATTAAAAAAAATATATGTATATTTGCCACAATTTGTTAAAATACATCTAGATAACCTTTGTTATACAGTACTCAAAAAGAAGGAAATATGATAAATGCCTAAAAATAATATTTGAATTTGCTTCCTTATTTGAATTTACTCATATTAGCTCACTGGCAATATAACATTATTCTGTTGAACGTTTATTAAAAATTATAATAATATGATAATTCATCAAAATAAATATACTCATTTACGTAGTAATTAACAGTGTAGAAATAGAATAAAAAAATTGGAATATCGTTTAAATAAAAAATCTTTACTGATTCATGATCAGTCATATATATATATATATATATATATGCAATAATTTGTTAAGATACATCTAGAAAACCATTGTTATACAGCACTCAAACAGAGGGAAATATGATAAATGCCTAAAAACAATATTTGGATTTGCTTCCTTATTTGAGTTTATTTCTTTATCAATGGATAAAAGCCCACCAGCAAAGTAGAATTTACTATATTCTATGACTTTTGATTCGTTAATTAACTTGAAAGTTTTCCCCCACATAATTCGTTATTTTTTTCAAGTACCATTTTGACGGAGAATGGAATACATATTCACTGAGGCATGTGATTAGACCGTTTCATGTGTCCGTTTTTATGGATGGTCATGGTCTTCTAATTTTCTCAGATGAAAGAAAAATGGATGTCTCTGCTTTGAAACATAAAAAAAAAAAAGAAAAAAAAAAGGCTGAAATCAAGTATTTATTTTGGAAATGTATTTAGATATCTTTTGTAAAAACATTTCACGAAAGAATACTACCATATGGTATTGCTAAACCAGTGTTAATAAATACTGTTTTTATAGATGTTGATAAATTAAAGAATATATTCTTTCCATAATAATACATCTTATTATGATTATGTACTAAATTAATTCGGTTCTGATGTGAAACATATTATATTGGTAATTTTATTTAATTTGTTTTAATCTTTTGAGGTTTTTGCTTTTAAAATATTTATTACAAATCTGCCATGCATATATTCCTTGACAATTTTAATTTTCTTCTAATATGTTAAAGATGCTAAGCGATTTTTTAAAAATATTTCAGCAATTTAAACATACAATTTTTATGAGTGGGAGAAAGTAACAGGGTGTAAAAAATTATTTTGTTTTACATATTTTGTCATATACTAAACAAAAGAAATGCATTTAGGGCAACCATGTTACACTAAACTCAAAAAAGAGCATTGGATAAAAGCTATATTATAATTTATTTCTCTATTTGAATTTATTTCGTTATATAATACGAGGAGTTTTCGAAATATAAAGATACAATACTGCATACTCATTCATAAAACTTTTAATTGATAAAATGTCCATTGCAGATGACTTACAAATTACTTATTTTTGGACATAGTTTCCGTCATTGTCTAAGTATTATCTCACAGTCATAGAAGTTTACCGAATATTATAGAAACCACATTTCAACTTCGATTTTGATCTCATCATCGTCGTGGAAGTTTTGCTCTGCAAGATGTTTCTTCAGGTAAAGGAATAAGTGGTAGTTGCTGGAATCGTTTCCTCCGTTTTTTGAAGAAGGGATCAGAGATCACAGATGGCCTAAATGTTCTGGTTTCTTCATGAACATTGACCATACCTTCAGATAATGCACTTCACCACTTCGTTACATTTTGTCGATTCATAATGTTCCCATAGACGGAAAAAATTTCTTTCTGCATATCCGCTGGACGCTCACCTTGTGCATGAAGAAAACGTATGAGTATGATGGAAAGTACTGCACATTTGGCGGGATTCTGAATTGACGGAGCGATTATAAACACGTGCTACACGAAACAGACTCACCATACAAATAACAAATGACTGCGATGGAAAGGTCAAATTTCAAGGTTATAATATGTGTTGCCAACGCGCTTTTTAAAACTTTTTCTTTCCTGGTGTCTGAAGTGTATCTTTACTTTTCGAAAACCCCTCGTATAACATAAAGGCGAAAAGAAAAAGAACATTTACTATATTCTATAACCCATGATTCGTTGAAAGATTTCCTTTACATTGTTCATTCCTTTTTTTTTTCAAGTGTCATTTTGATGCAGAATCGACTGCATATTCACTGGGGCATATGATTAGACCGTTTAATTTTTCCGTTTCTTTGTAATATGATCATGGTCTTCTAACTTCCCAAGTTGAAAGAAAAATGTATGTATCTGTTTTGTAACGTTAAAAAAACTGAAATGAAATTACATGTATTTATTTTGGAAATATATATATATATATATATATATATATATCATTCTTAGTGTTTATAGACAAAGGTAAATTTTAATGTCTTGTAATAGGAAACATAGAAAAAAAATAAAAAAGATCTTTTAATAAAAAGTGTTTTGGCAGTTCTTATAAATATAAACTTCTATTTACTTAAATTTAAAAGAAAAAATAGAAGCGATTATTTAATTCCTTTTGCGGCAAATTCTAAAATAGTAATACTTTTCATGCAAAATAATAATAATAATAATAACAATAATAATAACAATGTCGTTAGGTTATGATATTTTGTACGTGGGTATACAACTCTATTTTTATTTTTTTTAAATGCCAATTTTATAACACATTAGTATAAATATACAGTTGTTTTTTCGTTTTTTATTCATTTATTTAATTTCAGCTCAGTATTTTTTGTTTGTTTTCTACCTCTACCAATACATCTTATTATAATAAATTGTGACAGTGTTGAATTAAAAAAAATATTATTAATTGTATTATTTTATTTGATTATTTTTCATATTTCTTTCTTTTAAAATTAGCTCCTTCAAACTATCATAAATACATTTAATTCTTTCCTAACCTATTTTTTTCTGCTAAACATCTGTTGCTCAAAAGATTGTCGAAATTATTCAGGAAATTCAATACCCGGTTACTAAAAATTAAGAAAATAACAGTAACAGTAAAATCTAAAAAAATATTTAAAAAAACGCACTTAGAAAATTATGATACACTAATCAGAATAAAGTAATCTATGGAAACTGTCAAAAAAGTTAAACAGACAATACAGAAAGGGATTCATTTTATTATTTGAATTTAACTCATTATATATGGGCAATAACTATGAAGAAACGTAACATTTACTATATTCTATATAAACCATGATACTTTAATTAGCACAAACGTTTTCCCCAACGTCTTTCATTATTTCTTCAATTACCATTTTGGAATGGAATGGATTACATATTCACTGAGGCATGTGATCAGACAGTTTCACGTTCCGTTTTCATGGATGGTCACGTGTTCCTAACTCCATCAGTTGAAAGAAAAACGAATGTCACTGCTTTGAACCTAAAAAAAAATAGAAAATAAAGTCTGAAATCAAATTACATACCTTTAGTTTCGAAAAGCGATTATTTTTTTTGCACTTAAGAAAAGATTAACACCACATGCGTTTGTTATAGCAGTGTTGTTAAAATGTTTGTCACAGCTGTGATATATATATATATATATATATATATACATATATATAGACTAATATTGGCCCTAAAAATGAATATTATTGCCTTAAATTAAATCGGTGTTAATGGGGAAAAAATATTAATGTTTGTTTTATTAAATGTCTTTATTTTTCAGCTGTTTTTGATTATAAAATGAACTCTTTTAAACAGTCATACATATTTCACCATAATATTTTAATTTTATTGTACAAAATAGCTGTGAGAAATAACAAAATGTTTTTCATATTAATTCAATAAATATAATTATTCTTTTGTTTTAATAACAATAACAAGAAATAAATAAAGTAACATTCATAAAAAAGAAAATAAAAATTGTTACGCACTTAGAAAATAATCATACAGAAATAATAATAATAATAATAAATGATATCAAGTGAAACTTTGTTGCTTAACACTCAAAACATATAAATAGGCTAAAACAATATTAAGAATTATTTCATTATTTGACTGCAAGTCGTTATAGTTAGAAAACGGAAATGCAAAAAAATCTAATAGTTACCTGTATTATATGGCACTTGATCTGTTAATTAAATTGAAAGTTTTACCTACACCTTTCTTTACTTTTTCCAAGTACAATTTTGAAAAGAAATGGATTACGTATTCACTGAGGCATGTGATTAGACCGTTTCATGTTTCAGTTTTTTATGGATGGTCATGGTTCTCCAACTCCACAAGTTGAAAGAAAAATGGATGTCTCTGCTTTATAACGATATAAAAAAAATTGAAATCAAATTACATATATTTATTTTGGAAACGTGGTTAGATATTTTTTTATCTTCCTTAGTGTTAATTTAAAAAGGCTGTTAAGTAATTTTTCATGTACCCTAACAGAAAATAACAGAAAAATAAAAACTTTCACAAAACAAATTATTATAATTTGTAAAGTTTTGTAGTTTTTAGAAGTATATTAATTGCTATTATTTAACGATGAAAGGAAAAAAAAAAGTCTAATTTTCATTTCATTTGTGGTAAGATTAAAATAAATTATATTTTTTATGTACAAACAAATAAATAATTGTTTTTACAGCATTCAGTTCTAACAAGTGTTTTTCCGATCAATATTTCCCATATTTTAAGGCAGATTTGCAATTTTTCACATACATATAGATGAAATATATAAGAAAATTAAAAGTTACAAATAAGTTGTTAAAGATTAAATTGTAAAATGTGATAAAATAATTAAAAATCATTATCTCGCAATAATTATTGAAAGTTTTAATCGTATCTTAAATACAGTAAAAAGCTTCATAAAATAGTTTTATAATAGATATGTGTTATGTAAAACATAATTAAATACCATATTTTTTTTTTTAAATTTTCTTACCCGGTTTCAACCATTTCACCACAGGCTCGGTAAATTTTGAAAAAAAAAATTGTCTGCTTATTTCTTCTATTATAGTTCCTTTACATATCGTAAAATGAAATTGTTAAACGAATTGAGTTTCAGGACGAAATTATAATATTATGACTAAAAAATACAAAAAGTTTCAAAAAAAGTTTATTTAAAAAAAATTATAAGTTTTATACATATTTTTCATCTTATATTCCCAAAAGTATCCTTCATAACTTTAAGAATTGAATTTTCGATAAATTCATTAGCTTATGAGAAGAAAAATTAAAAGTCCTTATTTATGCTAAAATAGAGTGAAAAACACAAATTTCTTCATGTTTACATTTTATTTTATTTTATTTATTTATTTATTTATTTATTTATTTTGGCAAAATGCTTAAACATGAACACCCACACCCACACCCACACACCCACGCACACGCACCCCCTCCCATATATATATATATATATATATATATATATGTGTGTGTGTGTGTGTGTGTGTTCATGTTTAAGCATCTTAAATAAAGTAAAAAAAAAAAAAAACTCGGGTGATGAAAATAGATTTTAAAGACTTGGACCGCCGCTACTTCACGGAAAAGGGAAGATCGCATTCGTTAGCGATCCCTATGCGCTTTCAACGTTTGATCGGAACGGTAGCAACACGCCCGATCACGGAAGATGTCAACAAAAAATAAATAAAAGCTAAATTCAACAAGTTTAAGGCACCGATCAATTGGATTCGGGCGGAAAGGGCGTTTAATATGTCCGGCTAAGAAATCATTATAAGCTCTACGCATTTAAAGGGAAATGGATGCCGTAAAAAGCCTTTTTGACATACTTATTAATCATGGGATTGTTACGTAACTTTGGCAGATTATATGTCAAAATATACATTTTAAGCGAAAAAGATTTAAAAAATTATATTTTTTTGCATAGTGAATAAACCGAGTCGCATTACAACAATTTGGCTACGACAATAAGATATATAACTGTTCCAGAAATGTACTTAAATATATTTTGAAAATAATGTTTTAAGGAAAAAAAATAAGTATTTCAATTATTATTATTTTTAATTGAATGCAGTATAGGATCATAGAAAAATTTTATAATTAACCGTACATAGTTTAAGTGAAAAAAATACAGTGTGTCCCACAAGAAATTGTATTTTACACTCTGTGGTATATGGGTGGAATCTGGGTACAATGAAAAAAAAACAGATGTCTCTTAATATAGAAAAATATAATATAACCACGCACAAAAATATACCCTAACCTCTTGAGAGTTACTTAACCCAATAGTGCAATATTTTTAATAAAGAAAACACAATTTAAACAGGAATTTGTTTTATTATTTGAACAATCTTTCTCGCTAACAGACAAGATATTGTTTCTTTAGAAATTGAAATATGTATGATACAGATAATAAACAAACTTATGTTTTAAAAAAATAGAATTAACCCAGAAAATATAAAGCACGTTTGGAGTTTTTAGTAACAAATGAAAAAAGAAAAAGTAATATGTGGTCATGGACTGCTGCCAAGTAGCACAATTTTAATTAACTAATCCGGGTAACTCATTCATAATTTCGACATCGAGTTTGCTAGCAAAGTGTTTACATTCTTGTTGTGTTAAATTAAATAATTATTTTTTTTTTATCTGTGAATATTCACGAATGGTCTTCAAAATCTGCGTTTCAAGTATTCTCCCAGAATATTTTAAATTATTTTATTGAAATTGTGCATTTTACTTCAAAATGATACATTTTTTATTCAATTTGGTTGGAAAGTGGTGAAGAAATATCGAATGAAATTTGAGCCTATAGCAGTGAAGTACACATAAAATATTTTATTTTTCTTTTCTAAAATTGATACGAATTTACAAATTAAAAAAATATATATTCTTTTAATCAAATACTTCTCATTATTGCTTTTTTAAAATTAGACACTAGGACTGTGTGAAATTTCGTAATTAATATAGAACTCTTTTTCCTAAATTATGAAGTTTCAAAACATACATTATAATTGATATTTTTCAAAATTCAATGCCATGACGTAATTTATTTTATTTAAATATTTCATTATATAACAAATTTTATTTAAAAAATAAAAAAGTAACACATCGAAACACATTCTACCAAATTGTTTATCAGAAAAACATCTTTTTAAAAATTTATCTTTCACAATTTGTTATTTATAAACTATATGTATATTACTTGTTAATTTTTACTACATATATATATACACTTACACTTCGAATTCATAATTTATACATGCCATTAAATTTTACCAAACCCAGAAAAAAGCGCTATGTGCATAAATATATGCATACTATTTGTATAGAAGTTGCATTGCAATATCAATATTTATTAGTTACTGTAATAGTTAATCATTTAAAATGTTTAATAACCATAAGCATTAGGGGAATCTTAAAATATTTTTGTTATTTAATTACTTTATAATATATTTTTGATGTATTTTAAAATGGTTTTATGAATGAAATGATTTAATCAAGAAAAAAATCCAATGCTTGGGGTAAAATTTGAAAAATGCAATTAAAATAAATTTTAACTGTAAATTAAGAAAATTTTAAAACAAAACTTCTTTTATAATTTTAAACATATTGTTTACATACATTCTTTTCATGTTTTCTCTATAAGGACCATAATTACAAAAAGTAAATAAGTTTCAGAAAAAAATAAATAAATGTAATAGCTTGTGTAAAACTACGATAAAAAATTTTTTAAAAATACTTAATTTTATAGAATACACATAAAGGACGGTCAATAAAAATTAACATATCAATTGAAATATTTATATTCAAGCCTTGACATTTTTATCATATTGATAGATTGAAAAAACACAGACTACGAAAAACAATTTAAAGATTGAAACTCTGTCATATTTAAAGGGAAATGTGTGTAGTAAGAAGCTTTTTATAAAAATGTTTAATTAACGGGTATTGGTAAGACTTTGTGAGAATATACTACGGATTAGAGGTCAGTTCGGAATCTTGTTTTCGAAGCCCTATCCCGACGGTTTGAAATCCAAGATCGCCCGATCCAGAAAAAATGTGTGTCATCAGAGACCGAAACCAAAATCGCAAGTACGCAGTAGACAATTGTTCATAGCATTTAAAATTGTTACAAGATTAACTTTCTCATTTAAAAATCTCTTTTTACAAAGAAATAAATATCAATATTAAATACTCCTTGTGGCAACATACACTGTAAAAAAAAAAAAAAAGAAAAAAAATCCTGAGGTTGCAAAAAATTTTTAATATATTTGTATTGCACAGATTTTTTTAGTAACCGGTATTATAAACCTGAATCGTTGCTAGCTGTTTTCTAGTAATGTCACTAGCTGTTTTCAAGTAATTCTTACAGACTTTCTTGTAACTAAGTAAGAATACAAAAAATTATTTTTAGTAATTGCAAACATCAATGAGAAAAACTAAATTTTTTTTAGTAGTTCGACCCATTTTTTTTTCAGTGTATAGTGATTTTCATGTCCCGGAAAATCTGTTTAAAATAACTTTTACTTATTAATTTTATTATTATTATTATTATTATTATTATTATTATTTTAAACTAAACCACTAGAATAAATCACCAAAAGTCAGAATTCTTATTCTTTTAAAATATGAATTCACGAATTTGGCAGAAAAACGTGAGTTCTGTTTCCCAGTATTTCAGGAAAATCATTTCAAACAGAAAAAGAGGATACACAAGGGATACCCCATGATTTCATTATGTGACTAATACTGATCATGCAAAAGCTTGAGAATCAGAAAGAGTACTAGTCCTTATATCATATCAATAACAATTCAATTCCCTTTTAAACTGATTTTTAAAGGATTGTAATATACTTAAAGAATCTTAGACTGCATTATTGTTTCTCAAATAGCAAGTTTTGTTTTATTATTTTTTTGTCAATTTGCGAATAATTAAAATTTTTACTTTCATCCTGAGACCACCCGAGGACGAAGACTAAACCAAATTCAAAATTCAAGCACGGGCTCAGGCTCGGACTAAGCCCATCTCATATCTATTACGTATATCTAATATGTCTCATCTACGTATATCTCATATCTAATATGCCTGAATTCAGTTTTCGAATGTTTAAATTTAGTTTTAGGAAATGGATACTTTCACATTTTTTTGCAAAAAGGAAGTGTGCGAACTCCCCTTAATTAGCAATTTCTACCGTAGTCAAATATGTAACCAAATTATTTTAAGTAATCTTGTAAATAAATGATAAATGCTTTGCACACAAAATTCTATAAAAAACGTGTTTTGGCGCACATCACAAACATCATCAAAATACACCGCAAAACATTTTCACATTGGCTATAATGTAATTGGATTATTTTGAGTGTTTCTCTAAACGAACGCTACACTCGCCATTTTCAATAGTGAATATGCTATAGTATACTCCATTAACATATATATATTACTTGAAAATCCGAGTATATTTACGAGAGTTACTTTACGGAAGATGACAGACAGGCTAACCATAGTCATAATAGTGTTAAAAAGTAATTTGCGAAACAGAAATATAGAAACAAAGTATTAAAATACAAAAGTGAATAAAAAATTGTGTCATAAAATTTCATTCAACTAAAAAACTAGTCATTAGGGGCCACCGTAATACTTACCCATCATGTATATGTATAATGTAAAATATTAAAATAAAAATGTGTACACTACTTATAAAATGCATTGCAATTCAAATAAAATCGTGGCTTGATGACGTCATAAAAAGGCTCGATTACTGAATTGCTTGAAAGAGGTTTTTTCTTATAACTCCAAAAATAATACTCCTATTAACTAGCGGTTTATTGCATCTGATTAAGCGTCAAATTTCCAATTAAAATATATCTTTGAAGGGAAATTTGGATGAAATACAGGGTCATGAAAAATGGAAGAGTGTGGAAAATAGGATTACAAATATCTCGGCAACTCATTATCCGATCGACTTCATGTTTTATGCAAAATTTGTTTTTTTATTGTTTTTTATATTTACTACTTAAAATAAACAATTTCGAAAATTTTTATATACCTTTCATCAGAACGAATATTTCGAGAGTCCGAAAAAAAATGTTCCGGTTAATCGAGGTTATTGAAATGAAATAGGCTTCTTCCCATTATTACATACTAAGTACATACCAAATTGCAAGTCTCTATCTCAATTTGTTCGGGAGATAGAGCGTTTACAGACACACAGACACACAAACACACACAGACACACAGACGGACGGCAATTTTTTTTTTGTCTAAAAATATGTTTTTTGAAATCTCCAGTGTCTGAAATGTGTAAATCCGTCAAAAAAATTTTTCGATTTTCAAAACGATTACAAGACTTATCCTATACTACGTATGATGGGTAAGTAAAAAGAAAGAAAAGAAAAAGGCTATACATAAAGCAAGTTGAAGAAAATTAAATTTGTTTCTTACACATTTTCCTTGATTAAATGCATTCATTTAAACAATTTATCCACACAAAAGAAAACTTAATTTAAGCATCTTATACTTTTAAAAACTGATTGTAGAATATTAAGAATTTTTAGTATAATATACTTCTGAGATATACAATCACTTATTCAGAATAAGTAAGCTCCTTTCTAGAGCACCGCATTTTAGCATGATCTTTGAGATAGATGATAACGGATCTAAAAAGATAGAGCACGAAATTGCGTCAAAAAGCTCCATTCTTTCAGCGTTACGTAAAATCTGTAAAGATCTACTGTAGAGATATTAGTAGGCGGACAATATTAGAATAGTATGACCGTTTCTATAAAAGTATTTGCATACCCATGAAACAAAAACACGTGCTTCTCTGATTTTAAATAGCTGCTTTCTTTAACGGTTGTCTATAAAAAATAGCAAATCAATTAAGATGTTTATATACAAGTTTCAAGATTTTTATCATATTCATATATGAAAAATGGAGTTAAACTTTTTTTGAATATTTGAAAACCAGTAAAATATTTTAAATTCATGTTTTCAATTATTTCATTCTCACTTTAAAAAATATTTCTTTTTTCATAAAAAAGTATTTACAACGCATGATTATCAAACAAACTAAATTTTCTTTATGAGAAAAAAAAAAACTAAAATGTAGTAAAAATTTTGTTTTATGTTATTCTATGTATAATTTTGTGAAAACAATGAAGGGTATTTCATTCTTATCTTTACATTTTATATAAGACGAAAATCGCATTTCATTGAATCATTTGCCGACTACACATTTAAATATTACTATAGATACCCTTATATTTAGACAAACATAAACACACACATGTTTTCTAAAAATGTCTTGTTAAGAACGGTATTTTTAAAGAATAATGCAAAACAAGAAGTAATAAGTAGCGAAATTTACACCGTTTTGAATTTATCCATTAATGATTGGACAGTACACCAAATTTTCTGTTTTTGGATCTGAGTTAGTGGATAATAATAAAAGGCAATATTATAAACATTATAGTCGTACATTGGGTCGGAAAACCCGATTTCACCCAAGGTCGGTTCGGATTTAGGCTATTTTTGTTTAATCGTGGGTCAGATTTGGGTCGGTTTGACTTTAAATGTTTCGGGTTCGAATCGGTTTCGTGTTGGGATTTAGCTCTTTCGGTTCGGGTTGACCTGATTTTTTTAAATAATGTCCTCTATATTTTTCAATAAAAAGCAACATATATCATTTGATTATTAATGAGTGCATATATGTTCCTTTTTATGCAAAAAAGATAATATTGATAATTGAGATATTAGAGGTACAATTGTAAAATGCATTGCTATATTTGTATTAAAGTATCATTAATTTTCTTTAACTTCAGGTTTGGGATTGAATGTTTCGGGTTCGGTTCGTTTTGGGTTCCAGTGAGTCGGATTTTTGTTGAATTTAACCAGACATGTCTGTTTCGGGTGGGGTAGAACCTGACTCGTTCCAGACTTTAATTAACATTATTTAAATTATTTTTTTTTCACACATCTCATTATTGAAATTGTAGCGATACACACAGCTACACACATTACACATACGTCCCACAATGGTAGACTTTACTCCTGCTACCATGAAGGAACCATATCTCATATTAGATTCCACAAAACAGCAGAAATCTAGTGTATTTAGTGTTAAAATTTTCTAATGAAGGCGGGCAAGTGTGAATCTTAAAACTCTCATAGAAAAATGCACCTGAAATGAAATATGACACAATACATTAATTATTTTACAGAAAAGCAATTTTTAAAATGTCCTTTTATTTTATAAAAATGTTTGTAATCCAAATATTCGTAATGCGCCAATATGTTTTGAAGTGGTGCCATAGCACCCGCAGGAGCTTTTTTGGATAGACCTCTTATACAATATGTATCATGTCGTAGTCGTGATGTACCTTTAGATGCCTTCTTACTTTTGTTGTTTTACTTGCAGAACTGTCAATCCTCGTGTTTTGTTTTAGTACCGAATCTTTCAGACTAGTAATGTATGTCTTATATATTTGCGATATTCGCCATTAAATAAAACAAAATTAGTGGTTTACAAAAAACAGTTGAGTTGGAAGCTCTGTACTTATCGTTCATGAATATTTTTGACTGTGTGCAGTTACCATAAAATATTTGCAATATCAATTCCATGTTTTATAAAATTATAAAAATATGATGAATGTTATATCGCTTTTAAAACTGAAATAAAATTTAGTAATCACAATATTTCGTAGATACTAATTTAACTTTGTAAGATGAAATATCTGGATGACAGTTTGCCAAGTTATTAATATAAAGCTTTAAGCGATAAGTGAATGTATAGTATTTATTTCACGAAACATTAAATATTTTTGTTCTAAAAAGTATATTTTCGAAACATTCTAAACAATTCATACATTTCTGTGCACACATTTGTTAAATACATAATTTTTGAAGATAACTAAATACTTACGTACGAAACAGTGACGTTACATCAAGAAAAAGAGTAATTAAAGAAGCCTAAATATAAAGATTTGTAAAATTATATGACTGTTTTCATTGTTGTCTTATTTACCCGATTTATTTCAAATATTTTATACACACAAACATAAAATATACAAAAACAATGCGTTCCTTGAAGCATAAACTGTTTAAACTGTTTTTAAAAATGGTTTCAAAGAAGAGAAACACATTTTTTTTGTCCATAGAAATTTTTCGACTGTGTAATTCTCATTAAGGAAGGATTTTTTAATCTAAAGCTTTTTAGTTAAAAGAAATACGCAATTTATGTTTACATATTTTTTTTTTTTGCTTTGAAGATACAGTTTACTTATAATGTACTATTTTTAAGACAAGAAATATAGTGTATTTAATCGAATTACATCAATGACATTAATTCCCACGATTAATATGCGTGAATATAAACTTTAAATATTTCCAAAATAAATATATAAATTGTTTTTGCTGTCAACCCTCCTATATTTTGTACCACCAATTTTACCATATTTAATGTAAAAATACTGCGACTATATAAGACAAATATGGTTTCTCAAAAAGATTTCCTTAATATATGTTCAATAAATTCTTAATTCTTAATTTTTAATTATATTTATTTTTATTATTTATTTATTTTATAAATTATTTTGGAAAGGAAATAGAAAATTAAGGTGATAATTAAATAATTTTGTTTTAGATTGTGCAATTTTTAAATTATGTTTAATTATTTTTTTAATAGCTACTGCTGAGGAAAATCTTACTCCTCCCAAACACTTCTTTAAAGTTATCCACATAAATGTTGGTCCGAAGATCATAAGTTAGGTCTATAAGAAAGATAATCGCGTGGATTACTATGAAATATTTGTTTCATTACACATGTTGAGTAAGCTATTGCGTTGTCCTTGAGAAAATGGATGTTTGGATAGAAATGGAACGTTTTTAAGACCGATGTGATAACTTTTATATAGCAAATTTCCCCTATGCAGTCTGTGGCAAATATTAATTGGTTCGACCTTTTACTTGTTGAAAATTTCATATTCCTACTTTGTCCTACTTTGTGTAGATATTTTGTGTATATTCATAATGCTGGCGATTAAATATATAAATACATTGAGGATAAAACAATGGAAAATAAATTATTAGACCGTAAACAACTTATCATTATTGCAATAACAACAAGTGTAAAAAAATCTAATGGTGTTAAGAAAGTCTCTTTTACATTTGACCTACTCTCATTATATACGTATACACACATACATATACATTTTATTTTGGTTTAATAATTTAAAAAGTATGTTTAATTAATTTTTTTGTACTTTTTAAAGTTTAATATAAACACTCTCTAAAAAATTATTTTCCATTTTTCTCTACGAATGATTTTATTTCTTTTACGTCTTACGAAAATATAAATATTAAAAACATTTTCATATATTTAAACAATATAATTAAAATATGTAAGTAATAACGTTATTCTTAACGGATATAACTTATCGATATCATGTGTTGCACACAAACGCTTTTTAAAGTCCCTTCTTTTGCATCTATGCACTTCTGCCAGCCAAACTACAGTTGCTAAAAGCATACGTGGAAGCCTTTGAAAGAAATCATCTTAATTTTGGCCGTCGCAGCATCCTAAATCTTAGATTCACTTTTGAAATACATTTTATATATTTTAACAATGCAATTAACATATGCAAATATATATCGAATTTTTCTTAACAGGTATAATTTCTCGATATAATGTCTCACACAAAACCACATTTAAAATTTTCTCCTTTTGCAGCTATGCATTTCTGTCAGCCAAAGTACAGTTCCTGAAAACATTTCTGTGTGCATTTGAACGAGACCGTCTGCATCGTGGTCGTCGCATTTTTCTAAATATTAGATTCAGACTTGAAATACATTTTTATATGTTTTAACAATGAAATGTGCAGGTATATTTTTCTTAATCGATATAATTTATAGACATATATATGTTACAAACAACCGCAAGCAAAATTACTTCTTTTTTGCAGCTATACACTTCTGCCAGCGTGAGTCAATTTTTGGAAATATTCCTGGAGGAGCCTTTGAACAAGATTGTCTTCATTGTGGATTCACTCTTGAAAACATTTTAATATATTTTAACAATAGAATTAAAATTTGCAAGTATATCTTTATCAAAAGGCATAATTTATCGATATCATGCGTTACGCACAACCGCAATAAAAATTCCCTACTTCTGCAGCTATGCACTTCTGCCAGTGCGATAAAAATTGCTGAAAATATTTCTGAATTCCTTTGAACGAGATCGTCTGCATTGCGGTCGTCGCAGATTACTAAATCTTACTCTTATTAACTTTTTAATGGCGTCGTTTGAAAGCACGTTTAAATGACATATTGCTCTCTCAACTTACACTTGCCGCATCACGTGTAATATCTCTATCTAATGATACTGGGATAACTCAGGGAGCGGCAGATTTACGTATCAGCTTGTGCCAGAAGTCAACACTAAATTAATAACTAAAGATAAAGTCTCAATATATTTTTTCACGGGCTGCGGCAGTTTTCCTACATTCTTAAATAAAATCGGTAAAATGGATAATGATCTATGTGTTTGTGGCCAGAGGGGTGATCCTATCCATTATGTCTTCGGGAAGTGTAGATTTATGAAATATAAATTTCATAGGAAATTTCCAACACTCCTCGAGGACATGATGGATATTATTAATAATAATGAATCACTAGGCAAATTATATCAAAATTATAATATCTTAAATGAGAAATATTCTTTTATAAAATACAAATTTTATTTTTAAATCTAAAATATTTTTTTAAATCCTGCTATTGCTCGTCCTGTGAAGGTTATTTCGCTTCATGGAGACGGTTGTCCTCTTAATTTGCGGTGTTATGTATCTTTAACTATATTTTCTGTTTATAAGTGTTTATTCATCAAGTATATTACTCTAGTTTTATTCATTGTATATAAGTGATTATTATTCAAATATAAATTTTCCATTGTTTTATTCATCGTGTATATTTGTATATTATTCGAGTGTAGTATTCATTGCATTACTCATTATAATTAAGTGTATAAATGTTCGGAAAATCTTGCTAACAATTAAATAGTTAAAATAATCAATATAATTGATTATCTAGTAAAATGTAAATATATCAAGTGTACTACCTGTAAATACATAATTATTACTCTACAATTCATATATTCATTCATATATTCTTTTATCGTTCCATTATTTACCGACATTCGACAAATTTTAAACTCTTACACACAAAGTTAAAAAGCGTATGAAAAACAGCGCATCCGATGAAGCATACCCTGTTTCTCTTTGTGCATTTAAAAATGTTCTAAATAAAGGAAAGTTATTTTTTGCTGAAAAAAAATAGTTTTTCTAATTATTTTTTTAAAGCTTTTTTTTTCCTAACCTTAAGCTTTTAACCAAAAATAATTGCACTATTTTCATTTTTTTAAGCATTTTATTTTTATGACATGGTTTACTGGTAATGTACTCATTTTGCATTTATAAAAACAGATAAAATACATAAAAATATCATTTTTTTAATACTTTGTAATATATTTTGATTTTAATTCTTTTTATCATAAATATTTTAATAGTATATTTTAAAAAAGCTTTAGTATTTTCATTTTTTTAAATTACTTTACCAAATTATTCTAGACAGATACACATTAAAATTCATATTATTACTTTTTTGCACTTTTAAAAGTAGCTTTGATTAAACGTTTTATGTACTAATATGATATATATGGGAATTTATGAAATATTTCATTCTCTTTTTAATGTATACAATTAAATTTGTTATATTAAAGTTATTCATTTTATGTAAAAGGGAAATATTAATTATATCTTCCTAATATTTTTTTTATAAATTTAGGAACATTTTTAAATTTACTGATAATACTGTAATTTACTTCTTTATTATGTTTTCTCATATTATGAAAAGAGGTTTTATGTTTTCCCTCTTTGGTTGTAACAGTTATAGAAAATAAGAAAAAAAAATGATGTTGTGCTTTTAAAAATAACTCATTTACACAATAGTGCTTATGTACAAAGGGTGCCATAATTAGTGATGATGTGTTTAAAAATGGATTGCAAAATATCCCCTGAAAATAAAATGATAACTGACTATGGGTACTATATTAACAAAAACAAGAAATTTCATCAATTTACTTCAGTGTTAGATTTCTTAGAATGGCAGACATGAAAAGCTCTCTATTTTTAGTTCCCATGCGTAATTAAGTCGCTTAATGCAGCATAAATTAGGCCCCCTTCCTCCACTCTTGTTGGCAAAAATAAAAGCTGTTCTTTTTTCTTAAATCTATTCCCCATATTTTAAATATAGTATAGACACAAATGGTGGCGCGTTTATCGCAGCGAATATATTGCAATAGTCATTTAAACAACTCTTTTTTAATTATGATATCTTGTATAATATAATATATACATGAAGAAACTTGTCATAAAGACGTTTGAAAATCTACTTATAAAAGTGATTACTTATTATATTTTATAAAAATGTCAGTTTTAATCATTTATTATCGTTTCTTTCTTCAGTCCCAATATTTTATGGCATTATGACTCAAAAACGTAAAAAACTTTCGAATTAAATTTAACATAACTTATAAATTTACATTAAATTAAATGGATGCTATTAACCATTAAATGATATGAATAACATGGCTAAATGCATTTTAATGCAATGCAAATGGCATAAAGGGGAAAAAAAGCCGTAATATATTTTCTATTATTTTATTTATTTTATTTACTTAATATATAGAGACGTAAGAATATGGAAGTAAAAATTAATTAGAAATTCAAGTAAATTTCTATAAAAAAATATATTATATATTATTATACAGTTTAATGGATAAATTGTATAATTGGATAATAGAAACAAAAACAACACGTTAATAGCTGTTCACTTAGGATTTATGTCTTCTTTAAATTTATATTTTTATATTTTAAAAAATAAGTTTAAGGCGTTTAACGTCTTTATAATGAAATAGTAATGAACTTTAAAATTTTTAGCAGTGACATTTAAGTTTCACTTCATATTTCAATTTTAAACCTTGGATACAAAACGGGACGTCATTGAGTTATATATATATACAGGGTCATTCATAATTCCCTCCGGGGTTTCGAAACGTTATAGTAAAAAAACGAAGACGAATATGAAAAAAAGAAACATATGAAATTATTCCGAAACTATTCAAGTTTTACTTACATACATTACAGGTGTTCTATGTGTGAACACTTGGTCACACGGCATACATCCATGCAATAGTCCAGTTCCTGCCATACTCCGTTTCTTTAAATTTCCGGTACCACACATGAATTGTTCTGTCAGTTGGTTCCTGTTTTCGATATTTATTACGAAAGGCCCGTTGAACTGACACCACTGATTCAGATTTAAAGAAACGGAGTATGGCAGGAACTGGACTATCGCATGGATGTATGCCGTGTGACCAAGGGTTCACACATAGAACACCTGTAATGTATGTAAGTAAAACTTGAATAGTTTCGGAATAATTTCATATGTTTATTTTTTTCATATTCGTCTTCGTTTTTTTTACTATAACGTTTCGAAACCCCGGAGGGAATTATGAATGACCCTGTATATATATAAGAAGTTAATATATATATTTATAATTTTAACTTATTACTGTTTCATGATTTTTTTATATTTTCTTTCATATATTCTGTAACAATCAATCTTTCATACGGGATTTTTCCTGTGGTATTAGTATTAAAAATTTCAAACATAATTATGCGATTTCGATGCATTTAAAAAATTCATGTGTTAAGTATGAATTCCGAAATTAATATAAATAAATACGAAGTATAAAGTAAGAAAATTGTAGTAAAAATTGATTTATAGACGCCTTAAATCTCCATAGGCAAAACGTTATCTCAATGCAATAAGTAGATTTGGGTTATGCTTAAAAATTACCAAAACAACTGTTTGGTGTACAATACAACAATTATAAAATTTACAATTTCATAAATGTAACTCATGTCTTAGTTATTTATTACTTTATTAAAAATTTGTCTGGCGTTTTCCAAACACAAATAATACTTCAATTGAAAAATTTGTATTAAATCTTATCCTTCAAGTAACGTGTTCCACTTCTGAGACGATATCCTAAATTAGCCAAATTTTTAATATTGAATATATTTGTAACTAATCCTGAAGACTTCATGGAAACCTATCTAGAGTAATTTCAGTGTCTGAAATCATATTTTGGTGTCAAACCTAGGCTTTCGTTCAAAATTTCAAAGATCGCTACTATTTGAATATTGATAAGGTCCCATAAGCTTTTTTCTTATTTAAATTGAAAGAAGGTGCAATTCACAATCTAATGGCTTTTCTACTTTTCCTGAGAACCAATTTGATAATTAAAATTTTGTCTTTTCTATTGATTTATTTAATTAGTTATTTTTTGCCTGAGTATGCCATTTAAAAGGATATCGAGCAGTTTAGTAGGTTTTCGTATTCATTTAAGTTTTTTTTTCTGAACCAGTGCTTAGGAATTGAATTATAATCAAAATTATATGTTTACTGACACTTTTCTTCCAACAGGTTAATTCCTTTCGTTTGCTTTAATTTGAATCAAACCATAAATTGAAATATATATTTCTTGAGAACTTTTTATCTGGCCTACTCGGTCAGTTCAGCATCTTTTGATGCAATAAAGTCACGGTGGCACAAAAAAGTACAAAATGCTATAATTGCACTGATTTCATCCGTAAAACACTCTTAAGAATACAATAAATAAATATTTGCTGAAATATATGGTTTATCACTTTTGACAAAAGTAAATATTTTTCTTCTGTATATTGAATCACGATTTTATTTTATCATAATCGTAAAACATGATAAGGTATTCCTATTGATTCATGAAAAAGCATTCATTATATCATAATTATAAACAATGCTTAGAAAGTGCATTATAATCAAAATTATGTGTTGACAGAAGCATTTCTTGCAACATGTTAAATCATTCCGTTTGTTTTAATTTAAACCAAATCATAAGTTGAAATATGTGTAAAATAAATAATTAATTCCAGTATCATCTGAATGTCCCCTGTTCATTCAGCGCTGTTTCGCGCAGGCAAAAAACTCACAAATCTATAATAGAACTGATTTCATCCATAAAGAATAAAATAAATAAATATTTGCTGACATTTATGATTTATCACTTTTGACAATATTTTTCACGTGTATACTGAATTACCGTGATATCACGATTGAAAAGTCGTTCATATTGATATAAAGTTGTATTTGGAGGTTGGATTTACTTTTTGTAGTCTTTGTCACTTCAGAACAGTATAATTCGCATAAAATTCAATAACGATTACAGAACTCCGGCGGCAAAAACCTCACAAATCTATAATTGAACTCATTTCATCCATAAGCAATAAAATAAATAAATATTTGCTGACATTTATGATTTATCACTTTTGACAAAATTAAGTATTTGTCACGTGTACCCTGAATTACCATGATATCACGATTGAAAAGTCGTTCATGTTGATATAAAATTATATGTGGAAGTTGGATTTACTTTTTGAAGTCTTTGTCACTTTAGAGCAGTATAATTCACATAAAATTCAAAAACGATTACAGAACTATGAAACTCAACTTAAAATTTTTCGATTCTATAAATATTATCCATAATTTCTTATATACACCGGTACAGCCTGCTTCCACTCATAAAAACGTTGTCAGAAAATACAATTTAACACCAGGAAACTTATTGTTTTGCACTTAAGTCTCATTGATTTGCAATGACGTTGCGCAGTTTAAAAATATCTCTTGTATCAATTATTTTACTTTATTTTTACTTTCTTACTTTTTTGAAACAACATTGTCTTGGAAGTGATTTATTTATTTATTGATAAATGCTTCTTAAAATTACGTCATTTGTTGCGTAATTTCTTAATAAAAAAATTATATTAATAAATGTTTAGCTGTGACAAATTATAATTTTTAAAAACATAGAAAAGTTTTTCTTCAGATTTACCATTTACAAAATGTTACTTTTTATGGCATGTGATATAAATAAAATATTTACCACAGTAATTTGAAGAAATATTCTGTTAAGATTTATTTTCTAATGATAGATAACATTAAATGAATATTAACTTTTTTTAATTTCTGTTGTAAATGTACATTATTAGTTGAACTAGAAAAAACTATATATGATAAAATGAATTGAACCTAAAATTCGCAACTAAGAACTGGTTATAATCCATATAGTCTTTTGTTATATGCTCTAATATTATTATAAATATACATCAATGTATTTTAAATGTAGTATTTATTCATGAGATAACTGAAAGTAATGAAGAAGAAGTTAACCTTATAGATTTCAGATTTAAAAATTCCTGCCCAGTGGGAAGATAAAAGTATGTGCGGTTAAAAGCATGTATTATATGTATTTATAAAATTTTTAATAACGGGCTTCAAATAAAATCAGAAAACTTCATTTCATTGATAAAATCTAGTTTCGTTGTGATGATTATTAAAAAAATATCTTATTGCTACTTTGAGCCTCCTCTGGCCTGAAATTAGCATTACCTAAGACAACAAAAAACATTTTCAAATTACTGTAAAACAGCTCTACATATGTTTCAATGGATAAATGAAAATGTATAATATGTTGTGATTCATTGACAAGTTCTAGAAGTAATTTAAAAAAATCTGGAAGAAATCAAATTAGTTTAAGAGTGTCTTTTTTAATGTCTTCCACAGGAGACTCCAAGACTGAGGAGAATATCCATTATTGTCATTAACAACTTCGGCTTACCACAACTTTGCCCTTTATTAAAATTATTTTAACAAAAACAATATCCACTGAAGATAGTTTTCAAATCCAATAATCATCTTTTGGTACGTTCTTAGATTTTCAATAACCACTTGATAATAGGTTACAATTTATTTAAAGTGCGCTAAACAGTTCTCCGGGGAAATATCCGGTTTCTTTAGAAAATAATCAAGGAATATTTATTTTTTAAATCATTTTTTTATTTAATATTTTAAAGGAAATTATTTTCATTAAATTTTTTGTATGATGACAAAGTTCTGATTCTCATAGTAAAATAAAAAAATAAAGTAAACAGAATTTAAAGTTTATTAATATAAGCTCTGACGATGCTTATATATTTCATTGAACAAGCTTTGAAATAACAGTTTAGATTACCTTAGCAATATATCTAAAGTGCAATTTTTTCAAATAAGATAATGAAGATTTAGAAATGTGTCCTGGAACTGCAATTTTGTTTTCACATTTTCAGATACAGCGTACATATATATTAATATGAAATAATAAAAAATCCAATTGCATAGAATAAAAGAGAAAAATATATATTCAAATATATTATTGATCAGTTTGATCTTTAAGAAACAAATAAATATTATTTATTTTAAAAGTATGTATTAATTTTTTTTAAAGTAACGTTGATAAATAATATTCTGCTTATAGCTAGACGAGATCCAATAAAATATCCTATGTAAGTACTTTTATTAATGGATAATCTGTTAAACTTATTTCACAAATGTTATAGGTAAAGCAAAAGCTCTAATATTCCCATAAATATAATATGATAAACCACACGGTTTTATGTCTTTGTGAAGTTGATGTTAACTGCTTTAATTAAACAAACTTGTTGAAAGTTATTCAGTAGAAATTTTTTTACGAAGTTGAAGGTTTCAAAGTATGTACCGCAGAATTTGCTTTTTTAACACATCACATAATTTAAAAAAAACCTAAACGCATACATTAATAAAAAATATTACTTTCATTTAAACCTAAAAAATTATAAATAAATTCATAATTTATCAACATTTGCCTAAGTCTATGTTAATGTTAAGCAAAACAAAAATATTATTCATTAAAAAAGAATGAAGAAATTATTGTTCTTAAAAAATATTTTAGTGCTGGCAAGATACGACCTAATAAAACACCCTCTATCAAATTATCCTTCCATTGAAACTATTCTGTAATTCTGTTTAAAAAATGTCATCTATAATAAGCTCTCTGAAGCAAATTACATAATTATGAAATAAGTGTAAATGATTAAATATTGCTAACAAGAGAACTATGGAGTATAATGCTATAATTGCATTATTCGGGCTACAAAACGCACTACGAAACATAATTAAAAGTGTACGGGATCGATATATCGATGAATGTTTAATAGAAATTCAATATTCTAAATTTGATCAATTCTTGTATCACTTCCTTTTCTCAAGTTCTGTAAAGCTATGAGTAGCTAACAAGCGACTGTAACCAAGATGCTCTAGTTTCAAGTGATTTTAAATAATGAAATTTTGAATCGATAAGTCTGTAATTAATTTTAAATATTTTATATTATTTTATAAAAATATTAAGGATGGAAACATGACTTTGAAACTTGACTGTTTGTAAAAACTGCATATTCCAATAGTATATTGATATAAAATTTTACAAAAAGAATCCTATTTTAGATAGTATTATGTGTTTAAAGAAAATCTGAAAATAAAGTAGTAATCCAATATTTGATTTTTAATTTTAATTTTTTTTATCAATGGTATTTAAAAATTATAGGGCTAACTTACATTCATTCTTAATGAAAAAAAAGATTCTTTCTTTCTTTTAAAAACAAATTGACTTTCACGAATCAACATATTTAAAAAAGAAATAACATATAATATTATTATTATCCGTAATTTTACAAAAGCTATAAGTGCACCTGCTCAGGTAAAATTTCAGTTTTATTGTAAACAGAAAATTAAAAAATTATGTATATATATATATATATATATATATATATATATATATATATATTCATGGGTACACAGGTAGAAAAAAATATAGTGCTTAACAAATTTCAATCACGTATATAGAATAAGTAAAAATGTAAAATAAGTCAGTTGCGATAGCTCAAGTTGATATTCAAAATCATTGCTTATGCACATAAAGACAGTGTTTGCACATTTTTAGACGTTTTTCGAGGTATATTCAGAACTATATTCACATAAAATATTTGTATTTTAAATGTTCAACATGGTAGTCATTATTCTAAACTAACTTTCTAAACCATAATTTCCATGAGAAGAATGCTTTGGTAGTTCTGGAAGAGATATTTTGTCACATTCCTCTTGAACAACTTTCAAAAGTCTATGAAATGTTGTAGGTTGACGTTTGGTAACGCGCTTTTTAATATTACAAAAGCTCAAAAATACATGGGTGATACACCAGGAGATTTATCAGGCGAATAAATGAAGAGTATAGCATTCACATTCGTTTCTAATTCCATTTTTACAAGGAAATTAACAGTGGACTCTGATGCGTGACTGCTTGCTTTAGCTTGATCTAGTTCAACAGATTAAAGGCACTGGCGTAAAGACAAAGTGTTTATGTTTGAAGATTGGAAGTAAAATATGTTTCTGATAGTATGTGCAGTTGATCTTAACATTTTTTATCCACACTCTTTACTTTTAATTTGCCGTTATATGCAAAGCCAGCAAAAATCATAAATCATTTGCAAAAACTTTCTTTAGCTACTTCGAACTATGTTTTTTTTTTTTTTTTTTTTTTTTTTTTTTTCTGCTCATTGAACAATAATTTAAAAAATCTTAAGCTGCACCTATTGTAAAAATATTTTTCCATTTTTCTTCGGATAAATACTTCTCATAAAGAATTGTGTATCGTGTTCTACGTTTGGCGATATGTCGTGAAGAAAGATGATAGAACACACACACACACACACACACACACACACATATATATATATATATATATATATGTGTGTGTGTGTGTGTGTGTGTGTGTGTATTGGCCTTGTAAAAAATTAAAATTAGAGTTAATGCTTTTGTTAAGAGTTGATACTGAACATTTTAACGAATTAGCAACAATTATTTGTTTTTGTTAAAGTGTGCATCAACAGAAAAATCACAAGAATTGGAAATGTTTGCATGATCTTGACATTCTGATATTGGAGAATTCCTATTACAAAATAATAATAATAATAATAATAATAATAATAATAATAATAATAAAGTCATTTCTTTGAAAAGATGACCTATCTTCTTTCCCTTAAATACCTATGACTAATTAATTATTTTTATGTTTTTCAAAAAAAAAAAAAAAACTGATACAGTCCACATATAGCATTTCATGAAAACCTTGACTTAAAGGGGAAAAAAGTACTTATAAAAATAAATTTACTAAATTTTGGCCGCCAAATTTTTTTGGCATAACATATTACAATCTTATAAAAATTTTCAAAATCTCTTTACCACCAATTTAATTAATATAATAAAAATATCAGTGTTTCCATCCTCTATATACTTATTCTGATACTTAAGTTTAGATTTAAAGTACATATGAGGTGGTTAGAATAACAGTGGAGTAAGCCAATGTTTAGTAATTTGAGAAATTAAGAGTTTTATGAAACTTTTTAATTAGCCGTTGCATTAAGTGGTTCAACTTGTTTTGCCCTCTAGCGACTCCATAAGTGAACTATGACTTATTTGACTGTCGCACTGAACATATATTAATATACGTTCAGTGAAAATATTGCTAGCTAGTTAAATATGGCTAGAGTTTTCAAATTTTTGACTTACTCCACTGTCATTCTAACACCCTCATATATGAATTTTTCAATATCATTAGTTTTGTTATTCTATATTTACAAAACTTCAAGCACATGTAAATGCAGATTTTTTTTCAAAGGGAGCAAATATTTTTATTTTAATTTTTTAATCACACATATTTACTTGATTAACAAATGTTTTACCTAAATCAAATTTCGCAATTCTGAAAAGTACTTCTTTAATTGTAAAAATATCTTTTTAATTGAGAGTTTTTTTTTTTTTTTTTTTTTTTTTTTTTTTTTTTTATGTTTCCAAACCAAATGCAGTAAACTACCTTTATTCCTATACTCAAATATATGCAAGGTTTTTTTCAACTTGTTCTGTACATTTTTTTTCTTATATTTGAAAACTGTTTAAATTCCTTTTTAAATCTAGTGTCAGAATTTCGTTGATAAATTTTTAATTTTGTTATTTCGCAAACAGTTTTTATAAATGAGTCAGTATTTTTTTTTATAAGTAGAACTTTTTTTCTTTTTTCATTTTTATCAGTGAAAAAATCCACGTGAAAAAAGATCTTGAAGCAAAAAAGTAGAACGTTAAAAAAATCAGTAGCGTGAACATTTCTTTACAATTATCTTTGTATTATTACTTTTCCTGAAATGCGTCTAGGTAAAGCTTAGTAAATGATCTCTTATTTATAAAAAGGTATTTACTTATACATTTTACCAATTTTTTTCAGACCTTATTTATAAAGAAGCATGGTTAAAAATTTCCATCAAACACGTCCTCCATTAAAAAAAAAATAAAAACAGTCTCCAATAAAAATTTCCACCACCTAACAAAAGCGCTTTCACCCCCCGCCAGGGCATCATTAGTTGTGATCTCTAACCAACTTCCTCTCCATTATATACATGACTGCTGGCTGAAGAGCTCCCCCTATCGGCTTTCAATATTCTCTCTCTCTCTCTCTCCCCCCCCTCTTCCAACATTTTTCTCCAGCGGCAATCAAGTAATGAGTCTACCATGTCATTGCATGCGTCTTTGGAAACATTTATTTCTATTGATTAATAAATGCATCCAAAGACGCATGCAATGACATGGTACAATCATGTCTTGATTGCCGCTGGAGAAAATGTTGGAAGAGGGGGAGAGACAGAGAGAGAGAGAGAGAGAATATTGAAAGCCGATACGGGGAGCTCTTCAGCCAGCAGTCATGTATATAATGTAGAGGAAGTTGGTTAGAGATCACAACTGATGATGCCCTGGCGGGAGGTGAAAGCGCTTTTGTTAGGTGGTGGAAATATTTATTGGAGACTGTTTTTAATTTTTTTTAAATGAAGGACGTTTTTCATGGAAATTTTTAACCATGCTTCTTTATAAATAATGTCTGAAAAAAATTGGTAAAATGTATAAGTAGTATATGTACAGACATTAACAAGTGAACACCTATTTTTAAAATAAAAGGTATTTAATAGCATAAATTTCTGCACCTTTGCTTAAATAAGATTTCTCCATCCTGAAAAATCACTTTTTAATTAAAAAAAAACACATATTTTTAATACTTTTTGAAAACATTTTTACAGATTAAATTCTTATGCTCAAACAAATTTGAATTTTATTGTCCATATTTCATGATTGGTTTGTTGGTTGATTTATGACAGCTGATTATCTAGACGAGGTTTATAGGCCCTAGAGGGGAGTGCCCTCCGTGGGGGTCTTTCTAAGGGATCCTAACCCGTATTTACGCATGGTTATCCAAGGTTCAAATAAATCCACGGAAAACTCCAAATGATTAGGCGGACGAGCGCGATTGGGTTCGAACCCAGCACTTCCCGTCTACCAGTTTTGAGAGATAACTTTTTCAATATATATATATACATATATATATTCTTTTATTTATTTATGCATTTATTTATTTATTTATGTGATTTGAACTTATTCAATATATATATATATATATATAATTTGAAATTATTCAATATATCTTTTTCATTTGTATAATTTGAAAAGTATCATGAAAAGAAATCATGAAAAGTACTTCTTAAATTTTTAAAAAATATTTTTAGTAATTTTTTTTCTGCGTTTATAAACAGAATGCCCTAAATTACCTTTCTTTTTTATGCTTAAATAAATGTGAATTTTTTTTCAACTTGTTCAATATGTTGTTTTTTATTTTATCTTTCAAAAATGGTTAAATTTCTTTTTAAATTTAGTGTCAGCATTTTGTCTTAAATTTTCTATATTATTGCTACATTTCTTTATTTCGAAAACAGTTTTTATAAACGAGTCAGGATTTTTTGCACCTTTTTTAATCGCGCGATAAATAACTTGCTGCAAAGAAGCAGAACGCTAAAAAAGGAGTAGCATGGAAGTTTCTTTAAAATTACCTTTTTTGTATTGTAATTTAACTTGAAATACACCAAGATGAAGTTCAGTAAAAATTATATTAGCGATAAAAGTGTATTGAATAGCACTTTCTTGCATCTTTTTGAATATATTTTCAACGTTCCGGCATTTTTTTTTTATTTATTTAGAATTTTGAAATTATAAAATGACATCACTTTATTTTGGATACAATAAAATATAAATATCATTTTATCTCGAAAACCTTTATATTAAGAAATTTTTTTAGAGAATTACGCTTTGCCTTAAAATTTTGTACAAAAACACCAGTAAATATTACCTTAATTCTAAAAATGTATTGAATACTAGAAGCTTTTTATATCTTTACATATGATATCTTTTTTAATTTTATTTTGCAGAATTTTACTTTCTGTGACTTTATTTTACCTTAATTTACAAACAACTTTTATTTAATATGTTTGATCTCTGTTTGGATAAGATAAGAAAAGTAAACTATGTTTGAATGAAAACTTTTCCTTAAAAACTTATTTTATACTGAAAACATTTATTTTTTCGATTCATTGCACGAGATTAAATAGTTTGATTATATGATATTTTCATGTAAATTAAAAGATTTAATTATTTTTTTTTATTTGCTTAGTAAATAATTTGTGACTAGTTTCAAAATGCTTCCAGAAAAGTCAACAGTAAATTTACATAATTTGTACAAAGTTTTGATATGTGATTTTACAGCAATCTAAAATAGATAAGTAATAACTTTTAAGCTAAAAATTTATTTGGTCAGTTCAAGAGATTAAAAAATATATTTTAAGTACTATTATAAACTAATATCAATAAATAAACAAAAATTGAAAATTTTAGCTTTAAGCATTTATCTATACGCATCATAACCTATTAATAGTTTCTTTAATTTGTCCGTAGAGATGATACTTCTTTTTTCTGATATAACTTTTTTATTATGATGTTTTTTTTAAAGATTTATTCCAGTGATTTAATAGATTTCATTGGTCTTCCTGAGATCAACTAGCGAATTTTAAACGTGAAAAAAAATTAAATTTGAAACTTTTTAAAATTAAATTTCAATATTTTGTTTATATTTAAAAATAAAGAAAAAAAAGCTTTAAAAGTTTTATGTCTTTAAAATAAAGTAAAATGTATCTCAGACCTTAAAGATACTTTTTAAAATGGTAATTTTAGAATAATAACTCACATGAAGAATAATTTGAACCACACAAACATAAGATAAGTGTTTTCGATTGGAATAACACCACTTTAATAACTTCTCCCTTTTTCGGAAGAAGAAACTAACCAGACTAAACTAATTAAATATTAGCTTAACATAAAAAATGAATAGTTCAAAAATTCTTTATGTTCTATGCTCCAGTATTTTATTTTCTCTGAATTTTCTCTTTACATTAATTTAATAGCTTAGTTCGGTTTCACATATCACGAGAAAAGAAAAAATTGTACAGGTTCAAATTTTTTCTGGATAAATATTATTTTCTCAGAAAATTTATTTTTCATGGTTTGTTGGCGTAAATAAAATTCTCCAATTATATGACCGTATTATATAATCAAACGATGTAAAACAGAATTACGTCGGATTCTTTTTTCTTTCAAAACACTAGGGCCCAAGAAAATTGAGTGAAACATACTTGGCAAAGATTTATTATCTTAAAATGTATTTGTTCAAACCAATTTGCAAAAGACTGCTAAAAGATTCCAGTAGTAAGTATTATATGAAACAATTGCTGCAGCAATTGATGATGAGAGAAGTTTTTTTTCTTACTAAATATTAATTTACCAGAATATTTTTGTCTTGGTCTGTTGTGTAAATAACTCTATCTGATTATATGACCACATTATTTGAGTCCAACGATATAAAACAGACCTGTTGTTACATATATATATATATATTTTTCTAAACTCTCTGACGCCATGTAAATGAATGGAATATAGTTTGTAAAAAATTATTATTGAAAAATATATTTCTTTAAAAGAATTATTTCATAAATAATTAAAATGTCAGCAGTAAGTATGGTATGGAAAATATCTGTTGCAATTGAATATGAAATTATTCCTTGTTATTTGTTAGACATCTTATTAAATTGATAGAAATAAATAAATAAATACACATATTGCCAGTATTTACCTCCACTTCTTATATACAATTTAGTTAGAAATTTTACTTAAAGAGACTTGATACCCTTTATTTACCGAAAAATGACGAAAATAGCATTTGATAAATTTTTTGCTTAAAGTGTGATGAGTTCTGATGAAGATACATGAAATTCCGATAATTACAATTAATTTTAATTTTGAATATCAAAATATATATTTTTAAAATTATTTGTTAGAACTTATTTTAAATTAATACTACAAAAATAAAAATAAATAAATTTACAGAGGGTCAATATTTTATCCCCACTTTATATATAAATTTTAATTAGAATTTTTCCTTAAGAGGACTTGGTACATTTTGCAAAAAATGACGAAAATATCTGTTTTCCAGCTTTTTGCTTTAAATGAATTTAGACATATGTAATATATTCAAATGAAGTTTCATAAATAATGTATATATGAATCAATTAAAATTTTAATTTTTAATGTTAATAAATAAATTAAATTCACAAGAAACCACTATACATAAATTTAAATTTTTCCCTTATGTAATTTTGAACTCGGAGCGATGTCATTAATCAGAGTCCCTGGAGCCATGGATTTCGTATCTCTAGTAAGTGCAATGTGGATCTTACATTTATAACAGTAGCCGATGTCCAAAACAGCTATTACAGTGGAAAAGATTAAATGGGCCCAAGAAAAGAAAACAAAATCATAAACACCGCTTTCGACCAGAAATAAATAAAGTACAAATAATATTACATTAATGATATAGAAATAAATATGCAAAATTAGCCTACAAAATATTTACAGTTAAAATAAATCAGAAAGAGAAAAGTATATATAGAAAAAACTACATACAAATAAATATATAGAAAAGGCCCACGAAAATACCCAGCCCTAGCAATAGCTAGCGGAAGAAACAAGACAATGAAGTAAAAGTGTAATAAATTCCGGAATATGGAGGACAGAATGAGGCCGCCTATAACTTGATCATTCATAATAATTAATGTCTGCAATTAAATAAGGTGGAGAAATTCTTTTTACAAAATCTGTTGTATAACTTTAAATATGAGTTTGAAATAACATACTTCAACAGAAAAAACTTATGCAGTGTAGGTTTAACGTACTTTAAAAATATATTTGTTCAAAATAATTTTTAAAATATTACAGTAAGTTTTATATGAAAAAGTATTTTTCGCAGTTGCAGATGAAAAAGTGTATTTTTAAACATACAAATTTTATACTTAGACTCTACAAGAAAGACCTTGGATATAGACCGTACATTTATAGACCTTTGCGTTTGTTGAAACAATGAAAAACCTCACCATTTTCAAAGTACCAAAAAACTCAAATAATCCACAATTAAGAGTTTTTCCTCTTTCTATCTAAAATATATATCATTAAGTATATTACACAAATCAATAAATATACCGTAAATGCTAAAAAAAAATATTTTAATTTTAATTTTAAATATTCATATCACTAATACGTTCATGAAAATCTTTAAGTGCTGCGCGGATGATAAAACTGGAAGTTATGCATATAGAAAACAATGTTTGACCAAAATAGAATCATAATACACTTACGTCAAACTAAAAACATTAATTTGCACAAAAAAATATTGTTTAAATATTAGTTATAATACAAAATTTAAAACATTACAAATTGAAAAACAAATTTCGTATATTATAAAGCAAAAAAAAAAAAAAATAATAAATGAATAAACGTAATCAAAATGTGGCACATTTTTTTAGTTTTACCATGTAGACTATTAAACAAAACACAGCTTCTTAAAATGTTAAAATTGTAGTTTATATATTTGAAATTAACAGTCCGCATGAACTCAAAATTTACTAATCTGAAAAAGCGCATCTTAGATTGTCTATATCAAATTACTGGATGCTTGTAAATTCGTCTATAAATGATTATAACTCAAGGAATAACGAAGATCTTTGAATGTCATTTTTTTAATATAGTGTTCAGAAATATTTAAAAATTTAGAATAAAACAAAAACAAAAATTGTTTTTTGATGTTTAAATGTCTTGTACCCCTTTAATTGTTATTTGAAAAAAGTTACGCTGTTTAAATTCCAAGAGAAATAATATATGATTAAATAAATTATTAAATGTTATATGACAGGTTATCTTTTCTGGAAATGAGGAAATAAAAATTTGTGTTTTGACGATCACGAATAGGTTGTTTCAAAGAATATCTAAATACGGTTTCTTCACAAAGTCGTCTCCTATTCTAAGATAAGATATTGGAGGTATATAACATTATTACTTTAAAACTGGAATGCGGGAAAGCTTAACGAAATTTCATTATATGTACAATTCCCAAACAGCACACACCCATCTATAAGACATCTACAAGCTGTAAACCCAAGAAAACCGACACATCTATAAGAAGTCTACAAATATCCATGATACACCCTTTTCACCTCTTATGGAGATGTTATGTGTGATCTCTCTGAGTTCTATTAGACGTCCAAGATATCCAGGTAGTCTATGAGACCACGTCTATAAGACATCCAAGCATAGATCACTTTTCGACATGCAATATGTCTTATAGCCGTGCTTAAGACTTGGATTGTAGATATCCAGGGACATCTGATATGCGTTTATAAGACGTCTAATGCATGTCTATTTATTGATACTCAGTACTTCTTATAGATATACTTAAGATATCCAAGAAATTTCATCAGAAATACAGCCTTAGGGCAAAAGTATTGAGCACCCCCATATTTATAATATATTTGGTAAAAATAATAGATGGATACAAATATTAAATTGTATACAATTAAGAATTTTCTTTAAAAAATAAGTTTTTTATTTTTTTTCAAAGATAGCAAACGCATAACTCATCTTTTAATGAAGCTATTTTCTTTAAAAAACTTTTTTTAAAATTAAATTTTGTTGTTCTGTTAAGCCAGTTAATAAATAATCAAGAAAATAATTATTGTAAGAAAAGACAAAATGAACTTAGTCTTCAAAAACGAAAATAAAGAAAGCTTATGTAAAAAAAAAAAAAAAAAAAAAAAATAATTTATATGTAATTTTTATTATTTTATTTTTTAACATGTGTTAATAACAAAAATAAATTTTAAGAAATATTTATGCTGCTGAAGAGATCTTGGCATTTCAGGCAAGAAATATTTCAATTTCCATGATGATCTGTTAACTTATGACATAACAATGAAACTTCCAGAAAACAAAGTAATTTATAGTTTTGAAAAAGTAGGTGTTTAAAGAAAATGACTTCATTAAATGACGAGTTGCTTGTTAACTGTCTTTTTTTTTTTTTTTTTTACAAACCATAAACTTAAAAAGAAAATTCCTAAATTATATGCAGTTAAATATTTGTATATAACTATTACTTTTACAAATATATTAAAAATATGGGGGTGCTGAATACTTTCAGCCAAGACTGTATTACCAATGAAATGACATTGTTTCCTTGCATGTATTAAGTATATCTATATGAAAATTAGAATAATTCTTGCAGAAAATGTTAAAATATAATGGAATTTGTCTTCAACAATGAAAATAGAGAAATCTTATTTTTAAAATATACTTTAAATTTATATGTTACTTTTATTATTTTAACTTTTAATATCTGTTAATAAAAATTATACAAGTTTTAGGAAATATTTTCATTGATGAAGATAAGTGATTTATATACTTTGGCTTTTCCGGTAAGAGTTATTCTAATTGTCATGATTACCTATTAACTTGCATAGCATAACAATTGCTATACTATGAAAGTTTCAATTCTGAAACTTACTGAAAAACAAAGCAGTTTAGTTTTTTAAAAAACTCATTTTTTTAAAGCAAATTGTTTAATTAAAAGTCGAGTTGTTAGTTTGCTGTCATTTTAATTGTAATAACTTAACCATTAAAGACACAGACAGCAGTTGTGAATTCTAAAATAATTGTGTCACTTGCGCTTCATTTACTCTCTTCCTAAACATCCTTCAATGTTGAAGTTCAAAATTTGTTCTACTTTTTCATTATTTTTATCAGTAAGTCTCCACTGATGTACAAAATACACCGCCATTGAATTTTTATAAACTATTATATTTTCTTTCTTAATTAAACATTTTTTTTATATAAATGCGATATCTATTACTTGAATACTATTACTAAACATCAGACACTACGACTAATATTCAGGCCCCTGCTGGCACTTAGGTATACGTGCCCTTGCACCCTCTGCCTGAACCACCCTTAATGATGGCACATGATTTAATATGAAAGTGCCAACATAACCCTCTGTCCACCGCCCTTCCAAGACATCCAGCATGGGCCTGCTAACACTTTGAAATAAGTTATGATAAAAATACGAGGGTGCTTAATAATTTTGGTAAAGACAACTGTAGATAAAAATACTAAATGTTTCATTCCAATAATATCAGTATATTATTCCCCCCCCCCCCCCCCCAAAACGAATATTTTGCAATGTTCTGCAACGAACCTTCAACTGATCACAAATGTTCTGTGGGAATAAAAAAATAAAACACAGAGATTTTCTTGTATATGTAGGAGTGCGATTTCATCTTGTATAGAAATGCTAAAGACATTTCGTAAAACGCTAACACACACAAAAACCAAAGAAATGACGAATTTCACAATTTTACTCCGATCGAATGACGAAATTTGGTTTTTTTTCCCCCTCGTAATAGACGATTTTTGCAATATTTTTGAGATTTTTCTCTCTGGTAACTGGCGAATTTCACTTTTTTTCTCAGAACCAATCATCGAACTCCGCAATTTTTTTCCCACGACTAATTCGAGAATTGCGAGATATTTTCCAACACTTCACTGATGAATTTCGCATTTTTTTTATCGGCGACTGATTGGCGAATTTTAAATATTTTTGATATTTTCTTTTCACTGACTGGCAAATTTGTTCAGCTCTTTCTTAGGACCAATGGGCAAAAATTGCATTTATTTTTTTATTTTTTTTTATTCAAGCGACTAATATCCGAATGTCTCGATTTTTTTTTTTTTTAAATCCACAACTGATTGTTAACTTTTGCGATATTTTCTTTATTGATCGATAAATGTTGCGGATTTTCTTGTGACAGAATGGAAAAAACTGTGGGTTTTTACAAGACTGATTGACGAATTTTGTGATTTTTTTTTCTGACAATCCACGGATTAATTTAGTTTTTTAACCTGCGACTGATAGGCGAATTTTGCATTATTTTCTTTTTATCAATTGGAAAATTTTGTCGCTTTATCTTGGAATTAATTGAAAAAAATCGAGGGATTTCCCAAAACTGATCAACTAATTTAGTGGGGTTTTTTTTCAGCTGTAACTGATAGCCAAATTTTGCAATATTTTCTTTCTGCCGATTGGAAAATTTTGCAGTTTTTTCTTGTGACCAATTGGAGAAAATTGCGTTTTTTTTTCGCTACTGATCGACGAATTTCCCATTTTTCTCGACGATTTACTGACAAATTTCATGGTTTTTACCCACAACCGATTGAGAAATTTTTGCGCTTTTTCTTGGCAAAAAACATGAAATTTCAATCAAAAATCATTCGGTTGATAAACATATTTCACATTTTTTGACCCGCGACTGATAGGTGAATTTTGCAATATATTCTTTCTACAGGATGGCAAATTTTGTCACTTTTTTGCGACCGATTGGTAAAAGTTGCCGGGTTTTTATGTGACTGACCGGTGAATTTCAGATTTTTTTCCGATGATCCACTGACAAAATTCATGTTTTTTTTTTTTAAACTGCAGCAGCTGAAGAACTTCACGATTTTTCCCCATGATCGACTGACAAATTGTGTGAGCTTTTCCTGCGACCAATTAATGAATTTCACAATCTTTTTCAACGAACGATTGATGAAGTTTTTCTGGTGATTGACAGACAAATTTAGTGCTTTTTCAAATGAATGAATAGTGAATTGTGTTGAAAATGAGAATTTGAAATGTTCTGCAGAGAAGTTCATTGTTCTGCGATGTATGTCGCACTCTTAAGCATATTCTGCTTTGGAGACTGTTGCCATATTTATATTGGAATATTTTTATCAAAGCATCGACTAATTTTTTTTAATATTTCGAATGAAATATGTCTGCTGTAATTCACTAAAATCTCATAGCTAAATTAAAAATCTACCATATTTACTCCTGCATAATGCACACATTTTTACAAAAATTTCAGGTCTAAAATCCAGTATACACATACATGATACACTGAATATTTCTAATTGTATACATCAAACCATACACATTTTCACAAAATATATATACATATTGCAGAAACTTTGTTTTATGATATTTTAATAAGAGAGCAAAATATATATGAGCACATGCAAAAGTAATTTAGATTTGAGAAAAGATTGTAAATCATGATTTCTACAGATTTTATTTTTTTTTTAAAAGTTAAAATAACATGGTACACATTATACACAAGTAAATATGGTATTTAAAATCAGTTTGATAATTTTATCTTGTGAGAAATTTCTAAATCCTCCAGTATTTTGCAACAAGAGGCTAATAGATTTGTTATTTCTCCCATATTATTTAAATTTAACAAATCTTTCTTGCAGAGGATAAAGACTTTTGGTAGATAAATTTTTCTTGGGAAAAAAAGAAATCTTTGTGATAAATGTCACACATACATTACACATCATGCATAAAATCTTTAATTTTTCATACCAATATTTTAGAATATTTTTTCTTTATTTTATCATATAATTTCTTCAATTAAATTAGGCAAAGGATTCCATTTGTAAATACTAGTAATCAGATTCAAAATTAAGTGTGGGACGCTCGTCGCAAAGTTGTTAACACAAATTAATAAATTTCTTATTCTGTTTATTTTGTTCTATTTTGATAAAATTATTAGACAAATGTTTTAAAATCTATTTTGCATATTGAACTAATTTTAAATTTCTTTTATCAGTACAAAAATGTTACTCCAATTAACTCACTGTATGAAAGAACCACTCAGAATTATTTTTTAGTCAATGTCTGCCTACATCAAAAACTTATTTCAATTATGTGAGCTTCAGATACAAAGGGAAATTTACAAATTGACTGCTACCTCAATTTTGCATTTTTAGAAAAACAAGAAAAATTTTAAGTTTTAAATATTTCAACATGATTTAAATACTAAAAATTATTGCATGCTTTCTCATTATCATATCATTTTTTAAACATGTCAGCTCTACTACTCAATAAAAGTTTTAATAAAAATGTAAGTCTTTTTTTTCCTTATCAGCAATATTAGTAACTAGGTGACAGTACTAGGTGGTACAGAATATAACTATAACAGAAAAAGGAAAAAAAAAGAAGTGACTTTATTTTATTTGAAAAAAAAAAATCTTTGGAACAGGACAAAATTCTTATTATTCTACTCCATTATCACTGCAATAGTAAGAGCTGATTTCTTCGAGCAGCACCTATAATAAAATAATAACACTGTTTTACTACATAACATTTTACGAATCACACAAAATGACATTTTGTTACATGAAAACTGAATTAATCTTCAATGAAGCAATTGTAAGCCCCCCCTCCTCCTTAATTTTTTGCATGTGATTTCTAGTGATGGGCATAATGAATGATTTTGATATTTGAATGAATCATTCAGGCATGCACAAAAGCATAGTTGTCAAGGCTCTTAAAATTCTTTTTGTTTTACAAAAGTTCTGGTTTTAATTGATCAAAAATAGCAAGAAAGTAAACAGCAATGCTTTTGTGTATGCCGGGATGATTCATTTCAATAACAATCATTCATTATGTCCTTCGCTATTGTTATTCTTAATTTTTAGGGTTACGTACTTAAAAAATAAAAACGGAACCATTGTATATTGAAATACAAACAAGATAACAAACAAATATTGAAATGCAAACAAGAAATTTCAAACTAACACTCCCATAGGATTAACATTAGCCCATGTGACTAGCACAGACTCTTGACTATGGAAGATTTGGAATCAAATGATTTTTCCATTATCCCGTCGACCACTTTTCAAGAAAAATTAATTATCACCAAACAGTAATGCCAAATAAACAAATGGAAGAATGTTGCCATTGGAATATCAAAATAAATACAATAAAAAAATATGGAAAAGCCCCCCTCACCTAAGTGTCAACTATCAGTAAATTTAAACACAAAAAAATTACAATATAAATGAAAATAGAAAAAAAAAATCTTGGATATCCATTTATTTACATTATTTTTCTTAATTATCCTTCTCGGCTGGTGAATATAACGTCAGTTGAAATTGATGTATTGCACTTAACTATGCAACATAACATTTTTTCAATGCATTTTCTCTTTTAATATCATGGTGCAGCAGTTTAAGGACACAATTATTATTTTAAATAACGAAATAACTACTAAATCAGTTCATTTTAAAGATTATATTTAATTAAACAATAACAAAACATCACCATCAAAAATGAAAAATTCTTACATATACTGCTTTTTACTTTTAAAATTGTTGTGGATTAAAACTTAATAATTTATATTATTAATAAATGAAATTAGCATATATAATACTTGAGAGCATCCATATTTAGTTAGTAATCAGTATTCTAATGTCTTATAAAAATATATTTCAATATGTTTTTTTTTTTACTAAACAATTATAAAACTCATGCCAGATAAGTCCATATGATGAGATTAAATTATGGAATGATCAACGTTGAAAGAGGAATTAGGATGAATATATAATATTTGAGGAGATTTTAGTAGATGTAAGTGTATAAAAAAAGAGAGAACAGTTAAAAAAATAAATAAATAAAACTTGTTGAAATGAAAAGCAAATGTTATTCATATTACTGTTTTTAACAGTGGAAAATGGTAATTTTATTAAATTGTTGTATGTATGATTTTAAAGATATGAGAAATATTAAAACTTGCCTATCAATAGCCCCAGTAACTAATTTGTGTGTATCAATCTACAGCAAAACAAAATATATCTATGACGCAACAATGTCTACTATCACAAGAAATAATAGTAACCCATTAAATAAGCAAAATTTTCAATTACAAAGAAAATACAGTAAGAAGATAACAGCAATCCAATGACAAAGTAAAATTTTGCTTTTTTTTTTTTTTTTTTAAGTACAGTATTTTTTAAGCTATTAGATTAATCTTCAAAAATCTGCAATGCCCACTGTCATGTTGCATTATTTCTACTAGTGGGTTAATAGCCTTTAAAATTAGTTGAGTAATAAAATATGTAATTAAACAACTGTTGTCCTATTTAATTATTTAAAGAAGTAAAACTGAAAAAAAAGTGTAAATTAAATTAATCATAATAAAAAAAGCTTTTATTTTAAAAATATAGCAATAGTTAAGCACTAAGTATGCCTTGTTAAAATTTAGGTAACATATTTACAATTCTGACTCAAATCACCAGTCTGCTATGTGTTATTCCAATATTAATGTCTTCATTATTGAGAAATTAAGTTATTTATTAAATCCTAACTCAATAAAATGTCTTTTAAATTAGTTAAAAAATACTTAAAAATCTACAGTTTATAAATAAATTGCTTCAACATATAAAAGCCAATTTTGACCAAAAAAGGCCAATTTTGGCAAAAAAAGCCGGTTAAAACCAATAAAAGCCGCTGGCCTGGCTTTTATTAATTTTAGCCGGCTTTTTTGCAAGCCTGCTTATCAAGTTATAAGTGCTTCCGGTCATGTGGCGACACTTTTTCGCACTTTACTGCCAACCACCTTGGTAATTTGGTTGAAAATGCCGACTTTGACAATCTTTTGTAAAAGATCTGCCTTTACTAAAAAATTGAAATCGTGTTTAGATTACATAGTTTCTGAATAAAAACACCTACCAATTTCATGCATTTGTAAGCAAAAATGAATTAAAAAATGTGTCATAAAGTAGCCTGTTTGGATTTGAGAACAGCCTTAATGGTGCCAAGTTGCACTTATTAAAATACATCAATTGGTTGCAAACCAAATTACAGAACTTTCCACTACATCACACATACATATGAATACATCGATGATACATAATTAATACATACATGATTTCACAAATAAATGAGTGAAACGCTTAGCAAAATGCTGGCATGCAGTTAATACGAAAGTACAGAAACAAAAATACATGCAAAATATAGAAATCTCATGCTTATACATGTTTTGAAGATACGACATGATGAACTTTAAATGTTTGTTTTCTATGTTTAAAAATTTACAAAATCCTTTAAAGTTAATAATCTTAACTTTAGCAGCTTCTCCTGCTACACCATAGTTACGGATTAAGAAATACATAAAAAACAAGTCAGTTTTATCTTTATTTTTTAAAACTCAGAAATTCATGTATATATAACTTATTTTTTTCTGTTTTTTTTTTTTACTCTTGGTTCTCAAATGATCTGCTCAACAACACGAAACTTTCTGACTCATTTTTAAACACAAAAGCATAAAATTGGCAGGTCTGATCATGGAAGGGATTTGGAATCTAAATGAGTTTTCCATTTTTTTTATCAATAAATCACTTATCGAGTTATAAGTGATTTGTGTCATGTGATGACATGTTTCTGACCTTTTTTGAGCTGCAAATTGGTAATTTGAAAAATGGAAAACGTCTTTCAATTACAAAATTTCTGAATAAGAATACCTGTAAATTTCATGCATTTCTGAACAAAAAAAGAATTAAAAAAATAAGTCATAAAGTGAGCCGTTTGGATTTGGACCTTAAGAGAAAAAAAATATTTTTGATGTGTTACATTATACATTAAATATTATGTTAAAAAAAATTAGGTCTTGTACTGTTATTTTCCAAAGTATAAACTTCTAAGATTTATAAATTATACATTAGTAAATAAATTGCCATTTATATCTCTCTTCCCACTCTGCTCCAAAAAATTTGAGTAAAAACATAAGATCTGATATTAAAATTAATCTAGAATTTCATAATGCAATCTAGTGTAAATTTTGCAATCTCACAACAAACTAATTATTCTAAAAAACAAGGCATTTTTTAATAAAAAATATACTAACCAAATATTCATGCAAGTCTTCCTGTCTTCAAATGTTTGTGATGGTGTGTTTCAACTGGGAGTCTAAAAAGATTCAAAGAAAGTTTCATTAGTATTCAGCAACATCTATTATAGTTAAAATGTGACTGTTTATATTTCACACCAACTTTTCTCAAAATGATTAATTATGGGTTTTTTTTTTTTTGAACAATTATTCGCAAAGATCCAAGGATGTCAAACTCAAGAAATCTCAAATTTTAAATCAGTTTGAGTTATTAAATTTTAAATCAATAAGAAATTTCTTTTTAAAAAAAATTATTATGCATGCTAAACATCTTGAATCAGCCATACTCATCCTTTTATTACCGCGGGCCGCAAACGTATATTTGCGACGTTAGGTGGGCCGCAACACATACTTGTATAGTAATGTAAATATATAGATTTCTATAGCAAATGCCCCCCGTTTTTTCCCATCTCAAAAAATGCCCAACACGCCTAAAGAAGTATTCACTTCAAAAATATAATTTAAGTAACATTTATTACAAGGACAAAGCCATTTTATAACATTAAAATAAAATACAGCAGCAAAAACAGAAAAAGAAAATCCATCCAGAAGATTAAACAATCCTTTTTTCATCAGGGGTGGACTCTCATAACTTATTTCTATCCTTCCTTTGAGATTAAATCTTAGAAGGAGCAACAGTTTGGTTTATTTACGTTTATTTTTATTGCGAGAATGAAATCGAAGTTGCCAAGAAAGCGATCACCGCCAAAACAGACAGTTTCTAAAGCGCCAAATCCGAGCTGATCCTGGGACTGGCTTTTTAACAATATAACAAAGGAATGTACTCTCTAGTAGATTCTTTCTCTGAGGTCTCGGATCGCACATAAAAGGTCGCCAGGCCGCATGCCCACTTGTTGAGTATGGCTGTCTTGAATAGTTTAGTTTTAATACCTTCTGAGTCTCTTCAGTACTGTTTTGATTTTTTTGTCTCTTCCTTTCACTCCGATTTTTCAGATTTGTGAGACCTGAAGTATGCCGAAATTACAAATTTATTCTTTTATTTAAATTTTTGAGTCAAAAACCTCAAATGCTACATTGATATGTAAAATTTTATATTAAATATCACACATATTACATGAAACAGTACAACATTACATGCAATGTTTAAAAAGTCTTTTACTGTATATCAATAATTAATATTTAGTAAAATATTACTGATACGTGCAAATTTTAACTTAATTTTGCGATATTTACCAGCATCCTATTGGCGAATTGAGCAGTTTTTTCCTGGCAACAAATTGACGAATTTCACGTTTACTTCCTGTAACCAACTGACAAATTTCGTGATTATTTTCCTCCTACCAATTGACAAATTGAAATTTTGCTTTTTTTTTTGGCGACCGATAAACGAATTTCTCAAATTTTTTCTGCACCTTACAAATGAAACCGGCATGTTTTTTTTTTTTTTTTTTTTTTTTTTTTTTTTTTTTTTTTTTTTTTCACACACGACATATTGAAGAATTTCACGTTTATTTCTTGTAACCAACTGATGAATTTCGAAAATGTTTTCCTGAGATTGATTGAAGAAATTTGTGATATTTTCCTGCTACCAATTGACAAATTTTGCTTTTTTTTGGCGACCGATAAGCGAATTTCTCAAATTTTTTCCCACACCTTACAGGTGAAACTCACATGTTTTTTTTTTTTTTTTTTTTACACGTGACTATTGATGAATTTCACGTTTATTTCCTGTAACTGTAACCAACTGAGAAATTTCGCGATTGTTTTCCTGCAATCCATTGAAGAAATTTGTGATATTTTCCTGCTACCAATTGACAAATTTTGCTTTCTTTTGGCGACCGATAAATGAATTTCTCATTTTTTTTCTGCACCTTACAGGTGAAACTCACATGTTTCTTTTTCTTTTTTTTTTTACACGTGACATATTGACGAATTTCACGTTTATTTACTGTAACCAACTGACGAATTTCATGATTCCTTTCTTGCAATCGATTGAAGAAATTTGTGATCTTTTTCTGCTACTAATTGACAAATTTTGCCTTTTCTTGGTGACAGATAAGCGAATTTCCCAATTTTTTTTCACGCACCTTACAGGTGAAACTTGCATGTTTCTTTTCTTTTTTTTTACATGCGATTGTGGTCAAATTTCATGATTGTTTTCACGACTCATCGGCAAATTTTGCTATTTACCTGCAATAGCTTAACAAAATTTATAATTTTCCCCCAACGAGTACAAATATTGGGAAATTTTTGTGCGATATTTTCCCGCAACCTTTTGGTGAAATTCGCGACAGTAAATTTTTGCAAACCCAAAATAATCAGGGCACTTTTCCAGCTATATAAAAATGGGCAGAGCGCATTTACAACTATAAAAAAAAAAACAGGCAGGGCGCTGCACCCTCTTGAAAACGCCTTGGGAAAACACTACAAGGGTCGATCCAGACAAAATTTGGAGCCTATTTAGGGCCCCTTCACAAAATTCCTTTTAACAAAATTTCCCCCTTTCATAAAAACTTACTATTTAGGGGAGACTGGTACACAGCGGACTACTTTTTCAGTTAAATTTTTTTTCTCTTTAACGGACAAACCGGGTGCATCCCTGCATGAAAATATTTTTGAATATTCCTTATACCGTTATACATTCATCATAATTTTCTCATAACATAGTTTTCAATACATTTTTCGAAATAAAAATTTTTATATGCACCCGTAAATTGGACCAGTGTGCCCCAGAAATGGGGCACACTGGTCCACCCACCGGGGCACAGTGGACTGCTGTTAGGCATTATCTGAAATGCAATATAAATCTATTTTTCATTAATCCTTTTTTATTTCCCCTTTATCCGCAAAATAACATAGTAATATAAATTTACAAGTAACATTTTGAAAAAAAAAAAAAAAAATATTATTATTATATTTTGAAAATAACAGATTAATATAGGAACAATTGCAATTTAGTTGAAGTTATTACTTAAGTACAAAAAAATCAGCGCACATTAAAATTTGCAAATGAAATTCCAAAATACTTATGAGTAAGATTGAGCCTGGAATTTTCCTGAAATACTTTCGGGTCTGGGAGCAATATTATGAAATCATTGACATCAACAATAGATTCATCTACAGTTTTGGGAAAAATAAACTGATTTCCATTCAATTTGCATCTCATGAATCTTACTTGAATAGAATCATCACCAATTAGATTACAGTTATATTTATCACAGGCAGTAAATACAAAACAAAATATTTCTTACTATGTTAAATAAATTGTTATTTTTCTTTGTTTACTTTATTTTACAGTTAAATAACTTCTTTTAAACAATATTTCTTTATAGAAAATAAGCAATTATTAAATATTTTGAACATTCTGCATTACATGAGCAGAGTGGATTGTGGACCACTGTGCCCCATGTTGAAATTCAATAAATAATCATATTAATATTGTTTATAGCTTTCTTTTAAACATATTAACTTTAAAGTTAAATAAAAACAAGTATCTTAGCTTTGCAAAACAGCTGTTTTATAGGATTTATCTACAACCTTTAATTACTGAAACAATTAAAATATAATGTTGAAAAATTTTACTTTTAGAAGATCAAAACAACCAATTAGGATAAAATAGTTCAATCTGAGCTAAACATATTTTCTGAACACTATAAATAATCAGTGCAGTGCTGTTGTCTATTAGGATAGAAGAGAAGCTTAAAATTTTTTTAAATAAACAAAATATTAGGGGGGTGGTCCACTATGCCCATAGGTCCAGTGTGTACCAGTCTCCCCTATTATTTATTATTCTTTGACTTTTAAAATGTGTAATTTGCAAACAAACAAGTTCACCAGAGAGGAAAACTTCAGCAAAAGTATTTAAAAAAGTTTGTTAATAAACGCTTGGATCGAATTTGAGTTATAATAAAATTTTACAAAAATAACCTTTACTTTTCACAAAATGGGCCCCGAAAAAAACAAAAACAAAAAAAACCTGCATTGACCCCTGCACTATAACAGTTAATTTTCTTGTTACTTTAAAAAAATAAGCAAATAAATAATGTAAAAGTTATTTAAATATGATTCTATTTCTTAATTTTTCTGAATATTTTTATTTATTGACAGTTAAAAATAAAAGTTATCTAGGGTTTTAAAAATATTTTAAAAAGCATTTTCTTTAGATATTGAGCAGTATGACTAAATACTACATACTGAATATTCGGTGCATCCCTAATGGTATAGGTGCAGATTCACGGTCGCCAGTCGCCACGTGGCGACTAAATTTTTTGCTGTGGCCACTAACTTTCGATGTTTAAGTCGCCATGTGATTTAAAAGTAATCCATTTCTGGTATTCCCAGTCCCCATCGTGAAATGTTGATATTTTTTTTTAAGATTAAGACCAAAACACACACATTATTGTTATCTTTTAATAACATTTCAGAATGATCTGTTTAACACAGCAAACTATTAAATATATTCGAATAGCAATGTTATTCGTAACATCTGATAATTTTATTTGACATAGACTGTGATTTAAATATATATATATATATATATATATATAAACAAATGTTTGAAGTGTGTTTTTATTTTTATAGTGCAAAATATTCTCACAAATTCAGATTTTCTTTCATATGTACTTTTGTCTGGCAAAATCAAAATAAGAAATATTGTTTTTCTGATATTCCCCGCTATCATGATTGCTTAGCTTATCTACATATTGTTTTTTAAACCGTATCTTGCCCAACTTTATCTTCTGACAGTACATGATTTAAGATTTAATTAATATTCAAATTTTGTTGTACACGTGTTTATATTAAATAAATTACTTTACACTTTGAATTAATTATTATTATTTTTTTTTTTTTTAGTTTTTTACCCTATATAAACACTATTGTTTTTATGCATTTGTTTTACAATTGTGGCCACTGGATTTTTTGGGTTTAGGAGCCAGTGACTCCTTCCAAATGTTGGGTATCTGCACCTATACCTAATGGTTAATACACAAGTACCAAAAGATTAGTATCAAAGTGATTTGAAAAAATATACTCAAGCATAAATATCATATAATACACAATTAAAATATATATATATCTTTTATTGGGTATGTAAAAAAAAAAAAAAAATGTGTCGGAACACAAGTTCAACAATGACAACAAATGAAGAAAAAAATGTAAAATTTAATACATATAGGATCAGAATTTTAATTGTTATACAATGTTCACTCACTCTAGAAAGAAAAAGGCAGGTTGTTAGAAAATAATAACAGCACAAATGAAGCAGAAAACAGTCATTGTTCAGTGAAAATGGGCATTACTTCAAGAAAAAAAAATTATTGTGTTGAGTAACGATAAAAAAAAGAAAGGAATAGACGAGATACTGTCACGCACTGAAGTTTGGTGACTTTTTGATTGGCCTGCTTTCCAAGCCCATGCCAAACCAATAATTTAAATACAAGCATAGTAGCCAAAGTTTGGCAACTATTTTCCTTTTTATAACTGATTAAAGAAATAAACTGTGTGAGTGTAAGACATCATAGCCAAAAACAGTACAACATTTATTTAATAATCTCCTGTTTTTATTAAAGAAAGAAGGAAGGTCTATGATTTTTTGCAAGCTTCTGGATACATTAATTTAGAAATACTCTGGTATTGGGGAAGATTTTAACAAGAGACCTCTGGATATAATTAAGGATGCATTTCGATATTTTAAAAAGGGTACGGTGCATTTTGCTAATTTTAGAGCAGGCAGGATGCTGCGCCCTTAAATATTGGTCTAGAAGGGACACTAAATTATAAATAAATACAGGGGAAAAAAAGTAATTTTTTAAACAAGAATTACATTATTTATAGTATTAGTTTTAGTCTTAGCAAAATTTTATATATAGTTATTTCAGTGTAATTCTAAATTGTATGATAAATAATACACGAAACTGTTAACCCCTTTAAGGGCAAAGTATTTCAGTTGCAAACATGTTCAAAACTTTTTTTTTTTTTTACCCTTTGAAATCTGAATTTGTCAAATAAATTCATTTAAAAATAAATAATAGCTATTTTTTCCGTTCATGTACATCGTAAAATCTAAATATTATTCGAAAGTTCTGATAAATATTATGGTTTAGTGCATAAATAATCTAACACTGGCGTTCAAAGGATTCAGTGGGGTCAGGATTCATAATAGTGATAAACAAAACAATATGTAGTTCATTAACACTCAATTACTACTAAAAACAATTACATTATTGCTTTCGTTGTACCTGTGAGATTATATTTCTGCATATACAATTTATACAGCGACATTTCGGATGTATTTTTCCTTTTAAACACAATATATATATGACTGATGAAACTTATCGTAACATTAAGCCTAAATCTTGTATATATGTAAGATACAAGAATTTAGTAATTAAATGTTATATAAACTACACAGGAAAGTAAATAAAGAAATGAATAACTTACCTTTCACAAAAGTTGTCAGTATAATTACATCCAAGATTGCCGCTGTATACAATATAAACAACAGCCCCAGCCGCGGCGAGAGTGTCTTCAAACGACCTTTGACTTTCCGTTCCCGCATGCGCGCAGTTGCATTGAAGTAGGAGTACTTTTTCCATAAGATGAGCATAATACGTGTTATTCGCAAATCCATTGGATGAATCGAAAAGTATTTCCATTGGAGGTTGAAAAAAGCATTTCCTTTAGACGTCGAAAAAGTGATAGATATAATACGTCTATTGCAGGTCATAGACGTCTAATAGAAATCTAAATGAGAAATGGCTTATAGACATCTATTTGTTTAATGCTATGCATATCTAAAAGATGTCATGGACGTTATAGATGTATTTAGACTATAAATCGACATCTTATAGATAGAGTGTGCTGTCTGGGTTGGCATAATGTATGGAAAATTGTCAAATCTAAGCGGAACGTTTCGAGTTTTGACGGAATATAAACAAAGAGGAAAAAATCAACAATTCACAAATTTTTTAGGGCTTTGTCTCATTTCCATTGTTACCACATTTACTCATTTGGACGCGCAGTACAGTACCACGACCAGAATTAAATATTTCAAATTAATATATATATATATATATATATATGTAAATTGAAGCATCAATTCAAAATTTATACATAAATTTGTGTTATTCAAACTTTATCGTGGACATACATAAAAGAAACATATACAAATGGATTGCATAATCTTCTTTTTTCGAAGTCGAATAAAAATGAAAGTGTATAAAGTATTACTTTCGAAAACAATACTCTAAAATATTTTTTCTTGGTATTCCTTTTCTCTTTTAATATTCGTGCAACTAAAAAAGAAGTTAATATCTGAACTATGCAAGAAAGGAAACACTATTGTTTCAGAAACATGTAGATTTGTTCTTCTGAGAGTGAAATATCGTGTCAAGAAACACATTCTCAAAACTCTTGAATTTGTCACAATATATATCTTTATCTTTGCTATTACAAGATATTCAGTTCTTGTATTTCGCAACTGAGAATGTAGTTGAAAAAATTTCAAAGTTTTTCAACGCAGTGAAGTATAAAAATGATATAAAGAAAAACGCGAAGAAATCTTTTATGCAATCCGTGAAAAAGTATTTCTTTCTGCCAAAAGTCAAATTGTAAAAATGAAATATCTTACGTAAATTAATCATGAATAAAGGTATGAACTTTTGTTTCATATTCTTGTCATATTTTCTGACAAAATATACAAAATAAAGGCACTAATCTTTTAACGATCGTAAACAATTAAGTAAACAAAAATAAGAATAAATAACACATTGAGTTATGAATTAAGTTAAAAGAAATCAAACTCTCCTTCTGCTGAAAATGGAAACATGAAACATGAGAGAAAAACTAATTTTTATGTTAATACCTCCATAAACACGAACAAAAAAAAATAAATAAATAAACATCTTTAAACCAATTTTATGAAAGCTTATTTTCTAATTTTAGCATTATTTTTCCACTTACCACAGTTCATTTTTAGCTGAGTCAAGATGTATTTAAATTTTAAACCTAACATACGTGACAAAATATTTGTTCGTATATTAAGTGAATTTGCATATTTCAAATATTTATTTCTTACAGACAAGTAATTTAAATTATTCAAAAAATATTCAAATTATTTATAAAATTATTCCAATTATTTATAAAAAGTATTCAAATTTTTATAAACTTAAACAAATTAATTTTAAAATTATTGAAATTATTTATAAAAAAAATTATTTATGAAACAAGTACTGGAAAAAAAAAACTTTCAAAATTTAAATGGAAATTATACAGATTTATATATCGGTATCAGTGAAGTATCTGTATTATTTAAGATTGTAAATATATTCTACTCTCATTAAGAAATTAGAAACATGTCAATTGCATTGCTTGATTTTAATAATATTTCTAAAGTATTTCGTTTATGATTGTTTTAGTAACACATTATTAAAAATTCATAAAATACATTTTATAAAATTATTTCATATTTATTTGGAGGTTTGTTTTCAAATTATACAATTTTCCATTTCTAAAATATTTTATATGTAACAATACATTGAAAATAAAATGATAAACAAATTAAATTAGAACATACAAAGATAATTTCAAACGAAAATTTTCAAAATAATAATAATAATAGTAATATAATTCTGTAAATTAAAATGTACATAATTATTTTAATTGAGAGAAAAAACTAAAAAAAAAGGTAATTTTGCCAAACACAGATAGATAATATTTTTTTATATTGTTTTTGTGTTGCAGATATTTGTAACAGAACATATGAAAATTGTAAACATTCCGAATTTTCAATGCCCATAATTTTTTTTAATATGAAACCTTTTTAACAAGCAATGCAATTTTTGCTGGTAGTATAGTATGTTTATACTAGTATTAAAAGCAAACTGAATAACTGTGAGCAAAAAGCAATAGTAGGATAAATAAAATAATTACACTAATGTATCTAAAGCGCGGCTTTGTTTTATTAATTTTCTTATTAATTTATTTATTTATTTTGGGGAAACTAGAAAAGCTTTACGGCGATAAAATAGATTTGGTGGTTACAATTCTCTATTGGCATATTAGAAATTGTGTGTAATCATTATATTCTTTAATATCGAAATTAATCAATATATTTATACATGTATTACTATATTATAAATTTTTAGTGTCTAAAATAATCATTGATAATGAAATATTTTAACAAAACACAAATAGATAAAAGATATTTTTTTCTTTGGAAACAGATGCATAATTACAAATAAACATGATTTAAATGAACAAAACAGATTAATTACTAAATACAAAACTCGCATTTTTTTCAAGATGAAAATACACGAGCACGCAAAGAAGCTGTTTCCTAGAAATTTGTTTACGCTTGTAATAAATGTAACCCACTGCATTACTTTGCGGAACAATGTAATAAATGCAATAAAATATATACAAATGTATCTAAATGAGTCTCCCTTTTTTAGGATCTATTCATATATTTATTCATATATTTACTTATTATGGGAAAAGGATAAATTTGATAACATTTAAATTGAATTGGGGAATTTTTTGGCCATAGTGCTTTATTTGTGTAATATATATTGCATTTAAAATTATTACAAGTTAATTTGGAATTCATTTATAAAGACCGTTGCAATATTTATGAACATATATGTGACATTTTGAGTGGTTAAATCCGACCATGCTTCGTTTTACTCAAAGCTGCTTTTTCGTAGTTATTTTAACCTTTTATTCCACATTACCATATTGAAATTGCAGTATGAAGAAATTCACTTTATGAGTAAAGTGGACTTAGCAATGAGAATTGCGCTATCTTAACATTCGAAATAACAGAAAATAATAGGTCGAGTTTAACAGCCAAGATTTATCAAATGCAAGTTTCATAAAATCAATAATAAAACTGTAGTTTAGTTCACATATTTTTTTTCCAACCACTCGAATCTTTTAATCTTGTGGGAAAGCTATCAGAACAAAAAAAAAAGCATATTAAAGTTCAGAAAAATATTCCACTACATTAGTAATTTAATGGAAATAAAACTGAAAATAATAAAACTAGATGTTACGAGTTTTCAAACTAATACGTGATTTAAAATTTATCTCCGTAAACAACATAAGATATGACAACGTTCAATGATGACAACGTAGATTTAAATTACAAAGGTAGACAGCAAAATATTTGTCTCTGAGTGCGTGCATCCGATATTAATTTTGGGCAACCAGGACACACAGAAACGTAAAAATCTCATTAAGGTAGTTGGCGTCAGTCAATCAACTTGCGTAACTGGGACCTTTAATGCTCGTTAATGGTACGTGGAAAACATTTACGTAATAAGATATTGCATTTGGTTCGAACGAGTCTTGAAACTCGTTCCTTGAGTCTGAAAACCATGATTATGAGAGAAAAAGATTATTCTGAAATGGAATGAATTTTGATACGGGAAAGCTAAGGCACACAGCGTAAAAACAGTGAAATTTTGAGATATTGAAAGTAAATAAACAATATTTTTAGGTGAAGAAAAGTAAATTATATGATAATATATTGTTTCGTTTTGTTCTACTAGTTTCAAAAATTATTTATGATCAAATTAAAAAATACAAGAAAATCTATATACAAAATATAATGTAAAATATTTAATTAAAGTCTTATAATTTGAATAATGAATCGGAAGTAATATCAATAGCTTATTAAGAACAGATACTACCAACAAGACAAAACAAAATTAGTACAGAACTTTTATAACATATTTTTTTTTCGTCCATCTGTTCTTCATGAATTCAAAAAATAATAAGAAACATAAGCAATTCTTTCTAGTCAAAAAAATGAATTTTTAGAATCAGTTATTTTTAGGATTTTTTAAGCCTTTTCTGTAAACATATAATTATTCTGGTTAAATTAGTTATTAATTTATTTACAAATTATTAGTCATAATTATTACTTTGTTTGCGACATTATTGACACTTTATAAATATTTAAACAATCATGTCGTTGTTAGACAATTTTAAATTGTATATGTTTCAGTTTTATTCTTAATGATGCATTCTAGACTCGGTAAAGTCCTTACATATATAGTTATTTGAAAGTTTGAAACTTTAGTGTGAAAGTATGTACTTACATACAACAGTGTATGCATTTATCATATATACACCAATCATTACATTACATAAATTTTTCAAAGTATGTAATCCAAAATTGACAGCTTACATTAGATTTCACATAAAAAAATAAACACAATATTACTTATTTATATTAATATTGAAGCAAATACTAAATTTTATAGAGTTCAAACAATTCACAATTTCACAATATTATATTTTCGGATCGTAATTTAGAAAATATTTTAAAGATTTAAAGTGCGTAAGAGCAATCCCTTTTCTCCCAAAATTAATTAAACGGTGCTTACTAAGCTTGAAAATATTTCATAATCCAATATTAAGATTTAATTTCTTTTCCTTTTTAAGATAAAATTTTGAGCGTCAAATTACACTTTTACATTAACACTTTTGCGCCTTGTTTAGATGAAGTATTTTAATTTCATTATGCATTATTTTAAGTTCTGTAAAGAACTCTGAAATTAATTTAATAAAATACATCTAAAAATAGAATAGTAAATGTCAAGTGAAGCATTAATTAATGTAATAAAAATTAGCTGAACTAAATAAAGTATGTGAAAAAAAATACTGTAATATTTCAGATTATTTTGACGATGAATTATGTTTCCTAAACCTTAATTAGTGTTTAGTTTGAGAAAACACCTTTTTGTATTATGGATTTAAAATGAGTTCAATGCCATATTTGTAAATTCTTCAAAGGTATCGTAAATTAATTTAATAACAAATTAAAAAATATTATTTTAAATAGCAAGTAAAAAATTGATTAATATACTAAAATTCAGCTGTTATCCTAATGTAGATCCACAAAATCTTTTAATATTTCAGAATATTTAGAAGATAAGAAAATCTTTGCAAAGCTAATTGATGAATAGTGCAAAATAACATCGAATGGATTTATATATTAGTGATTACTTCACCATCTATTAAGATTTTCGGCCATAGACGTAGATTTGTATGAGTAAAATTTAAAAGTAACGAATTAAATACCTTAAGCACGTCATTAAAAAATTTTTGTATCTAGCAAACTTTTTAAAGATAAGATACAGAATTTATTATTGGCTGATAAGATGAAAGTACTATAAAAAAAAATTACAGTAATACAAACACTATTTTAAACTTCATTAAATTACAAACAAGCAATAAATACAACACTTAAACATGAAGTTATTGCCAAAGTTAAAGACAGTATATTAGTAAGCAAAGTATTTTAGCTTAAAAAATCCCTTTTAAGCTTCAATTCTCAAGTAATTTATTTTAATTAAAAACATTCCTATCATTACATATTATTAATAAAACATTAATTGTTCATTTTATTTAAGAGTTCGGTTTAGACAAAAATATTTCGCATATTTGAACGTTTTGTTTAAACAAATTAAAAAATTCAGTTTAAAATTTGTCTATAGATGGCGTTACACTTTTATATTTGCAAAGTTACATGAATAAAAGAAGATATAAGTAACCACAGATTATTTATTTTGTACAGCCTACGATCATAATTCAACGTATTAAATGAGTTTTAGTACATGTGGCTTGAGCTAGAAAGGACTCACACCTTGAAATATGGTAGTAGATTATGTGAAACAAACGGTCTGTAACTGCTTTCCTTTCTGATTTTCGTGCCTTTTCTTTTTACACAGTTGGAAGAATAGCGCCATCTATGGATAAATTTTGGAACTATATTTTAAAATATGCTTAAGAAATTTCTTTTCACTATCAAGAGAAGCATTTTCGTCCAAACCCCACGCTCCTACGCCCTCTATTACATCTGTATTGAATTTTAAAACGTGCCAATTATTTTTGACCAAGCCTGCATGGATATACATTTTAACACTTTAATCAAATCAAATTTGATACATTCATAATGCATTAAAAATCTTATTTTGATACATAGTTTATTTTTTAGCACTTACCAAAATAGTTTAAATTTTTTATGACTTCCGTTTGTTTATCCGTCTGACCATGCTCAAACTCTCGTAAATGTACACGGATTGTCTTGTAATTTTTATATGTTTTTGGCGTTTACAACAGCACGATCGCTGTAGAAAAAACGTAGATTGCGTTCATTTAAATATGAAAGAAATGTTTGTACAGCTTAAAAGAAGTATTCAATGTCAAAGTCGGCCATTGAAACAATATTTGACAATTTATCGCCTTTGTTGCCTATATTTTGTTCCTGAATTAGAAAAAATATATACTTTAAGGGACTTCTGATTTATCATACATATGATTACCCTGAAAGTCGCAACAGACGATTTTTTGAAAATATTTTTTATATGTATCGTAAATTTTATCTCTCATTTACAGATTATTTTTATATTCCCAGTTGAATATGACGTAGACAGTGTTTTTACTTGATAGAATAAAAAAACAATTTCAAATGTAATCTACATTTTTTTTCCATCTGTGCAAATTAAAAATGATGTCGTGTTTCAACTTTACAGATAAATATATTTAGATATATATTTAAAATATCATGGCACACGTACGAAGCAGGAGCGGGTTTCTAGAATATATATAAAGAGTAACATGTGTAATCGAAAGTACAGAGATGTGAAAAGAGTTTGATTAAAGAGTAAAATGCGAGATCAAATTACGCTTTTCATTAGAACTTATGATTTTATCTTATTAAAGAGCTTTAATATCATTATTCCTTATTTTAAAATTTATATTGAGAATCAGTATTTAATTTAATCAAATACCTTAAAAATATATTTTATACCCTAAATAATGTATCCATTAATGTGAAAACTATATTAATTTAGAAACAATAAAAAAAATAAAGAAAAAATTATTATTCCCGGTTGGTAAAAAATTAAACTGCAAGAGCTAAATGCACTAGACGAATTTTTAAAAAGTGCTTGTATGTAGAAAATATTTTTTCGTAAGATAAGTGATTGATCGGCGACGATAAAATTACATTAAAATAAACTAACTTAAAAAACATTTTAATCTTGTTTAAAGGTAAAATATAAGTAAATGCAACAAGTAAATAATGAATAATTATAAAAAAAATGCATACATGATTGCATTTTACTAAACAAAATTGATACCATAAAAACGATCTTTTTCTGTTAATTAATTTCTTTTTATTATATATTTTTAGTAAAACTAATGTTTCTACAGATACACGAGTAAGTAGTAATTTTATGCCGAGAATATATTGATTAACGCATGTTTCTATATCTTTTATATAAACCTTTGAATTTTTAATACTGAATATCAATATTCATCTTATTTAAAACGTCTTATTTAAACTAAACTATTTACATTAAATAAAAAAAATACTAACAATATATATAATAATATATTTTTTTTTTTTATAAAATCGTTGATAAGATAAAGTAGAAAGTGTTAATAAAATGTAATATGATGTCACGTTTTACTCTTGAAAGAAAAAAGAAGAAAATTTGTATTTTTATTTGATTATGATATATTTTCAAGCCTACTAAAAGGCGACCTTTTCGATTTTTATCCTATGTATATCTATTCATTTAAATATTTTTATCAATTATAAATTTATATTGCGACAAACATTCGAAATATCATTTTCTTGCGGCGTTTAGGTTTTTGAACTCAATTTTAGGAAGAAATTTGACAATAAACTGCTAAAAAATTAAAGCGCTTCTAGCAAGAACTTAATTAAAAAGCATTTAGTAAGCTTGAAAATATTTCATAATCCAATAAAAATACAAATTATCTCTTTTTTTGCTTTCAAGAGTAACACGTGACATCAAATTGCGACTTTTTATTAAAACTTTTTATTTTATTTTAGTAAAAGTATTTTAATTTCATCAGTTTTCATGTCTTCTTAAGAATATTAAATTAATTTAATACATGCATTAAAAATTGATTGTAAGCTCCAAATAATATATTATTTAATGTGCTAAAAGTTATGTAATTTATCAAAGAAGTTAACGTAAAAAATTAAAAAAGAAATAGAAAAAAGAAGAAGACAATCTTAATAATTTTATAAAGCAAAGATCTTAAAGAGACTCACCGATAAATACTACATTGAAAATATTTCTGTATTATGGATTTAACAGTTTCAAAAAGATGATGTTATTTTATTACTAAAATATTATATGGGTACAATCTGAAATTATAAAAAGTAAATTAGACTTATTTAGATTGTGTTATTAATGCCATACAATGCATATAAAAGTAATAATAACGGTATTTTGTTATTACCGCAAACTACACGTAGTGCGATCTGTGTCTTGCTAAATAAATAATTATATTAATGTCATAAGTATTTTCTAGGCTGCTTTGAAAAACTATTTGTAGCATAAAATGAAGTTTAAAACTATCTAATAACAAAATAAAGAGAAATTATTGTTTACATTGGCATTTTCTTGTCCAGTATTGATAATACTGGCATGAAATATTGCTCCAACATTGAGTGCTTAAATTTTGTCATTATTTGTGCAATATTAGCAAGGAATATGATAGTAGTAACAGGATTCTAGAATTATACGTATTATATCTAGCAAGGTATAATGACAAATATTTTCTATATACAGCTAATATTTCTGAAATATTAGAAATAAATCGCAAATATTTTGGTCATAAAATCAATATTCCGGCAGTCTTGTTGCTTAAGGGTTAACGTACTTTTATAGCATCAAATATATATCTTTTTAAATAGCTTCTATCAAAATTTGTTTTATTTATGAACATTTTTAAAGAAACCTCATGCAGTAAAGTGCTTTAGAAGTAAGTTTATTTCTAAAACTGTTTGAGCTTTATATATATGATCATGGGGCAATTTTATCTTAAAAGTCAATTTTCTTAAAATGGTGATTTTGGTCATTGCGCGCTTGATTTCCAAGAAATGGCTGGATAGAATTTCATGCAAATTTCACTGAAGGTATAAACTTTATATATGCACAAAATAACCTATTTTCATGTTCATCAAATAAGATTTTTAGAAATTGTAACTATTGTTATTTTATAAAAATTCAAAATTTTGAGGGTTTCTAATTTTTTTTTAATTTAAGAAACTAAGTATTATACAGCGTGTCCGAGAAATATCTTTATCATTCTAAATATTAATAACAAAAATACTAACAGGTGAAATGAAATGCAGTTTGCTGCAATAGAATGAAGAAATCAAAGAGATCTTTATAGAAGAATGAAGAAATCTAAGAGTTTTTTACTAAGAGTAATTTTCTTTTGATGTCGGTGGTCAGCCGTAATTTTTCGTATGGTAAACATTTCCTGTCTCTCTTCTGCATCAATGCATAAATTGAAAACATACTTTGTGTATATTTATGGTACATTCTGTAAAAATATCCTTGCATGGTTATCGGTGATTTTGTTTCGGCTAACCACAATACACACTGCGCTTTCTCCTGTGCAGTCGCCATTTTTTTTTCTTATCACAACTGCCAGTCAACTAACCCCATCTACCTCAGGCAATTGATACCAGAAAAAAAAAACTGTTAGATTTCGTCATTCTTTTGCAGAAAACTAACTTCCATTTCACCTGTTAGTTTTTTTTGTTATTAATGTTTAGAATTATAAAGACCTTTCTCGGACACGCTGTATTTTTCCCAGTCTAGGTCATTTTAAACACATATTATGTCTCTAGTGAAAAAAAAATGTTCATTGTGATAATTTAGTTATGAGAAATCCTACGCGCAATGCATATATTGGGAATCCATTTATTAAAAAAGCACTAAATTTAGAATTAAATTTATAAACTTTATATGCATTTAGACCTTTTTTCAGAACATTCACCGTTAGAATCCATCTCTAGTAATGTGTGTTTAAAATTTTATAATCAAAAGTTAGTTAAATGTGCAGTTACTGTAATCCATATTAGGATAACTTTTGCATCTAATCTGTCAGTTTAAAAGCTACCTGACCATTTAAATGCAAATGCGTCTATGTAAAGTTAATATTTCTGTAATAGTGACAATTTCTTTCAAATATTTCCAATGTAAACTATTATTTAACTCTTTTACTACCCACAAAGAATCTACCGGGACAATTTCAATATTTTTAATATGTGTAGTTACTTTGCTTCTCAATAAGACAAATATATGCAATTTTTATTTTTTATTTTTTTTAATAATTTTTTTGTGGTTGTTATAGTATTCCACACAGCAATGCTTTTTTGACATAAGAGCAGCAACTCCTTGAGAACTGTCATACACAAGTCTTTTAAAATTAATGTTAGGAAATGATGAATATCATTTTTTATTTGTACACGCGGCATTTGGCTAACGCCGATGAAATAGTTTTTATATGTTCCACACGACATTTGGAAAGAGTCGTGTAATAAATTTTTATATTTTTCCCGCGGCTTTTGGCTAAGACTTTTCTTTTCTTTCTTTTTTATTTATTATTATTATTATTATTATTATTATTATTATTTGCTATAGCACGAGAGAGAGAGTGTTCGATTAATAAAAATTAGAAAAATTTGTTTGGCACCGTTTTTGATTTAGTGTAATTTTTTTTGTTTTTCTTTTGAACGGTAAGAGTGTATGTGGATAGTTTTATTCTGCAAATTTTACAGCAATAGTATGGTGAGAATAATACAAAAAATTAAGCAATTTTATATCATCCTTTTTTCTAATAACACGAGGGTTCAAGCAAAACCTAAACTAAATGTAGAATTTGTAAATATATATACATATTTTTCTAATCAACATCTATTTTTGTCCTTGTTAATTGTATCCCAAGAGCGAAAATAAAAAATTGTGTAATCAGAAAAAGACGTTTTTTTATCTGTATCATAGACGCAGTTACGATTTTGAATAAGAGGGAAATAACAAGTATTTTTTTACTCATTCAATTATTTCAAACCGTGAATAGTTTATAAAAACATATACAACAATTGTGATACTAACAATATAACGATAAATCGTTAAAAAAATATCTGTATAAAATTTTATAAGTCGTAATAAAAAAAAAAAAAGTAATAATTTTCGAATAGTTGTGTTACAAAAGGGCTCGAGGAATTAAGTAATGGTTTAAAACGCATCCAGTTATACCAACAAGTGTTGTTTTTATATAAACACCTTCAAAATGTATGAAAGAAAACAAAAAGATTGTTGACGTGTTTTTTTTTTTCAAACATTACTTAGAAAAAAATTGCAACCTGGAGTGTTTATTGAAAATGGGAGGGTTAACAAAATTTAATTCGAAGCAAATCCGGTAAATGCAATATCGATAAAAAACTATGGCCGAACGTAAACAATCAAAGCAATGTTGATTTTCAGCTAAGGCTATATGCTTTTATTTAATACTAGCTACGTAGCAACCAGCTGTTTTGCATTTAAATTGTATGAGGTCTTACGATTATTTTGGGGAAAATAAATCTAGTTTTATTATGTATTATAAATTTCTAGCCCTAACAGTACCAAATAAATCATAATTTAAAATGGTTTTTGCTGATGGCACCCTTATAAATGTGGATGTTCTTCGTTCTTGGCGAGCATTTACATCTTATAAGTAATCAACATGCCAAATTCCAAGCTTCTAGCCCTAACAGTATCACAGGGATAATAATTTTAGCATTTTTTTTTTTTTTTTAACAGTGCACCCTTTTCAATTTCGATTTTTTTAAAACTGGTTTATGCAAAAATGTACGTCCTAAAAGTAACAGCAAATAAACAAGTAAACAAATAAAGTAACAAATTTTAAGTTTCTATTCATTTGAATAGAAACCGTAATTTAGAATATTTTTTAAACGTTTTCCGCTCATTTCACCCTTTTCGAATCTTTTAGAAACTGCTTTTAGCATTCACATCTTATAAGTATAAGTAATAACTATGTGAAATATCAAAATTCTAGCATTAACAATATCACAGAAATCACAATTTTATACATAAATTCTCATACATTTTAAAAATAAATTCTCATGCACCATTTTAAATTTCGATTTTTCTTTTTAAACTGGTCTGTGCGACAATTTACTTCTTAACACTCCGCTAGTCGCGTGTTTTTTTTTCAAACAAGTGTGGTCGCGCTGTATCTGTCAGATACACCTGTATATATTGTTAGCAAAAGTATTTAAAATAGATAAAAAATACAATTTAAAGTAGAAATAAATAACATTAAATCAAATTCTTTAATATTATGAATATATTTTATAGTTTACAAAATAATTAATGTGTTAAAATACACATAAGAGTTATGTATGCAAAATTCAATGTTTAAAGTTTTATGATAATTAAACAAATTGTTTTATCAGTAAATCTAGGTTAATGTATAAAAAAAACACATTTTCGTCTTACTTAGTCTTCATTTTCATTGATTCACTTCCACATTCCTGAGAACAAATAAATACACAGTGCTGCAAACACAAGTTTGAACCACATTTTTTGCATGAAAGCTAGTTAAGCATATTTTATTCTGTTTTTGACAAAGCTTGCACCTTTTACGTAAAGAATTATCATTGTCATTGCTGTTATTAACGTCGTGTTTTTCAGGATCTTTTTTCTTTGGCACAATTTCTTTCAAACGCATAACAGTGGATATTGGCAGGCAGCTGATCGTAGCCTTTTCCTTAAGCTTTTCCTAAATCAGTTGTTTTCCAAGTCGTTTTAGATATACTCTTCTTCTGATTGATTCATTTCCATTGCCGAAAAAAAGTATCTGACAGTTGATTCCTGAAATATTCAGTAATGAAAAAAATAAACCATAGACCACCTTTTAGTGTTCCTGGCGATCGAATACGATGAGCACATACGATGTCCACTATATTGACTCCAATCTTAATTTGGTTGTAATAGGTTATTATCTCCGGATTTCGTTTATCTCCCAGATTCTCATCAATTGTATCATCCAAATGCATCGATGATATTAGTAAAGCATTTTTTTTTAGTACTTTAATTTTGTGGAACATAAGAAACGAATGTACCCTCTTTCCGAAAACCAAAAATGCTGGATGAAATCTCTCAATTCTTTATATTTTTGAATTTATGAGGTATTTGCCATTTTTTTTCTGGAAGGCATTTTAAATCTGTGATGGAAAAAAAAATTGCAATAAATTTGACAAAATTTAAATTAATATAAATAATTTACATGCAAATAAAAAAATAACTAAATAGGTGGTCGCGCTGTATATCTGAGATACATTATGGTTTTACATAGCAAAGTTGCGTACAAAAATTTTAAAAGAAGTGTGAAAAATACTATTATTCATGTGTAAAGTACAAAATAATACATACATGAAAAAATATAGAAGTAAGAAATACTTACAAAAATAGTCGCGTTGTATCTCACAGATAATCTGTAACATTTCCCTATTTGAATATCACACTTGAAGCGCGGAAACAGCACTAAAATTCCTTCCAAAACAAACTAGGAAGATAGCAAAAGAGAATTTTTTCTCAGACGTAGCGCCAATTAGTTATTAAAAAAAGAGCTAATAGTGTATCTATCAGATAAGGCGCGACTAACGGAATGTTAAAAGTAATAGTTATTTCAAATTTCAAGTTTTTAAACATTACAGTTCGAAATAAATCATAATTTAGAACGTTTTTATAACGTTTTCCGCTCATTTCCCCACTTGTAAAAATTGAACTTTTTTGTAACCGTTCATAGCGAGTATTTACATTTTTAAAGTAACCACCACACCAAATTTAAGCTTCTAGCCTCAAAAGTATAAAAGAACCGCAACATTAGAAAGTCTATTGCTTCTCAACCCCCTTTGGGTTGTTATACCGATATAAGATATAGTCTGATAGTCACCAGACACTATTATTTTTTAAATCGGTTTGGTAGTTCCAGAGATTACCCCCTACAAGCAAACAAGAACACAAACGTTACTTCTTTATAAGGTTAGTATAGATTGTTAAAAATAACTTACTCTAACACAATTATCTATGTTTTAATTTTTCCTAATATTTAAGCACTATATATTTTTTGTTAAATATATAAATTCATATTTCTTTTTTAAAGGTACAGCGGCGTTTACGTCATATTTGTTTAAAAACTATGGATAACTATTAAAACAAATTCCACATCAATACATTTGCATTATTTATGTCAAATTAAATACTTTAAAAATATGTAAATTTTTATAACATATTCAATGCATTTTAATTTAGAGTTTAAAATGTGTGAAATGTGAAGAAGTATGAATAAAGTAGATAAAAATAAATATAATACGTAATCCCATGTGTCTAGACTTCATAACCTGAAAATTTGAATTGACTTTCTGTTATGAAAACTAAATTTAATGCATATAATTTTTTTTTCTGTTTAAAAGTATAAATAAAAAAACTCTGTCGCTGTTTGAAATACTATTTTCTATCGAGTATTTTTCTCAAATTCTATTTAATTTTTACATCGGAATAAATTTTTTAGTAATCTTTCAGATACAAAAAAGTAGCTATATTACCTTCTTTTCAAAATCTTGTATGTCTAGCCTGATTCCGTAATTTATACATGAATTTCAAAACAATTTATTTTGTTCCTATGTTTGAGTTGACATTGAGAAAATATAAGCACACTGTATGATTAAATTCGTACTATATATATATATACGCATGCAAATACACCACACCTGGAGATACACACACACACACACATATATAATATATATATTTATTTATTTATTTATATTTATACATATATGTACGTGTGACAATAAAATATACTGATGCGGTATCTATTGATACTGGAGGGAACATAATCTACAGATGCGGTTTTCGTAAAATTGATTGCGTTTTATGAAAACCCTATCAGTAGATTTTGTTTGTAAGTATGCATTGTGTATAAGAAAAGCGTTCAAAAATGAACAAGCTCATGTATTTCTCTCAAAAGTGTCTGAAATTGCACCATTTTCAGTACACATATTGAGTCATAAAAACAGTAATACGAACTTTACAAAACTACTAATATTAACTGCCAGTAAATGCTTTTATTAAAAGTAATAAAATGATTATTATTTAATTATTTCATTCATTAACTGCAGTAAATGGCTTTAACTTTACACTGTTTTGATACGATTTCACCCACATTTTGGTCGTGCTATCTATGTTTTATAGAATATTCATCAATCGCAAATTAGCAATACAATTCTCCCTTCTGGCTACTTACTTATGTTTGAAGAAAACTTCGAAAAGCAGAAAGTTATTCGATATTTGGACATAATTTTTGGATAATTTTGCCACTGTGTGCCGTAAAATATTCCCTTGTGTCATTTCTACCACTTTATTTCCTCGAAAAAAGAATTTCCAAACGAAGTAAAGACCCGAAAGTTTCTGCAGATTGTGGGCACGTGGTATTCATGGATATTTTCATGATACCTTCAAAAGTCGCAAGTTTTAATAGATCTGAACTACTCACTGAGCTCCAGAATAGACCGGAGAAATAACCCCCTATTCTGTTACATTACACCCATCTACATTACATACTATCCGGATATTAATACAAAATATCATACGATTTCCGAAGAAAATTTCCTGCAAAACACACATTTTCTCCTACACAACATATAATAGTTTGGGGTTAAAATTTTTCAAATCCAATTATTTTTAAATAGGACAAAATTGTTACCACTTTTACAGATTTATATATATTTTTTTAAAACTACAGATTTTATTCAATATCATCACAAATATTCAATTTCATCAAATTAAAAAATAAAATGTCGTGTAAGCTTTAGAAGAAACATAAAAAATTCGTTACGTATTGCTCATAAAAATAGGTAATAATATGCATAAAAAATATCAAAAGAGATAAAAAGTGTGTAGAAAGGTTTGAACAAAATACCGTTAATATTACAAGAAATAAAAAAAACTGCGAGTGGCATTACGAACGCGAATTAAATGTGTGATCCGGGCGCGTCAGAAAGTGGACCAGTGAGTTAATAATCCCCCCCCCCCCCATTTCGTTTTATTATGCCATTCTGTGAAACTAGTTTGTGGTTGCTTCTGATTGTTGATTCTGTGCATAACTAAAGAATCTTGTTCATCGCGACAAAAAAGTAAGTCGAGTATAACTGTTCTCGTTACGCCTTCAACATTTCAAAGATTTTGCTTGAATAATCGGTGCCATGCATAGCTGTTAATATGTTGAACTTATTTGTTCTCAATGAAATAATTCTATGTAGCATATTTTGTTGACCTTTTGAATTTCTTCTGATTTTTGATTCTGTGGATAACTAAACAAACTTTTCTCTTATCGTCACAATCTAACATTTCTAACACTATCTAACACTTATCGTCACGCTCTAATGTCGGATGAACATGCAATTTTAGAATTTCAAATTTTATTGAACAGTGGTTGTCATGAATAGCTATCAATATATTTCAGGATTTGTTCTCAATGAAATAATTTTATGAAGTATTTTTTGTTTACTTTCTGAAAATAATAGTAATACGCCACTGGTTTTAATTCTTCAATGAATTGTTTTTCTTTGGCTAACACATTTTCCCACTGCTTCTTTAAGACGTATTCCAAAATTTCATAATTTTCGCACGAATTTTTATAGATCCGAATAAGTCATCATCAATTATGTATACCCGGTAAACAAAATGTATGCGTATTATGATGCGAGATTTCATTTACTTGGTTGCCTATGCATGTTCCTAAAAATATTAAATCTATTTTTTTAATCTCTTTCATATTATTACTTAGACAATTTCCAAATATTTCATAACTAATAATTCAATAAATGTGCTGTATTTATACAGGTATATAAAATATTATTTATAATTTATGGTTGATTACATCCATACATATTGCTTTTAAAAATAAGGACCATTTTAAATATAGTTTTGTTTACTATAATTATGGACTAACTTTTAAAAAGGTTATAATTATTATAATTTAATGTAAACATGTTGCAAAGTATATCTTAGAGATTCATTTTTAATTAAAAATAAAAAATATTCAAAGCAAATTTAATTAATAGTTATCTATTATTTTTAATTAAGAACAATATTGCAAGCAATAACACTTTTAATCTGTTTACAGAAAAGTTGCATACTTTCGTCGGCTAAGCCTTAGACTACTGACATCCTATAGTCTCCTGTGAATTCAGCTTTAACTGCAGCTAGGCAAAATTAATCCGACGCAAAATCCTCCTGAAATTTAATTAATACTGTCATCTAGTATCCATAGGAGATTCCCAATAGAGTATAGTTTATCAATAATTAATATACTCCTCCGCTATTTTACAGATTTTCTGAGGATAAAACGTTGTAATAGAAAGAGCAGTGTTATAAACATAAATAATGTAATACAGTATCATAGTTTTATTTATTTATTTATTTATTTATTTATTTTGCACAATTTGCTCATTGACACTAACAATTTTTTTAAAATATATATTTTTTTTTGGTTGCTAAAATTAATGATAAAATATTTAGTATTTGCAGAACTGTTAAGTATTGTTTGTTAAGGCTCGTGTGTAAAACTTCTGAGCAAATTCAGATGTAGAGATTGTTGTTTATTGAACATATACATTAGACATGTGTGCTTGATACAAATATCTGCTTATAAATCTTCGTCAAGATGAGGACTGGCTAGATACAAAGAAATTATAAAATAAAGAATTACAGCGATGAACTCCACAAAGAGTGTGTAATGGAGTTGACGGGGGTCTATCCCGCCACCCTGTATCCTACGCTCTCAAGCGATTAGCGGAATGGTGTCTTAACCCCTCGACCACAGAGGGTGCAAATGTAGAGTTAGCTTATTAGACATAACGTGAAACAAATATTTACGAGTACATATACACTCATAAATATATTAACAGACATTAGACACAGTTATAAAATTCCATTTATAAAAATTCATGCAAGGGATTACCGAACAGAATTACAGAAACGGGGCAGTACTTAAACAGTTTTAAATTCTTTCTAGAATGGTTACTTTACTACGACAAAAAAGTCACTATTTTATAAAGTGACCACGGAAAACTGGAACAGTAACGTGATGATCCATATTATAGTACTCGAGAAATCAAGACCAGCCTAATAATCATTTATGTAATGCTTCTCAACTACTACGGTTTTTTTATCACCAATATTCTTGAACAGTACACTTAGCCTTATTTAACTTGAGAAATCCATCGATAAAAAAGATAAAATTTTGTATAATTGAAAACAATGTTGAAAAAATATTTGAAATTGACAATTATGCTAACATTTTATTGTATGTTAATATATATCTAAATAATAGGCATGATTAAGAGTGCCTCAATGTCTCTCTCAAATGCGTAAACTTTGCTAAGAATGTAAGTTCATAAATAATTTGTCTTATGGTTTTTCATCCATCACCTTTTATTGCATTATAATATACATTAGAGTACTTTATCTCTTTTATTAAAAATGCTTGCTGTGCTATTGTACAGAAAACGTGTTTAGAATTTATGTTTCTTCTATGTTTGTGAGAAATTTGACGCCTATTGTGTTAGACAGGGTATTTTAGAAGAAAGAATATTTTTGTTTTAAGAAAAGGTATAGTAATGGGACGTTTGTACTACCTTCTGTAACAATCTGATTTTGTAAACATACAGGTATAGTGTGTACTTGCTTTTTTTTGATTATTTCCTTTTGTCTCCTGGAACTCCTATACACTACATCTTCGGTAACTGCCCTCTTATGGAATACCATTTTAACTTCAATAAAAATAAAACATTAAAGAGAAAGCTACAACGTGTGCTATTAGACGCTTCCAATTACGAAAAGTTAGATAAAAACTTTAATGTCCTAAATAAAAACTTTTCATATCTATATATATATATTTGTCTTACGTGGCGCGGAAATAGGGCTGAATTTCTGCCTTATCGTTAGCAACAATCGTAGTTTCCAGAGCTCAGACCAATGAACAGACAAGATTGTGTTAGCCCCGCCTCCAATATGGCGGTCAGTGTCAGAGCAGTGAAACTGAAGCTAGCGATTATTAAAAATAAAATAATATGAACGTAATCCAAAGCGTCTGAGATGATTGCTCTTTTTAATTATGAGTAATATTGTTGATTTCAAATGAATTCATTTTTTCAAAGAATTCATGAAGAATTTATTTACGAATTTCACTCACACAAAAAATCGGAGATAATAAAATATAAACTTTCTAGAATGCCCTGCTGCCATCTGTTGCCGTTTTATTGAAGTAAAAATAATTATTATAATCAATTAGAATAATAAAATGTTGAACGAAATATAAACAATCATTGATGATAAACTATCTTCCTACCACATAGTGTTTTTAATGAATTTAAGCCGTGCTGTACAATATTATAAGTGCTAATTATGTTTCCAAGATCCTTTTTTCATAGTATTTAAATTATTTATATGTCCATTAGTATCATCAACTAAATGCATTTTTAGTTGTGTTTTCAACGGAGTTTCCAATTACTTTTTTACATTAAAAAAATTGTCAATTTCATATGTTCAAATGATTTATTGTAGTACTTATTCCGGCTAGAATTACTAGAAAAATAAAAAGGGGCGAGCAAGCAAAGCGAGCTATGACCGCGTAGCGGTCGGGGGTTGGCGAGCGTTAGCGAGTAGGGGGCTGAGCCCCCTAGTATCAAATAATTATTATAACCTATATAAAATTCTAGATCTATAGATTTTAAAAACTATGTTTTAAAAGACTTAATAGACTAGTGCATAATACAATTGAAAATTTTCAGTACAATAATATTATTGTAAATATCTGTAAATATTTATCTTTAATATTATGTAATCTTATCAGTATATTTAGAACTTATATACATGTAATAACTTTGGGCTCACCCAGCAATAAGCAATATTGGGTAGCTCGTGTGATTTTTTTTCTTGCTGGGGACTCCGGGTCCTTGGACACTGGGGTTCTTGGTAGATACAGGTTTTCCCCTCGTGGACTATAGTTCCTATTCCGAGAGGTTGGCTGTCCAAGAGTGGGATGTTTCTATTTCTGTTTCTGTTCTGTACTTTTTGTCTAACATAACTAGTTTCCAAACATACCTTCTAGTGAAACACCCTCTTATGAGACTTTTTAAGTCGTGTAATATATTATTTTTGTTTCTAAAATAAGCATTCTGCCTTATTTTCTGGTGAAGTACAGCAATTTACATTAAAATTTTTATACCAATTTGCAGTTATTCGTATGATTATTTAAAATATTTTATATTTATGCTTGGATTTCATTTCCTAAAATTTATACGTCTGTTAGAAATGTATGACATTTATTTCATTTTCACAGACTTTTAAATCCACCCGTTTAAGAATTATATACCAAAAAATTGGCGGAACGAAAAGTCAGTCAAACATTACACCATTTTGACGCAGATGTAATATTGATTTCAGTTTTATTATAAAATGTAAGTTTTAACACTATTTCAGTTTGATAGAAGCGTTCCACCGTTCTCAGTTTAGTGCTCCAAATCTTCAAATGAGACGGTTTTGAAAAATTATATAATTGTTTATTCCACTGGTATTTAAGTTGTAAAATGATTGTAAAATTATGTAATTGTTTATTCTACTGGTACAGAGAACAAGACTCTAATCTGGATTTAAAAAAAAAAATACTGCCAGATGCGAATGCAATGTTCTTCTTAAAGAAAACTATCACTCATAAGGCTGAAACAAGAATAAAGAAAAGTTTTTTTTTTTTTTTTTTTTTTTTTTTTTTTTTTTTTTTTTAATCTAATTTGCTTACTGTCTAACATATTCGTAAACGCATATTTTTTTCTATAAAAAGAGATTAGTTTATAAAGACTGTTTTATACTAGATATGCATTAAAATTATCATCACGATTGCGTGCATTGTTAGATGTACAGTCTCAGCTAATGTCAGAGTTCTGTCTCAGAAAATGAATTTAAAGAAATTGCGACTGACTTATTTTTTGTGGTAATTTTTATTTTCGAAATAGATCTTAAATTAAAAGATGCTAAAAATGATGCCATGTATTATTTTCTGATTATTTATTTTCTTTTTTAAGAGAATTATTGTGGAAAGAGATTTGTTGCGTATTTTTAACTCCATCTAAAATAATATAATATCTCCATACGTTAAGCAGGCTTCCATTGTTTTGAAGCAAAATACACAGTATCATAGATATTTCAGGGTGTAGGGGCAACAAATTACCAAGCCACATTCTTGCTGAAATAAATCAGACACTGTAATCTGTTGCTTATTACTGTTGCTTATAATATCTTGCATATTATTTGTTTCTAATGTCACTAGGAGGCAATATATGTCCCATTTTTAGTTTTTTTTTCAGACGTTTTTGATCCCAAATAAGATAGCTAATTTACAAAGATCATAATAGTAATATCACTAAAGAAATTCCACATTGTTATTCCGAATATCTCAAACATTACCCAGAAATTGGCAAAAAACTTTATGTTATATACTTTGATTTAAGTATTTGATCTAACATTCAAACTGATATATCTCAGTAGTTTACAAATGTGGCTTAACATTATCTTGCCCCGACTCCCTAAGTTGTATTTATTTCCTTAAAGCGAGTTTTAATAATTTTTTTTTATTTGATTGTGAACTTTCCATGTTGTTTTAAGAAGATAGGTGTTTCTTTAATAAAATCCGTAAAAAATATATTTTTTAAATTTTGTCGTATTTAATTTCTGTCATATGTTATTCTCGGTTATTGAGAAAGCCAGCTTGTTGCATACATCCATCACACTAATCTTCTACACCTAGCAGCATTATCAAGTATTATTGCCAGTCGGGCTCATGTACCCATATGTTTAACACTTAATGATTCATTTCCTACAAGACGTAATTTTGGAAAATACTTGCATTTAAAATTTCATATGAAACGTTTCTGCTTCTTATTATTTAAAATTAATTGAAATAAATAAGAATAATATTCACGAATGAAACGATCCTATTCCAAAATGAGTTAAAGAAACAATATTAAGTTTATTAATGACACTTCTTTACATTCAAGAAGGAAATATATATATTTATTATGTCCTGTCTTTGACATTTTGAATATATTCGAATGTATCTGCATACACACACACACACACATATATATATATATATATATATATATAAAAAAAACAATAATTTTCTGAATCACACAAAATATTCATTTTAGCATTGTATTTATGGGAAAATAAAGTAAGAATTTCCAATACACTATTTATTTATTCTTCTAATAATGCGAGATGTTATTCTTTAAGATATTATTTAAAATCTAATAAATATTTTAACATAAGTGACTTCAATGCTGATGAATTTCAGGTGAAAATAATCCAAATCCCGGAACGGTTGAAACCTAAGAGTTTAATTCTAAGATCACGAACGTTTTCAGGATTAAATTCATTCAAACCCTTCTTCGTTTGAAAACTGTGGATAAATTTAATTCTATTAATGTGGTTTTAATATCTAAAGAGTGATTGTAATGTAAGATACCAGAGAAGCCGTTTGAACTAAGGTTTTAGATAGATATGCGAAAAATATACCCTCTGCTCCATCACATAAAAAATTAAGTTTAGCAATAGTATTGTAGAGGAATAAATTTCCAAAATGTACTTTGTAATGACACTCTATATAATTATTATTTTAATAGGTATTTTCTTCTTAAAGTTATCTGTGAACGCAATAAGAATATTACCTTTAAAAAATGCAGTACTATCCAAATTTAGATTAAATTAAAGAAATTTCAATTACGGTTGAAACTTATCATGGTACATTTTCAGGATAAATTTCAGTCAAGCCTTTCTTCATTTGGAAAGAGTTGATAAATTTAATGTTATTAATGTCGTTTCAAAACTGAAGAAAGAATCTAATTCAAGTAATCAGAGAAGTCTATTGAACATAGATTATGGAAATATTTGTGAAAGCTGAATTAAGAAAATTTCATCCATAGAGAATCTGAGACAAAATACTATTTCATTTCTTTAAGAATACACAACTAACTACATAACTACTTAAAAATATGTTTCAAGCAGTAGATGAAAAACAAATATCTCACTCAGAATACATGAAGTACATTTAACTATATAAAGTAAACAAGAATAAATTAATGAAAAATTTCAACTTCGATATTATCATTGAAAAATGATGACAAATATATTAATTTTTAAATCATCTGGAAAAATCTCCCAGTTTTCTCCCTGAAAAAAATCTCCATGTTTACATTTTAGATTTCGATTTTAAATGAATTAAAATTTATGTATTTTCATTGGAATAATTAATTTTAATTTCATAATTTTATTAAATATATAAATTGATAATTTTAACAGAATGCTCCCAAATTCTTTTTAGAAGTTACCATTTCATATTATAAAGATATTTTTAAAACTAATAAAACCATAAATTTCTTTAGAAAATAATAAAGTTGCTAACGTAACTTAATGCCATATTTTTCTTTAGCATACTTTTCATATATAGAGATGAAACTCTGATTTTTTTGCAAAAATATGGAAAAATTTCATAATATGTTACCGAAAGAAAGTTTTACCACCTTTATGATAAATGAAAGATGCATTTTTTCACGAAAAGTTGTAGTTTTCCATAGTTTATGGAAATTTCTGGAAACTTTTCAGATACTGAGATGCTAGTCTGATAAAAAATTACGGGATTTCATAAGTAAATGGATTTCTGGGTGGTGTTAAGTGAAAGTTTAAGATGAAATTTTTAAAGGGAGTTTTCTGAAGTTTTTAGTATGAGTATTAGAACTGAAATTTTAGGTAGGTACATCTACACTACAGTATAAGAAAAGTTAGTAGTCGTGAAAGAGGACGATAATTTATAGTTGTATTTTTGAGAAATGCAGATAGTTGGTTGTATAAAAACTTTATTTCTGGTAGAATCAATTTAATTTTTTTTACTTCAAGTAATAAAACACGGATTTTGGAGAACTTCTTAAGAAAAAATATTTTTATATGTTGATAGAGAGATAGTCAGTAGATGGTGAGAGATAGTGCTAGTAGGTGGTAGGGAGAATGTAGACATTGTGGAACGGAGAATATATACATTATGGAAATAACGGAAAAACAGCAAATAAAGTAGATGAACAATAGGAAGGAACATAGACCGTCCCAAAGAAGATATAAAATGATTAATTAAAAGTACATGTTTTGCCTGATGGAATGGTACCAGTTTCATTTCTGCAATATTATTTGAGAAAAAATATATTGTTGTGATTACTTACTTTTCTTATTGCTGCATATATATGCAATGACCATGACAAACTATTGTCTTATTGTAAATTGTAGGTGCTTATTACTGCCTATTAAACTGAAAAAATTCCAAGTAAAATTAGGGACAAAGCCTGGCAGCAGAGGTTCATAGCAAAAGCCGTTAAAAATATCTGAACCGTAAATTATATATAACTCGTAATTTTACATTGTAGGAAATATAAGACAAGCACATAAAAAAGTAGTATTACTCCTAAAAAGACAAAATTGCTGCACTAAGTTCCTTTGTAAAATAATGGATATTGCCCATAAAATTCCAGAAAGGAAAATTCAGTAAAATAATTGTAAATTACCGAAAAAATAAATGACTGCTTAATATGTTAATAATAGAAGAATTGCCAATAAATTTATAAATCTTTGATTACGGGCAAAAGTACTTTTTTTATTCTTTGGACTTTCGAAAAAAAAATGGCACCAATCATAAAAGTATATGTCCTTATACAATAACGACTGATTTGGATTGCTAAGATACGTCTTTTTTTGTATCTATATTATATTTACTATAAGGGAATTACCATGATTAAATGTAACAAATTTTGGGATTATGGATTATTCCCTGTAACACGGGTAAAAGTAAGAAATTTTCACATAAATAGTATTTAGCAAAGTGTTGCGTAAGAAAAGAGTGAAACATCCATAACTCATATGTAACATATACTCAGATATTACAAAACAAGTTTTCTGAATGTTATATTCATATCTATGACAAGTTTACAGTAACATTTAGCTTGCAATTTCACCACGCATTTTACCCAATAGCACTGTATCCCAATACACATACACGCATAAAATAAACTAAAACTCGTTTTAGCTTTTTCTGCGAGCTAAGAATAGTAAATATCTAAAAATAAAATTAGCTTAACTTGATATTAATTTTATGTTCAACACAAAATGAAAATCTCTCTTTTTAGTAGACAGTCTTAAGTTCGGTGCGAAAGTACAGTATCATAAGGCGAATCTGATCTTATATTTAATCTGGTTGTTACACTCGTTTAATGAACTCAACTTTGTTTTTGTATGTACAGCTGGAATTTTTTAATCGATTTTTCACTAACTTTCTCATATGCTAGAGTTAAAAAAATTATGTTCAAGAACTTTATTTTCAAAATTATGATGTTTGTTATTTTGTTTTAAATAATAGTAAACTAGAATTTCTTTCCAGAATTTAAAAGAAAATATATTTAATCATATTAAGTTTTATAAAGCAAATTTCATAGCAAAGTACACATCTTATGTTTAAAGAATAAAATATCTAGCTCTGAAAGACACAGATGAAAACTTTTTCAATTTTACCCAATTTGATATCTTTCTTAAATCATACATATCACGATTAAACCGGCTGTGTGATTAGAAAAATACAAAAATACTTTAAATAAAGTTTAAAATTTTAGTAATCCATTGTAAATGTTAAGGTAAAGCTAGGATAGTCTGCGCACAATTCAAAAGAATAGCAATAAAAAATCTAAATATTAATTTTTTTCTAAACTATTCATGAATAACTTTTACTTCATTTGTTTTTTATGCATTTCCATTGCTATTTTGTTGTTATGTTGCAATTTAATAGAACAATTGTAATAAAACTAAGAAAGTTATTTTTCGCAACCTCTCCTTATAGGGTTGGTGTGATTGCGCGCATGGGTAGGAGAGATTGTTACTTATAATAACTACAATTAAATTGTTAACAGTAATAATTACACTTAAATGGCATTGCTGTAAGGTTTTTGTGAACAAATATTATTGTATTAGGAGTGAATATTTCAACCTAATAATTAAAGAATCAGAAAAAGGAAATAATTTTAAAAACGATTAAAAAATTTTAATTAAAGGAAAAAAAATAAAGAATCAGAAAAAAGCAAGTCCAGATAAGATTAAAAAATAAAATAATGTTACTTAATAACACGTTTAATTTAAAATTAGTCCATTTTCATTTTTCATTTTTTTAATGCAAATTTACCAATAAGTTGCGTAATCTCTCCTACCATGGAAACGAATGGGAATACTGCGCCATCTCTCCTAAGTAGCAAATGCGCAAACTCTCCAATTTCGGTAGGAAAGATTACGCGGCCTTTTATTTAAACATGACCTCTTCTAAAACGAACCGTTGATGTTCACATTGTTAGTCTAGATTAGTAGCTTATGAGAAATCGTTTAAGTTAAAAATATTTTGTACTATTGACATTGTATAGAAATTCTGATGAAGAGCTATGAAAATTCAAGCACTCACTTTGGGAAAACAAAACAAAATAGCAATATTTATCTTAAACGCTCAAAGCAATCAACGTGCACTTTCAAGTAGACACTCCATTACTGTTGTTGTACAACTACCTGGAGTCGCTGCACGCTCACTCTACTCCTTCCCCCCAAACCTCTATGTGCGCAATCTCTCCGACTGCGTCATCTATCCTGGCTTTACCTTATAGAAAATACTTGAAAAATATGCTAAAATATTTAAGCTAAATAAAACGAGCGAAAATTGCATTTACATAGACTTAAAAAATCTATTTTTATTTTAATGTATAAGAGTTTGAAAGTAAGGATTGACAAAATAAATTTTAAGTCATTTCACGAGATTTTCCAAAAATGAAAATTCCTTCGATGAATTCCAAAGTTAATTTTAAAAATAACATACATATTATATTTTTAAACGTAAAAATGCTGTTTTACTTTATGCTTATTTTTTTTTTTTTCAAATTAAATTTTAACACAGTTCCCTGCTGTTGTTTCTCATATTTTACTTTAATTATGCCTATGAGTGAGAGTGGCATAAAACATTCATAAATCTATATGTGAAAATGCTTACTAAAAACTGTCTGACTTATACTAGCTGTAATTTGTGTGTAATGTAATTTTGTAGCTGTAATTCTAATTTATGTGAAACTTCATTTTTTTACGAATTCCAGAAAACTTAATATGTATTCTAGAGATATTTTAAAAATAATAATTTACTTATACTCCATTCCATGTAATCCATTTTCATAGTACATATAAACGTTTTATATTTATATAAAAGACATCTGGTTCTGAAGATAGATAATTAAAAAATATACTATTTTTCGTCTTTTAAGATTTTTTAATCATACAGGATTAGGTAATTACTTGATGTTTATTTATTTTCTCAAATTAAATTTTAACACAGTTCCCTACTGCTGTTTCTCATATTTTACTTTAATTATGCCTCTGAGTGAGAGTGGCATAAAACATTCATAAATATACATGTGAAAATGCTTACTAAAAACTGTCTGACTTATACTAGCTGTAATTTGTGTATAATGTAATTTTGTAGCTGTAATTCTAATTTATGCGAAACTTCAGTTTTTTTACAAATTCCAGAAAACTTAATAGGTATTCTAGAGATATTTTAAAAATAATAATTTACTTATACTCCATTCCATGTAATCCATTTTCATAGTACATATAAACGTTTCATATTTATACAAAAGAAATCTGGTTCTGAAGATAGATAATTAAAAAATATACTATTTTTCGTCTTTTAAGATTTTTTAATCATACAGGATTAGGGAAATACAAAATTATTTTTCTAAGATGTAATGAATTTTACTAGTGGTTTGGAAGTGCTATTGAAAATACTTTGAGATGACAATCAAATATGTTTAAGTTGACTAAAACAAAGAGAAAAATACAGAAATAAAATTCATATTGAATTTTAAAAAAGTTTCTAATAGATAAAAGACAAATTGGTTTTAAGGAAAAATAAATTTTGCGTGATTTCAAAAGACTTTTAGAAATTTAATTTTTTTAAACACAAAAAAAGATAAAAAAGAATGAAAGAAAGAAAATATTAAATTCATTTCTTTCACAAATATCCATAATTAGTTTACAAAACAACAAAATGAAATTCAAGTGTTATTTGTTTTTTTTTTTAATCTCTAATTGGATATTTCAACCAAATTATCTTCTTTTACTTATTTATTTCATAATTCACATTTTATAACTATGATCTACAAATCTTTTTTTTATAATTATGCGTTAATACATATTTTTAGCGCCACATTTTGGAAAGGAATGTAAATCGAACTCACTTAGTTCAATATTTCTCAAAGGATTTCGCACTGTGATGCTACTCAATATTCAAAACATCTTCAACACATTTCTTTGTGTTAACTATCTTCAAATACTAAAATAAATATATCATTGTAAGCCCAGAACTTTGAAAATCTTTAGCTCTTCCATCACGGATCTACCGTATCTAACATTTTATTTTAAGAAATTTGTTTGCCATTTCAATGCTATTAATTTCACGTTTTATAGAAATGCCGCACGTATATCTATATTATAAAGCAAAACATGTCCGTGAGTAAAGCTGACATTATATTGACGTAATAAATCCCTTTTCTGTTTTCAGGTAATTTAATTACTTTTAAAAATTGCAAAATTTTCATTTTTTACTCCGTGGTTAAAAAAAATGTACTTTGAAATGAAATTTGTTTGAGAACTGTATCTGATTTTACTAATTCTCCATCTTATATATTAAAGCCAAAAGCAAAAGTTTTATTTTTTCGGAGCTAATTCGAGCTTATTGCGCATGCCTCAATGTTTTTTAACGGTGAATAAAGAAGGAAATACAATTAAGAAGAATCAAGTGCTTTGCGCAATTAATAGTTCGCCTATTGGACTCCACTGCTCGCAAACCTTTCGCTAGTCAATACTCCTTCTAATTTCTTCTTAATTCTATGCTTATTTTCCCTTCCCGGAGCAAACATCTATTCTTCCACCTGCTTTGTTTGTGAGCGGGCTGAACAAAAGGGAATTGGGAATTGCAAGGGGAAGGGTGGGATTGTAAAGCAAGGGACGCACTTTCACTTTTTTTTAAAGGAAGAAATGGAAGTGGAAATGGGAGGAAAGAGTTCTCCCCTTCTATATAATTTGAAAAAATGTCGTTTTGCTGGAAATAAAACATATTTATTTCACAACGAGATAACAATATTTCTGACGTAATTTTTACACGGGCTGTAAAATCGCTATATTTACTTATAACCATTAACAATTTCAAAGGGTTTGGACAACAAAAGCTTTTATTTAAATGTTTTCTTACGGGCACTTTTATCACTAATTATCAGTATTTTTTTCGCGATTTTGTCATAAAAATATAAGTTATGTAAAATCGGGTTAAAAATATAACTTAGAAATTTGAGTTTCATTTAAGATTTTATCACGGGTTCGGGCAACGTCGACCTGGTCAACTAGTTGTTTTAAAAATAATTTTCAAGTATGAGTTTTTAATTATGTATATATATATATATGAAACAAATTTAAAAAAAAATTCACCGTTGGCCTCATCAAAGCTATAATTCTGAGTAAATCCCATTATTCTAAATTATTTTCTCGTTTTAGTATTTAGATTGTCAAAATTCTGCCGAGCTAAAAATACTTTATTCTAAATTCATTCTCTTAAAAAAATGACTCTGAGCGCTATTCTGTTAAAATTACACACTTTTTGTTTCATTAAATAAACGCATTCTAGAATTTAATTCTTTTAAATATCAATCTCCCAGCTAAAAATATTTTAATTCTCTTGAAATAACAACCTTTTTTTTATTATTTCCCTATGTTTTCTGACAAAACAATATTCTTTCTCAAAAATATGAAAGCTAATTTCAGTCTCAATGTAAAATTGTATCTTGGCATCTTGCCCATTCTTGGTAAAACCTACGTATTTTTTTTCTTCTTATTTGTTCGAAGGAATTAGATTGTTCCGTAATGTTCTAGAAATATTTTCCGCACTTTTTCAGCCTACGGTCTGATAGCTTCAAAATCATAGCTCCTGAGAATTTAGTCCCGTAGCGCTGATTGGTCGAAAGACTGTTTAATGAAACTGTATTCCGGGGCGTTAGATAATAGTTATACGCGGAGTTTTCCCGCGTAGCGGCAGTTTTGTTCCTGGAGCCGGTTGTACATGTAACCCCGACGCGTACTTCACGACCATGGAATAAATCTCTTTGGCTGCCGATAGAAAAGACAACTGCATGTTAAGAACAAATGTCTTCTTCAATATTAAATTAATTCACCAAGTTTCTCCACGGTATTAAAAATCATCATTTACGGAATTATCATCTTAAAAAGTAAAGCATGGCCTCCATTTTTCTCTGGATTCGAATAAAAAGTGAACTGGAACCGACTGCCTATTATTTGCCTTCTGTACGCACACTATAATTTTGGATTATTGGCGCCCGACTGTAAATTCCTCGGTGAAAACCCTCGCCTGGATAATTTGATCAACAAAAAAATATGGTGATACAAGTGAAAACTTGACATATATATACCATATGCGGTTCGATTGCAGATGATTAACCTGTTTGCACTTCAAACAATGTAAATAGTTCAGCGTTTGTTTCCAGATACTATGACATTACGAAATGAACGCGTCATCGATATAAGAGAAGATAAAATAAAATAATATATATAAAACACAAAATTAACAGATATATTATCGAAATACACGCTTTGACACTTAAATAATTAGAATAAAAAATGCTGCAGTAGGCAGCAAAATCTTTGGTTATTTCACCTGTTATTAACCTGTGGCAAGCGGCTAATACAAAAACTTTATGGCTTTTAAGATATTTCGAAATTTTACTTGAATACATATTTGGTATACTTCACATAAAAATGCTTTTTAATGTTGTTTATCGGCAATCTAAAAAAATACATAAAAAAGCGAATAGTTTTCTTTAAAAAAAAATATATGGTTTACTTGTGTTGTGGACTCTGAGCACTATGTTCCAAAACCCAGAAACACCAGTTTCAATTCGCTGGTATCTATAATAGTACATTGTAAATGACAATATAGAAACATTTCATTAGATCACGGCTGGAAACATAACATTAAAAAATATAGAATAATCATCTTCTTCTCTCGCTATAGTTTATTATTGATGTCCCCGAATGTGAAATGAGAAATTTATTTTCGAATACTTCTAGTAACTAATTTGGCAAATGGGGAATATTATGATGGTTTTGTTTCACTCACTAGTCTTAAGGGAACTGAAATGAAAACACACTTTAATAGGTACCATGAAATTAATAATAAAAGAGGAATAGGATAAATTTCATAATGCATGTACGTTATTTGGGTGATCCATGGTCAATATTGAACGAAAATGTATTTTTATGTGTATTACTTTTTTGCGTATGACGTTATAGAAGCATTTCCTTTGACCACCGTCTGGAAACATAGCATTAAAAATTACAAAATACTAATATTTTTATCTCCCTATCGTTTATCTTTGATGTCGCCGAATGTGAAACGGGAAATATATTTTAGAATACTTCTAATAACTAATTGGCAAATTGGCAAGGTGATGATGATTTATTTCACTCACTAATCCTATGGGAAATTAAAAGAAAAAATACTTATTAGGTACCATGGAATTAATAATAAAAGATTTCCACGATCAATTTCATAATGTACGTCCTTTCGGTGATGCAAGGTCAATATTGAACAAACATTTATGTATATGTGTATTACTGTATTGCAAATGACATTATAGAAACATTTCATTAGATCCCGTCTGGAAACATAACATTAAATAAATACGAAATAATCATCTTCTTCTCTCCCTATAGTTTATCATTGATGTCACCGAATGTGGAATGCGCAATATATTTTAAAATACTTCTAATAACTAAATTGTCAAATCGGCAAGTTCATGATGGTATTGTTTCACTTAAGGGAATTGAAATGAAAGCACACTTTAATAGGTACCGTGAAATTAATAATTAAAGAAGGCTAGGAGCAATTTCATAATGTACGTTATTTGGCTGATCCAGAATCAATATTGAACAATTTTTTATGGGTATTATTGTATTACAAAAGGCATTATAGAAATATTTCATTAGATCCCGTCTGGAAACATTATATTTAGAAAGACAAAATAGTCATACTTTTCTCTCCTTACAGTTTATCTTTGATGTCACCGAATGTGAAATGGGAAATATATTTTCGAATACTTCTAATAACCAATTTGAAGAATTGGCAAGGTGATGGTGATTATTTTTCACTCACTAGTCCTATGGGAAATGCAATGAAAACATACTTAATAGGTACCATGAAATTAATAATAAAAGATGAACAGGATCAATTGCATAATATATGTTCTTTGGGCGATCTAGAGCCAATATTGAAAGGAAATGTCTTTTTAAGAAATAGTTTTCTTTATTCGAAAAGAAAAACAAGATTGTGTTTTGAAGAATTTCATATTTTATTAAATGTTACTACTATTACTACTAAAATTTTGGGTGACAATCTGATCTTCTTAAATAAAATATACCTGCTTGTACCCTATTTTAACATGTCTAAATTCCTGCAATAGAAAGCTTACTTCACTGTAAAAACTTTGCAACAAAGTATCCGGTCATTCGACCGTTTTTATAGAAAATCATTACATAACCGTAATTTAATGCTATTTTGATCGAATATTGCCCATATTATGGTCAGAATACTGTTAATTTACGGTTATGTAACCGTTTCCTATAAAAACGATCGAATGACGGGATACTTTGCTGAAATTGTTTTACAATGTTGAATGAAATTTAATAGTTAAAAGAAAGACATTATAATTTTTTGTACTGATTATGCAGTCTAATAGTTTATATATACGTACAAATAAATTTCATTAATTGACATTTGTAAAGAAAATCATTTATATTACTACGAAATCTCCAAGTTGTAACTAATAAAATTTAATTTGATGTAGCATAAAAGTTAATGAATCACTTGATGTAATTTACCTAGAGTTTCATATACGTCTTCAAAATTTTCAAAAGCTAAACTGTAGTTTGAGATATTTTTTTCTTTGTGCTGTCGGAGGTTTCTGTATTAATTTAAAAGTAACAAAATACACAAGGGCACACAACTGGGGGATTAATCTGTAAATTAGTCAAAAAACATTAAAAAACAGGTAATTTTGATTAATAATAAACGTAACATTTAAACTGTCATGATAAGCAAATTAACTGATTTTTCAGAAAGGCAAATGTTGAAATTCTCATTTTTTTTTATTTGCGATATCTCCTACCAGCAAGTAGTTAATAAAACAATTGTTACGTAGCTCATATAAAAAAAATACTTTTATAATTTTTTCTATTCAATCAAGACCTGTTTCTTAATTTTTAATTAAATTCATTTAGACTAGTGGCTGTGGAATGTTGATACCGATAATCTGCACGACGAATATAGGCCGAAAATTTCATCCAGGAAAAAAAAAAATATTTCATTGCTATAAAAATTACTTCGACCTTTAATAAATTAAAAATTATATTTGGAATTCAGTCTTTTCATAAATAAGTATATCATACATTATGTTTAATAGATTTAAAGCCTTTTTTAAAATTCAAATACAAATAAAGGCTGCAGTAATTTATTTCAGCTATTAATCCCTTCGCGACGAGCGTCCTTTACAGAATTTTTAATCATTTTCCACCGGTTTTTCAAAACAGAAATTTTCGCCTGATTGAATCGCAGAAATGCTATCATTAAATAAGGCAAAGCTTACAATAAAAAGTAACTGGTGGTAATAATCGAGGATTCTTAGCATCGTATGCGTCAGGTATACGTGTGGCTCGTCCCCAAGGGGTTAATAAATTTCGCGAAAGTATATATATAATCGTAAGTTTATATGAAACAGCTTTAAGCAAAATTCTATCTCCCATATATCAAATATAACAATAAATCATTAATGATCGTTTCTGCCTACAGTTGCTTCATGTTAGCAAATCAGCTGAAATGTGGTTGATGAGCATATTTCGACGGTTTAATGTATTTGACTCTACAGATATTCATAGTATACCGCAATGTTAGCACATTGTAATGAATATTTCATAGAAATCATGTTGCGCTTCATGTTCAGTGCAAAATTATATTAGATGATGCGTATGAGTCAACTGTATTTTCAATATTATAGTATGGTGCTTTGTTATGCAGTTTCTATAAGAACAAACAATATGCTAATCAATACAGGATATAAAGTTGGAGATATTTTTGAGATATTATACTCAGAAAAAGGAATTGATTAAAACTACAAAACATTTTTGTTGAGTACATTTTGGTTGTTTTAGCAAAATTGGAGTAAAATTGAACCATTTTACTTCAATTAACGAAACATTTTTGCTGGCGATACAAAATTTTTTTTTTTTTTTTTTTTTTTTGGAATTGCAAAAAAAAAGTGGTTTTAAACAAATTTTTTTTTTTTGTTGATTCAAACAAATTTTCCATTGACGTATATTTAAACAAAATTTTTGTTTAAATATGGGTCAATAAAAATTTTGCTTGAATCAACAAATTTTTTTTTTTTTTTTTTTTGTAATTCCAAAAAAAAAAAAAAAAAAAATGTATCGTCAGCAAAAATGTTTTGTTAATTGAAGTAAAATGGTTCAATTTTACTCCAATTTTGCTAAAACAACAAAATATTCACCAAAAATATGTTTTGTAGTTTTAATCAGTTTCTTTTTATGAGTGTAGTTGAGTTATGGAGATATAATATTGATGCCGGATTGATTTATCAATGATTTATTATAAATTTTGTAACGCCTTGAGAAATGTTTAACTATTTCTTGTCAGATGCCCCTACAATAGAAGTAATAGTAAAGTTCTTTGGAATATCATCTAGTATAAAAATGGAATTTTATCTATTTAAAAAACACTTACTTTTAACACTGCATATTTTTTTTTTTTTTTTTTTTTTTTTTTTACTGAAAGATTTTTGGATTTTTTTTTTATTTGTGTATTTGTGCGTAAACCCATGTTAGCTAAAATAGATAATTAGAATAGATTAAAATATTCAAATGTAATATTTATGCGTTAGTATCATATGACTATTAGCTAATTTTGTATTGTTCGATATTAAAAAGTTACGGAAATCTGACATGTTTACGATTTAATATTCGATTCTGGGATTAAGTGCCTTCATTCTGGTGATAATTTTATTAAGCATCTAGAAACTAGATCAACCTCTAAAATTTAATTTATAAATAAAGTTTTATGAGAAAATAATATTACTCATTTGTTATCCAGTAAATACCTTATACGATTTTCAATTGTAGATCTGGATTAAAATCTTTATAAAACTGCACTTAAAAATGTATTTTAGACTTCAAATCCCATTACTGGTAACATTCTAAACCTTTTAAACTTTTACAGAAATGCATTTGAAAGATTATCAAATGCATAGACTAAAAATAAAATATATCTTTAAAAAATAATTTATTACATTTACGGCTTATTAATTCTAAAAGGAAAAATAATTATTCAACGTATCTAAATACCATTTTTGAATCAAATATTTCCCTTATACATTTTCGTGTTGCATCAAGAAATAAAATTTTACGGTAACTCAAGGGAAAAAAATACGTCTCATAATGAATGATAAAGAATGGGATATTTTGGGATAACCATGAAAGTTCATTTCATGGTAGAAGGGATTTAGAAAATTCAAGCCGAACAAAAAGAGCTAGGAAAAAGAAAACAAAATTTCTCAGTTATACTTTACTTATATAAAAATTTCCAAATATATGATTTTTTAAAGTTGTAAGTGGTGTTTTTGGCAGAAGTGAACAAAAATATTTAAAGCAACTCGCATTATCTTCCTTTCTTTATCTCCTTGTTTTCAGTATAAATGTTTTATCTGAAACGAAATTGAATTAAATTTCATTTCCACAAAAGTATATATGATTTGAAGGGGGGGAAACTAAAAATATGATTGCAAAATTACACTAAACTGATTTTTTTATGTTATATTAAGTAATTTCTGTACTACTAAATGGTCAATTGTCAAACCTAATTGAAAAAATTATTTACTATTTAATATTCCCAATTTCAAGGAAATTGTTTTCTGTAATTTTTTTTTTTACCAAGTAACCATATGCTTCCTTATCTTCTCTTCTATGAGACCTCTTTATTTACAAAAAATAGATATTGGGAAGAGGGATGACTTTATTTAAGCAGGTCGTTTCTTGCTTATATATGGAAGATTAGATATGGAAATATTGAATTCAATATTTATAGACACTTGAAAATTATTAAAGTAAAGATTATGAGATTGTTCTCTTTAAAATCTGGGAATATTTTGAGGGTGTTAAAATACATATATATTAAAGGTTTATTTTTACATAAAATTTAATTCGCTTACTGCTTTAATAAATTTATGTAAAAATTACAAAGTCAAAATTATTGGGCTATTTCATTTCAAATATGCATGATTTATGGTACATGGGAACCTTGTTGACACCCGATAGGTTTTAAACAGAAACAGAGTTAATATATTTATATTGTACAAACAAAACTCTTTTTGAACTGTGCCAAATTTATTTTAATTTTAACACTTCATTTCTTTAGAAAAGTTTGAGAACAAGTTTTCACGTTTGACTAAAATTCGGCAGACTTGTGTTTTAATTAAAAAATGTATCTCTTAACAAAATTGATGTATCTGAAAGATTTTGAATGTAATTACAAAATTATTAAAATTATTAATACGTTGCATATAAGTTGAAGCATGCTAACACACCATTCGTCATTCAATAATATTTGTATTATTTTAATATGTTAATATTAGTTGCTTTCAAATATCATAAGTTACACCATAGAGATAGAAATCCGCTGCTAAAATTCACACATTTATTGCATTTAAAAAAAATCTTATCTTCTATGGTTATGTTATTTTTTATAATCCACAGTTTATCTCATATATTCCCCAGTTTCTGCACTGTGAATCATTAATCTTGAAATGTAACGCCCTTGAGATCAATACACATTAGAGAAGGATGTATTCTTTTAAAGGTTTCCTATAATTAAAATTTACTCTAGTCTGTTAATTATATATCTCTGGATCTGTAAAAAAAAAAATTCAATTCCTTTTATAGAATCGCATAAATAAAATTATTTATACAGTTTAAATAATTGAATGTCTAAAGATTGCACCTTTTCACTTTATTAATTTATGTAACTTAAAAATATTTTGTAAGTTGAAGCCTGCTAACACCCATTTCAACATTCATTAGTATTTGTATTAACTTAATATATTAATTTTATTTACTTTCAAATATCATAAGTTCAACTACAGAAATAGAAATCCACTGATAACATTAACATAAGATAAAGCTAGGATAGTCTGCGCACAATTCAAAAGAATAGCAATAAAAAATCTAAACATTAATTTTTTGCTAAACTATTCATGAAAATTTTTTACATCATTTGTTTTTTACGCATTTCCATTGCTATTTTGTTGTTATGTTGCAATTTAATAGAACAGTTGTAATAAAACCAAGAAAGTTATTTTGCGCAATCTGCCCTTAGAGGGTTGGTGTGATTGAGCACATGGGTAGGAGAGATTGTTACTAATAATAACTACAATTAAATTGTTAACAATAATAATTACACTTAAATTACATTGCTGTAAGGTTTTTGTGAACAAATATTATTGCTTTAGGAGTGAATATTTCAACCTAATAATTAAAGAATCAAAAAAAGGAAATAATTTTAAAAACGATTAAAAAATTTTAATTAAAGGAAAAAAAAAACTAAAGAATCAGAAAAAGCTAAGCCAAATAAGATTACAAAATAAAATTATGTTACTTAATAACACGTGTAACTTAAAATCAGTCCATTTTCATTTTTCATTTTTTTATGGAAATTTACCAATATGCTGCGTAATCTCTCCTAGCATAGAAACTAATGGGAACACTGCGCCATCTCACCTGAGTAGCAGATGCGTAAACTCTCCAATTTCGTTAGGAGAGATTGCGCGGCCTTTTATTTAATTATGACCTCTTCTAAAACGAACCGTTGATGTTCACATTGTTAGTCTAGATTAGTAACCTTTTTAGAAATCGTTTAAGTTTAAAATATTTTGTACTATTGACATTGTATAGAAATTCTGATGAATAGCTATGAAAATTCAAGCGCTTACTTTGGGAAAACAAAACAAAATAGCAATACTTTATCTTACACGCTCAAAGCAATGAACGTGCACTTTCAAGTAGACACTCCACTACTGTTGTTGTACCTGGAATCGCTGCGCACTCAATCTACTCCTTCCCCCCGAACCTCTATGTGCGCAATCTCTCCGACCGTGCCATCTCTCCTTGCTTTACCTTAGTAATTATATTAAAAAACTTCTTGTATTACATTAAGTTAATTCTTGTAATCTACAGTTTGTCCCTTATACTTTTTCTTCATACTACATTCCCTTATACTATACTCTTCATAGTGAATCATTAATTCTGAAATACAACTTCCTCGGGATCAATACACATTAGTGAAGCATTCTTCCTTTAAAAGTTTCTTCTAATTAAAGTTATTCTAGTCTGATAATTATAGATATCTGAATCATTGTTTAAAAAATCCAATTTGCTTTGTTCTAATCGAATAAAAAAATCTAATTATATAGTTTATTGAATTGAATGTCTAAAGTTTGCATTTTTACATTTTAGTAATTTAACAAATACATAATGAAAGTTTACCTACTATAAAGTATATTATTCATCTTTGAAACAATGTTTTACTTTTGTTCATTTTAAAGAGAAAAACCCGTAGTGCATTGGGATAACAAATATTTTTAATCTTTCATTAAACGTTTAGTTCTGAAATTATCAATGTTTCCGTCACGTATCCATGTTATTATGTATTATATACTCATTAAACATATTTTTTATATATAAAACTAGTTTTTCAGAAATATGATATTTACAGCTCATTTATATCTACAAAACCAGAAATTGTAAATGTACTATAAGATATTTTTTTATGTAACTAATCGACGTATAATATTCACATTTACATTCACATTAATGCTGAAACAAAACAATGTTTGCAGTAATTGTTTTTTTTTTCTTTTTTTTTAATAAAATGTCATTTATTAATGTAAACATAAAACAGAAAATCAGGATTATAACTATAGATACGTAAAGGTAATTTATTTTAAATAAATGAAATAACATCAGTTTATATAAAATAGCATGAATATAAAACTGATTTTTTTTTTTTTTTTTTTTTTTTTTACGTTTTCTGAATTATATTAAAAATAATGAATAAATCTTTGTTGTTTAAACTTAATTATGTCAAATTCCAACTTTCTATCTGTTTTAAAAATACCTGATATAAAATAAAGCAACTAAACAAAAGCAAAATATATATGTAAGAAAGAAAACTTTGATAAAATTAAGAATTTTCTTCTCACAGTATACCTATCAAGTTGAATTTTTTTATTATATTTATCCGTGAACAAAGCTTCAAAAATATCAACTTGGCGAATTTTCCCCTTCAATCACTACAATTTATGTACAAAATATTCCGTAGTGGAATAATTTTTTGTAACCCTAAAGTGACATTCTTTATAATAGCAGTACGTTGAGTATATACAAAATATGCATTATTTCGACTGTTTGCAGCGAGGGAAAGAAGAAGCCTTCTTATATCGTCGAAATTCTCATAAAATTTTGAATAGTATATTTTATGGGAGAAGTGAAATATAAAAAATGTGCCTTCTAATATTTATGCAGCTAAAACAAATTAAGGTAAAAATGCAAATTTTATAAATACATGTATGTCAATATACAGAAATGAGTTTATTTATATAAAATGCATTTTGCTAAACCAATGGAATTATAATTTAGCGCGGAGACTCATTCTATACACAGCAGTATTAAATGAAATACATTTTTATATTTACATTGTAAACAGTTTATAATCTCTCTGAATAACTTTATTTAAATATGTATATAAAATCATAGAAAAATGTGCATCAAACGATTGACTTGAAAGTTGGAATACAACTTTGTAACGGAAGAATATTAAAATTGAAACACGCATATTGTGGCAATTATTGTGAGTTTTATACTATAATACAGGAGGTAATACTTGACACAGTATACAGAGTATATATAATAATGCAGAAAATTCTTAAAAATATATTTAAATTTTTTAGATAATCTAATATGCTTTTGAGACACATTTCGTTTAGGATTAGCCTGCATCAACTTAAAAAAAAAATCACATTTTTAACCCTTAATTGTAATGTGAGACAATTCCAAAAACATGTATTTTTGTGTTAATAGTACATGCGAATTAAAAAAAAAATCATACTATCATTGTATATGTACATTTATTGATATATCTATATATTTACAGTGACAAATTTTAAGAGATTGTATTAAGTTCCATACTATAACTCGAGAGTTCGCAAAACGTTAAGTGCTCATTTGTGACGTGGCTAATATGGTTCTACATTTCATATTTTTTGCGACACATTCAAAAAATATTAATTAATCTCCAATCGATTTTATACAGAAACATTTTTTTGACAGATTTAAAATGTTTTTCCTTTTCTTTTTTTTTTCTTTAAATCTTCATTTGCTTAGTTCTGCCATCTCACTAAAATGTAACAATGTATCACCATTCAGAGATTTAAGTCAAGGTTTGCAAAAGTTAGTAGTAAATGATTAAATATTTTTATTATAACAGATCTTAAGACATTATTTGTAAATTAAAAGGAAAATGATAAAGTAAATGAAATAGATTTGTACAAAATTTCTATTATTAATATAATAGTCTAACAATATATCACTATTAAGTATTTCTGATAACAGTGGTTTCATTTTATCAAATCAAATGCAATGTAGTTGCCGCTCACGTTCCTTGGGCTTAATATATTTCACTCTATATACACTCACTGTATACCACATTGTTAGCACATTGTAATGAATATTTAGATTGAAACCATATTGTGCATCATATTCGGTCCAAAACTATATTAGATTATGCATATGCGGTGACTGTGTCTCATTCCTGATCTGTATAATTTACATTTTCAATATTATTTCTTGAGGTTTTTGTTACGCAGTGTTTGTGATGCCAAAATATGCATATGAAAACAATATATATATATAGAAAATACTATGTTTGAATCGTTCTTTTTAAATTAGCATTCCTTACAATGAAAGTTGTAATACTGCTTAAATATTGATTTAACATACAATGTTGCATTGTTTTGACAAATCTGCTACTGTTTCCTATCAAAGATTTATACAACATAAACATCAATTAAATGTAATTTGCATATGAAGTTAAAATAATAGGAATGAGTCTTTTTTTCATTCAAAATAAATATGTATTATTATACATATTAAGTAAGATACAAAAATGGATTTCTAGATGCATAAAAATGTGAATCTAATATTTCAGGTCATTAGTATTTTTTCTGTTATGCTTAAAACATTACACGCATTGCAGTTTGTTTGGCTAATTTTAATAATGAATATAACATTAGGTGATTTTTTAAATTTTTACGAATACGGCATAATTTCGAAAATACTTCACCGAATGATTTTACTTTTGGTATTCTATGTTTAAAAAAAAAAAAAAAAAAGAAAAAAAGAAAAAAAAGTCGAAATTGGATGATTGTATTAAAAATTTGAATAATTGATGATATTTCCATATATCACGATACTTTTTTTGTTTTTCTAAGAAATAATTTGGCGGATAAAATTAATGGGGTAGCTAATTTTTTGGTCAGCTGTAAATAATCTTAAAACCTTCTTCAACAGAACATTTATACTTTTTTTCAAGTATTCTTTATCGGGTTATCTAAATAACCTTTTTGAATCAATGGTTATTTTTACATAATTTTCTATTACATTTAGAAAGAAAATCGGTTCATTACCCGAAAAAAATAATAGAAAGTCATATTAAATGTTAAAGAAATGGATATTATAGAGTTACCATGGAAGTTCATTTCATGGTAGAAAGGATTTAGCAAATTCCAGTAGAAAAAATAAATTATATGGGGGGAGAAAAAACCTTGTAACTCTTTTCTCATATAAGAATTTCCAGATATATGGTTTTACTTTTATAACATTTATGGTGGTTTCGGCAGATGTAAAAAATCTATTTAAAGCAAAACACATTCTTTTGCTTACCCTTCTTTCTTGTCTTTATTATAAGAGTCTTGTCAGAAATCACGTTAGATTAAATTCCATTTCGAGAAATACATAATTGATCAGGAGAAAAAAACCTTCTATTCTAAAAATACACTGAGCTGAAACGTTTTTACGTAATATTTAACAAAATCCGAGATAAGGGATAAATTTGAGAAGTTATCAAATATAATTTAATTTATGATTAGATTTTTCACAGTTTTTAGGAAATCTTTTTTTTTTAATGGAAATGTTTAAAAACAAATTGAAATTATTATTATTTTTTTTTTTGGAAAAATAGAAACAAAAAGAATTTTCCAGATCATTTTTTTAATAGTATGCTTAGTATCACCATATATATATATATATATATATATTTATATATATTTTACATTAATGACGTTTTTTTTTCCTTTTTAAAATAAGAAATTCATATTTAAAAATGCCTTAAATATTTTTTCGATTATTTTGCCTTTGACTAATACGTGTTTTATCATACACTGAGTGGCCAAAAAATTATAGATACCTCTTTTTTGAAAGTAAAGCAGTTCGACAGTGACGAAGAATGACGTAACAACGCAGAGTTGCTTATATAAGGAACTCTCAGCTGCATATGACGTAGTTATCATGGACGTTACTGTAAAAATGGATAAGACGAAAAATTTAAGCGACTTTGAACGAGGGATGATGGTTGGTGCAAAAAGAGCTGGTTTCAACATCTCTGAAACCTCGACTCTTTTAGGATTTTTTCACCCAACAGTATCTTGGGTGTTTAGAGAGTGGCAGTTGAGAAAAAAAAAATCTTCAACTGATAAGGACCATTCTGGACGAAAAAGGCTGGTGAACGAAAGAAGTGAAAGGTGAGTAGCACGCATTGTCCGCAGCGACATAAGGGCAACAACACGATAAATTACAGCTGAAATCAATGCAAGTGCATCACAAGGCATATCCCAACACACAATAAGACTCACTTTGCAAAGGATGGGCTTCAGCAGCAGTAGACTATCAAGCGTGCTTTCGGTATCGCAGAAAAGGAGGAAAAGACGCTTGTCCTGTGCGATGGAACGACGAAATTGATCACTTTAGGACTGGGAAAAAGTAGCCTGGTACAATGAGTCTCGTTTCATTCTCCATCATGCAAATGGCAGGATAAAATATGGCACAAACAGCACGAATTCATGTAACCCTCTTGACAAATGACAACTCTTCAGGTTAGTGGCGGTGGAATTATGGCGTGGGGAATCTTTTTCTGGAGTACACTGGATCCCTTGATATCTGTGGACACAACTCTGAGCAGCACAGCTTACCTCAACATCGTTTCCGATCACGTGTACTCGTTTATGGCTATAATGTTCCCTTATGGAGATGGTCACTTTCAGCAGGACAATGCACCTTGCTACCGTGCTCAAGCGGTCTTAAATTGGTTTGAGGAACATCAATCAGAGTTTAACCTGTTTCCATGCCTTGTTCAGTCTTCTGACCTAAATCCCATTGAGCATCTGTGGGACAAAGTCGAAAGTGCACTTTAAAGATTGGAAATATCACCATCCAATCTGATCCAACTTACAGCTGACATTATCTCAGTATGGGCCAACCTTCCTCAGCAATAGTATATGCAACTTGTTGAGTCCATGCCAAAAATAATATTGGCTGTGATCAGAGTTAAAAGTGGACAAACACGTTATTAGAAGGTGTCTCTCATTTTTTGGCCACTCAGTGTATATTGTTAATTTTTGAGCAAAATGTTTTAAAAATATTTATATGTACAAGAAAAGTTTTAATTAAAAAATAAAGACATAGCTAAACTATGAAAATAAAAAGTTTTAATAATGTCAAAATTGAGAATTGTGATTTTATTTTTGTAATATGTATTTCCCAATAAATAATTTAAACTTAATTAACACTTTATATTATTTTTATTTTATTTTATTTTAATTCAATGAAATACATTAGTTTGAATGAAATAATATCATTTAAGAAATTAAATATGTGTCTAACTTTTCTAATGTTTTATGACGAAATTGAAAATTAACATGAAAAATCACATAACCGTTATTTTTTTCACGCTTTTATTTAACTCAATTTGGTTTTCGTATGTAAAGATGGAATTTTGTAATCGATTTTTCGCTCACTTTCTGATAAGATAGAATTATCGAAATTGTGTTCACGTGAATGTTTCAGATGACAATACATAAGTTTAATGTTTTAAGAACATAATTATGAAATAATAAATTAATTTGAAGGTATTTTTCGGTTAGCCGGCCACAGGTGATAAATGGCCAAATATTCTTTAGGGTTACAACGACATAGTAGTTACAAAAGCGAGTTAATTTTCTACCAAACTACGGTCGCCTAAACATGCAAACTGGCTGTAAAACTGCCACAATGAAAACCTTTAAGCGTTAAAAATTATAAATATATAAAACTAAGAATATATATATATATATATATATATATATATATATATATATATATATATATATATATAATTATTAAAGGGATCATTTATTTAAATAATGTTTTTTTGTTTTTGTTTTTTTTCCAGTTGTCATATTTTGAAAAAGAAACACAGCAGAAATTACATTTTTTTTCCATACATTCATTAGTTTGTGCTTCTTACCAAGCGTAAATTAATGTATTGAATTTTTAATAATCGGGACCTACACCCAATTAACGTATTGTAACGATTTGTTTTTGGAACAACATGAAATGTATTTGTGAAATTCTGATTGATTTTTAAGATAAATAATAAACGCCTATAAGAAACTGATTTTTAAAAAATAATAATAATTACGTTTATACATATTTATTTTTGTATTAAGATAAATTTTGGAAATAAACAATTATATATATAAAAAAAAAAAAAAATCTCCCGAAATAAAGAAAATATATCTATAAGAAAAAAAATATATGAAAAAAAAACTTTTTTTCTCTCTTTCTGCACACACAACAAGTATACCTTCTACATTACATTTTCCCCCATATTTTATACATGAGCGAAACTTCAGGATTTTCAACATGACGAATTTTCCACTTCAATCAATCCGTTGTATGTGTAAAAAACTCTGTAGTGGTGCCATTCCTTTCTGTAATACTAAAGCGACATTCTTTGTAAACGCAACACGTTGAGCATATACACGACATGCATTATTCTGACTGTTTTCAGCGAAGAAAAAAATGAAACTTTTATACTATAGCTGAGATTCTCATGAAAGTTTAAACAGAATATAAAAAGCTAGAGAATAAGAAATATGAAAAAAACCTCTAATTGTTATGCGGTTCATATAAATAAATTAAATATATAAATATACTAGTAAAATAAAACATGTTACTGTGCTATAATTAATTACGTGATATAGTATAGTTGCAAATAATCTAGTTTTCTGAGAGCGGCTATTTCCTTTATTTAAAGAAAGAAATTCTAGTGTTAAATAAGACAAAGGTTACTCTTTTGAAATAGTGGTAGACAAAAAGGGAGAGTTAACAGCTATGAAAAAAGTAAAAACATTGGGAAAACTTTTGTATTTTATTTATTAAATTAAAAGAAAATACTTAATACTTAAAGACAAAAATAAAAACAAAAAATAAACGGTGGGTAACGAAATAACTGAAAAATGCTCAAAACTGAAAAATGACAAATTTTCTTCACATACAAAATACATATTTTCTTCGTTACAATTGCTCTATACTTTATATAAGTTAGAAATTTTATAATTTAAAATTTTTTGGGACAGTTGGAAAAAAATACTCAGATACTACAATGATAAGAGAATATGAATTTTTGTCACAAAAAGTGGTAAGAAATGAAACAATTAACCGAAACTTTGAGAACGTTTTTTAGGAATATTAAAATAGAATTTTAAAAAGGTATATAATAACTGAGTTGTGAATGTGTGTGAAAATTATAATATTAATATTTATTGCTACACATGATTTACTAGATTAGAAATTTGATATATACAGAAACAAACATAGTTAGATTTAATATACCAAATTTTACCGCATTTTAATTATTTTTCACATTAAATTTGTCACAACCTGTCCTACTTTCAGAATATTTTTCTTTCCTTCTTTTATTTATTTACTTATTTTTTTTGTTAGCGTGTTTGATGAAAACTGTATACAGGGTGTTAAGAACCGAATGACTGATTGAAACATAGCGTATCAACTACTATAGATAATATAAAATTTCTGTTGAGTTAAAATAGTAATTCAAGGATAAATACAAAAAAAAGTTTGTAAAACGTCGTTTGCACGAATTGTAAAACAATAAAGCATTATTAAGCGCTTCTGACTGCAGTTGATTCATGCTATAACATCAAATGTCATGAGGTTTTCGCGCGCGTTGCTATAATTTCATTCATTTCACTCTGCAGATATTCATTGTATACCGCATTGTTAGCATACTGTGCATTATATGTAGTACAAACCTGCATTAGATGCCGCATATAAGGCAATACCTCACTCTGCTATATAATTTGTATCTTCAATATTATAGTTTAATGCATTTGTTTACAGATTTACTAAGTTTTAAACATATGCATACCAATACAAACCGATACAAACCGATACAAACATAGTTTTGAGTCTTTACATTATTATATGACACAATGGAAGATAAAGTGTTATTTAATTTATCTACTGTACAATTTTAAACTTTTTGAGAAACGTGCTACCATTTCTGCTCACATTTTTTTCTAAATATTTTATTGCTAATTATTCTTTTCTGCAATATATGTAATTGACATATTCTGGTTTATACACTGAAGAGCTAAAAAAACTGGTAGAGCCGTGCGATGCAATTTGGATTTTTGAGCACGACCATTTAACGATTGCACGGTGAGTATCAGGTATTCCGTAACTCATCAAATCTCTGACAGTGGTGTGGCCGGAGAAAGATCTTGGAAGAACGGTACACTCGACGACTGACGAGAAACATTAAACGAGATAGAAGTGTAACACTTTCTCAAATTGTTGTGGATTTCCATGCTGGGTCATCAACAAGTGTCAGAGTGCAAAGCGTTCAACGGACAGTCATTGATCCGGGCTTTTGGAGTGCAAGCCTACTCGTCTACCGTTTTTGACTGCATGGCGCCAAGTTTTATGTCTCACCTGGACCCGCCAACACCTCCATTAGACTGTTGATGACTGGAAACTCGTTGCCTGGTCTGACGAGTCTCGCTTCCATTTGTTTCGGCCGGATGGACGTGTACGGGTATGGAGACAATATCGTGAATTCATGGACCCTACATGTCAACCGGGGACGGTTCAAGCTGGTGGAGACTCTCTGATGGTATGGAGCGTGTGAAGTTGGCGTGATATGGAAAACCTGATACGTCTAGTGACGGACTCTGTCAAGTGACGTGCACATAAGCATCTCGTCGAATCATCTACACAATTAATGTCCATTGTGCACTCCGACGAACTTGAAAAATTCCAGCAGGACATCCCACATGTCGAGTGTTTAGACACTACCGAGTAGCTCCAGGAGCACTCTTCTGACTTTAGACACTCCCATTGGCCACCTTAATCCTCAGACCTGAATATTACTGAGCACATCAGGAATGCCTTGCAACATGCTGTGCTGAAGGGATCTCTAATACCTCACACTCCTACAGATTTGTGGACTGCCCTGCAGGATTCATGGTGTGAATTGCCTTCAGAATACCTTCATACTTATGTCGAGTCCATGCTACGTCGTGTTGCAGCTCTTCTGCGTGCCCGTGGGGGGCCCTGTACAATGTTAGGCATGTTTACCAGTTTGTGTTGGCACTTGAGTGTACATGCTTCAAATAAAAGAGGACATTTTTTCTCTATTTTTTTTTAATTGCGAAATTCCCAGATATATTTTTTATCTTTGCCTGTGTAATCTTAACTAAAAATCTTAATTATAAGTAAATCTTAATTTTTGAATCTTAACTAAAAAGGATGACTAAATTAAATTTTTTATTGTTGTAACATTATTTACGCGTCTACATAATATAACCTTTAACGAAGTTTTTAATTATTTGAAATAGATTAAGAAAAGCGAACTATGTAGCACTGTTACTGCGCAAGTCAAAGTAAGGGTATGGTGGCATACGAAAAGAGATTAATTACCTAATTGGGAGTATTTCTCTAAATTAGGGAAACACACACAACAGAACTTGACGAGTTAGACGACTGAGATAAATAAATAAATTTTAAATGTGCGATAATGAGATGTTCGTGAAGTCCAATAAAGTTTTTGTCCGACATATACTCGAGAAAGGAAATATTATTGTCTATAGCAAATATATCGTTATTTTGCTACATTAAGTCATCCTTCTTCATAATACTTTGCATTACAGAATTGATGTAACCATTTTATAAGAAAGTGAGATGCATTTTGACAGAATTTATCATGTAAGGACATTCTAACATTACAATTACTTTCATTAAGCTATGTATAATATAGGGAAAGAATACAGAAGAAAAATGTCTATATTCTGGTTACAACAAACCAAAACATAAGAAAAAAAACTTTATTTAAATAAAAAAAAAATGTAACAAGAAAATAATTTTACACGTTAGATATCAAATAAATCGATTATATAAAATCTGCATTAATCCTTCTTAAAAACTGAATATTAAAATTAATTCTGCCATTAACGACTGTTACAGCTGATTTTGTAAATTTTTCCAATTGTTACAGTGAATTTTTGAAATATTGTAAAACAGATAACCTTAAAACCTTTTCCAAGACAACAATTGTACATTTACTTGCTGGTAAATTAAAAATGAAAAAATATATATATCTTATCTAAATATCATTTTCAAAAATCTACAATTACCCTTGTGTACTTCTTTTTCTGTTGTATTAAGAAACAAAATCTTCAGTATCTCTGAAAATGAATAAAAAAGCATGCCTCATATTAAATGATAAAAGTTCATTTCATGGTAGAAAGGATTTAGCAGATTTCAGTTGAACCAAAATTCTTGGAAGAAAAAAATATAAAATATGCTAGTAGTTCCAAATAACTAACCTTTCTCACATAAAAATTTATTAGATATTTTGTTTTACTGTAGTATCGAATAATAGTTTTGGCATACGTGAAAAAAATTATTCAATGAAATCACCCTTTTTTCGACCTTTATTTTCCTTGTCATTATTATAAGAGTCTTATCAGAAACCACGCTGAATTAAATTCTATTTCGAGAAATCTCTAGATTGTAGGACCCCCTCCCCCCACCCCCCAGAAATTTAAAAATATAATAAATGGGAAAGACTTTTTGTATAATATTTATCAATTTCTAACACAAAAGCTAAATTATGTAGCTTAATCTGAAATTTAATTTAGCATTACGGTTTTCTCGTTTCAAGGGAGTATTTTTTAAGAGCTTATAATAATACTAGGGGGCCTACCCCCTGCGAGCTACGCTCGCCAACCACCGCTCAGACTTCGAGGCCTCTAAAAACATGACAGCGTGCTTTGTTTTAAAAATATTGGTAAATCTGTAATGGGCTTGCCATGCTTTTAACGTTTTAATGGGGCATTTTTTGATTATCATGGCCTCATACACAGCTGTTGCGACAACTGACGACTGTTTTCGGGATTGATAAGTAAGATCAATTACAACTTGAAAAACAGCTTGTATAAAATGGTTAGGTTTAAATTGTGGCTACCTCTCGGACTTTTATAACAACGATCTGTATTCTATTCTTCCTTTGCTTTTAAGGATAAGAAAAATTCCATCTGCTTGTGAATAGCATTAAGAACCACGATAGTGAAAAGTACTATGTTATAGATATTTGCAGTAACAGGTTTTAATTTTCTCTCTATTTTAGTGCACCATCATGCATATTTTCATGTTATTTTAAATATACAAATTATTTATTTTAATTAATATGTATATACGAATTTTCTAATAATTATTTATCATACAAAATTAATTATATGTTTTGTTCATGCATGTCTGCATTTATTTGGCATCAATTGATGAGATATTTAAACAAATTTGCTATCCGCGATACTTTTAAACTATGTTATGTCACTTGAATATTGTCCATAAGAAAATTTGTGTACTTTTCCAGTATATGATCCTTTGCTTTTAGGTTTGGCGTAATTCGAGCTTCAAAAAGGGATAGATTCGTTAATATACATAGATTTGTTGCCAAAAGTTATGAAAACAAACCCAATGAACTTTTGGTGCTTTTCTATTATAGGGGTCTTGGCGCTTTTTTAAAAAGCTTGGCGAAATTCAGGCATCAGAAAGTGAGATTTGGTGCCAAATGACATAAAGAGCCATGGAAACAAATTCGACGATTTTTTTTTGTTTATATGCGTATTTTAATTATACGTATATTATTGTTTTTTCTATACAAATTACTTCTCATTATATATAAAATAGGATAAATGACATTTTACGCTAAACAAATTGTATAAATATTGAAAAAATGCTTCTGTATACAAAATGACAAAATTAATAGGTTGACAAAAAGTCTGTTGCCAAATTTCCTTTTCCGCCAAGGCTATTTTCCCTATTTCGTCAAGGCCCAATATACTGGAAAAGCACCGAATAAATTAAATTAAATGCTGACAGACGATTGAATCCTGACGATAGAAATGTGATTTTTTTTTCAAATTTTCCTGAAAAACATAATTTAATCACAATCTTGTCTTCATTATCGATTGAAATAAAAGATAAATTCAATTTCAATTTGAAAATGACGAATAAAAAGAAATCAATGATCCCTACCGGGATCTTTTCCAATTTTTTTCCCTTTTTTGTCACAAAAAAATTTGAGTAATTAGTTGCCATCATTACAGAAATGTCATTAAAATTAGAAAAAAATTAATATCTCGAAAACTAATTCCAATTTCAAAATTCTATTACCAGTTTTGACATCCGCGGATTTTTATGGACAATTGGTATTAATTTCACTATCAAGCGTTTAATATTTTATTAAAAATAGACCTGAAACATAATCAGTCGTTTAATCAGTCGTTTCATAAAATCATTTCATAAATTCGTTTCATAAAATCGTTTCACAAATTCGTTTCATTAGGATTTTATATATATACTAGAGGGCCTACCCCCTGCGAGCTACGCTCGCCAACCCCCGCTCAGACTTTGAGGCATCTAAAAACATGACAGCGTGTTTTATTTTAAAAATATTGGTAAATCTGTAATTGGGTTGCCATGCTTTTAACGTTTTAATGGGGCATTTTTTGATTACCATGGTCTCATACACAGCTGTTTCGACAACTGACGACTGTTTTCGGGATTGATAAGTAAAATCAATTACAACTTGAAAACCAGCTTGTATAAAATGGTTAGGTTTAAATAGTGGCTACCTCTCAGACTTTTATAACAACGATCTGTATTCTATTCTTCCTTTGCGTTTAAGGATGAGAAAAATTCCATCTGTATGTGAATAATATTAAGAACCACGATATTGAAAAGTACTATGTTATACACATTTTCATTAACAGGTTTTAATTTCTCTCTATTTTAGTGCACCATCATGCATATTTTCATGTTATTTTAAATACGTAAATTATTTATTTTAATTAATATGTATATACGAATTTTCTAATAATTATGTATCGTACAAAATTAATTAAATATTTTGTGCATGCATGCCTGAATTTATTCGGCATCAGTTGATGAGATATTTAAACAAATTTGCTATCCGCGATAATTTTACACCATGTTATGTCACTTGAATATTGTCCATAAGAAAATCGGGTACTTTTCCAGTATAGGATCCTTTGCTTTTAGGTTTGGCGTAATTCGAGCTTCAAAAAGGGATAGATTCGTTAATATACAAAGATTTGTTGCCAAAAGTTATGAAAACAAACCCATTGAACTTTTGGTGCTTTTCTATTATAGGGGTCTTTGACGCTTTTTTAAAAAGCTTGGCGAAAAAAACCAAGCAGGATAGAAAAACAAGCAGGATATTTTATTCTCCTTCCGTTCAGTTGGGCAATTATTATTTTATATATTCGTTTCAAATATCCGAATTAGTGATTTTATAAATTCGTTTAATTAAATTTTACAAAAAAATAACAAAATGATATCAATAAATAATAATTACTATTAATTCCTTTCCCCCCTTTCTTTTGCGTTTACATAAATGACGTCATTTGGAAGAATTTATTCAAAATATTTTCAGTTTATAAATTAAATTAAATGCTGACAGACGATTGAATCCTGACGATAGAAATGTGATTTTTTTTTTCAAATTTTCCTGAAAAACATAATTTAATCACAATCTTGTCTTCATTATCGATTGAAATAAAAGATAAATTCAATTTTAATTTGAAAATGACGAATAAAAATAAATGAAAAATCCCTATCGGGATCCTTTTCAATTTTTTCCCTTTTTTGTCACAAAAAAACTGAGTAATTAGTTGCCATCATTACAGAAATATCATTAAAATTAGAAAAAAATTAATATCTCGAAAACTAATACCAATTTCAAAATTCTATTACCAGTTTTGACATCCGCGGATTTTTATGGACAATTGGTATTAATTTCACCATCAAGCGTTTAATATTTTATTAAAAATAGCCCTGAAACATAATCAGTCGTTTAATCAGTCGTTTGATAAAATCGTTTCATAAATTCGTTTCATAAAATCGTTTCACAAATTCGTTTCATTAGGATTTTATATATATAGGGTAGATAGGGCAGATATTTTTTAAATAAAAAAAAAGTAAGAATCTGTAATTTTTTTTTTTCATTTTATTCCAAGTACGCACATATATATATATATATATATATTATTTTACAATGATACATTTTTTTTTTCAAAATAAATATTTCTGAAAAAAAAATGTAATTAAACATTTTGAATCCTTCTTGACACATATTGGATTATTAATAGTGAATTTAAGTAAAATATTTTTAAATATTTTTAAACGCCTGAAGAAATATTAATTGTAATGTTAAGAGGTACCGCTTTAAACTATAGAAAATAAGTAACTTTCAATATTTTAGAGAAAGTATATGAATTTATGAGGGTTTAATTTTTTTAATTAAATGATTTAATAAATGGTGCATATTTAAATTTCATGAATGAATTGTAGATGTTTTCTTCAATGATTAATGAAAATTGAAACGTGTACCTAATAGTAGTACACTGAATAATTTTTAATTCAATCAAACGGATTTGAAAAGTTATTGTACGAATATAATTTTTTCGAACTGAGTACAAACCTGAATGAACAAATTTGTTTATTATCTTGAAATTCCTACATGGTGCCAGATGCTGTTGTGAATAAGGTTTTCTGAGTCAATTGTGTTGGCCGGCTGTCGGTTAGGAACCTCAATAGTTCGAAATTTATGCCAAAAATCTGGGGTTTTACGCCCTGACCTGGACACATTTTCTCTCATTTGGAAAAAATTCACTTGGTATAACTTTTCTATAATCGAAGCTATATAAGAAACCACTAATTAACTAAAAAGTGGTAGGTCGCAGTCTACATTTTTACCGAAATTACTTTCTTATGCATATGTACTATGTTGGTGAGGTTGTATCTGTAGAGATGTCACAATAAACGTCTAAAAGCTACATCGATAATAGTTTTTTTAATGCATATAAAATTCCTTTGCTCGATTTTCCTATTTGTACATAGACACTGCTAAGATATAAAAGTTAGGAAACTGGCTTTCTTAATAGACATAATATATTGGTATCACGTATCGTACACAATCACTTTCCCATTGTGCACCTTCTTAGGATTTCGTACATCTCATGAAACCCTATTCGTCCCGCTACGTTGTCTGTCCGTCTCAGAATCGGTTCTCAGAAACAATATAAGTTACAGGCTAGAAATTTTGTGTACTTATAGCTGAATACCTACTATGAAGCTGAAAATCACAAAATTAAAAAAAAATCGTATTATTTAAATATAGAGAGGTAAAAAACCAAAACTCTAACAATCATTGCCTATTAAATTTAAACATTTTTCGTTATAGCAGTTGCCAACAATTAAAAATCCACAATAATTAATTTCCTATTGAAAGATATCCACGTGGAAAATGAAAATGAAATAAAAAGTTTCACCAAATAAAAAAAAGATTAAAATGACGTCATATTGGTAATAAAATGGAAATTTTCAAACATTTCTCAATAATCCAAGGAATATGAGTATGTGTAAGTACAGAAAGCAGGTTAATATGATGTCATTAGAGAATTAAAAAGAAAATTAATATGACGTAATTTTGGTAGTTTAACGGACTTTTTCAAATGTTTGAGAAAAATACAAAGAGTGTATCAATATGAGTAATAGAGAAAGCAAGTAGATATGTCGTCAGAAAGTGATTATAACGTCATATGAGTATGAGGAACTTATTGAATCATGATAAAAACCTGATTATGAAAATATTGGCATATTTTAAAATTTTGAAGGTATGTGTACAACATGTTAGATTTTGTTCATGTTTTGAACATGTTTGATCATGTTTTAATACAACATGTTTAATTTTCAAATTTATTTTTATTTTAATATCGCATTTAGTCCACATGACAGATATTATTATGACAGAGTATAATAGCAGGATTCGCCCGCTTTGAACAAAATATCTTTTAATAAACAAAATCAAATATATACAATGTAGACGCCACACATTTTATTGAATCCATTTTCCGATTGAAATGGAAAGTATTTGATGTGTGACAAGTAAGCACTTAGCCTAAAAAAATTCAGTGTAGCGTCTTTGAATAACAAAGTATCAAACACTAAAGCTAACAATTTCTATTTTAATAATATGGCATACGTTATGTATACTATACGAAGCATTATTAAATGTAACATTCCTCTGTGTGTAATTTTATAAACTTTTTATGCGACCGGAGAGGAAAAAATATTACAGAAAAAAATACTTTCATTATTTTGAAAGTCTTACTGATAGTTATATATGATTAAAAATATATACACATTTAATGTTCTGCACATAAAAATATTATTTATATACCCGATTCTACCTTTTTAACTCAGACAAAATATTTAGAATAAATTTCTTCAATTTAAACTCTTTTTAATAATTATTGCACCATGCACACTTTGATAGTCGAGATATTTTATATTCTATCCGCACATTTTATTTAAATTTACTGCCTTAAAATATCCGTGAAACCTGGTTTTATCTTGATAAATAAGAGCGGAAAAGCAAGTGAATTCTTAATGACTTGAAGGCTGCATTAAAAAAAAAAATATTCTTTTCCAATTTGCATTCTAAATCATTCAATTTCCACTTTTATTCTCATCAAGTTTAAATTGGAATTTCTTCTTATATCATTATTCACAAAATTTTGCTTTAATCCTTTTATTTTTCACAGTTTCAGTAATGTTCTTTTAATTTTAAAAATGATTTTTTAAACTTCTCTGTAATGGATTTTTAAAAATACTAGGGAATCCAACCCAGGCTTCCCAAATTAGAGAATATAGGTAAACACCATATTTTTGTAGAAATTTCTAATAATTTTTAAACTTTATATATATATATATATATATATATATATATTTAGATTGCCAATTAATAACACAAAAATCATTTTTATATGAAAAATATTAATGTACTTAAATATAGTTTTGAAATTTATTAAAAGCGATTCTTTTGTATTGGCCGCACGCCAGATTAAGAAATTGCCAAATATTTCGCTACTTACAACAGCCTTTTGATTCTGATTATTTCATTGTTTAATCACGTAGTTCTATTACACATCTCCTAATTTTATCTTTTATTTATATTAAGCAAATGCTAAATTTCGTCATGTAATATTAGAATAGAAACAAGCGTAGTTTGTATTATCTTAAGTGCAAACGGGTTGATCTTTCGTAATCGATCTGCATGCGTTAGTGATAGATTTTTAAAAAAAGAATCACGCTTGAAAATTATTAAAAAATAACATAATAAATCAGTAAATTATGACACAATTTCCACACAAATTGAATTTGAAAGAACATATTTTCTTTCATGTTTGACCGTTTAAAAAATGGATATTGCAAGATGTTTAGAAGTTAAAGAAATTGCAGTAAATGCGAAATTTATTTCTCACATGGTGGCATCGTCTAAATAGCGTTACTGGCTGATATATTTTTGCTTTAAAATAAGGAAGAATGACTTTAGATTTAGATGTATTCTATTATGGAACAAATGTTATTTATACTGGTTATTTTGTGACACAATAATGCGAAAATATTGCATTCATTCGAAATTCATCCATTGAAATAAAATATTAGCTAAATACAGGGTGGTTATAAAGTGTTCTATATATTTTTGAGAAATATGTTCTAAATAAAATTTAATTGTAAGTAATCTGATAGTATTAATTCAATTTAAAATATAATAGTCAATGCCTTTGCTCGTCTTTGAGAATTAAATTATGAGCAGGTACACGAAAGCATGACTCGTCAAATAAAACAAAATTCACCAATCACAGTAACCAAGAAATATTTTTATTCAAATTTAAGCGAACTGGTAGCATTAATAATGAAAATCTTTTAGGCAGACATTGTATAATACCAGATGACGTTCAAGGAGCACAGACAGTGGTCACATGTATTCCCAAGTCATTAACGTGAAGACTTTGTTCGGAGCTGGCTATTCTATAGTGTGGAAAAATTAAAGTTATTATTTAAACAAACATGCCTTCCAATTTTGAGCTGCGAAAAACCTTGAAACTGAGAACTATGCAGGCTCTGTGATACGAATTCCTGGAAGCAGTGGAGATTGATAACTTATGTGGGGAAAGTCCGCCTGTAGCTGCTCATATATAAATTGACGTAGAAGAGAACAAACAATGATTTTTTTTTCCGTGGAAATTATTATAAAAGATCATATAAAAGTAAAATTGATTTAAAATCTGTTTAGCATAAACGTATGCAGACTGTATAAACACTCTATTTAGCTTTCATTTTAAATATTTGAAATGGAATAACACAATTAAAAAAAATGCATTAAATTTAGTTGTGTTCGAATTTGAAAACCAATACTACAGAAATATTGACATTATATTCAATGGTTCGAGTATCATAGTCCATATTTTTTTCCCAACAGAGTAAAACTATACCAGGAGCAGGACTCAAACCTAGGAACTTTGGCTTACCGTGCCAACGCTCTCCCTACTCACGATATCCTGGTTGGCATGTTGCACTCTTATTTGTTGGACAAGGCTGCGAACTTATATTGACATTACATTGAAAATATTAGCAATGAATTGCCCAAATATGTTTTGCCCGCATTTCTGAATTATTGGCAAAGTTTCAGTGATTCTGTGTTGAAACAATATTTTTTTCTAATATCGCCCATGATAAATCCACTCCAAACGGCATTAGACAAACGTTATGTTCTTTCCGCGGATGATGTTTTCGTATATATTCAATCATTCTGACCTTAATAGCTATCAGTTCTTGCATATTTGAAGTAAATATACAACTTGGTTTTATGTATAATTAATTTCCATAATTGGGAATTTTTTCCATGTATTTTTTATTGCAAACGTAACAGAAACTTTTAGATATTGTTTGTAATTTTAATTAAAACAGAAAACGTATTTAATAATTTCAAATATTTTACTAGCTTAAATTACATTTATGTTTGTAAGTTGAAAATAATAAAATAATTCATTATTAACAATGAAACAATTTATATTTCCATCCGCATTGCAACCATATTACCTTATATACAATCATAGATTATATTTTTGAGAATATGTATAATATTTCAAAAACCCTTTCCAATGAAACTACATATAGTGTTAAAATAAAGCTTGCCAACTATCCTTTCAAGATACAGTAATATTTGTCTTAACTTAATGTGTTTTGTTCTTAGCTTTCAAATCACATTAGCTCCATCACATTCACAAAAGTAATCTGAAGCTAACATTCACGTGGTAACAACATTTTAAAGTTTTCCCAGGTACAGTAATGTTAAATCTTGTAATCCACAGTTCTTCTCATGTTCTTCACAACCTCTTCAATGTGAATCATTAATCCTGAAATGTAACGCCCTTCAGATCAATACACATTAGTGAAGTATGTCTTCCTTGAAACCATTCTTATAACTCAAGTTATTCTAGTCTGATAATTATATATCTGGGAAGAATTGTTTTAGAAATTCCATTTGCGTTGTTTGAATCGAATAAAAATAAGTAAATTACTGTTTACTGAATTCAATGTTGTAAAGATATGTGCATTTTTATTGTTGTATTTTAATTAATTTATTTTTATATAATGTTTTCTCTATTGGGAAGCATGTTATCTACTAGCGAAATAAACTTTACGGCTGTTTCTTTTAAAATAAAGTAAACAAACTGTGAGGCGAATAATATTTCACAATTATTTTTAACAAAAATTAAAAAGACACAATAAACCTAGCGTCATATAAGGAAAGAAAAAAACTTTGTTAAAAAATAAATGATTACAAAATATACGTGTGTTTTGCACATGACCATTGTTCGATTTTATGTTTCAATATGAAAGGAATTTGTTATCTCCTTTTTAACACTTTCCAACATAGTTGAAAAGTGTTTATGAATTTGGTTTGTCTGTCTATCTGCCGTCTGTCTGTCAGTGCTCTAACTCACGTAAATATGCTTGCATCGTCGTGCAATTGATATATGTTATTGAGGCTTACAGTGGCATGTTCGGTATTGAAAATGAAGTGTGTAGCACTTATAGTTTTTTTTACAGGGACACTTAAAAGTATTCCTTTACATCGCGGTCTAGTGGAAAAAATCATTTGCGGTTTATTTTAATGATGTTACACAATTTCAAACATATGGAAATTGATATATATCTTTAATGTGGCTTACAAGAGACTTACTACTGAATATTGTGTGTATAGTTTTCATAGTTCATTTACAGGGACACACAAAAGAATGCGGTTAAAGTACTGTTTATGAATAATAATTACGGGAAATGCTTTTTCAGTTGCTGAACACGTTTATAAATTTAACAAATTTTTTGTCTATTACTTGGTGTGTATAAATTGCATAAATTGTATACAGTGCAGCACTAAAGTTCTGGAGTACAAGTCCGTTTATTGTCGGAAATTGCAGAAGGGAAATTTTAAACTGTGCTAAGCGTTTACTAACTGAACTAAATTTTAGTATTCTATTTAGTATATATACAAATCTATAGATCACATACAGGGCTGCACAACAGAGCTCAGATATTTTTTCGAATATTTTTGTTAATTCCTGAAATTTGATTTTTAAATATGTTATGCGTTTTCAAAATTGTTTAGTTAGATATCATCTTACACCTTACGGTAAACATTTGCAAAATTATCTTAGAAGTGTTGGAAAGTGTTACATAATCTATGCCTGACGCATGATTTTTCGTTCTCGTTTGTTATTGAATGATGTTTTGTAAAAACTGTTATTTTTAAAAAAAATAGTGTCTTTAAGATATAATTCATTAATTAACAATAGTTTTGTAACAATCACCGTTGGGTGCAATGTTTTAGTAAATTTAACGACATTTTCAGAATTATAACACCATATACATATTTTGGTCAAACAGAAGCTACTTTAGATGATATTTCCCAATGTAATTTGACATAAGACAACTCTTATACGTGTCTCAGATTATATATGTTTTGCGATATTTACCATATTTATAGTTTATTTATTAATATTTGAAAATATCAAGGGTAAAAATATATAGCAAAAGACAATTTAACTTCATTTTAAATGAATAAAAATACATATTTTTTATTAAATAAATATTATATATTTATTAAGCTAGATATTTCTAATAGTTTTCTAATATGTCATGAATATATCTAAAATTATCCTGCAAAATTATGCATACAGCGCACAGTGGGTGTTTTCATGATCTAGGTGGACAAAATTCATTTTTCCAATTATCTCGGAATTTAACAAGACCGCGTACACTGGTAGATGAATGTCTCTTTTGTCGAGATCCGTACAAGTTTTGTCGAAAAAATTGGATGTGTTGATTAACTACGACCGTAAATAAGGCAGTTGGTTTCAGAGAGTTTCAACAGTTGCATTATTTTTCTGTAAGTTCGAAAGCAAGTCTTGACTTTTCTGTTTTATTTGAAAGCAGGAGTTACTGTACATATGTCACATGTTTGTCACAATATTTAACCTATTGTTGTTTGAAAATAAGCGCCATCCCATATAGCACATGTGCTTCCCTAGGACATCCCCAGGAAGATTGACATTCATCCCCCAGGCATCCCTGAGGATGCAAAAATTTGTCACCAGGAGGTCCTCAGGAACCGAAAATGTCCGCCTCATAGTATCCCGGGGAGCTCCTCATTACCTCCTTCAGGTTCCTCCTCAGGTTGTTCTAGGGAAGATTTCAGGAAGTAATACCGGAGGAATTTGGGAGACTCAAGGTCACTTAATGTGCATAAAAAACATCCTAAGTTATTATTATTCGACGTAATGTAAAAAGTATTTATTTATTTTTTTGTAATAAATACGAACATTATTTTTTTTTTAATTTACATAACACACATTACTTTTATTAATCATGCACACAGAATCACATGAAAGTTATTGTACAGATTTTACGCAATAAACTTTCTTACCGCCGATTGGATTTGAACCTGGGTACTTACGAATACGAGAAACACGCTCTAGTGATTACGCTACACGGCCGTTGTACCTGGATCGTTTATAAAGTATTCATGTATTTCTTTCTCCTCTTATGAAAGTCAGTAAATCGAAAATGTGCATATTTTTACGCTTCGTATAACAGGAAATCTGTAACCTTTATTGCAAATAAAGATGCAAACCCTTTGATACATATTCAATACAATTTTAAATTGATAACTAGAAAAAAAGCGTATCAATAATTATTTAAGGCTGTTCTCAAACTCAAAGGAGCTGCTTTCTGACACATTTTTTAACTCGTTTTTGTTCGGAAATGCATTAAATTGGCAGGTTGTCTTATTTAGAAACTATGTAATACTAGAAAAACGTTTTTTTTTTTTTTTTTTAGTAAACGCAGATCTTTTAGAAAATACTGTGAAAGTCGTGGTTTTGAACACCAAATTTCCACGCGGCATCACAATAAAAGGGAAAAGTGGAGGGGTGTTTTATCATTTGCAACAACATTGCGTTTGATCATTTTAGTTAGGAGCCACATATATCAGGGTCAGGGGTCTATGATAAGGGGGCCAATTAAATAAAAATATTTACAATTAAATAAATTAAACTATAAATTATAAATAATCACAATTAAATAAAGTAAGAGAAAAATTGACGTTTTAATAAACCAAAAATCGAAAAACAAATTCAAAATGCACTTTTTTTAATTAGAAATATTATAATTTTAAATTCAGAATTAGAATAAGCAAAACTCAATTTGATTTCTAATATTGATATTACCATATTACAAGTTGTTAAACTATATATCTATAAAAGCTTTTCTGAGTTTATGCATGCTAGGCTGTTCTCAAATCCAAATTGACTACTTTATGACATATTTTTTAGTTCATTTTTGTTCGGAAACACATGAAATTGGCAGGTGTTCTTATTTATAAACTTTGTAATCAAAAGATGATTTCCATTTTTTGGTAAAGACAGAATAACAAAATATAAAATTATTAATTAGTAGAAAATGTAATAATAAATACATAAATATTTCTGTAATTTTTAAAAATATCAGAAAAAATAATTAATAGAAGAATAATAATAAAAGTAAATATGCTCGATATGATTTAAATATGATTCAATTTTGAAACTTACATGAAAATTAACTTTTACAATCGAAATAAGATTTTTTTAAATAGATTGTTTAATTTAAAATGCTTATCTCTAGTCTATTAATTGGCAAATTCTGAATATATACAAACATGTAAATATATATTAAACTGTTGATAAAATCCTTATTTGTAACAAATTTTTGATTCCTCACTATTACAAAAAAAATAAAATAAAAATAAATAAATAAATAAAAAACCCTCATTTATTAAGAATAATAAAAGAAATATATACTATCTATGATAATTTAAAATGGTCAGCGAAAAAAAATAATAAATCGAATTTATATTTAAAAATTTAATATTGATCAAAAAATAATTTATATATATAATTCAAATTAATATGAAATGATTAATTATTTAATACAAATAATAATAATAATAATTTAATATATAAGACTATATTTAAAGGATCAGAAGAAGTAAATTTTACTAGGTATTTCTAATCCTTAATTTATAAAATATGTTATATACAAATATATAAATATATTTTAAACTTTTGATAAATTTCGTGTTTCGAAAAAAATAATTCTGATTTCTTGCAATTGAAACAAAAATAATTTATAAGGATAAAGTAAATCAATTTTATATTTAAAATTAAATTATTTCTATAGAAAAGAATAACGTATATAAGTGAAATCAATGTAAAATTACGTATTAATTAGATGAAAAAGTAATAGTAAAAATATATAAATATATAAGTAATTGTTGAAAGTTCAGAAAAAATAATTAATGAATGTAATAATAAAATAAATTAATATATAAGTTAATTTTTAAAAGATCAGAAAAAAATCAATTTATATTTAAAGTAATTTATTTTAATTATTAATATATGATGTGGAATATTAAATTTAATTTTCTAAATTCAATTTATTTAACTACATTTTGATTTCATTTTATAAATTAAAACTATATCTAAATAAGGATAATTAAATATTATAACAATAATTAAAAGTTAAACAATAACCAGATGTGCTTAGGAAATAAAATAAATCAAATAATAATATAAACTTTATTAATTAAAAAATTGAATCGCATCAAATCATTTTTTTTAAATAAAAATTTATAATAAGTTATTTTAGTGTCAAAACCACCCATGAGATGGCACCAGTACCGTCTCTTCCTAGGTACTTCCCCAGGAATATCATCCCAGGAGACTGCTCCCTGGGAAGAAACTGGGAGGTCAGTCCTGGGGAAGTGATTAAAATATCTTCCCCAGGAACGCCTGATAGCGTCATTGCAGTTTCAGGAGGAATTTGGGAAGAATTGGAGCGCCTGGGGAGGTTTTCAGGAGTTTTGGTGCTATATGGGATCTTGTTTTCAAACTTCATCTAGACTTTTAATATAGTATTAAACATTATTAAGAAATATGCATTTTCTTAAATCAAAGTGACCTAAAGCATTGGAAACTTAAGTAAACTCCTACGAAAGTTTGCAAATCATTACGTTATATTAACGTGAAGTGTATGTATCTATGTTTAGTTCAAATCTTGCAAGACAATTGTAAACCACTCTTAATTATCCGATTGAGCTGAAACTTTGAATACATGTGTGGTTTCAATGAAAATGCAATATTATAATAGAAATAAATAATAATATTAGAAATAATAATAATAATATAAATAATGCTAATAATAATATAAATAGTTAAATAAGCGAAATATTTATCACCGTTTGATTATTTTATTACTTATACATTCGAAAACCGAGCAAAACCTAATTAAACTTTAACGCAATAATTTTGTCCACCTACATCCTCAAAACGCCCCACTTTGCAGCGGCTTCATTCTTGAAGATAGATATCACAAAATTATATTTTGGTACATTTTCTAGAATAGCTGTTACGAAATAAAACTATTTTAAAATCATAAATAATTATTCTTTAAATTTTCTATTTAAATTTATCTATAAGAAGGGATATTTGGAGAAAATGGGTTCGTTTATGCACTCAAAGTATAGTGTATACATTACATTTTTTTCATATTTTACACATCGATTAGTATAACTTTAAAACTATCTACATTACAAATTTTCAAGTCCAATTAGTCCATTGTATGTATAAAACACAATGCAGTGGTGTCATTCCTTTCATTTCTTATAATATAACATTCTTTGTAAATTCCGGACGTTGAGCATAAACACAGCATGTATTATTATGTTTGTTTCCAAGGAAGAAATTAAACTTTTTAAAATCGCTTAGTTTCTTATGAAATATTAAGCAGTTTGTATGATGCGAGAAATAAATAAATATGACTTTTTTTTTAATTTTTTATATATCTCATAAACCACTCAATAAATAAATAGTAATACAAAAAAATTACAAATAAATAATAAATAGTTAAGTAGATAGATGGAGCATAGAAAATACATAATGAAATAATTTATATTGTATTATAATATATGTAAATTTAATAAGGGAACTTAGGCTATTAAACTTTCAAAAAATACCATTTTTGAAACTATTATATATATTTTAAAGATTAATAAATTCTCAATAATTTAAAACAAAATGAATGGTACACGTTATAGTCGTTAACCCATTCGGAACCATGGAATCATATATGAACTTCAAAAAGAGCATACAGAGTTTGTTTTAGGCACCAGTAAAAAATAAAAGTAATATCTGCTTTCTCATATTAGAGCATTTTTGTGATAGTTTAAGTAAAGGTAGCTTTTTTTTAAAAAGTGGTGTCAAACGAATAAAATTGGTGTAAAAGCCGCCGGTCCCGAAGGGGTTAAATATGGAATATTTTCAAAGAGTAAACCTTTTCTTATTTTTCTCAAATTGTGAATTTGGGGCATGGCGCACAAAGTAATTAAAAAAAATTAATTTTTTTCTTTACAATTTCAGTATATATAAATTGTATGGAAGGCTCTATAAAGTAAACCTAAATTTTCATCTTTTTTTGTTGAAAAACATTTTGTTTTGTTGATTTTATATAAGAAAGATACAGGAATGTTTTTTAAATATATATTTTTTTTATAAATAAACGATTTTTAAGTTCAGTCTAAGAACAAGACTCAAAGGAGTAATTAGACACCAAAAATTTTAGTTTTGCATGCAGAAATTATTTTGAAATCGTGCACGCAACGTATGATTCCAATTTTCAGCTCGACAAGTTAAAAAAAAAAAAAAAAAAAAAAAAAAAGAAAGAAAGAAAAAAAGAAAGAAAAAGAATAAAGAAAAGAAAAAAAAAGTATGAAAGCTCTTCCCCCTCCCCATTATGATCAGAAACAAATATTAAATGAATATATATAAATCTATTTTTCTCTTTATCTTCATTTATATATCTATTACTGCCTTTTAAAAAATGTGTTTTTCTATTGTATACTATTTAAGCTATAAAATGACGAAAACGGTCACTTTTTTCACTTTTCAACAATGTAAGAGTTAAGTCAACTGTGCTAAATTCAATTAAAAGACAAAAAAAAAATAGATTATGAAATTATGAATTTAAAAAAAATTAAGAAAGTATTCATTTTCTGCTGTAGAACTTTAACGGATGTGTCCTGTATGTTTCATACTTTATATATGACGGCATTTTCATGGAATTAAATGTTTATAAGAGTTTTTGAAAGTGTCACGTATTGAGAAACATTTCCAAATAAAAAGAAAATTACGAAATTATATCAGAAGAGTGGATTTTTTTATGGTGTTGAGTAAATTTAAGAGACAAAATAATTAACTGGAGATCTCGGAGTGTCATTTTAGTACTAAAAGAACAAAAATGAAAAAATATGTATAAACACGTTATAAAATATACAGTAAAATTTACAAAATGCATGAGAATTTTAGTTTTGATTGTAGTTAATTATTTATAATTTAACGTTTTAGAGACGCATATGGTTTACTAGCGTTGAAATTTTACATCTTATTCACTTGTTTTCCTAAATTTAATACAATACGCAATTTACTGTTTTTTTCTAGTGTAATATTTCAATATGTTATTACTTGGGAGGAAAATAGTTTTCTCGTAAATAATAATAATTAAAAAATAAGTTAAAGAAATTAGTATTCTGTAAAGCAAAGGAACAAGTCATAAATATAATGTGTCTGATTTATATGCAAAAGCTTACAGCCTCTACACCAAATATAAATAAATAAATAAATAAATACTAAGAATAAAGGCCCATAAAAAATAATTTATGCATGTACGAAAAATTTTCATTTCCAAAAATGTTTAACTGAATTTTTGCTTAACTTGATATGACAGAAAATTTAACAAAGAAAAACTCTAAGAAAGTTTATATTTTATATGACAACGTGTATTATACAATTTGTCATGTTGATATCATGCTTTATAAATATTACTTTTCAGCTAATTTAAAATGTTCTATTTCTTTAAATTGATTAAAAACAACAAACAAAAGATCTTGTTTTTCTAAAATATGTTATAAAATGTAGCATAAAACAGTTTATGTTACTACGGATTCTGTTCGAACTTAAGTTTCTATATTGTTCCTAAAATTTCATTATGTGTTTTATATATTTTTTAAATAAATAATATAATTCCACTTTAAATTAATGTAAGATTTTCTTTTTTTTAAATAAAATAAACTAAAATAAAATTTTTAAATAATTCTAAAAAAAATTTAATCATATTTAGTTTACATAAAACAAATTTTTTAGCGCAAATGCACGTCTGAAATTTAATTGTTAAAATTATTATCTTAAAATAAATAATATATTTTTTTCTTTTTATTGAATGCTTTTTAACATTTTAATGAGAAATTACAAGATGAAATCGGATTTTTAGATTAAAAAAATCTCTCACAAAATTACTTTTCTAAAAGTGTATTAAATTTTACAAATGCATTAGAAATGTTATTAAAATAACTTTGAGGAGATGATAAAACATGTTTAAATATTCTAATGTAAACGGTAGATAAAGTTAAAATTTATGTAGAATTAAAAACAAATTGTTTGAAATCTTTTATATAAAGGTATGTGTAAGAAAAATATCGGAAAACAAAACGTTCAAGACAGATTATTAAAATAAAGATTGCTTGAAAAAAAAAACTAATATCAAAATATTATTTTATTGAGATTTCAATTTTCTTCTCAAATTAAATTTTATGAATATTTCCTAATTTTGTCATCCGTGTCTTATTTGTTCTTATCTGTTTGATGAAAAACGCGGTAAATTTTTAAAAGAATATACTGTGGAGGCTGCTTAATATAATACCCTTTAAAAGAATTTATTACTTAAGGCGATACATCATTTATCTTCCAAGCTATCGATGATTTCTAATTAAATTATTCATGTTTTATTCTTGTGATATATTTGATGAAAACATTGTACTTTAAGCAGATAATTTGTGGTTCCAGTATAATACAATCAGCGGAGAAGACCAAGCTACGACCGGTTAAAATTAACTTTAACTTGCTTCAACAATAAATTCCCTCTCTATTTCTGCTAAATTCTAGTAGTTCAGAACATTTTTCATAATACAACAGGAAGTTCGCATCTGCTAGTTTAGAGCAATCTGCATTGTACAGTAGGAAGCGCAATATTTGGACACAATCTTCAATATTTTTATAGACTTCTAAGTCTTTTGCAAATCGCAAGATTCACTGTCCAATGTCACAGACATTCGGCTTCGTCCGAAGCATTTCCTTATATTGGTGTGGGATTAATTGCAAAAATGTCCTCTATACTTTGATTGATTGGATTCTATTTTCAAGAACGTTTTATGGACACTGATTGGTTGAATCATGTATCTCAGATCCTATTGGGAATTTCTAAAAAATCATTTCATATTCTGAAAGCCAATCTTTTCACAAATGTTTCTTGGCGAAGTTCTTTCATTTGGCGCCAGGCATGTATTTTGGCATTGGTAATCTTTAAAGTCGATTCTCCCAACAAATGCCGTAAGCATCTCGGCAAATAACGCCAAATTTATTGAAATGTTGCCAACTGTGTAACAACTTAATAACTCTTTAAAACTTCATTCTCATTGAAATGCATTGATCCGTAGTGACATCAAAATCACTTACTAATTGAAATTTCTCGAACATGTGACCAAGCCCAATGGTCTTCTGGTACATCTGAACGTTAGGATTCAAAATTTAGTGAAAATCGTTACATTCGTTTTCCAAACTAATTTTATATACACGCAAGATTTTTTCTTGTATTATAATATATGATATCGTTTAAAACAATATCCATCATAATCTGCTATGTTCGTAATGTCGAACATTCTCAAACACTTCCAATTATGTTTTCATTCACACTTTAATTTTTAAATGGATAAAAACATACTTTGCACTTCAACAGATTTAATATGCTTTATTTAAAGAAAAATAATTTCGAAATTAAAAAAAAAAATTGCATTTATTAAAAAATAAAAAAATAATAATCATCGTATGAGGTTTATAAATGTATCAAAAAATTATTATTAGTTATTAAAGGACTTTTTGTTTAATTTAAAAATTGCATGGAATCGCACAAAGTAAGAACAAAAAAAGGAGGCATTTACTTGTTTAGATTTAAGATCAGAATTTTTTTAAAATAATATCATCTCAAGTAGAATACAAAACAAATATAGCACAGATAGAATTTCCAACTGAAAATTTAATCAAGAAAAAAATCATGCGTCAAGCACAGATTATGAAACACTTTCCAAAAATTCAAGAATAATACAACGGGACATCAGCGTTTAAAAAAGGCGAAACCAGACTTCACCAATCACCGTCTATAGCAATAAAGGTACTGGTATTCTTTTGCGCATCCATGTGTATGATTTATAGATCTGTATATATACATCATAATATGCTAAAATTTAGCATAGTTACAAAACTCATAATAAAAATGAAAATTCACCTTCAGCATATTGTACCAATAGATGGAAATATATTCGAATAATGTTGTACAGCCTTGTATATTAGCTACACGTTTTTATACACTTCTCATATTAAACTAAAATTTATTTAAAAAAAAAAAAAAAGGCACACTAACGAAAACGTAATTTTAAAAGCTGCCACCCATACACGACAATGTATAATGTTCTTTGAGTAGCCCTTCTATATGAATTTATTTATATGGTATAAAAATCTCTAAGTATACTAAATATAGTTCAGCTGGAAATTTAATTAAAAAGAATTCTTAAGCAATTGACGCTCATGCACAGTAATGCATACGATGTTTTGTTAAGTCCTGTATATGATGTACAGAATTTATATACACCACGTAGTATGTAAAAATTTAGTTAATCTTAAAAACGCATATCACATCTGAATATACACTTTTAGCTTACATCGCAGCAATGTAGACATTAATGTAACCAGAATCTGTTGTGTGTCCTTGTAAATGAACGAAAACTGATATTCACGTTATATTTTACAGTAAGCTTCTTGTAGTGTGCCACAGTAATTTATATAAATTTATTTATTTATTTTTATTTATTTATTTATTTTTTAAATAGTGTAGCATTAGTAAAATACGCTACAATCAAAGTTTTCGCGTAGACCATTATGTTTCGAATTCTTTATGAAATACCCTGTGAATGAATGGTGAATTCTTTGGGCCACTACATTTTACAGAAATCATATTTTAGTGCATTTCATAAATGCATGTAGATTTTAATTATGTCTGAAATAGTGTAAACTCGTTAAATTGCACCGCAAACGTTTTTTTTTTCCTTTTGCCCATAATTTAATGAGATGCTTTGGTGTGCTCCTGTAAATGAACTCTCTCCTGGAATAAATACTACACTCCTTCTTCAAAAGCGAACATACCATAGTAAACTTCAGTAATATATATCAATTAAATGGTAAATTGGATATATGTATGAGAGTTAGAGCACGGACAGACACCAAAGTCATAAGCATTTTTCCATAATGTTGAAAAGTGCTAAAAAGAAAATGGTTCTTCCATCAAGTGTTATCCTTCACAAGCATTAATGTGGTTTTTAACATTTTATGTGGTTTATATGCCACACAATTCACAAGTACGTGTGCAGTACGGTATAATTTTATAGATTTAAAGTAAGATGGTTTAAAACTAAAGAAAGAAAGTAAAGTAGTAAAGTAGAAAAAATGACGTTTTTTGAGCGTTAAAACTAAAATACAGCAGCAAAATAAATGACGTTGAAGTACAAATACCTAGTAACAAACATATGTGTAACAATAAATCATTTATTCGCTCTTCTGCCTACAGTTGTTTCCCGTTCGCAAATCATAAACTGCAATGCGGTTTTCGGGCACATTCCGAGGGTTTAATGCATTTGACTTTGCAGATATCTATAGTATACCGCAATGTTAGCACATTGTAATGAATATTTAGATTGAAGCCACGTTATTCAAGCCCAAATTACATTACATCATCCCTAAGAGGCAAATGTATCTCCTTCCTATGCTATATAATTTACACATCTTCATGATTATGTATATGCATGTATTATTCAATCTTCATATATTTTTAAAATATGCAAAAGAATACAAAACATAAAATCAAACCTATCTTCTACCCTTTCAGTAGATATTTAATAGATTGGAGGGTCGCTTTTTTTTCAATGATCTAATAGCAAATTTTAAATGTCTTTAGAAATTTAATATTGTTTTTGGTCAGAGATTTCCATAAACATTTAACTTCTGTTTTTACTTGTTGTTAATATATACCATTTTTTTTAAATTTTCAAAAGGAAGAATGGTATGTATTTAGTAAACATTCCATTTCTTAATTACAAAATTTTAGGGTATATTTTTAGTGCATGCTTGTGTAATTATTTTTAAACTGAAAAGGAGATCTACAAATAAAATATTTTTAGCATTTTTTAAGCATTCGGATGAGGTAATTGTCGAAGTGTATATTTCTTTACACAGACTTAAAAATAATGCGAGATTGTTTATGATACATTATTGTTACTCTGCATTACGGTGCTTTGTAAAAGAGAAACGAGATACGAACTACGTGGGTCCTCTAATTGACAGTCGTCAATGAAAATCCACATTAAACAGCTTCCTGAATCTAGTCAATATACGTGGATTAGGCTGGTTAGAGAAGTAAGTATAAATTAGTTGAGCTATAATGACAGAGTCGCCCAGTACAAGATATTATCAAACTAATTTGGCAATCCGAATTGACAATTCCCCACTGTACGCTTCATATAGGCGAATTAGAGAAGTAGGATCACATTAGCTGAGCTATAATGGCAGGGTTGCCCAGTACAGGATATTGTCAAACAACTTTGGCGATCCATACTGCAGAACTTGACCTTTATCGTCTGGACGTGTCGCATAGATTAGTAAGTATACATTAGTTGGCCGACATAGTTTGACAACCAGCTAAGCAGGTCTTGACTATCTCTGCATGACAGAGGGTCATCAAGAACAAGATAATAGCACACTCACAAAGTTTTGTAATACTTGTCCAACATCAAGTCGACTAATCAAATATTATTGCAAGTAAAACGCCATTCTAGCACACGTAAGCAGTCTAGAATATTGTACATTTGACCTTATTTACGAAACCGATCTGAGAATAAATAAGAACGAAAAATCGTGTGTCAAGCATAGATCATGAAACACTAAACTTATAAAGAAAAAGTGAGGATAAAAATATCTGCAAACAACATTTAGTTTTTAGTCAAGCCAGAATATCAACTAATTTATTCCATCAAAGTTAGAGTAAAAATGAATCCCAGATACTATTGTTAAAATACGATTGTTATTTTTTTCTTGCAAAAGGCGCGTGCCTTTTGCAAGAAAAAAAATAACAATCTTATTTTAACTTCATTAGAGGATGACGTCATCCGCTTCGGGAAAGACATGGGTCATAGAAATATAAATCTAAACCTTTCAATTACAATATCGCTTTTTAATCATAAATATAAAATAAACCCATGCGGTTTTTTTTATAATCATTACTGAGCATCATATAATATCATACTTTATTTTTGTGGCAACGGTAATATGAGGAGAACCTTTCATTTCTATCATGAAATCAATGCCGATTTAACTTTTAATTATCAGCAAATTTTAATCAAAAAACTTGTTTTAGGAAAATGTATTTGTACTATGTCAGAAGCCTGTTCAAAATCCTTTCATATGGTATCTCATTCGTCGTTCTGCGTTTCGTATTTTTTTTAGAAAAAGGGATGTTAATATGATAAATAATATATATATGATGAGTAAAAGTGAATGATTCAGAAAATCCAAATCTTAGGGAAAACAATTCAATGTGTTTAATTATTATATCAAGAAAATTAACTTTTTACAAAAATAGTAATATTCACAATTTTTAAACGTATTTACGATATTATACACTAGGGGACTCATCCCCCTGTTCGCTACGCTCACCAACCCACCGCGTAATCGCGCCCTAGCCAAGCACTCTTAGTGCTGAGTTTGTTTTAATAGATCAAAATGATCTTTCCCGAATTCAAAACCTAACTAGATGGATTTCTCGTGCTCGAATTAGTATAGGCAATACGTTCCGTGTAAATCGTTTGAGTATTTTTCCATTTAAAACAAAAAAAAAACATTTTCAGCGCTGAGTTTGTTTTACCCTGTAAAAACGAATTTACTTGTATTCGGAACCTTTTAGATATTTTTCTCGTGCTCGATTTAGTATAGGGAGCAAGTCTTGTAAAAATCTTCCCAGTCGTTTACTATATCATTCATAATCGGGAAAATCCCTTGCTCGTTTAATATATATGAATTTGGAGACAGTAATTTGGTCGACAGGATAACTAACAAGTACCAATTGTATATATAGCGTTACGAATATTGAAAATAGTTAATATTTGTGCTTAAAAATAATGTAAATAGTTCAATTAAGCTCTATTCATAAGCTAATATTAATTTTTTTTTGCATTGCAATATTTTAATTTATTGATTTTTTGCAAGCGAGTAAACGCTATTGGATTTCAATGGGAGTCTATGGAAATTTGGCGAAATACTGGAAAAAGCGTCAAGTTGGAGCCACTTTTGGCAGCTAATTTTCGCCACCTAATTTGGCGATATATCGCCAAGTTGGCGACAAACATGGCGGCAGACCCGGGTCATTTCCCCTTGGTAGTAACCCCCCTAATAGCGTCCATCCTATCTAAATTCTCTACTTTCATGTTAATTCCCCCTAAGAAAAGTCAGAAAGCCGGGGAGATACGGCCAATCAGATACGTTTCGCGGTATCTACGCAGATTTTCATTGGTCCATTTCCAAACCATTACTTATATATATATATATATATATATATATATATATATATATATATATATATATATATAGATAGATAGATAGATAGAAGGGAATTTATGTCAATTAAACACTTTAGAAAACTACATTTTAACAGTCTCTTTGGAATAAAAAGCTCATACAGATAATTTTTAAATTATTTCAATTTATTACATTACAGTATTTAAAGAATTTTTAAAATCAGTATCTTTAAACCGTCTTCAAAAGAACATTTACTCATTTTTCGCTTCTTAATTTAAAGAGGAAAAACTCGATTCAAGTCTTCTAAATATAATTTTTAAATCCCTGATTACCCTTATGCATTTTCCTTTTACAACAAAACGTAAAAATGTTCGGTAACTCTGAACAAAAAAAAAAATACACCGCACATTAAATGGTAAAATAATGAGTATTTTGGGGGTAACCAGGAAAATTCATTTCACGGTAGAAAGGACTTATCGGATTACATTCAAACAAAAATTATAGGGAAAAGGAATAAAATGTTGGCGTAATTCCTTAGTTACATAAGAATTTTCAGATATTTTGTTTGACTTTCGTGGCGAGTGGTTGTTCTGCCATATTCTCAAAAAAAAAAAAAAAAAAAAAAATTAAAGCAAAGCACATTTTTCTTCTCTCCTTGTTACCTCATCTCGATTATAATAGACTTGTCAGAAATCACGTTAAATTAAATTCCATTTCTACAAAAGAAAAATTATCGAATGAAAAACACAGAATTCTAAAAGTTCATTGAAGTCTAAAGATTTTTATTGTAATATTTAGATATTTCTAAGATAAAAATTAAATTATCAAACTTAATCTTATATTTAACTTAGCAACACAATTTCCTAGTTTCAGGAGATTGTTTTCAATAGAAATTTATTTGAAAGAAACAGTATTAGCAGGTGTAGAATAATTTCTTTTGGAAAGAGAATACAAATTATATATATATATATATATATATATATATATATATAATTATTATTATTAAATGCATACATACTACTTATTTTTAGTTTTTAATCAGGACTTAAGAATTAAGACAGTTTGTATAAAATTTAATTTCTATTAAATAGCTTCCTTTGTCCTTTACATATATAAAAAAATAATCTGTGAATTTGGGTATAATATATTTTTAAATACCTGTTGAATTATCAATTAACATGTTAAAAATTTATAATTTAAACTGTAAAAAATGAAGTAACTTAGAATATATTTGAAAGTATAGTATTTAAAATTGATGAGAGATACATAAAGAGATTAATAATACATTAATCACAAAAGTTTTAAATTTTATTTTAAGACAAATATTTTTGATAATTTCGTAGTTATTGGAATTTAATGAATTTTCTTATATGACCGAATTGGGAAATTAACATCAGGTAAAAAAAATGAGCCTTCATTATTTTGAAAATCTGATTTACGATTACGCTTAATTAAAACATTTATACATATTTAAAATTTACACACACAATGTTTTCCCCCAACTTCAATTTTACTTTTTTTTTCTTTTAAAAATAGTTAGTGGACATATCTTCAATTGAAACTAACTTTAATTAATATTGCATCAAACACACTTTAATAGCATGTATATTTTAAATTCAAACATCACATTTTATCAAAATTTGTACCTTAGAATATCCATGAAATCCTGTTTTATCTTGAGAAATAAGGAATGAAATCAAGTGAATTAGTAATGACTACGAAGATGCATTGAAAAAATATTATTTTCCAATTTGCAAACTAAACCACTTAATTTCCACCTTATTATCACCAACTTTAAGTTTGAATTTCTTATTTTATAAATTTATTCAAAATATATCGATTTTAACTTTTATTTTCTTAGTTTCAGTAATGTTATTTTAATTTATAGAATATTTTAAGCATCTCCGCAATGAGGATTTTTTAGCGCTATTGTTTCAGAGTTCGGCATGTGCACCTCTAATTTACCTTTTGTGTTTAGTTATTTAATCTCTAAATAATCCAAATCTATGCATGTTTAGCTTATATTCTTTATTTGTTTGCAATTCTGTTATACACTGCAGAGTGTATTGGGCACTGATCAATATTCCTTGACTATTTGAGTTATTTTTCACAATTTACATAAGACTTCTATAACTACTATACTAACGATAATACGTTGACAAATGTCTCTACTGTCATTTTGATAACTCATGGTAAACACAAAATTCAGACAAAGTCGAAGTGTCGCAACACTGTTAAAAATTTGCAGCAAACTGTCCAGTCATTTGACCGTTTTTGTAGAAAACGGTTACGTAACCATAATTTAACTACATTCTGACCATAAAATGAGCAATAATACGGTCAGAATATAGTTAAATTGCAGTCATGTAACCGTTTTCTACAAAAACGGTCAAATAACTGGACAGTTTGCTGCAAATTTTTAGCAGTGTGGTAAAATTATCAAGAGGAAGCTTTGAAATTTATAAAATCTTACCAAACTCTTATTACTCATCGACAACATTACTATTCCCCCGATGGTCCTGATCTAGCATTTGGCAATTTTGTTTACCGTTAAGTACACTAGAGAGTGCAAATTGTTATTCCAATGAATATGAAGTAAAACGTATTTTCGACCCTTTGAAACTGTATTTGATATTTATATAAATGTAGGATATTTTTTTATCTTTGTTAACATATTTGTTTATATTTTTATTATAAAATTGTAAACGTATTTAGAGACATACTTTTGTTTTTGGCCAAAATTGTTTTGGCCTATAAATATAAACGTCTACTGATATATATTTTTAATATAACGAAAATAACATAATTTTTAAAAATGACGTAGATTTAATAGACTTTCACTTTTTTGACCGTCCAATTTTAGCGTATATTTGTGGTGCATTTCTGTGTAAGAACTTATTAACATGTTGACCGCACCGCTTGAAATTGATTACTTTTTGGAAACCACCCAAACTTCCATTCTCAGTCCTGAAGCACGTAGTTCAGTCATTTGTCCGACAGTTGGTGCTACGAAGAAATTACAGACAACTCAACGACACTCTGCGCATGAGACAGTATTGTTTTACGGTGTTTAGAATGGAAAAAACGCATGAGAACACATGGACTAGTTGGACGGACTACGAGTTAAATAAACGGAAAAATAACAGTTAAAATATTTTTTATGAAACATTTTTTAAACATTGAGATGATATAAACTTTATTGAAGTTTATCGCTATGTACGTAGATTTAAAAAGTAAATCTTATATAGTACTGTTGTCGTGTATTAGAGTGTCTTTATAAAAGAATACCGACATTCGAATTGGGCGTTTGCTCTAATTGAGTGTCTTATATGACAATACACATTACGTATCCTGATGATTCCTGCCTGGATGTGTGGCATAGGCGAGGTGGTTAACTAAATATAAATGTGCTGTAAGATAACGATAATGTCACCAAGTACACGAAATTAGCACGCTCGCTAAATTTTTGTCCGAAATCCTTTCGACTAATCACATTTTTTTTCTCCGTACTGTGCCACTATGGCAAACAAAGGCATTCTAGATTATAGTGCAGTTGATATTATCTATGGAAGAAATATAAGAAAAATCACATAAACACTGACGTAATTTGGCATGTAAGAACAAAGAACTACTCTAGTACATTTATTATGTAGGTATAACACGAGTAAATATTTTTGAGGAAAGGTGACTGATTATCTTAGGAAAAAAAAACATAACAAGATGTTTCAATATAATAAAGAAAAATAAATTTCTAATAAGAAAATAATATTTCTTGATATTATAAGTTAAACTTATTATGCTGTTATATACTACTGTAAAATAATCACTTTGAAAAACCAAATTTTAATAGTATCTCTGCAATAAAATGCTCATGCAGATAATTTTCAAAAAAATTCAATTTATTATAGTAGAATGTTTAAAATATGTTAAAGCACATAATTTTAAAACCTTCTCGAAAAGAAGATTTATACATTATTCGCTTTTTAATTCCAAAAGAAAAATTTTATCCATCTTATCTAAATTTCATTTTAAAATCCATGATTACTCTTATGCATTTTCCTTTTAAAACAAAGTATAAAAATTTTCGGTAAATCTCAAAAGAAAAAAAAATCTACCTCATATTAAATGATAAGGTAATGGATATTTTGGGGTAACCACGGAAGTTCATTTCATGGCAGAAAGGATTTAGCAGCTTACATTCGAACAAAAATTCTCGAGGAAAAAAAAATAATAATACTGTAATTCTTTACTTATGAAAGAATTTCCAAATACTTTGTTTGACTTTCACAGCAAAGTGTAGTTTTGCCAGCCGTGTAAAAAGTAATTAAATTAACACACATTTTTTTCTTATCCTGGTTATCTCTCTTTATTATAAAAGTGTTATCATTCTATAAATTTTTATAAATACTTAAATAAAGAAATTAATTAAAACGTTAAGCGTTGCTCCCTTAATATGAAAAAAAAGTAAGTCACTTGCAATATTTTTGAGTATATATAATGTATAGAATTGATGATGGCTTCTAATTTAAAACTAATCGTATTACTGGTAAAGTACTTATTGAGAATTTTATACCAGTATTTTCAAAGTAAAGAATCACGTAATACTGCTTGTTTAAAACGTTCTTACAAAAACACAAAGATATATTTGTTTTATGCCTATAATTTGTTATTCTAATCCTTCTTTTTTCTTTGTACACAGATAAAGCAACAAGCTAAAATGTTTCAATTTACTACCTTTATTATATGCGCATCAATCAAAAAAGATTCCAATTTCATTTTTTTAATATGTATTTATTGTAGATTCCTCCATTGTGTATTTTGGTAAATTTTCTTATATGAGAGGTTCAGAAAAATAATATTAGAAGAAAAAAGTGTCTTCATTATTTTGAATATCTGATCGATGATTACATATTTAAAACATTTATGTGCATTTCAACTTTATACATAAAAACGAAATTCGTTTCTCCTCCACTTGGCCTTTATTATTGTTATTTACTTTTAAAAAATAGCTAGCATAAATTTCTATAATTTAAACTCTTTTTAATTAACGAAGCACACTTTAATAATCTGTATACTTTAAATTCAGACTTGACATTTTATTAAGTTACTATTTTAAAAATATCTAAGAAATCTAAATTTATCTTTATAAAAAAAATAAAGGAAGATTAGACAAGTAAATTCTTAGTGACTTAAAGGATGCATTGAAAAAAAAAACATATTATTTTTCCAATTTGCATACTAAATCATTGAATTTCCACTTTTATTATCATATTTTTTAAGTTATAATTTTGCTTTTATAAATATATAAAAAAAACTGTAATTTTAATTTTTTATATATTTTTTTTAGTTTCAGTAATGTTATTTAAAAATTTTAAATAATTTTTTAAGCTTCTCCGCACATCTTCCCAATGTTTTTAGTTGTTTTCCCTCTAAATAAAACAAAAAGATGGAAGTGTTGTGAATTTTGTTTTCATTGTACTTTACACTGTTGCCGGCACTGAGGAATTTCTCACTCACAATTTTCACGCACATTTTCACTCACAATTTACAATCACAATTTTCATGCATAAGTCGTTTGTAACTATTATACTGCACTGTGAAAAAAGAAAAATATTTCTTAATCTAGGAATATACAATATAACCGGGTACGAAAATGTACAATAAGAAATTCCGAGTTACTCACGATTCCGAAATTCATCCTTTGTCTTTAGAAACCTCAGATATCAATATATTTTCGGTATTTAAAAGAAGTATTTAACAAATCAAAGTTTCTATTGTTCCACGGTTTTTTGAAAACGTTTACGAGTAGTTTTTATAGTGTAATAAGCTGTTTTCTTAAACCTGAATATCTGTTTTTAGGATGCTATGAATTCTCAATTGAATATTTCCAGTTGCGCAACTGACCATGCACAATTAACAAAATATTATTAATTTTAATATTAATGTTAATGCTGTAAGTTTTCTATGTTTGTTAGTAAAACATATCCAACAAGAAAATGTTTACTAAAGACTAGATTGATTCCATAAAACCTATATTTCAGGTTGATAAAACTGATTAATACAGTATAAAAACTACTCGGAAACGTTTCCGAAACTCAGTGCTAAAAAAAAGAAAACTTTGTTTTTATAAATATATCTTTAAATATAAAATTTATATTGGTTTTTGACGTTTCTAAAGATAAAAAATGCTTTCCGTGAATCATGGTTACCACAGAATAGGTCAGTGTGCAATTTGATTCGTGGTTGTGTTATATTATCCTAGTTTTAAAAAATATATATTTATCTTTTTTTACAGTAATAAGTTGAAGATTGTCAATACTCACTTTTTAGGACTGGAGGTGAACACAAACTTTAGGCAGAGTCGAAGTGTCGCGAGTCAAAATAAAACGATGAGATTTTGAAAAAAAATATAGAAAAATAACTATGTTTCTTAGTTATCAGCACCTTTATTATTTTGAAGAATGGTACTGAAGTTTTGAAGTTTTGAAGAGTGGTTTTGAACAGTATCCTTTTTTACTACTTGAAGTAAACAAAAACTTTAGGCAACGTCGAAGTATTGCGTGTCAAAATACCACAATGGAGTTTTGAAAAATATAAGCAATTAGCAATATTGATCAGTTATCTACACCTTTTTTTTCTAAAGAAGCCAATATTTTGACCCTTGATTTGTATTTGGCTATTTATTTCAAGAATGCCTGATCAAAAAGAGACGCCCCTTGGTATGTAGAAATTGTGATAAATATTGAAAGTTGTAAATATCGATTTACTTCCGAAATAGATTTCGCACTAGTAGCAAACCAATAATAGTTATATTTGTAACTTTGGGGGCTGATAGTCAAAAAACTATTGAATTCATCATGAATCGTCTAATAAATTCTATTGTCTAATAAGTCTATCATCTAATAAAATACAATACTGTCTAAGCATTAATTTACATATTAATATTTGAAAAGAAATATCACTAATATACATATTGGTTTTACTCTTTAAACATTTCCAATAATTCGTCAAAATTGTTGAGATATTAGCATAAAATTGAAAATATTAGCAAATACATAGTAAAATACGGATTGCACATATTGGTTCAATATCAGCTAAAATAAAAACGTCAATTTTGAGATATTATGTTTTTCTATTATTCGAAAAGTTATTCCCAAAGCTAACAATGATATATAAAATCGAAACAACATAATCCAAATAATATTTTGATTCTAAGGAATCTTTCTATCTACATATTGAGGCAGTTGGACATTCAAAACAATAAGTTTTTCATTTTTAAAACAGAAATTGTTTTTTTCAACATTAATTAAAATGTTTGAATTATCCAAAATTTATATCACGTCGAAAAGACAGTGGGAACTATCCGATTTTATTTAATGCGTATATTAAATAATTGCATATATTAATTAATATGGTATATTTTACTAGTTTAATCCACGTTTAAAGTTATGTTTAATTTTTTTTTTTTTCGAAATAAAACTGCTTCTTTTTTATATCTTCGGTTCACCTCATTACATTACACCTAATAATGGTTAAGTATTTTCAAAATATCTAAGAATTTTGAAATACCATATCAAAAGTGTCTACAGTGTTGTAATAAAGCCGACAAACACACCTATTACGATTGAGCAACAGTTATTTGTATTATTCTATCGTGTTCTTAGCTCTTAAATCTCATAAGCTCCGCCAGAGAGGAGAAAAAAGAAATCCGCTGATAACAAGCATGTGGTAACAGTATTTTATAGATTTTTCGGATACGGTAATGCTCTTGTAATTCTCAGTTCATTCAACGTACTTCACAAGTTCTTCAATGTGAAACATTAATCCTAAAATGTTACGCCTTCTAGATCAATACACATTAGCGAAGCCTGTCTTCTTAGAAATGTTTTCTCCAATTCAAATTATTCTACTCTGATAATTATACACTATATTGCTAATGAAGACCGCTCACTTGCGATTTTAGACGTTTTGTTAAATATCTGGAAAGATATACGAGAAATTATCCTGAAACTTCAGGAGTGTAAACAACATGATAGACGTCATATATTTCCGCGAAGATTTTTTCCCAAAACCCCATGAGGGGCCGTCAACAAATTGAAGAAAAACGAATATCTTTTGGATAACCCTGTAAAAACTAATATGCAAAAGCATTCAAACTGTAGATTATGATTAAGTGGCTTATTGTAATAATTTGGGTTCATTTTAAGGAAGATAGCATGTATACTCGAAGAGAAATTCAGGTTTTTATAAAAACAGTCCCAAATTTTATCAAGTTTTTTGCTTATAATTTGCAGAGTTTTTAATATAAAAAAAAGTTATTTTCAGAAAATATGACAAAAAGAACTGTGCAAAATACTCTGCAATCAGAATTAAAGAATAATAAAAATTGTATGAAAAACGAGCAGATTCACTAAATATTGTTTCACTGCGCATGCGCGAATTCAATCAAAATATACTGTACATAATATATTAGCTACATGTATAGACCAACTTTTGTGAAAGTCTCAAAAACATAGCTTAAAAATTCTGATGGTAATCGTCGATAGAATAAGCTCGAAATTCGCTGTTCCTAAAAGGAAGCAAAAAGATGAGGGGTTCTATCCAAATATACTAGCTTATGAAAGTTGACATAATAAGAATGAAGTGTCTCTCATTCTATATTTCATACAACCCCTCATATTTTTGCTTCCTTTTGGGAACAGCGAATTTCGCGCTTATTCTATCGACGATTACTATCAGAATTTTCAAGCTATGTTTTTGAGACTTTCATAAATGTTGGTCTATACATGTAGCTAATATATTATGTACAGCATATTTTGATTGAATTCGCGCATGCGCAGTGAAACAATATTTAGTGAACCTGCTCATTTTTTCATACAATTTTTATTATTTTTTAGTTCTGATTGCAGCGTATTGTGCACAATTTTGTTTGTCATATTTTCTGAAAATAACTTTTTCTTATATTAAAAACTCTGCAAATAATAAGCAAAACATTTGCTAAATTTTGGGACTGTTTTTATAAAAACCTGAATTTCTCTTCGAGTATACATGCTATCTTCACAAAAATGAACCCAAATTATTACAATAAGCCACTTAATCATAATCTATAGTTTGAATGCTTTTGCAATATTAGTTTTTACAGGGTTATCCAAAAGATATTCGTTTTTTTCAATTTTTTGACGGCCCCTTATGGGGTTTCAGGAAAAAATCTTCGCGGAAATGTATGACGTTTGTCATGTTATTTACACTCCTGAAGTTTTAGGATAATTCATCATGTATCTTTCCAGTTATTTAACAAAACGACTAAAATCGCAAGTGACCGGTCATCATTGGCAATATAGTGTATATCTCTGGTGCATTGTTCTAATTGCATTGGTTGGATTTAGTAAAAATTATTAAATTATAGATTATCGCAAGAAAAGTCTAAAAATGTAACGTGTTTACATTTTAGTAATTTAATTAATTTCAGAAATGTTGAAATATATATGTACTTTATATATTTTTATTTTAATATATTCTATATAATATGTATACAAAACACTATTTTACATTTCTTCAGTTTAAAGAAAAGTTACATAACATAGTGAGATAACAAGTATTTTTAATCATCTTTAAACGTATATATCTACAATTATCTCTTTTATTTTTGCATCATTTTTTTTAATTGTGCCATACATAGTTCTGAATTCAGATTTTCAACTGCAAGACTAATATCATTTACCAGTAATTTGTATCGCTTATACAAGGTGAGGCAAAATTCTTTGGCGCAAACACACACACAAGAAGAAAAAAAGATCTGGCGCATTAACTGCAAAGTTACCCGAAAAGCACAAAATACTTATTATAAGCAAGCATTTGATCACACATAGCACTATTTATTCTGCTTATACAGGGTGGTCCTAAAATATATTTTAAAAATGTAAAGGTAGGTAGAGGGGACTTAAATAAGCATATTTCGTATAGGAATGTGGGTGCTGAAATCCAATGTTGAGGCAGTAGAGGGCGTTGTTGAGTTCGTCGGATGAAAGCGTTTCGCTATCCTGAATGGTCATTCCCCACACGGATTTAGAGCAACATGCATTGTTACACCAATGCGGAGCTTGCGATATGTATTTCATGTATGGGGATGCGCAAGGAAATGGAGCAACTGCTCAAAGGATGTACATGGAATGATTTCCGGGTAGGAATCAGCCGGATAGCAAACATTTGAGAGTCTTCATGGGAAGTTGTGCGCGAAAGGACCGTTTTATTCTTTCAGGCATGATACGGACAGAGAAAAATATTACAGAATTCCAGGAGTGGAAGAAGCAGTAATTTCCTCAGTAGAGGATAGCCCTTCAACAAGCTCAAGAGCTTTAGGACGTGCATTGGATGTGAAGCATTTCCTTGCGCAAACCCATACATGAAATGCATGTCAGTAAGCTCCGTATTGATGTAACGATGCATGTGACTTGAAATCCGTGCGGGAAATGACGATTCAAGCCTGCGAAGCGATTTCATCCGGCTAACTCAACAGCGCCCTCTACTGCCTCAACGCTGCATTTCCGCACCCATATTCCTATACGAAATCTTCTTATGTAGGTCCCCTGTACCTATCTTTACATTTTTGACATTTATTTTAGGACCACCCTGTATATATATGTGAACTCAGAAGACACAACTTAAATTAAATGAATGATTGTGTGAATCACGCAGAAGTTAATCAAAGTACAAATAGGAATTAATTTTATTAAAATTAGGCAAATCATTGAAAATTCGGTTTAAAGGTTAATTACATAGTTATGGACAAATATAGCCATTACATAAATCGAGAACGAACAAAGACATTCTTCATAAGAGATTTAAAAATAATTATGAGCAGTTTAAAATGAAAAGATGAGCAAAATTAAAATTTAGTTAAATTGCAGTAGTGATGTAATTTCAAATAAGCTCAGCACTAGCTGGAATCATGTTGAAGATTTGATACTGTTTCTTGAACATGCACACGTCACATCGCCTTTCACATCGTGAAAAGTTCAATGTAGAGTGCCATAACAAAATTACATACATCCAGGAAATAAAATTTGATTGTGTGAGACGATTTTCGAAACAAACAAATAGTCCAGTTCTTTGACGAGCTTACTGTTATCACCAAACTGATGTTTCTTGATTTGTCTCAATCATTTAATTAAACGCAATCAAGAGAGTATCGTCAAGTTTACAATGAGGTTTGCCATAGTTTGAACAAAAGCATCATTATCAGCATTAGCAATGTACGTTTTGCGGCTTTTGCATATAAAGAGACTATAAATTTTCGGTAACTTTGCAGTTGTAGCGCCATATATAATACATTTGTTGAAATTTTTTTTTATCTTTTCATTAAAGGAAATCGAACCTGAGAAGCATTTGCGTCCAAACCGCAATCTCGAATTACACGATATTGTATTGAATTAAAAAACCTGTCAAGAAATTATAGCCAACTTGTATAGCAAAATGAAGACATTTTACAGTAAAAGTTTGAGCGTAACTCTAAATAAAAAATATAACTTATGTGACTAAGCTGGGTTTTTTTAATACCTATACTTTTCTAATATTTAATTTTCCATATTCTGAAAATATAAAATTATAGCTATAAATACATAAATAAAATATTAATTGACTGTAAATTAATTAAATAACCCTCAGTGTGTGTGATCTATTATCGATTCATCAAATGAGAAATTTATAATTTTTCTAAAATGCCATATGTACTGGAAAATAAATATAAACTGTTGTTTTCTATTTAAGATTAATATTTAAACGCCAACTTTTCAACACATTCAAGCATATCTCTTAACAAAAGAAATTACTTGAAATAAAATAAAACCAGATATACTGTATAAAATAAATCAAATACACCAAATACACTGTGTAAAATAAAAATAAAATTCAAAATGGATATTTTCTTCTCATATAACAAGAATATCTTCTACGTCACATTTTTTTTCCATATTTTATACATGAGCGAATCTTTAAAAATTCAACATGACGAATTTTCTACCTCAATCAGTCCGTTGTATGTGTAAAAAATTCTATAGTGGCGTCAGTCTTTTCTTTGATACTAAAGTGACATTCTTTGTAAAAACAGCACGTGAGCATATACACAACATGCATTATTCTGACTGTTTTCAGCAAAGATAAAAGATGAAATGTTCCTACTATTGTTAAATCTCTTATGAAAATTTAAACAGTATAGCTTTTTCGAGAAGAAAAGTAACCATGTAATTTATCTTCTAATTGATATGCAGCCCATGTTTAAAAATAAATAAAGAAACAAACATAAAAGTATATATATACATGGAGAATACAATTAGTTGTATAGCGAGTATCTCGTAAACAACCGATGATAGAAATACACCTTTAATAACAAAAAATATACAAATCATGTTTAGTTCTTATATATGATTTTTAATGCATAAAAATTTTGTATTTTCTATATGCATACTAAAATACTAAATTTAACTTTTACATGGGCTCCTTTTACTGTAACCTATATTTAGAAGAATAGTATCCTGCATCTAAGAATGACAGAGCAAAAATCCAGCTCTATTACAACTAATATATATATATATATATATATATATATATGTATATCGATTTATGATACAGGGAATTTGACAAACTTTTAGCATTTTCTGGCACTAAAAACATAGAAACACATCTTTCCTGGTTTTTTTGCTAGAAAAGACAGAAAACTCATAAATTTCAAATTATCAAAACTCGGTAGGTTTTGGTCATAAAATAATGGTATCTTGTTAATGTCTTCGACCTTCTCAGATATCTGACATATTTTATCTAAGAGCTATTGTTTCTACACTTTTTTTGTCATCAGCAATAATATATATATACATATCATCAGCGTCATAAATTATATATAGAATCTCACGGTATATGTATGAATAATTGCACTTGTTCATATCTGTACAGGATTTGAAAAACTTATGGAACAATGTTTTATTTATGATAGAACTAAATTGAAAAAAATCACTTCCTTAAACATATAATAAAAACAAATATTAAAAATTTCTAACGAGATACATTCAGCTTGAGAATAAAGCATATTGAATATTCTTAAATTAACTGTGTAGCAAATCTTAATGGAGGAAAGTGAAATGCAAAAGAGAACTAGTAGATGACAAAATATATCTTATTCACTGCTAATTAGAAGCCAATTCTAAAATAATATGGCGGGAAATAAAAATGGAAATAATCATTGGTCTTATCATTTTAAGTGCTTTAAATAAGCATATTTTAAAATTAAGCATATTAGTGTGTGTTAAGAACTTCAACTAATTGGAAGAGTTGTTTGAAACTACAGTAAAATGCAATAATTTTTCCCACTGAATTCGTGAAATACAGTGTTACTTTTTCATTTTACTTATACATTATAAAGGTTTCTTTTGGTATTGGTATTTCATTTGCTACCGGCCATGGCAAAAATAAATTTAAAATAATACTTGTTAGCTCTTTTAAAAAAATATTACATTTTTCCGGAATCAAAAAAGCGTAATTCATGTAATAATACTATATGTTCTATACAAACATTTCATGGCGAAAATATTCTTTGTTTTACTTTAAATGATTTTCTACAAAATAATTATTCATTTTATTATTATGAAATGTAAAGATTGCTTTATCTAATGCTTATTAAAATGTCAATGATACAAACTTTACAATCAACACATAATTTTTGTAATAATGTACTGTTTGAACTCCTTTAGTTTTATCATGTACACTGCAAAAAAATGACCAATGTTTCTTATTTTATGAAAATATACTATAACCACGAACGAAAATATAATATAAATCTTGTGAGCTATCTGAAATTTTGAATAGCGTGTTCCATAGTCTTTTGAATCTCCAGAAACCAATACATTTCCAAAATTTAAAGTATTATTTATAAAAACAAAGTATTTTTCGCTGCCCGTATTTTTCAGAAACGTTTCCGAAGGGTTTTTATAGTGTATTAATGGGTGAACTCAACCTGTAGTACTTGTTTTTTGAATGCTATCAATTTTCAAGTAAACGTTTTTGGTCGCATAAGTTAATTTATACATGAAATTGTACATAAATAATCTTAATTTTAATGCTATTGTTAACGCTGTTAATTTTGCATGTTTGTCTGTTAAACAAAATTTTTTGAGCATGAAAATGCTTACTTGAGAATTGATAGCATTCAAAACACAGGTATTCCAGGCTGAGGACACTAATTGATACACTATAAACACCCTTCGGAAACGTTTCTGAAAAATACGGGCAGCGAAAAATACTTTGTTTTTATAACTAATTCTTTAAATTTTGGAAATGTATTGGTTTCTGGGGATTTAAAAGACAATGGAATACGCTATTCGTAATTTCGGATAACTCAGAAGGTTATATTATATTTTCGTTCGTGGTTATAGTATATTTTCATAAAATAAGAAACATTGGTCATTTTTTACAGTGTAGTATATTACGATTGCATGTATGAACATATAAATAAATGTTAGTCACAATGCATTCGTTGCTGAGCCAAAATTAACATATCTTTATATTGAAACACACTTTTCAAAATATTTGTTTTGGAAATATATCTCATTTAATTTTAAGTTTTCTATATCAAAATATATTTTTTTCTTTTCTCTTATGTCCTCTTATTTTCTGTATGTTTTAATAATAATGTTATACAAATTAATATAAATGAATACGAAAATTTTCTACTTGTTCAGAGAACATGGAGATGTAAGTTCACTAAATTCCCTAATTCTCTTCTGTTATAAAGGTTAAAAAATACATATAATCACTTGAAAAAAAACGGTACTTTATTCTGTCACTGTATATTATGAATCATACAATTGTCTACTTTCATGGTAGAAGATTCGGTGTTACGTGCTTAACAACGTTTCAAAGACTAAAAAAGCATTTTTGATGATACAGCAATATAAGCTTGTTCAGAATCGTGTTGTTCAGTAGGTCTGTCTTACAATCAAATCTCCTTATTCCGAATTCCTGTAATATAATTCGGAAGAATATGAGATCTATATTCTTGTGCGAAGAATGTCGAATTCTCTTTTGTCGCACCAGAAATTAATCTCACCGTTCTTTACTCTATTATTCCTTTGTGTTCAGTTTTATGCTTTGAATCGTTTCCTTTTCACGACGTCCATGCGCTGTGAAACAAGACAAATCTTTCATAATCTTGGAAAATATATATTATAGCCATTAACGAAAACATACAATAACATTTTTCCTAATTATCCATAATTCTAAAAAGCGCTCTTTATCTTTAGAAACGCTCTTAGAATATATTTTTTTTATATTTATAAAGAATCAGTTATAAAAACATAATTTTTTTTTGCTGATTTTCGGAAACGTTTCCTAGTAGTTTTTGGAGTGTATTAATCAGTTTTCTCAACCCCTAAGACAGGTTTTTTGGATGCTATAAATTTTCAAGCATTTTTATTTTCAACAAACATGTTTCAGAGACAAACATGATAAATTAATAGCTTTAACATTAATAATGAATAAAATCAAGTACTCAGTTGAAAATATTTAATTGAGTATTGATAGCGTACTAAAAAATTACATTCACGTTTGAAGAAACTGATTACTACACTATAAAAATTACTCAGTAACGTTTCCAAAAATCAGTGGCAGCAAAAGAAACTTTGTTTTTATAAATTATTCTTTAAAAATCGAGAATATATTTGTTTCTGAAGTATCTAATGATGGAGAAAGTTTTCTGGAACCATGGGTAACTCTGAAAAAGTTACTATGTTTTTTCGTTCGCGATTATATTATATTTTCGTCGATTAAGAAACCTTTATCTTTCTTTACAATGTGCGCATTTAATATATTTTTCAAAAAACAATAATTCAAGAAACATTACATGATTTAAAATAATTGGACGTTGTTTCAACTATTTATTCGATAATATTTCGATAATTCTGCTTCGGGTTTATATATTATGGACAAAAACCAGCTTTTTAAAAATATTATAAAATATCTTATATGAGTAATATTAGATTCTGATGCGATACAGATTCTGAAAAGGCAGTAACAATTCCCTATCATTTTCATCAGGAATGTGTCACAAAATTTTGTTTAAAATTAACATATTTAGGATGCTATAAAAAGTTCTTGATAAGACTAAAAAAAAGAGACAAGTGACTTTAAAAACATTTTCTTTTATCAGTTTTTCCCTGTCTTATATATTTTTTAAATAAGCAAAGAATTTGAAAAAAATCATATTTTATTTAAAAAAAATAAAAATTAAATAAAAAATTAAAATAAAATAAAATAAAATAAAATAAAATAAAATAAAATAAAATAAAATAAAATAAAATAAAAAATGGTGTATTTAAAATTAAAATTATGAAAATAATGGTGTTTTTAAAGTTAAATATCAGGATTTTTTTTTTAAAGTTAATATTAGAAAGTTTGAATGAAAATTAGTAAAAGTGGAAGATTTATTATGAATTTTACAAATAAATTTAAGACAAAAAAATATATTATTGATGTTCGTTTATGCCTGTTGTTTCATGCAGTATAATGTAATTATAAGCCCGATAAATAATTAACACAACATAGTTTTAACGCACTAGCAAAATAGTTTATAGTTTACGAAAATATATTATAGTCTCTTTCCAGTTATCTATGACTCTGAAAAGCGTTCCGTTATCATCTTTACACCACAATACATTTCTGTAAATAGAAGCATTTCAGAATCGGAAGTGTCTTTTCATCTCCTCATTTTCAGAAAATTTTCCGAGTACATTTTGAAGTATCACTTGCCCATAAAGCATTTTCAGTTGCGTTATAGCGAGTGTACAGCAAGTGTACAGCGCATACATGCAAGTGTAGCAAAATAATGCTCTTTTACGCTGTTAATTTAACATGTTCGTCTGTGGAACACGTATTTTGAATATGTATATGATGTGAATGGAAAGTATCCGAAAACCGATATTTCATGTTGATTGATATTTCATTGATTTAATCGATATTTAACTGGAAAATCTACTCGAAAACGATTTCGGAAATTACGGGCAGTATAAGAAGCACTTTTTCAGAAACGAATCTTTAAATCTCGACTATTTGTCTGGTTCGGAAGATAAAGAAACGCTTTTGGGAATTGTTCAGGAGGAAGAGATTTCATTAAACTTCTAGGTAGATGAAGAAACTTTTATATTTTTTACTGTGTGAAATAATGGGGAAAATGATAATGTACTCAAATGAAAACTTTAATAAAAGTTGTTACGTCTTTAAATTCAAAAATGTTTTAAAATCAATACTGAAATCATCTGGACACATTAAATACATAAATTACCTTTAACAGTCCTTGCAAAACATTTATTAGCGTAAAAGTTTATAACTCTCATAAAATTAAAAAAATAATAGTAATAAAACTCATTTATCTTTTGTGAAATCAGAAATATGATGAAAGCATTTGAAATTCCAGATTGTACTTCCTTAAATATATACATCTATACTTTTTTAAACTTTGTGTAGAAATTAAGCAAAGCTTTCTGTAAATAGTTTTACTATATTTCACAATATTTTATTTTATTTTATTTTATTTTATTTATTTTATTTTTATTTTTTTACGACACTTTATAAATATATCTTTTTTTTTGTTATATATATATATATATATATATATATATATATATATATATATATATATATATTTAATTTCATTGATTAGTAAACTTGAACTATTTAAAATACAAAACTTTTTACAGTATGTTAATAAGGAAAATAACAAGAATTACAAAAAAAAATATGCTTAATCGAAATTGTAATATGAAAGTGAATATGATTTAATATCAGTGCAGAAAACTGGAAACTCTACATGTTAAAAAATATTTTATATGAATATTTAATTTCTCAAATGTTTTATAGACTTTAAGGAAAATTTTAAAAAATATATTTCATTTGTAAAATTAATTTTTTTTAATTCAATTTAAAATGCAGATAATATTTTCTTATGTCATCCATCCATACTCTGTATAGAAATAAAGAAAATATATCTGCAATTAAATAAAGAAGACAAGATATGTTATATAGCTGTAATTGTTTTTCTATATTCTATAAATTCATACATTGAAATCATATCATATTACTAATTCATACATTGTTAACAACAAATATAATAAATTTTACAAAAACATATACGCTTTTGTCAATAATAAAAATTGCAGAGAAATTAAACTTGTCTAGTATGAATTTAAAAACTGAAAAATCAACCTGTAGTAAATAATTTCACAATTATGAGAACAATACATGTTACGAAATTTTTAAAGCTCATTTAACATTTGTGGAAAAAAAACTTATTGAAGCTCATTTAAAATTAACACTCTCTTGAAACTAGCCACCCTTAGTAATATCAACCAGATGTAGGGAAAAAATAGTGCAAATACTGTTTAACATATTTTACAAAGTAAAAATATAACATATAGTATTTTTTTTTTTCAAATTTTATTCAATGATAAAACAGATGCATTTCACGTATATTGCTTTATATATTATAAAACAATTAAAACAAAGATTGAAAAAATATGCTTTAAGCAAAATTATATTATCAAAGTATTTGAAAATGTTATTACATTAATGCTGAAAACTAGAAACCCTACATTATGAAAACTATTTTAACTATCCCTAAGAAACATTTGTTTGAGAAAAAGTTTAATTAACGTCCATAATATCATTACAAAAAATACACTTTTACCTTTTGTGAAATCAGATTTTTTTTTTTTTTTTATCCCTATATAAAATTCCAATAATACTTTCTTAACATTAACCGTCCATATTCTCTGAAACTTTGTGTGAAATTGAAATAAAGCCCTCTGAAAATATTTTTCCTGTTTAAACAAAAATCCCTGCGGTTGACGTTGTTACAGAACGAATAAATGCTACGGGACCTTAAAACGAGAAATCCTGAGTCAACGAATATGAGGAAGTCACAATGTGAAAAAAAAGAAAGCCTTAGGCAAGGAATTCGGGAAAAGATCCGGAAACTATGAAAATAGTAATAAATTTCATCTAACTTTGGATATTTTCAGAGGAAAGCGAAAGAACAAAGTTTTACCAGCAACGAATGCTTTGAAGAAACCGTATCTCCTGATTTTTTCTATACTCTAGTGTGTTGTTTAATTTTAAAACTGGCAGAAGTTTTGACTTGAAAGTAAAAGTCAGTAAGTTTGACCAGTAATGAGAACGAAAATTTAAGATTTTGCGTTATTTCTATGGATAAATTTAGGATTGTTGGATTATTATAATATTACAGTTTGATAATTCGAATTAAATTATGTAATACAATGAAATTATAAGTCAAGAAATAAAACAATCTAATTAAACTTTATTGCGTAACTTTGAATAATAAAACAAATGTAACACATTTTATATAAACATCATTATATCCGGTATTTTCTTTAAAAAAAAAAAAAAAAAAAAAAAAAAAAAAAAAACTTTAATCAAAAATTTTACGTCAACAGTAGATTCTGATAGCAGGAAACTTAAATCCAAAAATCGGTTATAAATCATCTGCACAAATTATTCATTAACATAAACATTTAAAAAAAAGTAATTTAAAGGATTAAAACTCATTATCTTTTTTGAAATCACAATCTTCTTGAGACAATTTAAAGTTCAGATTATATTTTCCTTAAATTATCCATACGTACTTTTGAAACATTGTGTAGAAATGAAAGAAAGATCTCTATAGTCAAATAGTTTTGCTGTTTAAACCATTCGCGACGAATGTCGTTTATAAATGACGTTTAAAATGCTCAGAATCTTTAATTATTGCTACCAGTAATTTTATACTGAAAATTTTATTTTATTTAAGAAATGCAATTGATTGGTTAGCTTGTAATTTCGGATTGGCTGTTGAAGTTGACAGTTCAATCCATAGCTTCTTTTTCTGTTCTAAGTGCATTTTGTTTTCTATTTTAATACTTTTTTCTCATGGCTGCTTTAAGATATGATATACTATTACTCATAGACAGAGAGTGGAGTTGCTTGCAACCGGATATCCTTTCGAAACAATAAACTATTTCACTGTTTTTTGGGGATTAAATCAAACAGTTCCTGTTTTACGATTTTTAACATGACAGTTCTAGTAACTGTAAATCCGTATTATTTTAAGCTGTCAGTGATAAGCTCATTTTCAGTGTAGCAAGGAAGGCCACGAATACATACTGTTTTTGGTCGTTTCTCTTTGGGGTGCAAAGCAGTATATTTTATAGCATTAGTATCTAAGAAGCGTTGCGTTTCGCGGAAGTCATTATCATTATTTTTAAAAAAATGCAATAAATGATTAAAAATTCTGTTAGGAACCTTCGTCGCGAAGTGGTTAAAAAAAATAGCGCTGCGTTGTTGCAAGAATAATAAACGCTACAGAACATTAAAACGAGAAATCCAACGAATTGGAGATGTCACAAGTGGAAAAAAAAAAGCTTCCGGTCAGGTAGTCAGCCTAATGCGTCTCCTTCAGAGTTTAGTTTTTAAGTAAGCTCGGAACTCATTTTATCGACCCAGAAGTGATGAAATGTTGAATGAACCTTTACCAGACCGCAGTCCGGAATAGAGCTGTGGTCCTGTAGCATGGTAGCTACAGATAACAGCCCTTATAATATATATATTTTTAATATTTATAAAATTTCAAGACATTTTCAAATAACATTTATCTTTTATGAAATCATAATCTTCATGAACACACTTTTAAATTCAGATGATACATTCTTAAAATTATCACCATATTCTCTGAAACTTTGTATACGAATGAAATAAAGAACTCTGCAAATATTTTTACTTTTTAAAGAGAAATTCGTGCGATTGACGTTGTTTCGGGAAAAATAAATGCTACGGAACCATAAAACTAGAAATCCCAAGTCAACAAATTGGGGATGTCACAAACGGGTAAAAAAAAGCCTTAGGCAAAGAGATCGGAGAAAAAATCTGGAAACTATGAAAATACAAATGAATTTCATCTTACATCGAAGATTTGCTGATGAAAGCGAAAGAACAAAGTTTTACCAGCAACAAATGCTTTGAAGAAATACGTATTTCTTGATTTTCCTTTTCTTGGGTGTGTTTTTTAATTTTAAAGTTCGGGCAGAAGTTTTGTCTTGAAAGTTTAAGGATGAATGTTTGAATTGAAATGAACAAAACGGGAACTGGAGATTGTGCATGATATTTTTATGTATGAATTTATTATTTTCTCTTTCGGTTGTATTAATATTATTGTTTTATGATGACGATTTCTGTATACAGTATAATGTACGTATGTCAATAAACTATGTAATATAATAAAAATTTTAATGCGTACATAAGAATCATGAAATGTTGCATCTTACATAAAATAATAACAAAGAAAGCACATACAAAGAAAACACATTATATTAAAATTTTTACATCATATAATTCAAATGGTTTCAAATCAATGCTGAAAGCAGAAAATAATAAAAAATATCAAATTTTTACTCGTGCAAACGTTTTATATATACTCATAAAATATTAAGAATTGTTTTTAAAAAAGCATTTATCTTTTGTGAAATCGGAAAACTTCTCGAACTCATTTTAAAATTCCGATAATTCTATTTTAACAATATCCATCCATTCTCTTTGAAACCTTGTCCAGAAATGAAATAAAGCTCTCTGCGAATATTTTTATGGTTAAAAAAAATTCCTGTGGTTGACGTTGTTGCGGAAAGAATAAATGCTACGAGATTTTAAAACAATAAACCTACATCAAAGGATTGGGAATTTCAGAAACAGGAAAAAAGAAAGCCATAGGCAAGGAAATCGTGAAAATGTCTGGAAACCATGAAAATAGTTCTAATTTTCATCTAACTTCGGAGACTTGCTGAGTAAAGTGATAACATGTAAACAGCGATACATTTGATAACATAAAAAAAATGAATAACATGTATCATTCTTTGTGAAATTTGATAATGCTTGAACCCGTTTTAAAGATAAAAATTTCTTAAATGTATTTATCCGTACACTTTGAAACTTTCTGTAGCAATGAAATAAAGCTCTCTACAAATATTTTTAATTGTTAAATAAAATCTCTCTGCAGTTGACTTCATTACAAGAAGAATAAATATCACAATACCTTAAAACGATAATTCCTGACTCAACGAAATGGGATTCCTGAAACAGGAAAAAAATCAACCTAAATATATGAAAGGCAATGGATGCGGAAAAAAACCGTAAATTATGCAAATAGCAATAAATTAAATTTATCTTCGAAGATTTGCTGAGGAACTTGTAAGAACAAAGATTTAGCCGCAACAAATGCTTTAAACAAACCGTATCTCCTGATTTTTTTTTTTTTTTTTTTTTTTTTTTTTTATATATATATATATATAATCCAGCGTGTGTTTTAATTTCAAAAGTTTTTTTAAAAATTTCTGAAAGAAGTTTTGTTTTGAAAGTCAGAATCACAAAGTTTTTATTGAAATTTATGAACATGGTAGATTTTAAAGTATATCTGTTGATTGATTTGAAATTATTTTTTTTTGTTATTATGATATTATCCGTAAATAAGAATAGCAAAAAAAATAAATCCGTTTTGTATACAATAAACTGAGAAAATATCTTATAATTAAAATTGATCCGTCAGAAATTTTAAAACATTTAAAAATTAAAGCTGAATGCTGGAAACACTAAATCAAAAAATCTGTCATAATTTACTTTATAACACATTTATTTGCGAAAATATTCTTTACATACAAAGAAAATTTTAAAACTCATTTAACTTTTGAGAAACCAAAAACTCCTTGAGCTCATTTTAAAATTCAGATAATGTTTTCTTATAGGTAAATTATCCATCCATACTATTTTTACTGATAACATATTTACGGAGATTTGCTGAGGAAGCCAATTTTTAGCATCAACAAATGTTTTGAAGAAACCATATTTTGTTATTTTTCTATACCTATGAGTGTTTCAAAATTAAAAAATTAAGCAGAAGTTTTATCTTGAAAGTTAAGGTCAGAAAACGTGACTTGAAATGAACAAAACTGGAACTGTACATTATTCCTTTGTATAAATTTAGGTTTTTATTTTTTGGTTATTTAAATATCATTGTTTTCTGATGTCCGTTAGAGTTATAATGTAAGTATCTAAATGAATTAAGTAACCTAATTTAATTTTTAATGCGTAAATGAGAATGTCTACTGAAAATACTACATTTAATACGAAAAATCAATGCCCAATATAAGGTATACAAAGAAAACACATTTTATTAAAACTTTTTACATCAGATAATTCAAAAATGTTTTCAGATCGATAGGGAAATTCTGGAAAAGTAAAATAATAATAATAATATAATAATAAACCTTTTTTACAAAACAGTAAATTTTGCAAAAAAAAAAAAAATATATTGATACTCTTAAATTATAAAGAATTTTAAAAAAAGACATATTTATATTTTGTGAAATCAGAAACTTCTCTGGTTCATTTTAAAATTCAGATACTTTCTTGACATTATCCATCCATACACTCTGAAACTTTGTTTAAAATGAAACGAAACTCTCTGCAAATATATTTCTTATTAAACAAACATCCTTGTGGTTCTAGTTGTTATTGGGAAAATAAATACCACGGGACCTTAAAACGAGGATTCCTGAGTCAACGAATTGGGAATATCAGAAACAGGAAAAGAAAGCCTTAAGCAAAAAAGTCGAAAAAAATCCGGAAATTTAAAAAATAATATATTTCATCTAACTTTGGAGATTTGCTGACGAAAGCACAAAAATGAAGTTTTAGTAGAAACAATTACTTTAAAGAAATAGTAGTCCCTCTGATTTTTCTATATACTCATGCATGTGTTTTAATTTTAAATGTTTGGGAGAAGATTCATCAAGCACTGAACCAATCTATACTAGAATCATCTTCCCTCACTTCATGTATGTATATGTTTCATCATGTACAAAAGGAACACAGGTTCCTCAAGTGAATTAACAGACCTTAAATAAAATACCTTAAAAAATAACAATAAATATCCCCTCCCCCAACCAAAGACAAATATTTTAATTAAAATCTATATAAATTTTCTGGTAACAATTAAATATTTTCATTATGTTATTTTCATTACACATAACTTTCAGAAAGGAGCTTTTTTTTTCTTGATTTAAAATTGCTTTTTAAAATTCTATACCAATATTTTAGAATTATATTGTCTTGTCTTTGAAATATTACACTTCGCAAATATCATTCATAAAATAGGACGACCATATTTTTATGAAAATATTTTAAAATATATACATTGTATGATTTCGTTAATTTATGCATGCAAAAGCTTATGGTAATTTGATGTATGTATGATAATTTGATGATTAAATAATTGATAAATTTATTACAAATATATATCTGAAAGTAAAATAAATTTTACTTAATTATGTAGTAGCCATATTTCATTACATGTTTTTAGATGCCGATATGATAAAAAAAAAATCTTTTTGGTGGATAAATTGAAGGAATTGTTTTAAAAACGAATTCAGGTACAGGGCAACATACAAGGTGTAATGTACAAGATATAAACATAAATAAATAACCGGGTTTAATTTTTTTTTCAAAACTGTTATACATATTATAATAAATAAAAAATAAAAATAAAGATAAACATTCCAAGTTTTATTTGTTTATTTATTTACTTATTTTGGCCGTCGTTTAATGTTGCATTGGAGGTGTGGTTAACAATTATTTACCTTTATTCACATGGCCACCAATATCACCGATTCACACGCCATATGATTTCTTTTTCGTGGAGTAACATCAAAGAGGGGGTTTAAGAACCACCATTCATGAAAACACTTAAATAAATTAAAGAACGCATCCGTGCTGCATTAATACCTACTAACAGTTTAAAACTGCTAAATTTGTGGAATAAACAGGATTAAATATAAGATGTTTGTCGTTTTCCGAAAAGTTCACACATCAAACATTAACAACTGAAAAAAAAAATTGGAATATTTGTTTTTATGTTCATATATCACTTATTATGATATGTGTAATAGTTTTGAATATATATATATATATATATATATATTTTATTAGATCATTCATTTATGCTAACCATGTATTTTTCATGTATTCGAACTATCTTACAAGTATCGAAATATCTTACAAAATATCAGTAGGGCGGTTTTAATACGCAGCCAATGAAAGAGACTGGCTGCGGTACTCCACCAATCTCGCCTGCTATTAAGCCTATCTTAAACATATGATAATTCTACAATTGGTGGAAACAGCCTAGTTCGATCACTTGGCAAACAAGAGGGGTTGGCTAGGATTTTCGTACACCAAGTTAGACAGAAGGTTTCTTATTTTTTTCCTTGATTTATTATTTTAATTATTATGATATAATGTTATTTCATATTTGTCTAATTTATTTTATTAATTGTATATATTTAAAACAAAAGAAAGTAAAAACATGTAGAAATTGTAAAATTTGAACGATGGGTATTAAAACACTATATATATATATATATATATTGCACATTAGAACAATTCGACAATTTAAATATTTTCTGTATCAAGCTGGTTTTGATAAGTAAATTTTTAAAATATATTATTTGTTTTTGGTGTGTGTGTGTGGAGGGTGGGTGGGGGGGGGGGCAGTTACTATTCCTAGGACATAAACAAAAATCTAGCTAGACTTCATTCATAATTTTACTGTGGGACTAAATAAATCAATGCATTTTATTTCCTCTGTATCTGGAACTTCCGAAATTCACGAATTCGTACTTTCTGCAAATATGGCTAACAAACAACAGTGAATAACAATTTTTTAATACATTTCCCCTATTATTTTTCTTTTCTAAAACTGATACGAAAATGTAAGTGATGCTCGTAGTCTTTGTTTATCCGTAGACACTATTGTATAGAAAAAAGTTTTTGACATTATTACCCATTCCATACACTTCATTTAATAGATGTAGCAACTTACCGATACGTCTGTATTTCGTACTGTTCACCCCCCCCCCCCCCCACCCCCTCAAAAAAGTCTTAAATTTAAATGCATGGAATTTACGTAAACCTGAAATGTGTACCTTAACTCTATATGTAGCAAAATGGTTCTAAGCCATTTCCATGAGCTATAAAGCACCAATATTCATAAATCATCTGCACTGAAACTTTAATAGGTATTCGTAAGAAGCCATAGAAAATATTATTTTGTAATTCTAAAGGAATTTGCCTCATGAAATTTCGTCTTTGATATCACACCTCCTTATATGCTAGCATACGGTCGTACACATACATTAAAATGCTTATGCTTAAGTCATTCCGAAATCTCCGAAATGAAATTAATTTTAGCATTCTTGATAGACATGGGGATAACATGGGGTTTTAGCCTTTGCTGATAACTCACAGAATATTATAGAGTATTGTATAAAAATGTTTTTAAGTGTCCCCATTTCGAATTGTCATGAATCCAGTTTGGTATATTCTGACTTTGACATTTACTAACATATATTTCTAAAGTTTATATCTAATACCCTAAACAATAATAGTATTTTTAAAACAAAATCCCCATTTAGTATTATTAAATTAAAATTAAAATTAATTATTACAAAATATAACTTGATTTTTTAAAAAATAGTTCTTCACATGGCAACTCAATCTGGTGACCTTTCAGCCGTTTTCTTGTCAAGTTTAGTCATATCTTGAGAAAGCTCTGTTTTTAGATAATTCCACTTACGTATACTCTCAGGGAAAATATATATAGATATGTATAATATTACATCCACTGATTGCAAACTGTAAAATACGTGCTGAAACGAGGCACTTGAGTATTAGCGTGTTAAAAATTTTCTAATCATTGCCCTTTAAACTTGGAAATTGATATTACGTCTGCGTAAAATTCTGTTTTAATTTATTATAAAAAAAAATATTATCGTTGAAAAATTTTTGAAACACTAATATAAAAAAAATGCATGTAAATGTATAAAAAAATTTGACGGAAATTTTTGGAATTGATTAATGAAAATGTTTCCAAAAAATAGTTTAAATTTTGTCTAAATATATTTAAATATTTTTATTTTTATTTAAATAAAATGCATTCCCCACCTAAAATTCTCTAACCATGTCATCGATTTTTAAGTTTAGAAATATTTCAACAATGTGACACTGAGGATAATAAACATGAAAAGGAAGTGAAATGAAAACTTGAAAATGCTTTTTCCTGCGCTGTCTGCAGTTGAACTTCATTCAAGAATCGATATCATGAAGCTGAAATCGATATATACTTTCTGCACAAATTCGAATATGGGCGAGAAAAAGGGGCTTGCGAAGCAAGTAGGGGGGGGGTGAAACTGTGATAACACAAATTTGAAAAGGGAAATCCAACTTGAAGAAGCATCTAGAAATTGCATTCTTTACTTAAATTGTCTGTCAATAAATTCTTTTTTTGTTTCCTTTCAAGTATATTCCAAAGAAAGTCTGAAGGCTCTTTAAAAGAACATCAGCGCTGAAGGAAAAATAATCAATCCCACAGAAACGAATATATTTATTTAAATTTGTTTATGAAAACCGGCATGATACTTTGTAAAATGCTGGGTTGCTCTAATGTGCAAAGAATACATTAGAAGCTTTTAATGCAGATGTTTAAATTTTTATACATAAAATGTCTTTTTTTTTTCTTTTGAAATAAAAAACCACGTAAATTTGGGAGATACAGCTTGCAGAAAATTGAATCTACTTTTTTCCCTTTTAGATTTATATAAATAAACTTGATTTTTTTTTTTTAAACATCATATTAATATAAAACTTGCTTATGCATGCATAAATTAAATATTTTTTTTGAACTAACACTTAATAAAATAAAATACAAAATTACATCTCATAAATAACATATGTGCGGTTTATTTCTAACTCTTATAAATATTCATTTCATATTAATAACTTATTTTAAAACGTCCTTCAGGCCTGTACCAGAATGAAAAAGTTTATTCTTTTTTAAATATGTTCAATAGCGTTTTGTTGCTCTGGAAATGAGCCGTTGGTAAATCAGTTCCTGCAATATATTTGCGAGCATTTTCACTCTAGTGTTCTAAGTACAGTGTTTATTCGTAATTTTAATTCAGGAATGAAATTTTGAAACGGCAGACTCCGAACTTGATCCTTTGTGAAACTATATTTAATGGTAAAGTAACTTTTACCCGTGATGGCAATATAATAACAGTTCGTGACCAATTCAATCTGAGGTTTCAATACTTAAGTACGAAGTACAGGGTGTACGAAAAGTATTTTCCTTATTCCAAAACTTATTCATATCCACTAGATATAAGACAGACATGTGAAACTAGTGACAAAATGTAGGAAAACTAACCAAGTTCAACAGACATCAGGAAACACACACCAATAAGTCTCCATGTGATCAACCTTTGAACATCTAGTCGATAGTCAATTTCTGTTCATGCAATAGCCCACTTCACAGTAGAGATCGATGCAGTGATTGTGGTAATTTGTTGTCGCAGAGTTGAAAGTTTTATACAGGATTTATCTAGACATTGTCCTTGACATACCAGAGACACACTGAGATTTTTCCTGATTTGTGATGCTGACAACAATACAGCCACGTTACGGAAATCTACAACAAAAAACTTGGTAGCTATTTCAACCTTTTGGCACCAGTTTCACATGTCTATCTTTATAAATGTTTTAATAAGGGAAAGACTTTTCGGAAACCCTGTATATCCACAAACTCATGATACAATAATAGTAACTTGCGTTGAAGCAATCACTGAAAATTAATATTTCACACAATATTCAGTTACGAATTTTCTCAGTTAATTTGCGCCCACCGTGTATAATGACGATAAGTTTGATAAAACACAGCAGCAAAACTTCGTGTTCTCCGGCTTTATTGCACAACCATGTTTCAGTTAAAGTTTTATCGCTACCAGAAAGGAAAACACTTGGCTCCTTTGTATTTCTCTCCATTCTCTATCCTACCAATTTCCAAAAATACTTTGAAAAGGTTTTCTGTGCATTTGTACGACATGTGCCGGAAAGCTTGTAGCACATGGTATACTCGTGTGCCCACGATATCAAATACTAATCGCGCTCTGTGCGACTGAATTGTGGCTCTCATACAAAAAACGTTTGTTTGTAGCAGTGCGTATCAGCTGTCTATTGCACTCGTAAAAACTACATTAATAAAAACAATAAATCACGTACACATTTTCTTGGTTATATAAAGAACAACATTATTTGTATGTTATAGGCATACAAATAGTTAGTAAGTGAAATATTTACATGCAAGTAAACAATCTCTGTGCTATAATTTTTGTCTGAATGAATATAGTGTATATATAACCATAATAATATGTTATGGTTATATCATCTTCAGTATTATTATGTAGCTTCCATTACAAAAAATAAGATATTTATTGCAGCCGTTCGAAGGAAAGCAATTCCGGAATATCTCGGTACATTTTCAAACATCGTGACCACCAGAACCCAAAACAATCCTACGTCCAAATGTTGATTTATATATACGATCATCAACATGTCGTTACGTCATGATATTATGTCATGTCATGTCGATATGTCATGCAACAGCGTTCGTATTTATAAGCTGATTTGGATTTGGCTGAATATATGTTAAGGTCTTTTAAAGATCTTGTTCGAGTTCATGGGTTGATTTATCATCTTGTTTCAAAATGGCGGTTCCTTAAAAATTCCAAACTCAAACAGTACACATTTAATAAGAATCAAAATTTATTTTTCGCGTAAGTATTAGGCCTTGATACAAGGAATCCAGAGCAATTTTTCTTTCGTCTCTATCTTAAAGACCTCTGAAATATAGCAGGTTTCATTTCCAGGGTGGCTTTTGATACAAGACCGCAGCTTTTTTCCAACAGCTGGATTTAATTTAAGGGTTTTAGAAAAGGTGTCTTACTTTCATTATTGTAACCATTGTTGGTACCCTCATACGCTTAAAAGTACATAGTAATATCCTCTAGCGTCCAATTATCTCCAACCTTGGCGATACCCGAAGAAATGCCGCCAAATTTGGCGATAAAGTAGGTCGTCATAGATGAATCACATTTATGTTCAGTAGTGAGGAAAACTAGGAACTGTCCATAATCGGGTACCACGCTTTTTATCTTACAAAGAAAAAAGAGGGAAGTTAACTTTTCTACCCGTCACAAGCCGGACCGACATTATTTTTGAGGCCAAATTGTCCACTTTTAGTATTCTAACGTCTAATCTATATATATATATATATATATATATATATATATATATATATATATATATATATATATATATATATATATATATTTGCTAAATATGAATCTCGTTTTGTTCAAACTTTATTATTTTGTATCTCCTACTTCACTATTGTGTATTTTGAAATATGTCAGAGTTTTTGTGGGTCTAAAGAATAACTGTAAGAAAGTGTTCATGCTTATGTATAGACTATAAATATGATGGTAATAAGCATATAACTATCATCATTAAATTTTCTTTTAATATTTAACTGAAATCATAAAAGTAAAAATTCATATATAATCCAGGTTAATGTTCTAAATGGATTTTGAATCATAGGAAGGTAATTTCGCTCTTCCGTAAATCCGGAAATATCGTAAAAATTTTCATTTAGAATATCAATGGATTTCAGAAATACGTGATTATTTTAATTACGGCAATGGAAATAACGATTTTACATGCAGTTTTCTTTTTCGTACTACAGTTGCTATTTATTAGTTTATTTCATATAGATAGCAGAAAAATATTTATAGTTGTAATGCCGACTTCTAAAGTTAGATTTAAAAAAAATATATTTTACCTAAAGTTAATAAAATTCATGTTATATTATTGAATTTTTCATAAGATGTGTTGTGCATATAATTTAATAAGATAAAAACATGAATATTGTATTATGATTGCATATAAATGTAAAAAATCATAACATCTTGTAATTATATACGTCTTTTTAATTGCTAATAGGTGTAAAATAAAAAAAAAGATTTGAAACAGTAAAATAGGTTTTATTTGTCTGCTGACATATGTTTCAGCTCAATCTGAGCCATTATCAAAACAAACAAAAATATTCTATCAATGCACAGTCTATGAAGTTATTTGAAACGCAATCATTTAATTTTTCACGTACGTTTAAAAAAATTACTCACGTTATCTTTATTTTTTGCTTGGATGTTCATTTCTGTATTTGTAACCATGGAATAAAAATACAATATGTAACGATGCAACGTCATTTACTTTACCAAATTTTGGCTCAAGTTAGTCCATGGTTAAAAATATGGAAATAAACATCCAAGTAAAAAATAAAAATAACGTGCGTAACTTTTAAAAAGTACGTGAAAAAAATAAAAGATTGCGTTTCAATTAACTTCATAGACCATGCATTGATAGAATATTTTTGTTTGTTTTGAAAAATGTTCAGATTGAGCTGAAACATATGGAACAGTCTAATAAAATATATTTTACTTAATGATTCTTCGAACTGCCTGTTATTTCAGACATTATTTTAATCTTTAAACATATAGACAGGCACTGTGCATTCTTAAAAACATATCTAAAAACACATAAAACCAGTCCACATGTTAAAAGTTTCATAAAAGTAGAATATTTTCGCCTCTTGTCCCAGGCATCTTCAATACTGATGTTTCGTCTTTCTGCTCTGTCAGTCCGATTTTTCTGAAACTCCGACTCTGTCCTTTCCTAACAGCATCTGGTACCATCTGGTATCAATTTTGGCGTGAGCTACGTCGTTGCAAGTTTTTGTATCTGATGTGTATATTTCTATTGCTTCTCTCTGTAATGCGTAGTTTAGATTATTGTAATTGGTTAATTTTTCAACATTATTAAAGTCTATTTTAATTGGGGATTTATTGTTTAATCTGACTATTGCAGTGGTTGATTTACCTAAATTTATGTCTCTTCTGTGTTCTTTCCTTCTCTCCTGGATTTTTCTTTTTGTCATGCCTATATATGAATTATCTTTTCCTTCATTATATTTTAAATTAATTTTGTATATCCCTGATGTGTGTTGATAATTAAGCTTTTCTAAAAGGACAGGTGGGGAGTTTCAGAAAAATCGGACTGACAGAGCACAAAGACGAAACATCAGTATTGAAACTGCCTGGGACAACAGGCAAAAATATTCTACTTTTATGAAACTTTTAACGTGTGGTCTGGTTTTATGTGTTTTTAGATATATTTTTAAGTATGCACAGTGCCTGTCTATATGTTTAAAGATTAAAATAATGTCTGAAATAACAGGTAGTTCGAAGAATTATTAATTAAAAAATGACATTAGAAAAAATAATATATTGAAATACTATATTTTAGTGTTTATAATAATTTTATTTTACACCTTTCAGTAATTAAAAAGAAGTATGTGATAGCATATGTTTATTTGCAATGATTCTAAACATTTTACGTAAATCAGAGACATCCTAATTAATATAATTTTATTATCCTTTATTTTAGGTAAACCAAGACCAACGGTAACGTGGTGGCGAGAATATTCCTTATTAGACGACACATATTCCTACATTCCTGGTGATAACCTTGTAAGAAATGAACTAAAAATTCCAGAATTGAAAAGGCACGACTTACTAGCTGTGTTGACATGTCAAGCTTCAAATAACAATATCACGGTACCAGCGTCTACTTCAGTCACCCTGGATCTAAACCGTAAGTATTAATTCACTGCATCAGAGTATAATATTTAATGACGATGTGCTATGCTATCAGTAATACAGTTAAAATTAACTCTTTAGTAATTAAATTAGAATCCAAACATTTGAATTTTTGAGTAACAATATTTCCGAATAGAATTATTTTCTTCATTTAATAAAATTTCGATTAAATAAGACGAATATATATATGTTATGGTCAATATGATTAATCCGCTCATTATTAATAATAACCGGTTATAATTAATAATGAACGCGGTTATTATTAATTATAACTGGTTACTATTAATAATGACCGGATTAATCATATTGACCGTAACATATATATTCGGAAATAGTAATACTCAAACAATGGAGTATTTGGCAGTTGGTCAAATAATAACAAATTTTTAAACCTGTTTTAATAAGTCTTCGTTTCACTAAATTTACGAAACTAATCTGGCATGTAATATATTTTTTTATTCTATCAATTCAAGGCATACTTTTTTATGTGTAATCTTTTAAAAAGTCATTATAAATACAGTGCAAGTGTTAAATTTCTATATCAGAGTGATATAAAAATCAACTTTTTTTTTTCCAAAAACAATATTTTACAATTAACTTTTTAAGCAAAGCTTGCGCACGCATAATAAAAATCGTAAAATCTTTGACAGGTGATAAAAGAGGTACATTTGTTGTTTTCAAATGTAGAGGCTTTTTTTTTTTATTCTTTTTCTTTCCAATCTCTATTAAGGACTATTATTGTTGTATTTCACTAGCAATTTAAACTCTCTCTTTCTGTTTATCTTTCTATGTCACTCCTTATCTTTCTTTCTTTTTTTTACCTTGTATACACATTAAAATATCTCTTACTGTTTTAAAATTTGATACAAAAAAAAAAAAAAAAAAAAAAAAAAAAACAGTGCAGAAATGAGTCATTGTTGAGACTCTTGCAATGAAAAATAATTATAGTTGATTATGCAGCATACATAAAACAATAATAATCTCCATTTGAAAAAATATAAAACGTATTACCTACAGTAAAACAACGATAATAAAATACTATATAGGTAAATGTTAGAGTAACTCCTGCTTATATTTAAAAAACAGTTAGATGTTCCATATCTTAAGATATTATAAATACTGGTATAATATATAATATAATTTAAAAGCTTTTTAAACGATATAAAAAATAATTCTGATGAAGACTAAAATGGAATGACAGAGAAAGGATGGATGTGGTGAAAAACAGCCAATAGGAAAACAGGGAACAGCAGACAATATGACAGAGAACAAATAGACGAGATGATGTCAATAAAATAAAAAGCAATCTATGAAATTCGAATAAAATGGTTGATACAAAGATAAACTGAATAAACCATGTAATACAATAAAAAATAAATTAAAATTAATCGATTAATTAAAAATTAAAAATAAACTAGCTGTCTTCGCCCGCTAGCGGGCCCCTAATTTACATCGGTGCATCGAATCTTTTGTTTTTTCCGGCTCGCATCCCTCTCGAACCGAACGAGCCTCCGACCCTGGAAAATTGATTTAAAAGCTTCAGAAATGGTGATTTCGACACTGAGGACAAGGAGCGCTCCGGAAGACTAAAAACAATTGAGGGCGCCGATCTGCAAAATTTAATGAACGCGGTTATTATTAATTATAACTGGTTACTATTAATAATGACCGGATTAATCATATTGACCGTAACATATATATTCGGAAATAGTAATACTCAAACAATGGAGTATTTGGCAGTTGGTCAAATAATAACAAATTTTTAAACCTGTTTTAATAAGTCTTCGTTTCACTAAATTTACGAAACTAATCTGGCATGTAATATATTTTTTTATTCTATCAATTCAAGGCATACTTTTTTATGTGTAATCTTTTAAAAAGTCATTATAAATACAGTGCAAGTGTTAAATTTCTATATCAGAGTGATATAAAAATCAACTTTTTTTTTTCCAAAAACAATATTTTACAATTAACTTTTTAAGCAAAGCTTGCGCACGCATAATAAAAATCGTAAAATCTTTGACAGGTGATAAAAGAGGTACATTTGTTGTTTTCAAATGTAGAGGCTTTTTATTTTTATTCTTTTTCTTTCCAATCTCTATTAAGGACTATTATTGTTGTATTTCACTAGCAATTTAAACTCTCTCTTTCTGTTTATCTTTCTATGTCACTCCTTATCTTTCTTTCTTTTTTTTACCTTGTATACACATTAAAATATCTCTTACTGTTTTAAAATTTGATACAAAAAAAAAAAAAAAAAAAAAAAAAAAAAAACAGTGCAGAAATGAGTCATTGTTGAGACTCTTGCAATGAAAAATAATTATAGTTGATTATGCAGCATACATAAAACAATAATAATCTCCATTTGAAAAAATATAAAACGTATTACCTACAGTAAAACAACGATAATAAAATACTATATAGGTAAATGTTAGAGTAACTCCTGCTTATATTTAAAAAACAGTTAGATGTTCCATATCTTAAGATACTATAAATACTGGTATAATATATAATATAATTTAAAAGCTTTTTAAACGATATAAAAAATAATTCTGATGTAGACTAAAATGGAATGACAGAGAAAGGATGGATGTGGTGAAAAACAGCCAATAGGAAAACAGGGAACAGCAGACAATATGACAGAGAACAAATAGACGAGATGATGTCAATAAAATAAAAAGCAATCTATGAAATTCGAATAAAATGGTTGATACAAAGATAAACTGAATAAACCATGTAATACAATAAAAAATAAATTAAAATTAATCGATTAATTAAAAATTAAAAATAAACTAGCTGTCTTCGCCCGCTAGCGGGCCCCTAATTTACATCGGTGCATCGAATCTTTTGTTTTTTCCGGCTCGCATCCCTCTCGAACCGAACGAGCCTCCGACCCTGGAAAATTGATTTAAAAGCTTCAGAAATGGTGATTTCGACACTGAGGACAAGGAGCGCTCCGGAAGACTAAAAACAATTGAGGGCGCCGATCTGCAAGCGTTTTTGGATGAAGATTATACGAAAACACAAGAACAACTTGCAGAGGCATTAAACATGATTCGCCAAGGTATTTCCAAACGTTTACATGCCATGGGAAAAATTCAAAAGGAAGAAAAATGGATGTCGTATGGGTTGACTGAAAGGTAGATGGAAAATCGAAGTGCCACTCCCTAAATTTTGCTTTTGCGGCATGAAAGAAAGAGATTCCTGCATCGAATTGTTACTAGCGATGAGAAGTGGATATATTTCGAGAATCCCAAGCGCAAAAAATCGTGGCTTTCACATGGTGAAGCATCAACATCGAAGGCATGGCCAAATCGTTTCGGAAAGAAGACAATGCTCTGCGTTTGATGGAAGCAGAAAGGAATTGTGTACTATGAACTGCTGCAACCGGGCGAAACTGTTAATGAGAATCGCTACTGATAATAACTGAATAGTTTGAACAATGCATTGCTCAAAAAGCGGCCACGAACGAGTGACATTGCAGCACGACAACGCTACGTGCCATCACACTTCTATCGTCCAGGATACCATCAAAACACTGAAATGGGATCTGCTACCGCACCTGGCGCATTCACCAGACCTGGCACCTTCCGATTATCACTTGTTCTGGTCGATGGCTCATCGATTGGCTGGGCTACACTTGGCCAATTTCGAAGAAGTGCAAAATTGGTTGTATGAAGGGTTTCGGTCCAAAGACGCGTCTTTTTGTCGTCGCGGTATTCATGCATTGCCGGAGAGATGGCAAAAATGTGTAGCTAGCGATGGACGATACTTTGAATAAATCAATTTTTGCATTTCTCTTAAATTTTTCCATTTTTTATAGATAAAAAAACCCCGGAAACTTATTTGCGCACCTGATATATAAGATAAATGCAAATCATTAAAAGGAACTTTATAGCGTACCATTTGTGAAAATGAGAAACAAGAGATGTGGTAGAAGAAAACTTATGCTTATTAACAGGTTTTAAAATAACATTAAATCGAAACGCTTTAAAAGTTTTGCCAAATGCAAACGTAAATGTTGACGGAAAGGACAAATAATGAAATTATGAGGTTGAGTTTTGACAGATTTGGAAAGGATAGATTTACTGGATCTTTCACATTTTAATTGCTTTGTCTGTAGAAGAAAAGCAGAAGTCCCTTTTGATAGCAACATATTTTCAGTAATTAAGTTCACTTTTATGATAAGACAGTCGGAGCAAATATCAACCGAACGTTGCCCATAAGTGTAAAAGTCCCCAATTTTATGATTAACTCTGTGATTCGATTAATTAGGGGGAGGCGGGTTGTAAAGTACAAGGTTTTCTAAAAGCGCTTGTTCGGAAAAAATAAATAGCATATAGTAACCAAAACATAGAGGAAAGGAAGCTTATCAAAATTAACCTATCTGACCGAAAACTGAAATGTTGGTTGATAGAATTGACAATTCAAATATAAAAAAAGATTTGCAACTGAGACAAAAGTATAGTCAACATAGCGCATCCAGTATTTAATATCAACGGTTTTAACATATTATATTTAAAATAGTGCATATAAACGTGACACAGAATGGGGGATACAGGGTTGCTCATACTTAAGACGTCTTATTGTTTGTAAATTTATTGCTAAAACTTGTAGTGTTTTAGTAATATTTATTGTGTTTAAGGAGTTTTAAAATTATTTTTTTCACATAATTTTAAATATATTTTTTTTTCACATTTGTATATTATTTCGATTTTTTTTCAAAATTGATGTCCTTCCACTTCTTTCAGTATTAGAGGATTATTTTATATGCTGAATTTCATTATCAACAAAATATATTTTCTCCTAAAAATGAAGGTCATACGAATAAAAAAATACAACAGCACATAAAAAGAAGAATATTATAATAACTTCAAAACTATAAAAAATAAAATACAACTTTAATAAGAAAATATCCAATAACTTACATTATATAAGTCTCAAGATAAAAAAAATAATAATAGTATAAATTTTTTGACGCGTGCAAGACATATTCTTATTCCCATGAAGATTATCGATCAAAATCGACGTTTAAATCAGAATTTTGATTTATGGCACGCTACCAAACAATAAAAATTCCCTTCTTTAAAAAAAATCAGTATTGGAAATCTTGATCTTGAATATCTTTAGAATGCCTCTACAAGTAATAATAATGTGAGCTGCTGTATAATATGTTAGTTTAAAATGAATCAGTTCTTGAAAGAAAAATAATAAGATGCAGTACGTATTTTTTGTAACATTTTAAAATTTCTAAACTGGTTTTATAAAATTTTATATACCTGTTGGTAAGTACTAATAGGGAATAACTCAATTAAAAAAATTTACAATTTATTTTTGTGAAGATAAATCAGTACAAATTCCGCAAAATGTAAATTAGATATACTTCAGAAATTTTTCATTAACCATTTAGTAGATCTGATATGGCTATAGAAGTTAAGTTTAGGAAACTATTTTAGTTATCTATAAATATAAATGGAGATATTATTCATGCAATTAAACATTTTAATCTACAAAATATTCAAAAATTCAAAATTTACGTAAAGGAATATTTCCATAATGCAGTAAACATCTTGCAGATGTTTAAACAAACATATATTGAATGTTATTGATATTATTATTATTATTATTATTATTATTATTATTATTATTATTACAAGTTTCTTAATTGGCATAGTGAAAGCACGTGTTTCAACCTACTCATATATAAAATGCAAATACATCATAAAATACAAGAAGCCCTATAAACAAATAAAAATGAAAATAATATATAACAAAAATGCAAATTCATTCATCAGATATAGAGTATGAGACACTTATAAATTCTATCAGAATTGTGTAAAGAGATTTCATTTTTCATACAATTAAATGCGATATCTAAATAAAGATTTTAAAATTTTCATAACGCTGTAAAAATATTTTTCAGCCATTGCTTTCCATATCAGGTAATGTGTTTCGGTAATCATTTCGTGCATCCCTGTATATGATGCATGAATATAATCGGAGAAAATATCCCATCTAGAGCTAAATATAAGCAAATCAGCTGAACATAATGACATAGTGAAGCATGAAATATACAGGATATTTACTGCAAGGGAACGATCAGGTCAACCAACAACAACGAGGTCTAGACACGGCCACATCATACTATTCGGTGGAGTTCGTGTAAAATATTTCACTGTTGTATACCAGTATGCAATTTCGCGCAGTTCTTATATACTTGTTAAGAAACAGAAAACCACTGGGAGACACTCTATCACAGGTCGTACGTTGCTGGTTGGTGGAATTTTCAATGGGTCTGTTCTGCTGTGTAAATAGAATTCGACTGGCTTCATTTACGGTCTCCTCTGAACGTGATGCATGGTATGAAAGGACGACGAAGCGCTGAATGAGTAAGAAATATTTGTCGTTTTCAATGATGTTGTTAAGAACTTTGGAATAGGCCAAAAAAGCTTCGTCTACGTCTCGAAATATCATCCATATTTTCCTAAAAGTAGATTTTCCGGTACCTGCAAAACTAGACATCCTACCATACTCCAACCACTACTGTTCTAGATTTGATAGTCTAGAGCAGGGCTGCCCAACGCGGCACCCGCGGGTACAATGACGCCCTTCGAAGAGTTTCTTGGCGCCCCTTCAAATGATTAATTTTTCTAGATTTCTTTAAACAAAATTCCATCTCCAAAGTTAATTAGCCTTAAAATAATTAATACTTGCATACTTTTTTCAATACAGGTGTTATTAAATTTTTTGCCTTCTTTACATGCAAAAGTCCTTAAAATTCCTCCCCCCCTTTTTCATCCCCAAACCTCAGAAAAATGTAACGTTAAATTTAGTAGGATATGTTTTTTGTTCAATTTTTTAGATGAGCCACCTCCAACTTAAGACGCCAATAATTAACCACTGAACATACCATTTTAATAATGCATACCACTTTGTCTGTGTATCCTATAGTCATGTGGGTATCTCTATCATTGCTAAAGGGAAATAATATTCTTGCATTTTCCGAATCATATGAATAATGGCGTCCTTGATTGTGTGCCACAAGCTAAGGTGCGCCCTGGCTTACTGAAAGGTTGGACAGGCCTGGTCTAGAGAAAGCATACATGGCAATCACTTCTTCAATATTAACAGTTTTTACTATGATCTTTAAATGACCCGAGTATTCAATAGCATGGCGAACATGAAGTAAAAGACGGGCATCCGCTTCTTTGTGGGATACGGTAGAAATGGCTTCAAAAGTACCCTTATGCTAACTAATTACCGTGTCTCTGTAGGTGCAAATGACTTGTTTCTCAAGGGGCAGATTCGTCTTGACGAAGTTTTCTGGCAAACGTCCTGGCAAAAGTTTTCTGGCAAAAGTTTCAAGAACATGAAAATTCTCTGGAAAACCATCAGTTGACTACCGTGAACAACAGTAGGATAATCCTTCCGGAAGAATGTGCGAGGTCTGATATGTCATTGAATGTAATAGGGAAACGACAGTTTGAAGAATATGTCGAAAACCGCTTGGTACTAAGAAATGTGTCAGTCCATAACGTCATAAATAAAAACCTTCCCCTGATAAGTAGAAATAAAGTTTGACAACATTGGATTTCATATTTGCTCTTCCCCCAGATCGTCTCAACTGTCTTATGTCACTTTTAAGGCTTCCTTCTAGATAGCGGTCAAAAACAAAATCGACTCTGTCTGCAATTTTTAGTCTCTTCAAAACGTACGGTCAAAGAATCTGATCACAATGCTGCTGTAAGGTTCGATTGGATTGAGGGATAAGCATATGGACCAAGGCAACTCCATCGATAATGAGGCAAGAAACATTATGATCATGGATATTGGTCTGAGAAACTTCGGTTGACTTTACGATACACCATACTACATAGGATTTGTTGCTGGGTTTTCGAATTTTACCGATGTCAGATATAGAAGACTGACAATAGCTGTTTTTAAAGGCGAAAAAGTCTTTGACATTATTTCTCTTGTTTGGCTAGCAACGTACAGCTTTGCAAAAAGCGTACTGTTTTTTCTCAGGTCAACAATCTTTTGCTTGCTATTAGTAAATTTTTTAAATAGTTTTTTACTTAATAAAAACTTTATTTCTACTTATCAGGGGAAGGTTTTTGTTTATGACGTTATGGACTGATACATTTCTCAGTACCAAGCGGTTTTCGACATATTCTTCAAACTGTCGTTTCCCTATTACATTCAATGACATATCAGACCTCGCACATTCTTTCGGAAGGATTATCCTACTGGTGTTCACGGTAGTCAATTGATGGTTTTCCAGAGAATTTTCATGTTCTTGAAATACATTAACAAGAGCAGAAACATGGATCTGGAAATATTACGAAAAGTTGCAGTGTCTTCATGATGCTCTTCAGAAGTGATGGCTGACTTCAGGTTATGATTTTCGTCGAACTCGGCAAACTCGGGTCCCGCAACCATCCATTGTATTAGTCCCTTCTCTTCAGTAAGACGTGATAAATTATATGAAGTGTTTCTCAATTTTTTTATTGTTTTGCTCATGAAACTGATCATGTGCCATCCTGGAGATTTTCCTGTTAGTTTTGGAGCCAGACATTTTCGTTTTGAAATTCCCAGAAAACAGCACGATGCATCTTCGAATCTGCTTCAAGTTATATAAAATTACTCGATCTATCAAACATAGTTACTTCAATCAAGAGCAAACAAACATGGAAAAATATCCTTCAAAATGGAAATAGAATCTGTCAAATTGGCCTGACGGATACTCGCACCAGGTGTACAAGCAAAGATTCCAGCGCTTTGTTCTGTGGCAATACTTAAACAGGGCCAACTTTTTTCATCTTCGCTAAATCCAATCATCAAATGCTTCATCAACTTCTTCTGTTCGATTTTGATAGGCTCTCTCCAACATCTCTTGTATAGTAATAATCAAAACCTCGTGAGTGTATTGACAACTCTTCACGTACTACACTTTCAATATTCCTTCAGCTCTTCCTTATGTTGTTACATTAGCTTCTACAAGGTTATCAGTCCATGTACTTCCTTCAAGCCATATACCTATCGATGACAAACATTGTATTTCCTTCACATTTAGATTCTGTTCTGTGTTCGTTTTTGTTCATACAGTTGCGGTTGCGATTAACAAAGAGTAAATAGTGCGAGTTTGCAACACTTGCGTAATCATATATATATATATATATATATATATATATATATATATATATATATATATATATATATATATATATATATATATATATATATATATATTTTTTTAATCGGAACATTTTTTATGGAGCCTGCGATGGCTGGTCGGGGGTTAGCGACCGTAGCTCTTAGGGGGCGGAGCCCCTCATAGTATTAAATATAATATTTTGTACCAGGTGTAAATTTGCAAAAGTAAAAAGAAATGAAAATATTTAACTGAGCCCTTTACACCCTAGAAATCATTACAAATACGAGAAAGTTTAAAACTGTACGTAAGAATGATTTATATAACATATAAAAATTTCAAAGATGTACCACAACTTCAAGTTATTTGAAAACAAAAATACGATTGTCCAATGAAAGAGAGAAAAAAAGTGAGGATTTTTTTTAACCAGACCTTTTTATACCATAAATATAAATATGTTTACACCATAATTATACACGAAGACCTTGTACATATTTTATATAATGTACAACATTTTTAAAGCTTTAGTACAAAAATAAGTATTAAAAAAAATAAAATACAACTTGCAACCACGGACCTCCCCCCACCGGGGATCTAAACCTCTGATCGATTGTTCCCCACTATATATGGGGCGCTGTTTAAAATTTCATACTGGTATACGGAAGTGAAATGTTTTTATGGAATTTGTCGCTAACTCCACTGACTATACGGCAAATATCTGTGTGTTTGCCTATGTGTTCCTGTAATAAAATAAAAGCAGCTCTGTAATAATATATAAGAAGAAATGTAAGCTTGATGACCGTATCTAGTATACATGCTAGGACCGACCCGTAAAATTATATATAACTACAAAAATGGTATATGTGCTAAGGGCCTTGTTTTTTTTTTTTTTTTTTTTTTTTTTTTTTTTTTTTTTTTTTAACTTAGAGTAATTTGGGCTTCAGAAAGTGCGATTTCTTGTCAAAACAGCTAGAAAAGAAATTGATGAATTTTATGCTTGTTCATACATGTATTTATATATTTACATGTAACCACTTCACTTATATATGTATATTAGTATTGCTTTTTATATGCAATTTACTTCTCTTTGTATATAAAAACAGACATATTTTTAGTTATGTTAAATAAATTGTACCAATATAGAAAATATGTTGCCAAATTTCCTTCTCTCGCCTAGCCATTTTCTCCATCTCGCCAAGACACCTATACTGGAAATGTACTGATATTTCAAAACTTTACCTTATAACAAGTAAAATTTAACTCCAATTCATGAATATAAGAAAATTCAAGAAAACATTTTTTTAGGTTATATTGCAATTATTTTTAATTTGTTTTTAAAATGTATTGTAATTTATTAATATTTTGATTATTATTATTATTTTGATTATTCTTAGTAATATTTAGACCTAAGAACAGTAAATATTCTGCAATATAATAGTTAAAGCAAGCTCGTATAAAGCTTCTTTTCTAAACTAAATTCTTAATAAAATTTGAAAATTATAATTGAATACATTTGTCTTATTTTACGGCTAAATAAGTAAAATCTAATGACAAAAATATAAAATTGTTTTGGTAGTTGTTATCTCTGATCTGAATAGTTAAATATGACTACAAAGCGTTTATATGTACAGAATTTATTATAAAGTTGTACCACATATGGTAATGTAAATTTTTATTCCAATTCATGAATATAATAAAGTACAACAAAATATTTATTAAGTTATATTGCATTTATTTTTCATTTTTTAATATTTATTGTAATTTTCTATTGTTGTTATTTTGACTCAATAAAAGTAAATATATTTTGTAATAATACAGTAAATTTGAATATATTTTTTGTTCCATATTAGAATCTTAACAGTATTTGAAAAATATCAGTTGTTTAAATATACGCCATTTTATTTTTCTGTCACGTTTCAATTTATAGTTTCACAGATCTTAAAAATAAAGAAGGATTTGCTTGAAAATGGAACCTTCTTTAACTTTAAAAAGTTTTCCTCTGTCACAGTCTTAATCTTAAAAGAAAATAAATCTTTGAAATTCTATGTCTCTTTTTCCGAATAAAAAATGCATTTTAATGGAAACAAAATTAATGCTTTGATGATCATGCCGAGAAACTGAATATTCTCAAATTGGAACAAGTTTAAGAATAAATATTCAAATTAAGAAGATGAAGATGATTTAAATTTTCTATTTGATGGAAAATATTTTTTGCATTAAAAACGCATATATGTGAAATATTGAAATGAGTTTCTGAATATTATTTCTTCAATTTCATAATCAAGGATATGAGATAAACATATATCTAGAATTAAGAAAAATAACTTTTTTTTTTTTTTTTTTTTTTTTTTTTTTTTTAACATATGATAGGTTTTCTTCCCTAGAAGTAATATATGTATACTGAATCAGAATTGATTCAGTTGCTTTCATTGGAAAGTTTACCAATGCACTATAAATGATTCTAAAAATTTGTTTTACGTTGGCATTGTTTACATTAAAATATTGATATTGTAACTATAAATATTGTAAATACATTTGTTTCACTTTGGAATTATTTTCAATAAAGTGCCAATATTTGTGATTTTTTTTTTTTTTTAAAGATTAATGTTTGATGAAATGTATTTGCAATAACTGTGTAATATAAGAAAAGTAAAAACACACGAACTGTATTATGCGCTTTTTAAGACTAAGAAATCGTAATACGATCTCAAAGAGGTGTTTAAATTTATTCCCTGACGCCACGACCTGTTGGATTGTCCAATGTATTTAAAGATAAATAGATAAATGGATAATCACTCCGGAGAGTTACACATTACAGTTTTAAAAATATTTGATATTTTGTCAATATTAACACCAGAAGTGTCTATTTGTGTCACAAAGTACATGTACAAACAATCCTTGCGTATGTCTGTCGCCACTCCACAGGTGGTGAGTAAAATTCTTCAGTGGCTGGTAAAAATTTAGACTGACTAGCAAAAATAGGAAGTTACGATTTGGAGAGCATGCCAATATTGAAATTTCTCTCAAACTTTAGTGAAATACACAGCATCTAGAAATATATTTATTTTTTTAATTCTTAATCAATTACAGGAATAATTTATTTTCATTAATCTTGTAGCTAGAAAAGAAACTTAGCACACTTGTCATATACATGGAACAAAAGAAAGTCAATCACTACGGTCAGGCACTTTCATCAAAGGCAATATAAAACCTTGGTCTCTTTTGGAAAAAGCACGTCATCAGAATCTTTATATAATGTATATAGTCCGGAAGAATATGAATACAAAAAACTAATGAAATTTTAAAACAGATAGAATTTTTAAAAATAATCCCTCCTAATACAGCTTTGTTTGAACGGAGATTTTTGACAACCAACATAATTAAAACAGTGTAAAGTTCATCAATTCAAAAATGTACACTGTAAAAAAATGATCAATGTTTCTTATTTTATGAAAATATGCTATAACCACGAACGAAAATATAATATAATCTTCTGAGTTATCCGAAATTTCAAATAACATGTTACATTGTCTTTTGAATTCCCAGAAACGAATACATTTTCAAATTTTAAAGAATAATTTATAAAAACAAATTATTTTTAGCTGCCCGAATTTTTCAGAAACGTTTCCGAAGGGATTTTATAGCGTATTAATGAGTGTCCTCAGCCTGGAATACCTGTTTTTCGAAAGCTATCAATTTTGAAGTAAACATTTTCATGCTCAAAAAAAAAATGTTTAACAGACAAACATGCAAAATTAACAGCGTTAACAATAACATTAAAATTAAGATTATTTCTTTACTCTTTCATGTATAAATTAACTTATGCGGCTGAAAACGTGTACTTTAGAATGGATAACATTCGAAAAACAGGTATTCCAGCCTGAGGACACTAATTAATACACTATAAAATCCCTTCGGAAACGTTTCTGAAAAATTCGGGCAGCTAAAAATAATTTGTTTTTATGGATTATTCTTTAAATTTTGAAAATGTATTCGTTTCTGGGGATTCAAAAGACAATGTAACATGCTGTTTGAAATTTCGGATAACTCAGAAGATTATATTATATTTTCGTTCGTGGTTATAGCATATTTTCATAAAATACGAAATATTGGTCATTTTTTACAGTGTAATGACAATGAAGAGCGGCGTCTTGCTCATTGGCGAGTATAACACAGATACAGCTATAACTCTGTGGTTGGAAGATCCAAAAAATACGAAAAATAAACATTGTACTATAATGTTAAATAAATACTAATTTCGATTTTTTTTAATTCATACAGAACAGAAAACCACCGTTTAATTTAGCCACATTGTTCGGAAACACAGCTTAATTCCAATAGTAAAATACAGACGTTGCAAAATTATGGTGAATGGTTGAATTTCACCTTGGGAGTTTACAGATTGCATCAATTCCCGAATATTTCTAGATTCCTATTTATATAACTAAGGGTGCTCAAGAGTTTTTAAATTCTAATTTTGTGTTTTTAAAAATATTTCTGATTACAGAGTGTTTTCAACCACGTGTCAACTCCAACGATATGTCAGATTTTGATATCTAGGGCCTACTAAACGGCATTAAACTGGATCAAATATTACCAAACCGTTTAAAATAACCATTTAAGCAACTTTTCTAATAGATTTATTTTTATCTAGTTGCAAATCAAGAACGATATTTCGGAAAATTCAAAGTACTGTATGTTCTAGAAGCATCTATAACATTAAAATATATAATACTCAAACTTTCAAATAAAATTATTTTAATAAAATAAGCAGACAACAATACAAGGTGAAGCCAATTACATTTAATACCAAATTATATAATGTGTTTCATTTTTGTATTCATAAGAGATAGTTTTGCTTAAAGTATCACAACTGTACCATTATTTTTGTGACATAATGTTTTACACTTTTCATACAATGTAGTAATTTTAATAATAATATTTTTTTTGCTTCCAAAAATATTCATAACATATACAGATGAAGATGTGAGGGAATTACCACATCAGCAAAAACAATTTCAGATTCGTTTATCTACTGTAATATCTATATTATATAGCAAATACATGTCCGTGGGTAATGCTAACATGATATCGACGGTGGCAAGTATATGACAAATAAATATTGCTTTTACTGCATTTATTTTAACTTCAAACTTTGGACAATTTAAATTTTCCCACCGTAGTATAGAAAAAAATATTTACTTTAAAATGCCATTTGTTAGAAAACCGCATCTCAGTTTATTGATTTTCTATTGTTTTCAAAACAATTTCAAACATGAATATTTTTAAATCTGCGTGCAACCCAATTATGAAAAATTAACACGTTTGCGCTTTAAACAATGTAAATTATTTAACATTTGCAAGTTTTCGAGTCCAATTCCATAATGAAACGGCGGAACGAAATTAACACTTTACAAAGAAATAGATAAAAAATAAATATAAAACGAATTTAACAAATACTTATATTCGAACAACGCACTTAAATAATAAAATAATCAGAAGGTTGCTATAAATTGTGAAATATTTCGCGATTGACAGCATGAATGCAGCTCCTACGAAAGTAGCAAAAATGCGGTTTGATGTACTTGATGTCCATTTTAAGAAAATATACAAAATTAAAAAAAATCGACTTGAGCTTTCAACAAAAAACTGTTTTCATTTATACTCCTGTACACCGAGAATCTTTAACCTGGTTAACTCTGGTGGAATGACTGGATTAACAATATAATAATCAAAAGTTGATTAATCAAAGTTGATGAATTGAAATTTTATTTATAATTTGCTTCGCTTACATGATTAATAAAATATTAAATTTTTACTTCGCTGACGTCACTTTAAAATTTGTGTCACAATAAATTGAAAACCAAATAATACAAATATTCAACTATAATATCCTCTGAAAGTAATACAATAAATCTGAGAATAACAACTGTGCTTTATTAAGATAAAAAAATTTAAAATGAGAATAAACTAAACTTACATGTTCATTTTCCGAATGTCACTAACAATAAAGATCTTTTCATTTATTTTTGAAAACATTTTATAGAAAATAATCATTTCTTTATTCAACTATAAGATTAATTTTATATTCAATTTACATGCTAAAATTGTTTTGAAAAAAAAAATCAAACAACTCTTTGGCTTAATAAAATCAGTCGTTTCGTAAGTTTTATATTATTGAAAGATGAAATTAAATTATATTGCCTCCAAGTTAAAGCTAAATTATTTTCTCTGTTTCATTCATTGCAGGCTAAAAAATGGAAAAAAATCATTACATAAATTTTATACCTTTATTATTAAAGTATTAGAAGACTTCTGTCGAATGTATGCTTTCAGAAGTAATTTTATAAATTACTTCGCATGCTCTGTCATGTAATAAGATTACACTTTATATTTTATATCTTTAATGTATAAAAGAAAACATAGTTGCTTTACATATTAAACTCGGAATGCGATAAATGTTGCATTTGGGAACGATATTAATAATAGTCTCTTTGTATAAAAGATGTTCTAAAACATTTAAAGAGATTATCTTCAAGAAAAATGAATTTGCTAACATTTATTTTTATTAAAATTAATATTTTAATATATAAATTACATAAGTAAATTGATATTTCTGAGGACTCATTGACAAAAATTTAATTGTAATATTTTACTTTTCTCATTTTCAGAAACTTATTTATATGTATTCATTGTACAAGAGATTTAAATAAACAATAACAATATAATCATGCATATATATATATACAATATAATCATATATATATATATATATATATATATATATGATTAAGTATATATGATATATATGATATATATGAAATAAGTCATTGTTATTGCAATTTATTAAAAGGAAAATTATTTTTCTATTATTTTTTTAATTATTTTAGATGTTTGTCGAACTTTAAACTCTTTCGAATTTGAGATTCAACGTATAAAACCCTTAAACTTTATTGCGCGCCACTACTCTACCATTAAATCACTTGGACGATATCCAGCCAGGCACTCCTCACTCTTAGTTGGCTAGGCTACAATCCTACAGCACACGATGAAGTGTTTCCATGAACCACAATTCTTGCGGCAAACATGAGACGCAGACTGAAATTTCATTTATAATCGATGAATATATATATATATATATATATAATATTTGTAGAATTGGCACACGCCTGTAGAAATACACACAGAGTGAAAAGTGTCCAAGACGGAAATCGAACCAGGATTGTTGGCATTGCGCGCCACTACTTTACCACTTATCCACTTGATTTGTAGCCTAAACAACTTATAAGAGTGAGGAGTGCCAGGCTGGATATCGTGCAGGTGATTTAGTGGTAGAGCAGTGGAACGCAATGCCAACGATCCTGATTCAAAACTAGGCTTGGACATTTTTCCCCTTTGTTGATTTCACGCCTGATTTAGCAAAAAATAAGCGATTATAAATTCATCTAGTATTTCTACAGGCGTATGCCAATTCTACAAATATGATATATATATATATATATATATATATATATATATATATATATATATATATATATATATTTGACAGTGCAGTTTTGATTATTTACAATACATAAAAAATTACTATAAAGTGATGAAGTTTATGAATTATGTATGCTATTCGATGATGAAAATAGTCTATAATGTTATATACAATGATGGAGAAAATTTTTGACAGACCGGATATCGTCCAGGTGGCTTAATGGTAGAGCAGTGGCACGCAATGCCATCGACTCTGGTTTGAATCCAGGCTTGGACACTGTTTCACTCTGTTGGTTTCACGCCTGATTTAGCAAAAAATCAGCGATTATAAATTCATCTATTAATTATTGTTTATTTATTGTACATTAATTTGACCCATTATATTATATTAATAATTTCCTGTCTGATTCTCTTTTTAATAATTACCGAATATATAATTATTCTAGATTTTGATTGTAGGTGATCATACATTAAGAAGTAAAATATTCCACACAAGTCAAGAACACACACACACAAATCTGCTAGGTGGTGTTCATAAGTTATATGTGGTTTATAGTAACCCTAATTAGATTTATAAACAATTCACTTTCAAAATAGCGTAAAAATTAGTTGTGTCCAAAAATACACAAAATTTACATTGTGTAATTCTATAAGAAAAAAACGTAGTCTTTCTTTGTAAAACATGAAATGTTATGCTATGCATATAATATGTTACAGTATGTTGGTGACTACATACCAATGTATTACACTGTAACACGGAGACCCCTTAGACGCGGGCGAAAACAATAGGTCCTATAGGCTTAATTGCTGACGCTGTTTGCAGTACTCTAACAACATGTCTGATACAAAATTCTATTTATATGATACAAAATAAAATGTTTGAAACACTGGGCGAAGTAAACAGGAACTATTATTAAACTGCAACTCTAATTTACGCATTAAAAGAACTATGTTGGGTAAAATCATTTTATTGGCTAGTGTAGAAGGCATGCTAAAAATGTAAGTATAATTTAATTTTAAAAATATTTATTTTCGGTTTAGTTCTGTGAAAATGTGTGTTTTGTATTATTTCCCCCAAAAAATATATTTAAATTTATATACATATTTGCAAACATGCTTGTATGTACCCGTGCATTGAAAATCCCCTGACTATCGATGAAGCATCATTCCAAAAGCAAGTTTTAAAATATAAACACAGTACCATTATATTGGAATGTATTTCAATGATTATTCAAAAATTGTATTAAAATGTATAAAGTCTGAAGGGCAAGAAATTTTAATATCATGAAGTAAAACAATTTCCTCTAAATTTCATGAAGTTGGATCATGCATATAGGAAAAAACTTTATATATTTTTTTAGTGGGGAGAGCGTTGGCTGTTTGGCATTTTTTTATTCAGAAATTCCGAATAGTATTTTTTTTCTTTATTTAATGACAGATATTTCAAATTATATAAGGTAAAAATTTTTCTTTCGAAATTTATGGTATAAAATCGTAGATTTTGAATAAAGAAAAAGGCCCAGATAGCAATCCTGAGTGGGTGATGTATTTAGAAACCGTGCATTTCAAGAAACATATAAAATGGTTTCATTACTTTGATATAATCACATTACAAATTTTCTCTTTCCAGTGAAACCTGTTGATGTAAGGATAGATCCTACACGTCAGCCCTTGAGTGCCGGACAAGAATATGAATTCACTTGTATGGCGGCTGGATCCAGACCTGCAGCTATCATCACGTGGTGGAAAGGAAATAAACAGATGAAAAATCCTGATGATAATTCTATGACAGCAGGAGATGTCACTACCAGTATCTTTAGGTTTATCCCGACTGTTCAGGATAACAATGTCCACTTCTCCTGCAGGGCACACAATCCTGTGATAAGTGGAAGTACAATATCTGATGGATGGAGCTTAGAGATCCATTGTAAGAAAACTATAAATAATTTATTAGAAACAAGTATAATTATCTATATCATCATTTATATGTTTCAGTGCATATATTTATATATAGGAGAGGTGTGCGTCCGAAACGTTCATTCAAAATGCAAATTAATTTTAAAAACAATTTCTAATTACTTATTGCTTGTGCATGGGGCAAATTCAACATTAGAAATGGATAAATCTTTTTCCGATGACAGCTAAGATTTATCCAGAGATATCGCAGATTTTAATTATAGTGTAATTATCCCCTGCATTTTAATTCCTTTACGATCATTACAGCTAGCTTCTTCTTTTGGTTGTTTATTTACCCACTTTAGTATCACTTCAGTATCACCCGCTTCAGTATTCGCAATCACCAGAAGGTGATTTTGGATTTTCTCGTCCGTTATATTCATTACAGGATTCCGAATGATTCTTATTGCAAGATTTTGTCCACTCTGTCCTTTTCAAGGGCCTTGAAGTCGTGAACGAACAGATCTAAGGCAAGTGATAAATAGACATGCAATGGGATATTTGGGGAAGCCGTGGATAGGTACGACAAATCGGAACATCCGAAATTACAATAAATACCTATGAGGAATAATAAAAAGGCAAAAGGGAAGTTATCTGGGGCAGAAGGGGCAGTATAAAAAAACAGGTATAAATAGATCTGTAACGTAACACCTGCGGTAACCTTGTATTTGTAGACTTGTAACAAATTATTTAAAAAAAAAATTCACCATTGCAGCGTTATCTGTAAACAAACACATGCAATAATACAATTCAGAATATTCTGCTTTTTACAGTAGTTTGTGTATAATGTGTTAATTAAGTTGAACATTTAAAGATAAAAATAAAACTGTAAATTTAATTTGGAAACTTCAGAAATTGCACTACTTCAACAAACCATACAAATTCGATTTATCTTGCAGAACTACTTGTTTCGCACACAAAATCGGCGAAATTTTCAAGACCAATAATGAAAAAGTAAACTAGTTTCGCAACATAATTATGTTATTTTGAATTTATTTATCTTAATCTGTTTATTTTGTTAATTGTTTTGAGAAATTATTTTATCATTATTGAACTTGAGAACGTCGCCGATTGTGTGTACGAAACTAGTAGTTCTATTTAGATAAATGGAATTTGTCTTAATTTTCTTAATTCTTTATATTTACTGTAATCACTTTCAGCATATATATATATTTTTTAATGATAATAAGTGATATTTTAATATAATTAAATAACAGTTGTTTTTGTCAAAATAAAAGGAAAATCTTAAAAGATTCAACATTCGCACCATTGCCAGGCAAATAGCGAATTTCGCTATGCAATAAATCTGGTTGTTTTTAAATAGTAAACACATCGAGCCAATTTGGAAATCAGCAGAAGAAATAAACGCGCTGGAAAAAGAATGCACTGCATGGAGTGAAACAAATAGCAATCTGAAGACGAAACATCTAGTAAATATAGCGAGAAGCGCAACACATTCCAACAAAGTGTTTATGCAGTTTAAATCACTGATCTTGGAACAATAGGGAAAGCATTGTTGCATTAGAAAATAATCTTGGCCTGCCTATAGGCCTTATTCTGCACGTTTTTCTACAATTATTTCTTCAAACTGATTACGTGTTGCGTACAATATTCAATGTATAATATGGTTTATACAATTCATAGTGGATTACGACGTTTTCGTCTCCCCCGATACAAAACATAAACTTACTGTCATGTATGTATCGTTTCGACACTGAAGGAACTGCTTTATCTGCAGACACCACACCTTCAGTCTTTTGGGATTGATGTAGGGTATCCATTATACGAGGGAAAGCCATTAAGTAAGTCACAAAAGATAATTAAATAATAACTTACAATGATATTCACTTTAAAACTATTTTTATTTCTCAACATATCCTCCACCAATATTTATGTACATATATCACCGTTTTATCAGTGCCCCAACACCTGCTGCATAAGATTCTTTGGGTTGCTGTCTCAGCTACATTAGGACTTCAAGTTGAACCTTTTCATCATCTGTGGACATCATCTTGCTTCCAAGATGGTTTTTTAATGGACTAAACAGATGAAAATCGCTTGGGGCTAAGTCGAAGCAGTATGGTGGATGTTGAAGAAGTTGCCAACCAAAGTTTTGAATTGTCTCCTGTGTTCAACTTGAAGTACTAATGTGGCAGAGACAGCAACCCAAAGAATTATATGCAGCTGGTGTTGGGGCACTGATAAAACGGTGATATCAGTGCATAAATATTGGTGGAGAATATGTTGAGAAATAAAAAAAAGTTTTGAATTGAATATCAATGTAAGTTATTATTTAATTATCTTTTGTGACTTACTTAATGACTTTCATTCATACATGATCGAAAATGTACGATAAGAATTCGATACAAAAAATTGTTCACTTTTTGTCTCTGAAACAGTAGTTCTTATTTAGTTTTAAATGTTCCACCTTCTGATGAAAACCAATTTCCCACTGGCCACAGATCTTGCAAAGTGCAGGAAAATGTAATAAACCAGCATTTTACAGCATTTTTAATTCAGCAGCTAATTAAGGTTCTATTTGCAAGGATCTTCATCGAGGGCAATATCATGCATAAGAATATACTATATAAGGTAACTGACATACAGAGACATTTATATAAATATAGTAAATAGATTTCCCAATTATTTAAAATGAACCGTTTACTGTAATACTACGGCTGAAAATTTTAATTCTTCACTCGTATAGTTAGTTCATTCAATCAATGTAAATTACAAATTTATAAGTTACATTGTTATTTATTTTTTTTAACGATGGAATTATCACTTTTAATGTTTTTGGTTTAATAAATGTATATTTTAAAAAATTAAATTATATTTACTATTGTACGATTAACTAATAGTATTAATTAATAATTATAACATGTATTTTACGTATAAATATATTTTGATGATGTAGTACTTCATTTGTCTCAAATAGTATTTTAAGAAATGCTTATACTATATAATACATTGTATATAGAATTCCTTTAAATGTCTCTAAAAATGGGCAATATGTAACAATCTTATAAAATATTTAGATCAATATATAAATTTAATAGGTTCAAGTGGATTATGAAAAATAATAAAATTATTGTAAACGCTATTGAATTCCGAATAGCGACATGTTTCTACATTGATTGTGATTTTCTAGATTGATATTCTACTCAATGTTGAATGTAGCGATGATTAATTTGATCCTTTTGATCAATTCAATAAGCTCACCCACATGTATCTTGAAAAATAATTTAAATTTAATCTGATAAAATTTTGAAAAGGATTAATTTTCATGAATAAGAATAAATAATATAATTGTATTTTATGTAGCGAAATACAACTGCTGATAATGCGGATTACTTTCAAAGCGTGGCAAATGCATCATGAAAATTCCAATTTACTTTTGAATTGAACATAATGTTTAATTTTATAAAAAAATATAAATAATTATTATTTTTTTTTTTAATTTCCATATTTTCAATTATGGATTTTTTTTTTTTTTTTTTTTTTTTTTTTAATAGTAAGGTCACATTTTCTTTCTCTTTTTTTAACAAAACACATTTGATTGTTTCAAACCCTTGAATTATAATTTAATATTGTATAGTAAAACTGTTTTTTTCTTGTTGTTTCTGATGTTTTATTTTGAAAATATTATGGTGTGATTTATATATTTTAAGATTTTCCTGTTAAAAATACAATGTGTTAAATTCTAATAAACATTCAAAATAGTTTATTGATGTATTATATATATTTTTTAAGTTTTGGCATTTTTATGTTTAAATTTCTACGTTATTTAAGAATTATTTTTAATGTATAAATATATGAGAATATAAACATTTGCGAAATATAAATCAGTTATATAGATAAGTATTTAAATCAGAAACACAAAATTTTATATTATAGTCTATGATTTGTTTAGAAAAAAAAAAAAAAAAAAAAAAAAAAAAAAAAAAAAAACTCATACTTTTTTATGAAAAAAAAAATTAACTAAGTTGGCTATTCAATTTTTTACATAAAAAATGTCAATATCCACGGCAATTTAATATTCTACTTTGAATTCATGTCTATCTTTCTATTCAGAAATATACAAATTTCATTAATATATCCATATATGTTTTCAGATGTTCCACATGTGTCCTTACAGCTGGGAAGTACTTTTAAGAAGGGTGAAATTCAAGAAGGCAACGACGTATACTTTGAATGCAACATAAATGCGAATCCTTGGGTTACCGAGGTAAGCTGGTATTTTAAAGGACAAGAGTTGAGAACCAATACTTCAGCGGGTATTGTTATCAGTAATCAATCCCTAGTGCTTCAAAAAGTTCAGCGGACTAACAGGGGACTTTACTATTGTATGGCTACGAATTCAGAAGGAACTGGAAGAAGTAACGAAGTGTTCTTAAGAATAAGATGTAAGTAAAAATCAATAGTTTTTCGTGATACTTTGCAACTTTGTTTTGTAAACTATTGAACAGGCACCTAAATGGAGTTTTAGAAATCTATTTTTGCAGTTCTGAACATAAAATATATTTTTCTTTTTAGTTAATCGAAATAATAAAATATTTTTGAAATGAATATAATTCTAAATATTTCTTCAAACTCCCTTACTTTTAATACATATCTATTTTTTCTCTGCTTTTCATACAAATTTCTTAAATAAATTAAATATCTAAATCCCTTCGATAATTTTACAGAAACTCTTTATGTATTTAATACATTCAATTATTTGTTTTCCATTATGTTGCTTTTGCTACTTTTGGTTAACAAAAATTTTAACGTAATAATGTACTTACATAAATATCGAATGTGATAACAACGAGTTTGACAATATAAATTGGGAAACCATTCATTTAAAAATGTTGCATATAGTTAGGTGCAGGGTATGCAGCTTTTATAACCATTATTGTGGTAACCAAGCTAATTATTGCGGTTGTGGTTATTGTTGATGTAATAATATTAAATGTTTTCGATGTTATTGGTTTTACTTCATTATTCCAGTTTGTAATAAAATATAAATGTATTTTTCCCCTAAAACTAAAGATATAAACAAAAATGCGAATCATTGGATTACCGAAGTTATTTAAAAACAATAATTGAGCACAAATACTTTAACAGGTGTTGTTATCTGTAATCAGTCCTTCAAACTTTCCAACTGGCTAATAGACGACTTTACATTCGTATATCAACAAATTTAGAAATGATTGGAAGAAGTAATGAAATGTTCTTAGGCATAAGATGTAAGTAAAAGTCAATAGTTTTTCATGATACTCCGCAACATTGTTTTGTGAACTTTTGAACCGGCTCCTAAGTCCGTATACACTTGTGGCCAAAAGTTTGGATATTTTTTTAAAGTTTCATGTTTTTCGACTTTGTGTGCTTGTAGAATATATTAATTTTCCCTTAAATACAAACGTTTATATATCAAATTAAAGGTAAAGTAATATCGAATTTAATAATAAAAACAGTATTACAATATCTGTATTACAAAAAAGAGTTATGCTCATTTTAGTAGAACAAACAAACACAAATCGTTTTGAATAAGGACGTGTTTTGTAATAAAAGCGTACTAGCCAATCACAAACATTGTTCTGTGGACCAATCAAATGTCTGTAACTATAGTTTAGGTTATTTGGATGGTAAAAGAGTTATTGTTGTGGAAATATTTTGAGGAATGATGCATACTGGTACAATTAAATAGAGTATTGCTGTTTTTGAATATTTAAAGTCCTTTTTTTTAATTAAACTAATTTTAAACAATGTCATCAACAAGAAGAACTAATTGGACATCTACAAAAAGAAGCCGAATTGTCATATTGAGAGAAAATGGCCTCTCTTATGCTAAAATTACAAGACAAGTTGGTGGTTCAGTGACTTGTTCTGGTGTACGAAAGTTCTGTTTACGTTATGAAAAAACGAAATCAGTGGGAAATAAGGCTAAATCAGGCCGAAAAAAATGTACAAGTGATACTGCCGATAGAAAAATTAAATGGCTATGCCTTCAAGATAGAAAAATTTCATCAGATGCCATTAGATGTGAAATGAATGCAGCGGGTATTGCATTAAGTTCAAGAACAATAAGAAGAAGGTTATCAGGATTTGGACTACAATCTAGAATTCCAAGTTAAAAACCATATTTAAATCAAAAGCAACGCGAAAAACGAGTTAAGTGGGGAAAATAACACATTAAATGGTCAGAAAATCAATGGAAGCAAGTAATCTGGAGCGATGAGAGTAAAATATCGCTCTTTGGTTGTGATGGTAGAAAAAACGTGAGACGTAGAGTTGGAGAAGCACTTCATCCTGATTGCATTGTAGCAACTACAAAAAACCCAACAAATGTCATGATTTGGGAATGTATGTCTGCAGATGGTGTGGGACGAATTCAAGTGGCATTCAATTGATGACATCCTGAATGCCAAAAAATACATCGAAACTCTCCTGGAACCAAAATTAATACCTTCCATCAGGGATCTCTTCCCCAACAACGCGCCATTTATTTTTCAGCAGGATTCAGCTCCATGCCACAGAGCAAAAGTATGCAAAGCATGGTTTTAAAATAAAGGCATAAATATATTACCATGGCCAGGAAACAGCCCTGGTCTCAATCCAATTGAAAATTTTTGGCGACGTTTCAAATTCTTGTATGTAAAAAACGTCCATCCAATAAAAGACAACTTATTGAAGCTATAATTGATTCTTGGCACCATGTGATTACGAAAGATGAACTCCAAACGCTCGTTCACTCGATGAAAAGCCGCTGTGAAGCTCTCTTAAAAAATAAGGGTTATCCTACTAAGTATTGTTTGTGTAACTATCACTTTAAAAAAAATGCAAATCTAAGATAGATCTTACTATTAGTTGCATAACTTTTTTTGTAATATAGATATTGTAATACTGTTTTTATTATTACATTTTACTTAAATTACCTTCAATTTGATATATAAACGTTTGTATTTAAGTGAAAATTAATATATTCTACAAGCACACAAAGTTGAAAAACATGAAACTTTCAAACAATGTCCACACTTTTAGCCACCACTGTAGCTTAGGAGTATATCTTATATAAAGAATAAAGAAGCTTAAAAATATATATTATAAGTATGTGTGTGAAACAAACTTTCATTTTATTCAACAGAAAAAAAATCATTTCTGAAGTTAGTAAACAAACATTTCTGCCAATATTGTTGTTCTGAAATTGTATACTTTTTTCGGTGTTTATATTAAAAATTCATAAATATATATGTATATATAATATTTATATACTAAAAATATCAACGTTTGACACACAATAACATAGTGTAATAAACAGACGCACGTTTCATGAGTATCCTGGACTCATTTCCTCAGTGTAAATAAACTAAACCCTATTGTATCCCCCCAAAGACATGAAAATGAATCTAAAAACCCAAATGAAAAACAACAACACACCGAGAAACTCCTCCAATCTGATTAAGTCGGTTGGTTGGTTGTAGAGGATTCACTATGACAAAGTAACTCAACCCAGAAAGGTGAGATGTACGGTACACTTGAAAAATCATTAACCAGGGAGTTACCAAATTTATGAATATAAACTGCCTCAAAGAAGTCTAAATCTAATGGAGTGTTACATTTCTTAATAATAGTGACTGAGTCGAAGTTAAAATTATGTCCCTCACTCCAACAGTGACAGGCAATAGAGGACTTTTGTAATTCTTTTTTCTTAATGTAATTTCTGTGTTCATTGAGTCTGAAACGGAGTTGTCGTTTAGTCTGTCCTATATAGGACAAACCACATTGACATTGGATATTGTAAATGCCCCAAAAGTTTTGATGTGAAATTTTATCCTTTAACTGTGAAAAATTTAGTTTATTAACTGGCTTAAAAACAACCTTAAAATCATATTGCCTTAAAATATTAGCTATTTTATAGCTAATGCTATTGTGAAATGGTAAAATAATGAGGTTAGAAAAAGATTCTGGGACATCAGAAGGAACAAGATTACTATTTTTATTTAGACAACGAAAAATTAAACGGTTGATATAAGTCAAACTAAAACCACGATTAATAGCAACAGATCTAATATAATTCAATTCTGTACCAAGGGAAACATTATCAGAACAAATGGAAATTGCTCTATTAATAAAGAAATGAAAAGCCGAGGCTTTCTGAGAAGGGGGGTGACACGAATTAAAATGAGGGGGGAGTGAGACTGCAAAAGGTTTCCGGTATACACAGGTATCAAATGTATTAGGCTGACGTGTGACTAACACATCAAGAAAGGACAATTTATTTTCAACTTCAACTTCATATGTAAACTGAATAACAGGATCTATTGAGTTTAGAATAGTTAAGACGTTATCAATGGATGAAATAGACAGGTCCAAGAGTGCAAAAGAATCATCAACATATCTGCAATAAAATGGAAAATTTATAACATTAAATAATTTATCCTCAAAATAATGCATATACAAATCTGCTAGGAAAGGACTTAAAGGATTACCCATCGCCAAACCATCTGACATAGAATAAAATTGATTTAAAAACTGGAATGCATTTTGCGTTAAACAAATACTGAATAACTCAATAATGTGGTTTATCTCATAATCTGGGTAATGGAATTCTTTTAATCTTAAAGTGAGACATTGAAGTGCCCCTTGGACAGGAACATGGGTAAACAGTGAAAACACACTCAAACACTTTCACTGTTTACCCATGTTCCTGTCCAAGGGGCACTTCAATGTCTCACTTTAAGATTAAAAGAATTCCATTACCCAGATTATGAGATAAACCACATTATTGAGTTATTCAGTATTTGTTTAACGCAAAATGCATTCCAGTTTTTAAATCAATTTTATTCTATGTCAGATGGTTTGGCGATGGGTAATCCTTTAAGTCCTTTCCTAGCAGATTTGTATATGCATTATTTTGAGGATAAATTATTTAATGTTATAAATTTTCCATTTTATTGCAGATATGTTGATGATTCTTTTGCACTCTTGGACCTGTCTATTTCATCCATTGATAACGTCTTAACTATTCTAAACTCAATAGATCCTGTTATTCAGTTTACATATGAAGTTGAAGTTGAAAATAAATTGTCCTTTCTTGATGTGTTAGTCACACGTCAGCCTAATACATTTGATACCTGTGTATACCGGAAACCTTTTGCAGTCTCACTCCCCCCTCATTTTAATTCGTGTCACCCCCCTTCTCAGAAAGCCTCGGCTTTTCATTTCTTTATTAATAGAGCAATTTCCATTTGTTCTGATAATGTTTCCCTTGGTACAGAATTGAATTATATTAGATCTGTTGCTATTAATCGTGGTTTTAGTTTGACTTATATCAACCGTTTAATTTTTCGTTGTCTAAATAAAAATAGTAATCTTGTTCCTTCTGATGTCCCAGAATCTTTTTCTAACCTCATTATTTTACCATTTCACAATAGCATTAGCTATAAAATAGCTAATATTTTAAGGCAATATGATTTTAAGGTTGTTTTTAAGCCAGTTAATAAACTAAATTTTTCACAGTTAAAGGATAAAATTTCACATCAAAACTTTTGGGGCATTTACAATATCCAATGTCAATGTGGTTTGTCCT